>JAMJFZ010002545.1:3815000-4415000 GCA_026225945.1 Cricetomys ansorgei
AATGGGAGAAAGACTGCCTGGGGCATGTGTGGGTGTGTATCGCCATGCTCGTGTTGTACGTGTAGGTGTGTGTCACACACACAAGCACACATTCCCACATGCTTGTGATACGGACGGTGTGAGCTTATCTGGGGATCACAAGATGCACTGTGTTGCAAAACTGAGCCAACTGGGAAAGGGGTCAGCACCCTGGCGCTCAGCAGCGGCCACACGGAAATGCAGAGGGGTGGATGGCCAGTTTCCTACCGGGGACCTTAGCATCAGGGTAGCAGGCCCACACGCCCACCCACAACACCGACCGAGCCGCTGGTGAAACATGCAGCTGGAACGAAGATGACCTCTAACTGACTGAAAGCAGCTGGATGTCAGGATCCTCGATTCTCTCTCTCTCAAATAAACGACCACGGTAGAAACCAAAAGGAAGCCAACCAAACCTCACTCTTCTCTCCTGCAGCCCCAGCTCAATCGCAGCCCTCCTCTCTAGAGCTAAAAATATTACCCATTTACTTGTTCATTAACATCCATCGCTTGCTCTTGTTTCCCCTGCCGTTTGACAAGAGTATTGTTTCATCCAAGACACTTCTCAGCTTCAAAAAGAATAGTCATTCTGCAAAACAGAGCTTGCACTCATTTGCTGGTCGTTTATCATCCCCCGGACAGTGGGGTGCATTTATCTATATTGGGGGTATTTTAATGGTTCACAGTACACGTGCTCCCTTTGGCACCAAAACGCAAGGCAAGGGTGGTTCCACGGCTTTGAGAACTACCCCGAACTGGTCTGAAGTGGCATGGGGGATGTGAGGGATGACATGTGGAGAGCAGCTGCAGAGCTGACTGCCTTCAACTGTGATGGGGGACGAGGGCTGGAGGGTAAACTCAACCCAGGCCGGAGGTTTTCTAAGGGGAGCCGAAGTCTTCACTGCCGTACCGTAGTGTATTTTTCTCTGCGCTGTTTTTTTTTTTTTTTTTTAAAGCCCTGGTTTGATGTATCTTCCATTTACCTCAGACAGCAAATAACAAAGTGCCCAGTGTGGTGCTGGCACAGAGTCAAAACCTAATAAATATTTGCTGGGTGAATAAATAGTTAAATGGAATGTTATTAGCGTTGCTAGTGTTATTGCCTTGGCTTGGAACATACAAGAACAGACTTGAAGCAATCAAGTAATTTCCCTTCACTGGGACAAGCTAATTATTTGAGAGATGAAGATCTGGTACACAGTATGTATTTGTCAGGCTCCGTTTGCTCCTAATTAAAGGTGGGAAAGTCAGTTACAGCGTTGAAGAGACAACACGATGGCCCACTACAACACTGCTTCTCCATTTTCCATGCCTTGATCTCAAGGAGATGTGAAGGTGAATTTACTGTGCAGCCCTCTTAGCTGTTTGCTTCCTTTTCTCTGTTGTTTTCTTGAGGGCAGGCTGGGTATTCGGGGAGTAAGTCCTTTGACATCACATCTAGGGGGCACCTGCCTCCAAGACTTCTGCTAACGAATAAAACCCAATAAAACCACCTGTGGCGTTCCAAGACAAAAATGCTGCGTCTCCAACTGTAAGCCTTAGGATGACCATTCCTTTGTTCATATATTCATATAGGATATTATATCATATGTAATATGAATATATGAATATATTAGTCTCTGTACCGAAGCCGGGAAGTTAACACTTAACAAAATCCGAAAATGGTTCTTTTCCCATGATCTGGATGATCAATGTATATTAATGGAATAATCACCCTACAAATAATACAGCAACAGCTGTATTTTTTTCTAAAAAGCATATGGCTGTGCTGGGAACTCACATCAGTGGGAACTCAGAACAGAGGGTCAGGGAGGATTTTACTAGTGAGTCTGGAACTAAGTGTTACATCCTCAGAATGTCTGAAGAAAGGGAAAAGCCAGCCCAGACAAGGGCAGCGCACACACAGGCCTTGTGTCTGGAGCGTGGGTAAGGCTTCTCCAGGGCCTAGAAGTAAACCTGTGTGCTTGGGGAGAGCTGGCGGCTGGTGGAAACGCAAGGCTTCCACTGGAGGGGCTGGCCAAGGGTTTACTATCTGTTTTGGTATGGGTAGATATCATCCACCTCACCAATACAGCAAAGAGAGGGAAGATGCCCAGCTCCGGATGGCCCCGTGCTGCAGGACGCATCCTGGAAATTCTCACCAGCCACCTCCCTTCTTCCTGGATACAGAGTACCTTCTGTCTCCACATGTGGCTACTGTTGCAGCCTGCAGCGTGACCTCTGTCTTGCCAACTCTTCCATCCTTTCCTCTTCTTTCTGTACTTCCTTTGAATGACACAGTGAATCCTTGCTTTCAGGAAAGGGTGAACGGCATGGCTTCCCACACTCACTGTTGCATGCAGAGAATGGCACCTGCCCCTCACCAGCAGCCATGTCTGAGCATGTGCTTTCCTGTTTTATCCCTGAATTGTTCTGAAGTGCTGTTGGAAGCCTAGGAACTTAATATTTACAAGACACAGAGTGAGGACAGGCCAGTGCTCAATTAATGCTTGGTCAGTCATATTATCTTCTTTTATGGCTATAAAAGGGGTTAAAGTGACAAGAGGCAATATATAAAAACTACAGTAGGAAGGATTGACAGAAACACCCTAAATCATTGTCTGAGGGTACATGCCAGTGACGAGAAGACAGGGACCAGGGCATAAGGGGAGAAGGCTAGGCAAGCGGCTTCTACAGTTTCACACAATGTTCTTGTAGCACTTGAAGTTTGTAACTGTGAAACTGCATGCAGGTCTGTGTGTGCATGTGTGCCTGCGTGTAGCACGGGCTGGCTTTGAACTCGAAAGCTCCCTGCCTCCTCAGGGCTAGGATTGCATACATGCTATGTTTTTTTTAAAATAGCTTAAAAAGCCCATTGGTACTATCCAGTAAGTCAACTTAGATTAAAACACAACTTTAATATAACCCTGTTTATACTTTTTTTCCCTCTCTTCTAAGTTTGGAACCAGAATTCAGAAGCTTTCCAGTTAAGGACAGAAACACAACCTGAATCAATTCATTCCATTTCAAACACTCGTTATGATTTCTGCTGTTACAATTATCCCACCTGTTCCTCCCAATCTACATATGCAAATGTGGCTTTCTGGAATGCTGCTCACCCACCAGCACAAACAACACATCTGGCTCCAAGTAGCTGACTTCATTGCACTCTCAAAGCTTAAATTGCTTAAATTTTTTATAATGAGCATTTTTTTAAAATAAAAACAATGACATCATCTCTCAAAACACAGAGAGATGAGGAGTATGAGTTGATGCTTCTGCTTAGTAGCAAATACAGTGCCAGAAGCCTAGGCTTTCCCAGAGTTCAGGAAGCTTGCCTTCCTTTGGACTGTCCTTAGCAAGTCTGTGCTGTCCGTGAAGTGGCCACTGCTCACACTGAGAGGTCACTGGACTCGGTGGCTACTGAATTTAGATACAAACGCTTGTAATGGTGATCTATATCAACATGGTATTCTATCCTGTCGGTGTTTGGAGGTTCTTTACGTTTAAGTAAAGATTTGGTTAGCTGAATTGGTTGAGAAAGACTGATGTGCTGGCGAGAGTCCAGTGGCTTCCATGCTCCTCTGAGGTAGTCCCTCTATGTGTCAGTGATGTTCTGTACTACCGTCAGATAAGAACACAAATCTGGAGAGAACCTGAGCTCTCTAGTCTTCACGGAGTCAATGTGAGTGAGCTCGCCAATTAGACTATCATTTCCTCCCGTGGTACATTTCCGAGGAATGACCACATCACACAGTGTTTTAGCACACCGAGGACCCTCAGAATTAGGACAACTTCCCATAGAGAAAACAGAGTTAAAGGAACTGGGTTAATACTGATAGTCAACAGATCCAATCCATAGGCCAAATCTCACCTTGTGGCCTAACTTTGTACATATTATAAAGTAAGAATGGTTTTGACAGTGTAAGTGATTGGAGCAAAAAAAAAAAAAAAAGTAAATAATATTTCATTTGTGACTATTATATGAAATTCCAATTTCCTATCTGAAAATAAAGTTGCAAGGCAGAACAGCAGGCGTGCCCATTTCCACATCTTCTCCGGCTGCTTTGGAGTTCAGGCGGCTGAACTGAAAGCACCAAGTTCACAGTGGTGAAAGATCTGCCTGAAAATGCACACTCTCTTCTGCTTTAGGCGCAGGTGGGAGCTATTGATTTGCATGCTTGGTTTATAATGAGAGACGTTTCTTGGTGGACATGTACCTGGCCTGTTGATTTAGCCATCACAAAAGGTGATGTGCAGTACCACAGATCATTCTACTTTCCCCACACTTTCTACTTAAAGTTAGAAGAAAGTTACTGTGGGAAACAAATAGCATGATCAGGAGGGTCGTGAGAAATGTCATGGTAATGAATGCAGTACAACTGCATACTGCTTTAATGGATTGCTAGGGCTGATTTGAACTCCCAGAATAATATTACTAATTTTTCTGCAAGCTAAAATTTGATGTGATCTCTTTCTTGCATCTGAGAAATCTTTTGGCAGACAAAATGTTTTATACGTGGGTTCCCTGCACACTGGTAAATATGGGAGCCTTCCCCCTAAGGGCGTTATTATAGCAGATGGTTTCCTTTGGTTTGTACTTACGTTTTCCTACCAATAGGACATGATGTATGAAGGCGCAGGTACAGTAGGGAATACCTTTTAGCAAATCTTGACGGGATATCGTGTGCATTTGCTTTAGCAACCGAGTTAACAGAACGGACGGTGACCCTCCTACCCATCATAAAATGAAACAAAACAAACCAAAAATGTCACATTTTACAAAGCTACCCACTCACAAAAGCTACCACGACAATAATTCCGAAAACATTGTAAAACTGAATGTATGAGTCATTTTGCTTCAAAATCCCCACTGTGTGCACGAGTGACCTCAGTTTCTTCCCCCCCTCTTTTATTCTGTTTCAGAGGTTGAAGGCCGCATTGACTCACCACCCTGCTGCCATGTCAAACGGGAACATGAGCACCATCGGACACATGATGGAGATGATGGGCTCCCGGCAAGACCAGACGCCGCACCACCACATGCACTCGCACCCGCATCAGCACCAGACACTGCCGCCCCACCACCCCTATCCTCACCAGCACCAGCACCCCGCACACCATCCCCACCCGCAGCCTCACCACCAGCAGAACCACCCGCACCACCACTCCCATTCCCACCTTCATGCACACCCGGCACACCACCAGACCTCGACACACCCGCCCCTGCACACCGGCAACCAAGCACAGGTAGACCTTCACCAGCATCTCTCCCTCCTTCCTGGCCTTGCTAGCAATGCAAGCACTAACTCTAAAGCCATCTGTCGCTACCTTGTTTGAGAAACCTAGGGACTCCATCTGACATGCTGGGGAGCCCTGTCTGTTTTCTAGGAGGTGATTGTGAACAATAAGACACGATCAACTGGGTCATAATTTCTATACACAACGTAACACCTTTCAGCTTCGATCTGTAGGGACAAATGAAAGCTGTAAGTTCTCCAAAACCTATACTTTTACAGTTCACAAGTTTGTCCTAAAAAATGGCTAACACTGGTAAGGGGGTTAGGAGAAACGTAAGTTAATGATGAAAGATTCTATTAAAGGAATGGTCAAATTAACAGTTGGGAAGCTGAAGAGTAGCAATCCCTGAAGATGAAGGAGCTCATCAAGGGATGCTGGGGCCCAAGGTGCTGTAGAGGTGCAGAGGAGAAGTGACTCATCCCTGAATGTGAAATATCTTGGTGGAGGCAGAGAGACGGCCAAGGTCCGCAGATGACCAGACTCAGAGAAAGGTCAAATCCCAGGGGTGGAGAGTCAGCAGGGCTGGTCAGGAAGAGAACAAGCATGCAGACTGCACTTAAAGAGTTGGGGGACCAGGCAGACGTTATGTCACCCAGGCTAAGAAGACAATCAAATCCCTGTACACGACTGGGTTTTCCTAAGTGGATGAAGGACATGTCCAAGAATGTGGTGAGCCCTAGTCATTTCAGGGCTTTGAGCAACATGACCTTCCCCAGTCTCTGCCACCCATTCCACACTACCCAGTCCCAACCAGCTGGGTCAGGATGGCATTGGAAGCAAGGGTCTGCCCAGGAATGCTATTCACTCTCTCCTCGGCTATCTACCTCTGGAGGCAAGCTCTGAGGCCAGGCAGTGCTTTGAGCTCTTGAGCTCCATGCCCTAACAAACCCAAAACAGGAAAGGTAGGCAGGAAGGAAAGACTCAGCCACCGGCAACTCCCTAACCTATCCGTTAGATAAACAATACCTTTGCAAAGATCTTCAGTGTTGTTCTACATGGCGAGAAGAGTTGAGCTGTATGGCACAAGATCAATTCTTTTCTCGCCTGACTTTGATGACAGTAGACAGAGATGATTAACTATCACAAATCTCAGCTTTCCCTCTCTGCAAAACAGCAACGGTGATAGATTAAATTTGTAGGCTCTCGTGGCTCTTGAGGCTCTGTAAATGTTTTCAAAACATGTTAGCCAGGATAGGTTCTAAACCCAAAAGATTTCAAAGAAGTTTAGCAAGTAGTTCAGTGATAAAATGTTCCCCAGGGTACATTTTTGTTCACATTTTAGTCAACTATTGTGCTGAGACATCAGCAGAAAGGAGTACAAAGCCCCACATTGGACAAAGGCAGCCCATTCATTCTGTGTTTGTTGCTGAAGTAGAGGGACATCAAGGTTTGGGCGCTTTTCTGGGCAAGCTATTTCAGATACAAGTTTAACAGTTCTTTAAATATGAAAGCCATTCATTAGCTAGGTGCTAATTAGCCAATTGCTCTGCTTCAAGTCAGTAAGTGCCCAATTGTATATGCAATTAGTTAAATGCTATTGTAATTAGCTGCACCCAGAGTTTCTTCCTACAGTCTTATTCTAAAAAGAAAAACTCTGTATCTGGATATCCTTCAGATAGTGTTCTAAAATGCCATTCTTATGTTGTATGCACATGGCTGAATACGGATGAGATCTGGTCAAGTTCTTCAATTGTATGATAGGCCGAACCAGCAGTTCTCAACCTATGGGTCTCTACTTCTTTGAAGGTGGAATGACCCTTTCACAGGGGTCACCTAAGACCATCTGAATATCAGATATTTACATTACTGTTTATAATAGATAATAGTAGCAACCTTACAGTTATGAAGAAGCAACAAAAATAATTTTATTGTTGGGAGTCATCACAACATGAGAAACTGTATTAAAGGGCTACAGCATTAAGAAGCTTGAGAACCACTGGTCTGAAGAGTAGATACAGAGATTTCTGAAGGTTCTTCAATTCTTCTTATAACTTACTTTTTTATGTACATTAGTGTTTTGCCTACGTGTATATTTATATAAAGGTATCAGATCTCCTGGAACAGGAGGCACAGACAGTTGTGAGCTGCCATGTGGGTGCTAGAAATTGAACCCAGGTCTCTGGAAGAGCAACCAACGTTCTTAACTCCTGAGCCATCTCTCCAGCCCCAAGGTCCTAAGAGTCTAATTCTAATTATTTTTGGTGAAACTTTGCAAAGCATTTCTGCTATGAGACTTTCGTCTTGAACATAAAATGCTGAGTCCCAGTAATCAGCGGGAACGCAGTTCCGGTTTTATGATTATATATTCAGAATCTCCCAACTTCCTGTGATTTACCTCCACAATTTAAAGTGTGAGTTCAGAATCCTGACACTTGACGGTCACCAGGAATATTTCATAACCAATATTCCCCCCAGCCCAAGCTCTGAACCTGAGCTGGGACTGAACTCACCCTCAGTTGGCATACAGGGTGAAGGTACAGGAAAGATGTCTGAGTGTAAGGTTGATTGAAGTTAGAGGAGTATCACATGGCATTTAGGGGTCCCTGCTGTCAAGAATAAAAGCCAATTTTGCTTAATTTCATCTTGTATGGGACTGGTATGTGTGTGTGTGTGTATATATATATATATATATATACACACACACACATACATGGTATATATATACATATATGTATCTATATATTATAGATACATATATATATACACATTTATATACCCACACACACCCATATATATGTATATATATGTATGTATCTATAATATATATACATATGTGTATATATATACACTATATACACCATATATATATATATACACACATATACATACATCATATATATATATCACATACACAAAACGTAAAACAGCCCTGCAGCAAAAGTCAGGATGCTTGCTCCTGCTGCCTGATCCTGCAGGATTTAGCTCAGGGGTTAGCATCTGAAATGACAGGCTATGCTACATCTTGGCCAGTGGCAAAGATTATGTCATTGCCAGCCACCCTAGTGAGCAAGACCTTAGAAAATTAATTTATTTTGTTATCCCTCTGTGATTGGGTAGAAAAGAATCGTCAATAAAGAATTTCAGAAAATGACTTCGCTTTAGATAAAATTACCGAGATGTAGTCCGATCGACCCCTTGAGCCTGATTCTTTCACAGTTAGTCACAGAAGGTTTGACAGAGTTTAGGACTCAAATGTATCACCACCAGTCAACTGATGTCAACCCTCAGCCACTATTAGCACAATTACAGTCATTCTGATTGATTTCAATCATAGAGTTGGAATGTGCTAGGAAAGAGTTTTGAGCTTAGTTTCTTGAAAACTTTTTGCACTGTTATTTCTGTAGGTTAAATGTCTCTTGTAAAAACAACTTTATAGGTATTACAAGTATAAACCTGGGTGACTGAGAAACAGGAGAGTGGGGGAGGGGTGAAGTACATTAGCCAAAGCATTAGCTGTCCAGACATATAAAGAGAGAGTCATAGAAATTTCACAAGGCACTGTGTGTCTGCCTCTGAGAGGGACATAAAGCTGTCTGTGTGGGGGTCTACAACCTTTCCGTGTTGTGGAGTCCCACACAGACCTTACAAGGGGTCTCTACGCTTAGTAAAACATTTTAATAAAGTATGTGACCGCTCCCAGGATTTCCGTATGTTGTAGGTACGTGTTAGGCAACCTGTTCTCACTGTCTTACACATGTGGTGTGTAACAGAGAGAAGCAGTGTTGGCAACAATTGTCAGCTTTCCAAGGCCCTGCCCTTGGTCACTAGAAAATTCTCCTGAGACTCCCTTCTTCTTAATAACAACCCTTAATCAGACTTGCCCATCTAGGGTTCTAGGTACTAAAAACAGAACACAAAATAAGACCCAGTTGCCTTCTGCATTTTCAGGGAGGGACCCAGGGGTGACAGAGTCCTACAACCTACCATAAGATTTTCTGGGGAAAAACAAAACAAAACAAAACAACTCTAATGTGACAATAACCTTGACCTCACCTGTTTCAACCCAGTAGCCCTTTACTACCAATTTAATGTTCGCCTTTAACACCTGAAGGAGAAACAAGTGCTCCCCTCCCACCATGATCCTCCAAGTGCCGGTGAGGGATGAATTCACCTGCTTCTGTCCTTGCATGACTCACGCCTGTATCTGGCCCAAACACACAGACTGCAGCTTAAGGACGCTTGCTCTCACGTGTGATTTCCTTGTTTATTTTCACTCAGTGAGAACAAGTCTCACGTCCTTACTAACAAGCAACTGGCTTCCTGAGCTTTGCTCTTGTAATACTGGTTTGAGAGTCTTCCGTACCCAACAAGTCGGTCCCTGACAGGATCACTTCCTCCCCACTCCTTCCCTCAGGTTTCGCCAGCCACACAACAGATGCAGCCAACCCAGACAATACAACCGCCCCAGCCCACTGGGGGACGCCGGCGAAGGGTGGTGGATGAGGACCCAGATGAGAGGCGAAGGAAATTTCTGGAAAGGAACCGGGCCGCCGCCACCCGCTGCAGACAGAAGAGGAAGGTCTGGGTGATGTCACTGGAAAAGAAAGCAGAAGAGCTCACCCAGACAAACATGCAGCTTCAGGTGCGGCCCCCATCCCTTGCCCAAGCCTTGTCGCCATTGCCATTTCCTGCCCTGCAGTTGCTTGTTGACCCACGCATCCCACCACACACTTGGCCTCAGAGGAACCCCAGGCCCTCCCCTCCAGCCAGCACCGTTAAGTAGTTCCATGCCATCAGCCCTCCCACAGAAGATGGGGGCGACATGAGACCAAGCGCAGGAGCAGGGGGCTTCAAGCCTGGGTTCCTCCGCTACTGGCTATTGTTTGAGCCGTCTGGCTTCTTTGGGTTTTCTCATGTATAAATGGGGAATAACTTTACAGAGTTGGGGGAAGATTCACATCTTCCAGTGTCCCGTGTTGCAGTTAGCATGCCCTGGGTACAGACTGCTCTTCATCTGGAAGCCGGCCAGTGTGGGCACCAGGCTGAGGGTTCCTTGGCATATATCTAATTGTCTGTATTTTTATTATTTAGTAGAAGGTTATTTTATATGCTTTGTTGTTGGGTTTGTGGGCTCTGAAAGTAAAGGCCTGTTTCTGTCTTGATTCCAAACTCAGAGAGGTTGGAATCGTGTGGGATTTTTGCTTTCAGTGGGTGGCATAGCTAGGAACATAATTAAAGAAGCTCTTCTGGGATTGTCGTGGGGGAGGAGGGAAATAAATAACGTATGGGGCTTCTCAGGAGAACGCCCAGCACACCAACGATGCCCTTGGAGGTGTTTGTTCTAACACCAGGAAGGTTCTCTAGAGAAAATGGCAAATTAAATTGACATGTGACAAACAGCCTCAGGGACCTTGGGAACAGTTTTAGATATAGCTAGGCCCTCTTGGAACTGAGAAGGACTTATAGATATAAGAAAAAGGGGTAAGGTGACCCAAATAGAAAGATTGTACACTTTAGTCATCGATAATCTCCCCAACCTGGTCTCAGGACACCTATAGATAGATTTAATTTTTTTTTTTTTTGTGGCAGGGTCTCATGTAGCCCACACTGGCATTGAACTTGCTGTGCATCTAAGGATGACTTTGAACCTCTGATACCCTTGCCTCTAGCTGGATAATGCAGATATTCCAAGCATGTGACATTATGTTCAATTTTATGTGGTGCTGAGGGTCTAACTCAGAGCATCATTAATGCTGGGCAAGCACTGTGCCAGCTGAACGACATCCCCAGCCATCTGAGCACCCTTTCAAAGGAGCACTCTGGATGTCAAACCCCAGGCTTTTTTTGCATTGTGAGTTGCATTAAAGGATTTGTGGCATCCAGTGTACAAATCAAATAGATACAAAGGACATCTGTAGGCTGAACTCCATAACTTCCAGGCATTCACCCTCACCCCCAACCCCCATCAAATGTATCACCTTTCTTTGTGATAGACACGATGAAGCCAGAAAATGTGTGGCTTACATAAAAATAAGATCATATACCAGTTCATGTGCAGCACACAGTTTGGGACCAAGTCTCACTGCACCTCCTTCCTATGGGCTATTCCATATTCTAGCAAAGGACCTACACTCTTTTTTGAATCATTAAACAAGTTCCCTATCTCTAGAGCATCCACAGACTGGGTGCCTGACCAACTTGGCAAGGGTCTGATCACAGAGAGTCAAACCACAAAGGAGTGTCTAAACACCTTCGAAACCACTGCTCCGCTCATGCTGGGCAGAGTAGCCTGTGAGAGACTTCCAACAGGAATACGGATAAGCATGTTAGCACTCGCGGTTACATTTTTACTTTGACGTGTCTTAAAAATGTTATCGGGGGATGGAAAACGGCTTAGCGGTTAAGAGTACTTGCTACTCTTCCAGAGGACCCAAGTTTGGTTCCCAGCACCCAAACAGAGTGACTCATGGTTGCCCAAGTCTCTAGTTCCAGGGTATCTGACACCCTTTGCTAGCCTCCCTGAGCACCTGCACACACATGGCATACGTTCACATAGACATACACATACATGTAAATACAATTTAAAAAACAAAGTTTGATTGGAATACCAAATCTACAGTTCTGCAGGCATTATTGGTCAAACATTTTACAGTGAGTTAATTTGTGGAATGTTCTAAAAGCTCTGGCCTGTAAGGACCGTGGGTCCTTCAACTCTGGGGATCTTTGTTATATCCTGTGAAATTTAGGCTGTTTCATGGCATCTTTGGTTTCTACATTCTAGAGTCAGGAGGAAGCCCCTCCCTCAGTCGTGACAACCACAATGTCCCCAGACATTGCCGCTTACACCCTGGTTGGGGCAGACGGTCTGGTGGTACAAAAATCAGCTTCAGCTGGGTGCAAGTTCCTTAAATAAGAGCCGTGAATAGCCAGAAGACCCATGTCAGCTACAAAACTTTAAAATCAGTGTGAATTAGAACGAGGCCTCGCAGATTTACTCCTGGGTCTTCACCGAGAAGAGTCACAGCAGGGAGCCGCACAGAAAGATGCCCTTGAGTTTGAGGTCAGATGTGTTTGTGCCTTGACATATACTTATTTATGTCGGCTTTCGAAAACATACAAAGTACATTTACCCCTTTACTAGACACTAATTTACTCTGTGTGTGTGTGTGTGTGTGTGTGTGTGTGTGCTTAATATTACAGAGCCCAAATAGCTAAGACAGCCAAGAAAAAGAGGTACTAAGTCCTAAAATAACCAGGAAAAGAATCTTAGGGAGTCTGTGCAGCAGACAGTGGTATCTTTTGGCTACAAAAGCTGCACGGGGAAAGAAAAATCTCTGAAAAGACCGTGTTGCTGATGTTTTTCGACCACCGTGTGCTTCAGAGGGACCAGAAAGACAGAAGCCACAGCGGCCGCCCTGTTCCCTGTTATAGTGTGTATTGAGTTTCGTGCCTGGATGCAGGAGAGAACGTCACAGTCTCGGCTACCTTTGACTGACCCCTTTCCCTCTCGCTGTCAAATGAGAAAGGTGTCTCTCTTGAGACTGGTTCCGCGAGCCAACATTTAAGTAAACAGAAATAGAAGGTGCTAGGCAAACAGACTCCAGCCAAGTGGAATATCCAAGGTCTGAATGGCCAGCTGCCACTTTTGAGTTGTTTTCCAGTACCTTCTAGTTAGGCTGCTGCAGAGCTTCTGATCGCAAAAACAAGACCCGGGAAAACAAAGAGCCGGCCTCGGTCTTCTGTGTTTAGCTTCACAGAAAACCTCTGACCAAGAGGTCAACGCAGGTGTAGGATTTAGAGAAATATAGAAAATGCCCAAGTCTGGCATTTTACTATACAGAGAAACTGAGGTTTGGGGAGATAAAGAATCACCCCAAGTGTCACACAACCAATAAGTATCAGTGTTAGGACTTGGGCAGACTGTCTGTTGCTGTAAGCCACTGCTTTGATGTCTTTCATTCTGAGAAGCTTGGACTAAAGGAATCAGCGGCTCTTTCTGCAGTGGCGCTCCCAGGTCACTTGCGTTTGGAGGGATATGGGAATCATCTGGTCACCCACTAAAGTAATTGCTTTTCCTTTTTAGTGCAAAGACACATGGTCTAAGTTGACGCTGAAATTTTAGACACACGAACCCAGGTCTGGGACTTGGCAACAGAGCAGGCCAGATGGAAACTGTTGCTTGACAAATTGAAAGTCCTTTGTTTCTGAGGGGACCAAACCTGCCCCTCAGCTAATCTGAAAAGGGGGGTGGAATTCTGAGCCCTTTGTGATAATTATGTTTTTGGCACAAACTCCAGCTTATACCAAAAAGCACTGTGGATTCATCATATAACAAAGTGACATCGCCAGGCTCCAAACTGTAAATGTGCCTGTCAGGGGATTCTGAACGTGCAGTTTAAAGGATGTTATTGCAGTGTGGAACACCTCAGTACGATTGCTACTTCACCCCAAGGCAGATTTGCGGGTTTAAAAACAAATCAGTGTGACAAGATCCCCCTCTTACTGTCATTATCTAAATAGTTGCCTGCTTTAAGAATAGCAACTCCAAATTTGTTTCACAACATGAAAAAGTGAAGAACTGACTTCAACCAGAGAATGTGTGCTTATTATTTGTACTTTGGTTTTTCTTTAACTGTTTTTACAAACACCTCAAATTGGTGTTACAACCAACAAAGGTGAACTTCAAAGGTGATTTTCCTCAATTCATAAAGCAAGGGAATGCCTCCCACAGTTCTGGCTTATATTTCCCTGCTGAACTTCCAGGCCAAATTTGACTTCTTTCATGAGTTTTTGAAACATTTGCTATCTGGTTTTTCTCTTACAAAATGAATTCAAGGTGATTCTGGTCCTCTTACCTTGAAAAAGATTTTGACTAGAAGCACTGTCTGGTGGTGTTTGTGGATTTTCTGCTTCCATCTTCTTTGGATGCAGAGTCCTTTGATGCCATGTCTGTGAGAGCATCGTGTCTAGTCGCCTTTCTCTAGGACAGCAGTTCTTGACCTTTGTCAAGTTAAAGGCCCCTTGTGACGTCTGATTAGGTTTCCAGAGATTCTTTCTCAATACAAGTGTGGACATACAGGTTTTTTTTGTTTCTCTCTCTGAAATGAAACTGTGTCTGGTGCACTATTATCTACACTGGTAAGAGATGATATTACAAGAGGTGCTGTTGGCTTCCTCGTGAGACACAGGCCTGGAGTATGTGCATGTGTGAGAATGTCCAAAACAGTTTGCTGGCAAGTGAAGCTCAAGATGGACTCCTTCGTTTAATAGTTTGACAGTTTGGCTTTCTCAATAGAAAAAGGCAACACAAAATCACTCCAGAATAAACGTTGTCTTTCTGGGAAGAACCAAACTAGTCCGACCATCTTGGTTTGGACTTGGGTGTAGTGATTCGGGCACCCCTACTACTGTCCCCAGTGATGTCATCTTGTTTGTTTTATGCAGCTGGGGATGCAGCCCAGGGCCTTGTTCATGCCAGGCAAGCACTGTGCCCTGAGCCATGCCCTTAGCACCACACCTGATTATTCTCAATCTTACGAGTGAGCACTTTTCCTGTGGGTTGCTGAACATGAACTCAAGGCTCTTGGGCTTTGGCTTATTCCCCACAGTATCAGAGTAATATGTAATGAAGCCAGAGGCTGTTTGCTCCTCTCTGTTGATGCTGGTAATTGGTATTCACTTTTCAACCAGGACATGGTCAAATAACACAAGCACATGTGTTCTTAGGATATACTTGAATACTATATCGCTGATTATATATATTATAAACAGTGTATTATTCAAGCATATCCTGATATGATGGTCAGTTTTTACAACACTCTCTGAGTCCCTACGTCTTTTTTAGATAGACTTTATTTTTTATGTATATGAATGCTTTCCATACATGTATGTAATGCACTATGAAGGTGCCTAGTACCCATGAAGACCAAACAGGACATTGTGGAATCCTCTGAAACTGTAGTTATGGATGGTTGTGAGCCACCATGTGGGTGCTGGGAACCCAAACCAGGTCCTCTGCAAGCGCAGCAAGTGCTGTTAACCACTGAGCCATCTCTCCAGTCCTGGTTCCTACATCCTTACAGAATTTTAGACTTGATTTCTTTACTTAAAGCCTTTACTTAAAGGCTTGTTAATGAAGTATTTTGCTATTTATGAACAAAACGCTGCTGTCATATACTTTGCATTGGGTTTTGGTGATAGGCCAGAATGGAAGCTGTTTTATAGTAAATTGCTCTGTGCAAGCACAAAGTGTATTGTGGAAGTGTTTAGGATGTGCTCCCAGTAATGCGGAAAGCTAGTGAGTGGCCCTTTCAGTGTTTCAAAAAAGAAGCAATGGGCACACTCTGGCTGAGACTCAAGTGTTGCCTACAAAAGGTCACTAGCCACCTGCCCCCAAAAGAGATTGATTTTTAATTCAAGGAATGTTAAGAAAGCAAAATAGCCCACTTTGGTTTGTTTGTTAATTTTTAAATTACGTTATTTGTTTGTTTATGGTGGGGTATGCACATGCCATGTCTACATGTCTGAGACCAGAAGGTAATTTGTAGAAATCGGTTCTTTCCTTCCATCACGTGGATCTTAGGGATTGAACTCCAGGTGTCAGCATCGGTGTCAAGCTCCTTTAACCATTGAGCCATCTCATCAATGCCCCCACGTTTGACTGCTATACTTTGCTAGTTGTTATCCAGGCCACAGTAGAAAGAGTGTGGGTTCTCTGTGCTGATTTCTCCGTGTCATCGTCTATTCCACCTGCAGTTGAGAGTGTCACTAGGGGTACAGGTATCAGTAGCCGTGTCTTCAGAAAAGCATCAGTTGGGGGTGCACGCACACACGCAAACACACACATTACAGTTCTCTGTTTCACTCTGAGTTGATTTATTTTTTAAGCCAATTTTTTAAAATATATATAATGGTCTAAAGGCAACTTTCCGTTATATATACTATTTTAGAAAGAAGGAGAAGTTGGTGGGGGAAAACAAAGAAGGTTATTTAAGCATCACAATTTAGGTTTAGTCAAAGAAGAGTTGGATGAAGACTGACATGAATTCCCCTATAAAATAAAGTTGTGTCACTTGCCCTGGAACTTGCAAAATGTCTCTTGGGGCTATGACTGGCCCCTTATCAATTATACGCACTGGGAAGTGGGAGGCACCGCTTGCCATCAGGAATGCTCTCAGACTAAAGAGCAGTTTTTCTGTGACTTATTCATATTTAGCATCATTAGCATTACTTTGTAATTTGAAGGGCAATGGGGAAAGCTTTTGCAGATGAGACTTTTGTTACTTTGTTACCAGTGCTATTCAGTGTGCAGTTGAATCCAGTGCTCCAAATGCATTTGGAAACGGGAGACATTTTTTAAAAAGCAGTTCTACTATTTCAAGTACTTCTAGATGTTTAGGAACTTTCTTCCCTAGATGATTTGTGCCTGGAAAGGCAAGTTCAAGTTTGTCTCACGAGTGTCACGAGTTCATCATACGCTGTACTATTTCTGCCTCCATTTTCTAAATGCTATAAATGAGGTGGGGAGAGGTTAACCAAATTGTGCTATCTATCTCACTTATCTTGGGTCCTGTGGTCAGTGAAGAGTAGGGATTCTCACCTATATAACCTGGTTCCAGAGCCCATCACCTACAGGGTATGGTCCGGCTTTTAAGTAGGTTATGTTCTTGAGTTAAAGTCTAGTCTCTTCAAAAGACCCATAGCAGATAAGAGGGTCAAACCGAAGGAAGGCTACAAAATTCAGATCAATCCCTCCACATAATATTCTTAATGTCATTCGGACACAAATGGTAAAGTTTAGTGATTCTGTTGTTGAAAATGAATGGGACTTGGCGTTTCCGTTCTTTGGTCTTCTCAACCTAACTGTAATATGTCTTTCCAGAATGAAGTGTCCATGTTGAAGAATGAAGTGGCTCAGCTGAAACAGTTGTTGTTGACACATAAAGACTGCCCAATAACAGCCATGCAGAAAGAATCACAAGGATATTTAAGTAAGTCGCTTACTCTCTCATTCTTTAGAAGCCACATATTGGTCACTAATTTTGCATTGAATTTTATTAAAAGGGAAAAAAATACGGTATAGGTTGCTCACCCAGGTAGATATACTGGAATTACAGAGTGGTTACAGACTCTTCTGCCAGGGGAAGCCATCTTTCCTGACCTCTGTCCAAAGCCGTTCCAACCAATTCCTGATAAACTTCTGGCTGTACTTTTCCTGGCATTTCACATGACCAAATTCCAGCATTGTAACCGGGAAGGAACTAGTCCTTGGGGGTCCAATTACCAGAGGCCCGTTCCTCCTGAGGAATCTGTGGGCCGGGAGGCAGCTGTGGGTGGGTGAATCGCTTCCAGTGGCTCAGCAGATACTGCATGCTACCCACCAGCCTGGACTATTCGAGCTTACCAGCAGGCAGTGGGGCCCCCATTTTCTGCACTTGGAGTATCGATGGACTAAATGCTAGTTGTGTAAGGGTTGATGGGAGGAAGAGCAACTCATGGCTGAAGGTCAATTTGTTTTCAAACAATTTTTTTAGATTGAGCAACACAGATTCTCCCACCACATGTGAGTATTTTTCCACATTTACTATACAAGTGGCAATCTGAAAATACACGATGGGGAAGTTTCACATACCAAGACTCAAACACGCAGAGCCATTCTACCCATGGAGAGAGTATGGCTTTGCCAGTAGTCGCTATAAACCTGGAAGTGGCTTCAGTTTAACGTGAAGTTTTGGCCTTACCTTACCAGAAGGAAACGTATGAAACTCTTCTGCATGAAGTAAATGTCTAGTAGCGTTTTCGCTTGTTCCCGAGAAGTTCCCACGAGAGCCATATTTGTGTGTGTGTCTGTGTTCTCTCCTAGGTCCAGAGACCAGCCCTCCTGCAAGCCCTGTCCCAGCACGCTCACAGCAACAAGTCATCCAGCATAACACCGTCACTACGTCGTCCTCGGTCAGCGAGGTCGTGGGGAGCTCCACCCTCAGTCAGCTCACTACTCACAGAACGGACCTGAATCCTATTCTTTAAAAGGCACTGGTCAGACCTTGCCTCCGAGAAGAGCTGTAGCATGCCAATACATCCTTTCTTCAGAGGGCATTTGTAGAATTAACTCAGACCTGGAAGACGCCTCAGCCCTTCAAAAAGACTGGCTTTCGTTTTTATAGTTACTATGGAAATGTCGTCTTTTATACTTAGTTATATAAGAAAAAGGGAGTTATGCAATGAATATCTATCAGCTTGGGAAACGCGTTGGTGCTTTTCTCCAATTTTCTGGTACCAGTTTCCTGTTTATAAAAGGAACCGTTCCTGTAAATAGCCATGGTTTTATTCCTACCAGTCTGACCCTTTGCCTGGAACAATGAATCTTGTTAAAACTACAGCTTTTAGCCAAAATGAGGTATGCTTAGATGTCAAGTGAGACGGATCCTCAGTAACTGGGTGGGAAATCTGATGATGTCATAACTCATGTTGAGTTTGTGCTGTGATGTCACCAGAATCTCAGATAAACACCTGGGCCTTCCTGAATTGTTTTTTATCTTGCTAGAAAAAAAAAAAATGATGGTCCACCGATGTTCCCAAAAAGCCACCAAGCATCTCAGGCCCTCTCCTCCCGTTCTTGTCCACTTGCTCAGATGCCCAATATCCTTCTCCAGAACCATCTCCCTGGATTCCTGGTTTATTGTTTTGACGTTCTTCTATCTCGCCTCTTCCCATTTAGCTTTGCATGTGAAAGAAAATAATGTTATAGAAGAAAAAAAAAAAAGCAAATCTTGAAACTGTGGACTTAGCCATTGCTTCATTTGACTTCAACCCACAGCTGGAGTTCATTCAACTCTTGCCTTTCACAAAATAGTAACCAGGAGATGTTTAATGTGCCTGATTTAATGTTTTTAATAACCAGAGCAAATAAAAGGTGGTTTGGTTATAGGTGAAGCACTGTTGAATGCCAGCTGTGGAGACACTAGGGAAGGGAGCTTAGTAAGCCCCAGCTGTGAACGTTCAAATTAGGATGCTGGCTCTAACATCACACCCTCGAATCGCAACTCATTTCTATGGCCTGCTATAATGTTGAAAAATCCATGCACTGTATAATAGTTCAGAAGGGCTCTGTTCACTACACAGATTACATTGTTCAATCATCAGCTGCTAATAGCCTAAGATTTATTATTATTTTTTTTCTTAAGCCTACAGAACCAGCTCTGCTGTTCGGTTGGGCAGAAGCAGATTCCCTCCCCAGAGAAACAGAGAACAAGGCCAGGACTTCTGCAGGCTGCAAGCCTGCAGAACAGTCACAGACTCGTTGGCTGCTGAGTCCCATGGAGGTGGCCAGGCTGGTTCACTCTTCTGAAGAGTTCTGATTTATATTTTCAGCAACTTCCAGCGAACTTGCCCATTATGAAAAGCAGATCAAACCCAAACCACAGTTGTGCCTCCTTGAAACAAGCCATACTGTGCTGGCGTTTTAGTATTGTGTTTCACAAATAACAGGGGCTAATGTTTCTCACTAGCAGTCTAGGCCTATGCTGGTGTTTCATCTCCGCCCAAGTACTTCACCTCCTAACCTGTGCGTGTGTGCCTGTGGGTGTGTTGTGCCTGAGTGTGTGTGTGCGTATGTGTGTGTATGTGTGTTTATGAACAGTATAGGTTTTAAAAGAACAGTATTTTACAAAAGCTGTCACTTTTATAAAAGTTCAGTAAAGGAAGGATGTACTTTTTCGCTCTCTATAGTTTAAAAAAATCTATTTTAGAGGAAAAAAAAGAAAATATGAGGGCTCTGAAGCATGATTTTTTTATAACTAGTTTCAGTTTTATTGAATAACTTACTTTAAAAAGTCAATATTTATCAACAATTTCTCCATGTATGCTGTGCTTTTGAGAGACAAGTTTGGCTGCTCAGTAAAGCGTAAGACTTGGATATATGGCCTCGTAATTAAAAAAAAAAAAATGCAAAAAAAAGTAAAAAGAAGAAAAAGAAAAATGAAAGGGAAGAAAGAAAATGGGGTGAAGATAATTTTCTATTGTATTTTAGGGAAATGTATTATTTTCAAGTATTTTAAATACTAAATTCATATTGTTATTATTTTTTTCTTAATTCCAGCAGTAACAGAATGGTTTAACTTAACTGGCTCCCTAAGAAATGTTTAAGACTTAGGTTCGAAAGAAGTTAACATTCATAGCTGTTTTGAAATCAGAAGTAATTGTCTTCAAAATGTCTTCCTTAGACTGGGTAGGTGTTCTGCTCTCCTCAAAAGACGGGGGAGGGGGCAAGTTGGAGGGGCAGAGCTCGTAACTTTTATTTTATGTTTGCTTTGAGTAAACAGGACCCTTTCCCTCTTGCCTGCATGTATAGCACTTGAAAAAATGGGTTTTTTTAATCCACTAGTAATACCACAAAGTCCGGGGAGTGCCCTGCCACTGAAGTTACGATTTTTAGTTTATTTTTCTCCCATCACTCGACTGAAATACTTAGCTGTTAAACGGACAGCCTTTGCAGTTAAGAACTTGCCTGAGTTTTCTTAATTCAGCGACTCGACAGCTTGACTGATGTGCATTATTTATAGCTCAATTATGTCTGTTTTTTATGCTAAGTAGGCAAGCCACCACACACAGCAAACCTTTCTCAACATATAATTAGAATAAACTGCCTTCTTGTTACGTGCAGGGCCTTTAGGTGTGTTTGTTTGCAGTATGGAGATGTAGTCAGTGAAGTGTCAGCTTGCTGTCAATGCTCCCTACAATCCCAAAGAGAAAAGCTTTCTGGTGAAGTCTAATTCCTGGTTTATACCTACTAAAGATTCAACATAAAGGTCCAGCCATCACCACCAGATCGCAGAGCCTGCCTGAAATGACCCTGCACTGCTTACCATGCACTGGCTGCTCCAGGAAGAGCATCCTTTTAATCCCATGGTCTTCACACACACACCACACACACCGGCCAGTTACTGTGTCACCCATGCAGACTTGCATCAGCGGCAATAGCCTTCAGAGTCCCCCATCCAAAGGAGGGAAGAGAAGTCCCAGCAGAACTGCCTCTCCTAACTCCTGTGTGGCTCCCTTATCAGAGGATCTGCTTCTAAAGTCCCTGCCAGCCTCCTGGGCACTTCTCCAGTACCTCCCTGCTTAATGTGCTGAGAGCCAGTAACAGTACACCTGAGAGCACTCCTGCCAGGTGATTCTCACCTAGATAAAGGTACAGCATGCTAATCACCGTTCTCAACGTATGGTGCTGGGTTAGGTAGATTGAAAGTCCCAGCCCTGGATGAATGTACTAATCTCAAAGCTAGATGTCAAGTTAGAGGTGGTCTCCTGGTGACCCCACTCACCCCTTTCCTACCCTCATGTCAACGTGTGCAAGCAGCCATATTAACACACCTGAGGGAGACCAGTAGTATGTGCACTGTCACAGTGTGTATCACGAGAATTCCGGGGCTTACTCAGCCAGTGTTCCTTGGAGCCTCTCTAGTCAATAAGTAAAATGCAGGGCATATTTTAAGAGAGGTGTCCTTGGGGGATCTTCAGGTGATTGTTGCCTGCTAGGAAAGCAAATGGTAGTGGCTAGAGTATGCCATTAAAATCATAAACCAGCTTCAGTAAAACAAAAACAACAAAACAAAACAAAAAAAAAATAGCCCTTAGCCGGGATTATTTTAAGCATCAGTAACTGCTATAAAACTAGCCTTTCAGTTAGGATAGAATGTGCTTCTTTTTGAGTAATAAAACCATCTAAAGAAAATATATATGTATGTATGTGTATACAGTGGGACTCAAGGACCAAAGCAAAATTTGAACAGGAATCTATTAATTTAGAATTTATACAATATTTATTAATAAATGTTATTTTAAACATTCCATTTGAACAGTATTCTTCATAGGGTCTATGTGTCTTGAAAATGTTAGTCCATCATAACCTGCCCTCTCAAGGTCTTGGATGGCTATTTTACATCATTTGCTGGAAGCCCAGGCTTAGATCTCTGTGCATAGACCTTCCAAGGCCTGTTTACTGTTCTGCGAGTTCATGGTTAACCTACATTCTGAGCAAGATTTTTTTAACGTTAATTTTTTTCTTTTCATTTTTAAAGTAAGCGCTTTCATTTAGGAAGCAATTCAGCTAAAGGCATCAGTGCCAAGAACCAGAAGAGCTTTGGGGTTTTTTGTTTGTTTGTTTGTTTTGTTGTTTTGTTGCTTTCTTGTTTTTGTTTTTTTAAGCATGTAAGGCCTTCCTCCCTGCTTCTCTTAGTTAGCATACCCATCTCCAGAACATTTTGCTCTGTCAGCTCCCTGGAGCTGCCTGGTCCCTCCCAAACAATGTGCAGCAGCTTTAAACCTTTGGAACTCCATTCTCCCTCATATCTGAGGGGATCAGGAAGCACCTTGCCCTGGGTAAAAATGTGCCTATGCAACAGCAGTGACTTACAGCCTCTCTTCTGCTTTTGAAATAATTTATATTTTAAAGTTGCACTTTAGCTCTTCAATCCTTTCCTGTTTCTCCCTTTCTCTTTCTTACCTCTTCCTTGACCTAAACTTGCCTGGGCTCCACCCTTCACAACTGTTCTGTGAAGGCTCCGTGCTGCACCAGAAAATGCACACCAGGTTCATGTGCGCACTCGGTCCTAGCACAGCTGAACTGCGCTTCTCAGAGCCTCAGTGAAGCCTGCTCAAGAATGCCAGGAAGAGCCGGTACACAGCATGATCTGTCCTTGTGGTCTCGTTCTTCCTTGCCTGCTTTTGAACATTTTCATATTATGCAACAGGTGTGAGACAGCACCTCAGCTGTGCTTACAAGTTTTCTATCTTATCCTCCAAACCAAAGTGTCCTAAGTAAGCCAGGAGACTTATCCTCTCGCGTACCATGGTGTACACTTCACTGTGGTCCTAGCCATAGTCTTTCTAAGGCTCCTGGAGCAACAGTGGCCCTGTCCTCAAATTCCTAGGTCTCAAAAATACAATGTTGCCTTGTAGCATGATTAAGGACAGCATCTCTGTTTTATAATTACAGTCTAAGGAAGGACCAGAAGACGCAGGAGCAATAAACCTACGAGTAAAAAAATCTGATACCAAAACACACATAGAACTTTTCAAAACAGCCTAGCTCATCCTGTCATGACAATAGAAATGAGTCCGTGTGTTCAAAGTCTCTTGCTTTTCCTTGTGGAGTTTTTCAGCAATGTAATGCTTGTAGCCAAATTGCTTAAAGAGTGTTTATATATTTTTTCCTTATAAATCATCTATTTTACGAAAAAGAAAAGCCTATTTAACTGCAAGCTGAACATAGGGTAAAGCCAAATTACCAGCATTTGTTCAAACATTAATACCTTTAAGTGGACCTCTGATACCTTTCCAAGCTTATCATCAGAAAAGAATCAATAATCAACTGCTATATTTAAACCAAGTTAAAGCATCTAACTCATTAGAAACCAGGACCTAGGAAGTTCTTCCTTAGCTGTTTAATGTTTTCCTGAATTGGAGTTTATATTCTAGAACTTTATAGGAATTTTTTAAAAGATCAAATCATTGCACCTCGCATCTGAGAATGTGGGACCTGAATAAATTTGCTTTAAACACGTCATTAAAACCTTCCACACAATCAGTGCGTTAGGTCCCTGTTTGCTCCTCTAGAACACTACCAAATTGTAAGAGAAAGTAAAGGTTAAAGGTACCCCGGGGCAGGGAGTTAAGAAAAAAAGGACCCTTACAAGCAGCTGCAGACAAGAAGACCTTCCCACTCCCTCCCTTCCAAAACCTCTGCTAAATTCATCTGTCCCACCGAAAGAAACACTGCCTTTGAGGATTGCCTCTGAGAAAAAAAATAAGCTTGGGATCTTGGGATCTTCTGAAGAGATCCCCCCGCAGCCAACACACACATAATGGCTCAGTTCAAATACAATATTCTAGGACAATTGGAATAGAAAGATTGTCCAAAAAAATGTAATAGAAAAAAAAGAAGAAGTTTAGCACTGTGTAAATTAAGTGTTGACTGAAAAAGTCTCCGACCCAAAAAAAGGTGCCGTCACTTTAAGTTCTGGACTTGGGGTTGTTTGTCATTGTAAACAGCAAAGCATTTGTGTTTGTGTGTCTGTCTATAAAGCAACCACCTTCCAATTGGAAGGAGAAAAAAACCTGGGGGGTACATATGTGTAAATATTTGCTGCAGCTTTTAATGTGTTTAGCTTTTTGTTGCCTTGTGAACACTTTTATTGCTGCCAGTGGACAATGAGTTCCTTAAGACTGTTTGACTAGGTCAGATTTTTACATCTCTTTCTAGCAAGAAGAGACAAGATTTTGTGCATTTGTACAAATGTTAATATCACTCGCAATTCCAATATAATAAAGCACTCAAACGCAAATGGTGTGTGTATGATGAGATTTGGGCTTGGAGATAATGACATCCATCCTTTCCACGGTCTCAGTACTGCCTGGTAAACCAAGGTTTACCCCCCAAGGGTCAGTGTTGTGTAGAGACAACCCAGGCTGAAGATTTCTCCTTCCCAGAGGGTCTCTGTACTCCTCTCTTTTCTGGTCAGCTTCTCAGTGGAGACCACTGGGGTATTCCTGGGGTATTCCATTCCTACTGGGATGGCCACACCTGCACTTCACTAAGGGAGGTGGAGCTTCACAGATCTTACTACCAGCCACCCTCAGTTCACGCTCCAGTTATGTTGAAGAACTGGAATCCACTGTTGACCCCATGGATATTCTTCCCTTGACCTCTCCCTGAGTGCGGTGTGCCCCTTGAACTACTCGAGACGGCTCCCTCTCCCCTCCTTCTTATTCATGGCTCTTACGTTTTTATTCTTTTAACGTACGTCTCTTTCTTCACACCTGGTCTTTTCATACTGTATGTCTTTAGATCTGTGGGGAACTGAACTGTAGATGCTGTCACCATCCTTCCATAAATCCCTTGAAACCAATATGACTGTAGTGCAGATCCTCTAGGCCCCGAATGGTCTTCCATGGGTCCCTTCTACTTACGTGTTCTCAGGACAAGAGCTGCTCATTGTTCTCTTCAGGAGTCAATCGGAAGAACATAGTTCACTTATAATTTTGACTCAGTTCTCACCTAGTGAGAAAACTGACAGTTCCTATTGCATTGAGATAATCTATTATGACCACATTTGCTTGATCTTAAATGGAGCATCCGCTATGTGAACCTGGTTTGCCAGCGTCGATCTTTTCCTCCTAGACAGAATAGGTTTGCTTAAAGAGGAGGAGCCCCGTCAGGAAGGCTAGGGTGGCAAAGGAGTTATTGGGTGGATGTAAAAAGCACTACAGAGCATCCAACCAGGTTCAGTTCTCATCAGGAGGCCTCTGGGAAGGCAGTACTGTTCAGTTCTGTGTGTGTCTGTGGATGGCTGTTCTCATTCTGCACTGTCTGGACTTCTTCCTATGTGAGCTACTGTGTTTACTCGGTGACTTCTATGGCTCCACCATTTCTCACTGCCCCACTGACCAGCATATTCAGTCTCATGGCAACCCCCAGTAGGAGATCATGACATCTCTATCGTTGTATTCCTGTTCCCCAGGAGAGAGAATCTGGTCACACACATTGGATCAGGGGTTTTCTCCTTATTGACTCTATCTGGGGAACCTGGGTGATGGGGGTTTAAAACTCTGACTTCTGGAGATGGAGAAGAATTTTCCAAAAGGGAGGGCAGAGTTAAATAATGACTTAGTGAAAATCACTGATGTTTCTAGAAGTACCTTGTAGAAATCAAGTCTCACATCTGTAAAGAATACCATGAGGTCAAGGTTGAGTGAGAAGACTAGAATACCATCATGTGCAAGGCAGATGTTAACAAATGTTTATCAAATGAACGCATGCATGAATGAATGAACGATGTATTCTTGTTTTGTTAAAAGCTTAGGGTTGAAACAGAGCGTTTATTGAAGATTAAAGGCAAGACTGCAGAGTTAGCTCAGAAGTTAAGAATACTTGCTGCTCTTGCAGAAGACCTGAATTCAGCTCCTTGCACTCACATGGTGGCTTGCATCTGTCTATGACTCCAGTTCCAGGCAACCCAATGCCCTCTTCTGGCTTTAGAGGGCACCAGGGAAGTAAGAGGTTTACATACATATACTCAGGAAAAATATTCACTATGTAAAATAAAAATAAACAAATTTTTTAAGCGATTAAAATAATTGTATACAGCATTTTTTTCTTGTATGCCATGGCTTAGCTTATGGGCCTTGATATTCAAACCATAAGAATCAGCCACCATTAAAAGTATATTTTTCTTTTCTCGAGTGTTATAATGATTTTCCTACTCTCTTGGTTGAAATCATTTTATACATACGCTTTCCAAGAGAGGTCATTGCTATGCTTTTCTCAAAATCTCATAGGTGTTTTTAGGGATATTAGAATCAAATCCTTGATGGTGAGAATAGGACACATTTTTTTAAAGAAAAAAACAGTTGTCTTATACAAGATATTTTTGATATTTTTCCCCTCCAACACCTTCTACATCCTCCCCCTCCCTCTCAGAAAACAACAACAAAGAAACAAAAAATAAAGATCAAAACAAACTTAGAATAAGAACAGAAAAAAAACCAATTAAGACAAGCCAAACAAAAACATAGAGTCCATTCTTGTTGGCCAACTAACTACTCCTGAGCATGGGGCCTTGTCCTAGAATGTGGTAGATGTGCCCAGTGACATTCGTTTGGAGAAAATTGATCTTCCCTTCCACAGCAGGTGTCGATTGCAGTTAGCTTCTTGGTTAGGGCTGGAACTTTGTGTCCATTTCTTCTCAGTGCTGGATTTTAGGACACAGTCTTGACCCCAGACTCCTGCAAGTGCAAAGGGACGGCTTTAAGAAGCCTTTATGTCAAGGAAGCAGGGAAGTCTTTCTCAACAGTCCTCCAAGAACACAAGAGAAGGCTGGATGAGGAGCCTAGAGAACAGCAGAGCAGCCTAGACTAAGAAATGGTCGCACTGTGTGTTGACGTCACTGTCCCTCTGCTGTCCTGCAGCCCTGGGCAGATGCGCATCTTTTTGCTTTATATGCCTCCTTTGTCTGGAAAGTACACTCGGGAGGAGGTGGCAAAGCTTCCACAATGGAACTCCGCCCACAGATAACTGCCCTGTCTCTCTGTGTACAGTTTACCTTCTACCTCCATTCATCTGGCTCCTCAAACCCAAAGCTCCTAGGCTAACATGCCACCCCCAGTTTACAGTAGAGCAGTGGGGTCCCACCGACAGAAATGAGGAGCCAAGAGTGAATTCTCCCCATTTACTCTCCCCTACACCTCTCCCTCACCACCCCTTCCTCTCGCTTTTCTCCTAGTCCACTCCTCCTTTCTAATAAAAGGTATAAAACATGGGCTCAAGAACCACGTCTCTGCCAATCAAAGGAACCCAGTAGTCTCCGGGAGAGAAAAAGGCATACAGGGCCAACATAGAAACAGGGGGTGGGATGAGAACCTGTAAACAGTCACTTCGTGTTCAAAGAGCTCTTGATGGCCGCGGCAGCTGTCCTCACTGCATGATGCTGCATAGGGAGTCAGTGTCCTGCTGATAAATGCCTGCATATGATGTCTATCGTAGTTCAAATGAATTTCTGCTACTTGGAAGCAGTAGAGGCCTAAGCAAGTTTCTAGTCCTAAGGCCACCTTGCAAAGCCACATTCCTTTGGGTGGGTGCTGCAGTGATAAGGGAAAGAAGACACACCTGCATTGCTGTCCATCTGTGTGAAGGCAAGACTCCTCACTGCACGCATCAGGGCTTACCAAGATGCAGGAGAAGCTGGACCAGAGGTGGCTTCCTAGATGGAAAAGCTACATATAAGCCACACTAATTTCCCAGACACCAAATCCAACTGAAGTCATTCTTAAAGTGTGCTTGCAAAACTGGCACTCAGCTTGCTCAGGAACTGAACTGTCTTAGTACCTTGGTGAAGGAGAGGAAGGGGTGTTGAGGATTCAACCAAAACTAACGATATTTTAAAAAATAATTATAATAAGGAAATCTGAGAGTTGGCAGGTTAAGTAACAGTAAAACAAGCAGAATGCTCGGGATGGGGAGACAGCTCGGTGGTAAATCACTTACCTTGTGAGCACGAGTTTTCCTTCCCAGAAGCAGCAGAAGAAGTCAAGCATGGTAGCACATGCATTCGTCACCTCAGCCTCCTACAGTGAGGTGGGAGGCCAATCCAGGAGACATCCCAGAAGCATGTGAGCCAGCAAATGCAACAGCTATAGGACCTGTCTCAAACAAACTGGAAAGGATGGGCTGAAGCCCAAATATTTCCAATAGCCTTTGTGTGTGTGTGTTTGTGTGTGTGTGCTATGTCCAGGAGAAATGCATGCCTACACACATGCAAAGGAACACACACACACAACACACATATAGGCAAAAATAAATAAATTGTTTGAATGAGTGAAAATACCCCGAGTTCCAGAATTCCATAGCCTATTAAATGAATTCCCTAATGCCTGGAGCTGGCTACCGCCAATGAGCTGTTGGTCAGGGAGGCCTCTGTGACCCCTAAAACCACATAGGAAATTGGCACTGCTATTGTGCAGAACTAGATGATAAGGTGAGGTTGCTGATGACACCACATGCTGTAGTTACAGGACATCATGACACCAAGCTAAAATTGTGATGGAAGTTTCTTCCCTGCTGGCTAGCCACTTCCCTCCCCATAGTGCTGGAAGGTGTTACCCAGGGTAGGGTACTACTATTGTCACCCACAGTCTCATTCAGCTGTGGATCCTGAATACAGCAATACTGACCAGCCAGGCAAGGTGTCCCCATGGTAGTGGCAAGTCCATTGTGTGGGTAACCTTCCAGTCTCTGGGTTGAATTTTGTGACTTGTTCATCCTACAGGGTGGGTGGTTTACATCTGGTACTGTAAACCCAGTTAGGTTCCTGTGGCTGGTGACAGCGTCACAGGTCACAGGCCTTAGTAAGGAAGCTGCTGTTGTTTTCCTGAATGGATATGATGCGCCCATCAAATTGCCTTCTAAATTACTATGTTTATGTCCATAGATTGGTACTGCTGTCGGCTTTGGTCAGGAAAGCTTCTTTCTGCAGTAGGCAATAGTGAGTATAGAGACTCTTAACTGGGCAAAGTGCTGAGAAATGGCCAGTCACACACGGGACACCTACAGCACGCCGTTCGAGACTCAGGAAGCATCTTCATGGAAGAAGGGACAGAAAGAACAGAAGAACCAAAGGCAAATGGAGGAAGGGATGGAACAGGGACTTGCAGACCCATGCATGGCAGCTGCTGTGTCCTGAACTCACAACAGCTGTAATTACTTACACAAGACTGAGCCCACCAATACCCTGTCACGGGAAGGGGAGGAGCTCATGAGGCCCCCTCACTCCCTGAGGATTCTATACAGTTAATGGTTGCTAAGGCAGGGACAGACTATTCTTCACTGGTGTAGCCACTGGCAGGTGTCCATGCGCCTGCCATATCTCACGTCATTTCTGCTAACATCCACTCGCCAAGCCTGCCGTAAGCAACCCTAATGAAAGCCATAGGGTCATCAAATAAAGAAGACATGAAAGTAGGAGAGGGAGGAGGAAGACCAATGGGAGTAAGAGGGGCATAAGGGAAGGTTGCAGGGTGAATATGGTAAAGTATACTGTATATAAATATGAAATGTCATAATGAAATCTACCGTGTAAGATTAATACATACTAATAGAAATAAAGGACAACAACAACCACCTTGATGGATGGAAGAGGAGTCTAATTTAATGCCTTCTACTCCTCCATATGTCTTGAGGTACTACACGAAGTAAAACAAATGTACAGTGAATATATTTCAGTGAAAGTGACACACAAGCCGACACCACCAGTTGAAACAATCAGCCGTTTGTTTTTCTTACACAATAAAGGGAGCTGGCGTCCTTGGCATTGCCTCTGAAATTTGATGTCAGCACCAACAGCTCTGCAATGCTCCTGGCCAATCCCAGATGCCTGTCACCTCTTGGTCACTTCACAAAGAACTACTGGGGTTCTAGGGCATGCCCCAATCCAGACAAGGAAGGAAAGAATCTGGGTCAAGAATGTCCTCTTTGGTTCTTTTCTATCAGAAAAACAAAGAACAACTCTTGTCCTTGGACAGCTTATCTAGGTTTCAGTAGCCAGAGGAGAGCCATTTGAGTACTGGTATGTTAAAAAAGAGGCTGGAGTCCTGGGAGAGAGGCTCAGAACGCTAACTTAGACCAGGATTGGTTTCCCAACTGATGAGCTGTGATGTGCTCTACAGGGCATAACTGTGCCCTGAAAAACTGGTCCCCTGTTTCTTATGTATCTAGAACCTTGTGACTAGTGTTTTACGGCTATAAACATGCTTTTTCTGAGCTCACTAGAAGCTGGCTAAATAGAGTGGTATCCAGTGACGTGCTTTATGGTCTTTTCAGGAAGTGAGCATGGGAGAAACACAGGGTCCTCTCTGGCAGCATGGAACGTGTGACACCCAGGTACAAGCTCACAGCAATGCACAGGGGCAAGAGCCCTTTGGCCCTGGTGGAGATATCCACATGGCAGGTGTCCAAGGAGGAGACCACAAAGACTGAGGTGTGCTCTCGAGGAGGGTCGGGGATGCAGAGTTTACTACTTTCATGTCTGTGGCATCTGTGAGCAACTGATGTTCCACTTCAGAGGCATCCAAGCTGCCTTCAGGCTGACTGCACTTTGGAAATTGCAGCTTTCCTGTGACTTTGACACATTGGTATGAACATTTTGACTGGACTTGAAATGCATTCATATTATTGTACTAAGTGTTTGGTATTGCATTTGTCAAAGAAGTATTAGATTAGGACTTTGTTTCATTTGAAACTTTTGGATGGTCGTAAACACAATTTTCATTTTCTTAGTTACCGACTTGTGTGAGCAAAATTGCGTTGACTATCAAGAATCTGAAGAAGCCATCATTTGAATATTGTTACTTATATTTATGACTACTAAAGGAGGCTTAGCTACCTAGAGTTCGGGGCGGGGCGGGGGCCGGGGTAAGAAGGACACACAGTAATGAGAGGGGCACTGCTCAACAGATGCTTCCTGACCTTATCATTTGACAAGGCCAACCAATTAATCCTGTAGAGAGAAAGAAAAAAACGTGCTGAAAGGCTGGGGGGTAGGTAGCTCACTGGCAGAGCATTTGCCTAACACAGGTATGGCCCTGGATTCCATCCCTAACTCAGGGAGACAGGGAGAGGGGGTGTGAGGGGGCCTGGATCCCTGAGTCACTGCTGTTTGGAGAGCTGCCAGGAGAGCTGACTGATTGGAGTTCACAGGAGCAAGGCCACTCCCAGGTCATTAAGCCCTTGATTTGCTTTTATTTGCTTGTTTTTGTTTTGTTTCTGGAAAAGAGCAGTGGACCTAGTTTGACTAATGGGAAGGGAATGAAGGGACATTGACTCAGGACCATGGGCAAGCAGGAATTCAGAACCCACAGCAACAAATGGAGAAGAGCAAGCTCTCCTTTCCCTTTCTACAGTGAGATGTTGAGGCCCAAAGCCATTCAGTGACTCACCCAAAGCCCACAACTGAAACTGAGTGCCAGGTCTTCAGATGACTAGGCCAAAAGTTTTGTTTTGTTTCTCTGTTGGCCCAACAAACTGAATATTCTGTACCCATTGAAACTGAGTCCTTTTAAAACAAAATGAGAACGTTCTCTTGCAAAAAAATAAAATAAAATAAGATCAGGAGAAAAAGAACATTTTCCCAAACCTCAAAGATAAGCTAAACTGTTCACGTACGGACATTTTCAGTGTTTTCAGGGGAAACCATCCTGGTTGTCCAGTTACACAGCTACTTAGTGCCTCTGAGTGAACAGCCTGCTCTGAAGTCTAGGGATATGTGCTCTGGGAGATCGGATTCCCACAACAGTCTCCCAGCCCAAACCCTGGGCATTAAATATTAATGATAGAACGGCGATTCTTCCTCTACTGTGCCTGGCTGCTTTTGATTAAATCAAGATAGCATTAACTAATAAGAGATTAAAATATTTAGAGTCACATTAAAGCTTCCACAACCAACCCCCCAAAGACGTTTAGTAGCATTTATTTTTTTTAACTAGCTATTTTAAAGTTCTTCCAAAGAGTAAAGAATTGCACAGATTCATCAGGGACAATAAAACGATAAAAATTGCAAACGTGTAAAGCATTGACAAACATTCTTCAAATGCACAAATGCATCCGATGCATCACTAGAAAGTACAGTGGATGGGAAGTCGGCTGTACTTCAGGTGTCTGAGTTCTGGCTCTGCCCTGGATGTTCCACTCACAATCAACCCTTAAAGGTGTCAGTTACTGTGTGTGCCAAGTCAGGACAAACACGCTCTTCTCCCAAGATGATCTTCACAGCGTGGGAAAGCATGCTGCTACTCTTTAGATGTGAATTATCTCTCACCTGCTCTTGGGTTTCAACCCTCGGTCCCAGGTGGTCATGCTGTTTGGGGAGGACTTGGTGCCTGTCTGGGTCACTGGAACCAGATCTTTGAGCATTATGGCCCATACAATATCTGCTTTCTCATCTTTACACCCATATGCTTCTACCACACAGCAATACCTGACGGTGTTTTCTCCACAGTGATTGGGCTGTACCCCTGAAGCCATGAGCCCCAAATACAATAGGTCTTTCTTAAATGGCCTCTGCCAGATGCTTCGTCACAGCTGTGAGAAAAGTATCATACACACGCCAACTAAGTGATTTAAACCTCCTCCACGCCAACTACTAGTGAGTAGGACGGTCCACGTACTTGAAGGGGAAATTCGGGAAAATTGCAAATTATGTCACAGCCAGATCTGTGTTTGTCTAACATCAGTATTAAGTTGGGAGGGTCTCAGAGAACCGCAGGAAACCCTGCCTGCCCACCCCGACTGCCACATGTGACTGCATCCCCAGTGATCAAGTGCTCATCCCGCATTTCCGGGTCACCACTACTGGAACATTATTTCAATTTCACATAAGTGAATTCCCCTTCTGTCCAAGTTTTTCTCTTATAATCAACTTGAAAACCTAGACTACTGTCCTCGTGGGGGCTTTAAACATACAGGATGTTCAATAAAAATTTATTGAGCTTGCTCTGACCAGCTGTCACTGGGGTAGAAATCATATCAGGCACTGAGAAGGGTTGAAGTATGCAATAAAAGTATCTTCCATTCCCGAGGTAGGGAGCCTACACAGTAACCCCAGCAATAGAGATTCAAGGGCAGCTGTGGCGATCTCTGACTATGTTGCCTTAGTTCATCTTCCCACCCAAATTCAAGGAGAGGAGCCAGAAAGAAATTGACTTTAATACACACGTGAGCACACAGACATACACACAGAAAGACACACACATGGAGAGAGGAGGAGGAGTAGGAGGAGAGAGAGAGAGAGAAAGAGAGAGAGAGAGAGAGATACAAACTAAGTTACGAAATTCATCTGAAAACCGAAGACATACTAACAGTTTAGCACAGGAGAAAGGCTTGTCTTACAGGCATCTGAAAAACAGCTTAGCAAAGCATTGGCTAAGTAACTTCCACATCAGTCTTGGGATCACTTTGATCAAAGGAAGGAAAATACAAAGCCCCCAGATTAATATGCAGCAGTAGTGTCATAGGCCAACCAAACACTGATGGGATTCTAGGAGATAAGAAGATGCAACTAGGCCAGGTGGAGGTGGCACAGGCCTTTAATCCCAGCACTCAGGAGGTAGAAGCAAAGGGATCTCTGTGAGTTCGAGGCCAGCCTGGTTTGCAGACTGAGTTCCAGGACAGCCAGAGTTACAACAGAGAAACCCTGTCTCAAAGAAAAAGAAAAAAAGAAAGAAAGGAAAAAGAAGGAAGAGGAGGAGATGGAGGAGGAGGAGGAAGAGGAGGAGGAGGAGGAGAAGAAGAAGAAAAGATGAGGAAGCAATTAGGACCAGAAGGTGGCAGTGGTATGCTTGGGAACCTTCCCCTGTTCTGCATGGGTGACTGTTCATCACATGCCTCTAGAGCTGTCCCGCATGGGTGGCTGCACTAAGCATGCCTGTGGAGTTGTTCTTGAGTGGCTGCTATGCTGGTGCGTGCTCTGGTGATCAATGATTGTCAACCAGCCACATAGCTGTCACTCAGGAACTGATTAGAAGAACTGTAACTCCAGCCCCATTCCAAACTTAGTGACACTGAATGAACGTCCAGGTCATTGATGAACTATCAAAAGCTGGAAACATCCCTCCCCAAACCCTTAGACTTTCTACAGCACATGGTTATGATGTACAACCTTAGTCACAAGAAGGAAGTAGTAGAAACTAGAAATGGAAGCAGGGGGTGGGAGACGGCCACAGATACTCACTAGGGCAGCAGCAGGTTTCACCCCCCCAGCAAAACCTGTATCTACTGATTTCCAAGTCGGCTTCTTTCCCACTGCCCTCCCTGGTGTTTGCCTCTGACCCTCCTTCCTTCCAGTCACACAGCTCTCCTCACATGAATCTCCAGGCTTCAGCAGGGCAGACAGCATTCCCTCCCAATGTTTTATAAAATTGCAACTTCTGCTGATTGATAAACTCAGAAGAAGACTTTTGAGTAGCCCCTTTCTTGGGGTTAGAATTCACTATTTAAGGCCGCATTGCTCTGTCATTTACATGATGCAAATAAAACCTGGGAATCTTTGGAGAGTCGGCTCCCTAGTAGAGAACAGATAACTTTATGATCCACAGAAAACTGAAGCAATTTTTTCTTTTATTCTTATTAAAGAAAACCCCCCCATTATATTCATTGGAGTATTTGAAGAGACTAACTTGTCTTAGAAATCACTGGATTTCATGACATAGGATGGTCACAGCAGAATGAGTTATAACCAGAAAACAAAATAAGGAAAAAGAAAGAAAGCAAAGACAACCTTCAAGAAATGTCATTACTGTGTTTTTTGGATCCTTACGTAGCACTGAACAAGCTACGTAGACCACTTACACTGATACAAGAGCATCCCCATGCGTATTATTAAGTTAGAAAGTGAATGGTTCAGAGAACAACAAGAAACAGTAAGTTCATTGATTCTCCAAGTCTGTTCTGGGAAGCCTCCGTGCCACTCTTGCCTGAGAACCTATAAAAATGCAGAATCATAGGCTCCACCTCAGATATTTCACACTGGATGGGAGAGCTTCTAAAGGTATCGGGGTGACTTGGATGTGAAAATTATGAATGTCATGTAGGGTCAGTTTGACCCACCGGAAAGTGTCATGTAGGGTCAGGCTGACCCATCATGAAGGCAGATAAAGGCAAGTAGCTGAGGAATTTCCCTAGAAAAACTAGAACATGCTATAATCGTTCCTGACTAGCATCGTGGCTCTTGTACTCAAGGCAGATAGCCAGAGGCAAAAGTTGAGGAATTTTAGTGTTTAAATATCCAGGAAGAAACTGAAGCTGCAACCCAATGATAGAAAACTTGCTTAGCATGTGCAAGACTCTGGGCTTAGCTGCCAACACTGCAAATAACAACAATATGTTTTTAAATATCAAGACCCAGATAGAGGGAATGGAAAGATGACTAAGTTATCCCTAGCATGCATGTGAAAAGCCTAGAATCCCAGCGCTAGTGAGGCAGAGACAAGGAGGGCCCTGGGCTCTTGCTGGCTAGTGAATAATTGCAAACTGTGAGCTCAAAGTTAAGAGAGAAGCTTTGTCTCAAGAAATACGATGGAGATGATAGAGAAAACACCTTTGACTTTCTTTGTGCATGTGTCTCCTTACAACAAAACATGCATACCTACATATACCTTCCTTACATGCACACACACACATCCATCTAAGAAGACAACTGATATGTGCACCCAAATATACTCACTACACCCCTACACACACACCCAAGACAGCTAATATGCACACCCAAATTTACCCACCACACACACACAACACATACACACAACACACACACACCCAAGAAGACAGCTAACATGCACACCCGCATAGACCCTTCCCACATACATGCACACACACTCAATAAGACAAGATAGGCAATTTTGTTCCTTGGGATGAATCTAAGCAGCAAGAAACATCGAAATACTTATTGATGTGCAGTTTCAGGCTGTGCAGACAAGACACAGCTGCAAGACTCTGACTGTTTCTCTGCAGAGCCACACATGGTGCTGTAGAGTTGTTTCCCTCGTTTTTAAGGTTTAAAAAGTAGCTCTGGGCCATTTCATCTCATTCTTGTTAACTTACAGTTTCAGTTTACAAAACACTTAATGAGCTGAGCTTCTCTTATTCATCCTGTAGTATGTTCGGCTCTTTCAACTAATGGATAAATTTCTACTCCCCTTTCAAGGATTCACTTATAAGATGCACTTGAGCTCCCTTTTCGTATGCAAACAGCCAGATCATGCAATTAGACCCTGTCCACTTCTTCAGAACAAGGGGCTAGGATAGACACAGGTCAGGACTGTGCAAATTTTATGTTCAGGAGTCCATTAAACCATCCAGGGGAAGCTCACTTAAGTGAAATGCATTGTTCTTTAACGGCTGGTTTGCCACACACACAAAGAAACCCAGCATTGTGACCCCCTCTCAGAAGCCTCTTTATCTCTTGAATCGAACTTTCAATATCAGATCGATATTAAAGTTATGTCACTTAACGCAGATCCTGGCCCTTCTTTCTCCTTCCTGCTCTGCTCTGCAGGCCCCAGAGTGTCGTATGATGAAATTTACCCTTTCAAGCTTATACAGTATTGATGATGTGTCCTGATAGTGGCATGTAAGCAAATATCAAGTAAAGTCTGACCACGAATGAACCTGAGCAGGCCAGTCTCCAAGGACTATGGAACTAAGTCAGGTTCCATCAAAATCTAAATCTAGAGCAATCTGATCCAAGAGACTTTGCATCTAGCTGGATCTCACTTAGTGAGGATTATTGCAGTTGTGAAAAGAGGCAGTGGGCGGGTGGTGTTCAGGGCAAATATCTTCCAGGAGCTTTAAGGATACACACACACACACACACACACACACACACACACGTGTCCTTTCTATTGCTTTTTAGTGGGGAGATCCTGAAACTTTTTTTTCTTTCATTCTAGTTCTATTGAGTGAAATGTTAAGGACGGGAAAATCATGGAGTTCCAGATGGGTGTCTTCCTTGGTGAGTCTATCAGACCCTTAGACCTTAGGTCCAGTAGCACAGCCCCTTAGTTGTGACTTAGAACAAGACTACTCCCATAATTCCGACTTCCGTTCCACATCATGTCTGCCTTAGGCTTCAATGGCAGCCCAGCCCTCGTTCACACTATTCCTTGTTCTGGCTCCCTACCTCAGAATGTGGTGGTGTGGCAGCAGCCCAAACGTTAGTTATAACACCTTCACCTTGATGTCAGATATCCAGACATCAAGCAGGGTAGCTTTGCTTTCAATATAAAACTGGACTCTACCTCTGCTGCTTTGCCGTCCCCCCTCCCCCACGGCATCCTGTCACCTCACAGCTAGATACAGTAGCACCTAACTGTCTCCCGTACCGTCACTGATTTCTTCACCTGCTATACTGCCCGCACACTCCTTCCTAATACAAACATCTCTGTCCTTTCTTGACCAGGTCCAACATGCCATTCTTCAGTCACAGGTTCCTGAGGGGAGGGCCAGAAAATCAGAAATAATAAAGAAGATAGGAAAATTGGGGTCAGGAGATTTTGCATAAGGTACGACTTATGCCAAGAAAGTTTATTATTAGAAGTACGGCATCGTATATGCTGTTTGCTGGGGAAATGGGTCAGGGTCAGCAGGAAGCTGCATACAATGGGATGACGTCAGCAAGAAGGTAATTAAGTAACGCTGCCCAAAGGGAACATGGGATATCTCAAGCGTGCCACAGAGTAAGTGCTCAGCAGCCTTGGGACTGATAACCAAGGCCCTTCAAGGGGGTGAAAAGTCAGGTTCCTAGGATGCAGCACCACAGCTTCCCCAAGGCAGCCCCAGGCCATCGCCAGCCTTGTTCCTGGGTTTGGACAAGGAACTAAGTGCTTTCTCAGTATGTCAGGTCCTAAAAGGAAAGGCCTAGACAGTCCCGGCTCCCAACACGCTCTGTGTCCTTTGTGTCACCTTCTTAGTGTCCCCTGACATGCCTATGAATATTTACACAATGCATGCATGTGAGCAGACACAGACACACTCATGTACAAACACATTCCTGCCTCAACCTATGTACCTTCTCTGGCTCTGCACTATGCTCGGGGAAAGCTCAGATACAGGAGCTTTAGTACATTGTACATTGAGCTAAAGTTCTGCAAATTCTCACTATACCTCTTCATCCTCCACATCCTTTCCTGCCTTTCTTTATACTCTGTTCCACCATCCCAGGGGTGATGGTGACCACACAGACCTGCCCTAATCCATGAATGGATTTATTGATAGGCATTCCTCTGCCAGGAATCCCTCCATTGACCCCTTCGTCTTGTTGATGCCTGTCAAGCTCCCACATTCCCCAAGTTCAGGCCCACTGCCCTTTATTGTGGATTGGAACGCCTGTTTCCATCTACTCTCATGATTCTTTAGTCATCTTTTTACCGTAGCACTACACAGTATGCTTCATGTCAATATTTACATGTCTGGCTCACTCTCCTACGAGACTATCATGTCTGTGGAACTGTGCTGTAACTTACTCATTTCTGGTATCCCGTATGGTACCCAGTACAGAGCTTGGCATTGAGGCAGGAAATGTGTTTGAGTGTATATACTATCAACTTCTATAATAATGCCAATAATATTCTCTTCTCCCCCCCCCCTTCCTACATACACACTCATGACTCCAATACAAAAAATAGAACAGTCTTATTTAACGGCTTTGGTAACCACTTGAGCAGATATTTCCTCTAATGGTGTAGAGAAGACCCTCGTTTTCCCCATGGAACTGCAGTTCAACAGTGATACGGATTTAACTTGCAAATACTCAGAAAAGCTCTTGGGCATTTTCCATTGAGTACCACTGACCTGGTCCTGGAAGAACCATTGATCCAGGAGTCTATAAGAGCTCTCCACTCTAAGACACATGCACACATCCCTCAGCTTGGGGCTTCCTAGCTTGCAGTAAATTCAGTGGTGCTATGGCCTATTTAATCCAGTGAGTCCAAAATTGGCCATTTTCTGACCTCATACCTGATGGTGGCCTTGGGGCTAATGAATTTTACTGGATAAGCATCTTAAGTGTTACTGACATTAGGAGGAGCTTTCTAAGTCAGCTGTTCCATTAGACTCTGTCGACATCCCATAGTTCCTGGTTGCAGGCACTCTGCTCAGAGCACACGCCCACCTTCCCATTTAATACGGGCACTCCGGCCTGTTTCCAGGTATGGAAGAGCAAACATCTGTCTATATTTTCCTCAGTGCAGAGAAGACACTTTTTGATCTAGATAATACATAAAGCTCAAAGGTGACAAGCTGCCAAAATGCAATTAAAGCCCCAACCATTTACATTAAAATCAGAGCAAAACCAATATTGAGATTTAAAGGGGGAAATGAGGGCACCGGAGAGTTGATAATTGGATTTTTAAGCTGTTAAACATGAAACAACATTCTTCCACGTTTTCTCAGATGGCTCCTTCGGGAGACACCTCGGTGTCTGGAAGCCCAAACAGTCCCGACCCTTTGATTGGCAAGAACTGTTCAAGAGACCGTGTCATCAATGCCCCTTCTTTTAAATAAGCAGTCAGGTTAACCACTACTCGCAAGGCTTTGATGTCTCTCCTCTCCACCGACTCACCTGCTGAAGGAAGCACAGAAAACACCTTCCCGGCTCTCGCTTCAGGTTACTATTGGCAAAATGCATTTAGAACAAGTTGTGCATGTTTCAGGTCCTACAGTAGGACCTAGCTCTGAGGAGTGGGACAGCAAATTGTCCTTTAATTCTCTACAGAAGAACCCCGCTGCTTGCCAAGGATAACGATTCCAATGCAGCTACATCCGAGCAGTGTCTTCCTCACTCGAGACTTCGTTCACAGGAAGACGGCACTGATCGATCGGTGGACCTACTGATCGATCCTTGCATGTGTCTGCATATCAGGGGCCTGAATGACAGAAGTCGTTCAGGCCCATGCACACCTAGAGTCATGTTCATAGAGGAGCAGTTGTCAGGCAGCCACAGCCGTACAAACGGTGGCAAAGGAGGACGATGTTGGCTTCTGTCATTCTACAGCTTGTTTATCCCCATCTCTTTGCTTTTGAAAATACAAGTTCCGTAAGTGACTTGTACCGAATAAAACTTTCCCTCCCCTCGAGCGACATCACAGAGTCTCCAGTTCTTACTCTTTTCTAAGAACTAACGTGATGAAGCCTTCAGGAGCAAGCCCTGCTTGGTGACGCTTATTCGTTTTACTAAGCCCATTAAGACAGTGTAACCGAGATTTAAGAAAAGAAGAAGCGTGTAACTGGTGGTGTAGCATGGGGTTTGTATACACAGGGCCCTGGGTTTGATCCTAATCCCACACAAGGAAAGAAGCAAGGAAAGGGACGAGAGAAAAGGGAGGAGAGAACTCAGTTAAAAGCAGCAGGGATTTGGGGCTGGGGCATAGTCAGTGGTAGAGCACTTACCTAGAAAGGGTTAACAGTTTCATTCTTCTCTATCCCTAGCACTGAACAATTAAATATGTGAATGAATAAATAGTCCTAGAGATAAATGGGACCTGGCTCAGCGGCGATACACCTGGCCAGGACGTTCTTGAAAACAAATGGTCACTGAAACCCCAAGCTTTGGATACCTTGTATAGCAAAACGGTTACCCTATACTAAAGTAGGTAGATGTGCAGTGCTGGGGAAACTGAGTCCTGCTTGGATTTGGGTTGCTGTCCTGATGCTCTGTTTGTATGACAAAGAAATCAAAGGGCTTGTCTGTTCTCTTCTACTATGTATTTGTATTTCACTACCAGGCCAGATCCTCTCCTTTTGGCTACAGGCAAATACTGTGGATTCATAATGCTCTTTCTCAGGCTTACAGAATCGTTGGCATGTCCTGGCGTCGCGGCCTTTTCAGGGCTCAGCTTTTAAATAAGGAGCAATGTTAGTATTAACCGTCAAACAGCAAAGAATACTTTTTAAAAAATTTTTCTTACTTTTCATATAAACTTCAAAGACACAGTGCCACATAAGTGAACCGAGCCAAGTCTCCGCCATTCTTCTGACCTCAAGAGCTGAGTTACCTGTCCCTGAATGGTTTAAAACCTCCCAGAATGGTTTAAAATCTCTCAGAAAGCCATCAGTGCCATCCAGCCACTGTCCAATGAAGAGCAGACACCCTAAAACGACTTTGTGTCTATAGACTTGCTCCCTCCTCAAACTGAGGTGCCCCCCTCCCGGGGGTTCCCAGGAGACATTTACCTCATCAGCACATTAGAAATGCATTAAGCCCTGCTGAGTATCTATCTACCTTTATCCCCCTTTCCCCTTCGTCCCTCACCAGAGGCCCCGCCTGAGACCAGGATTCGTGGGCTCTGACTGCACTTGGAAACTAGCGAATGGTGAAACTGACCAGGAAACTTGTCGTCGGGCAGGGCCTTTGTGAAACGGCAGTCTAATTAGCCGTTTCATATTTTTGTTATTTCTTTCGCGATTCACGTTAGAAATATGTTCCATGAATGGCCGCCTGCTGGGAGCAAGGAGTCCCTGTCACTCAGCAGCTGCTCAGTGAACTAATAAATATCTGCGCCAATGGTCTTGCTTACTGCCTCAGTTCCCCCATTCTTGCCTCATGGCTGTGAGCCCAGTCCCCCACACCACTCTCTGTTCTGCAGGGTCCCGAGGATTACCGAAGTAGGAAGGGAACCTGGCCCACCCAGGAGCCTCCACCCTCCAAAGTCTCCTTCAGAGGCCACACTGCCTCCGGGCTATGAGGTCACCCAAAGACCGGGTGTGGAAAGCTATCTTAAAGCGTGGTTATCATAAGCAGCGGATCCCCTGAGACTATTTCGGCATCGGAGACTCCTAAGGGGAAAATGCCATTTCATCCGCTAAGCCACATCAGCTGGGGCTGGGAGGCACCCAGCTCACATCTGTGGAACAGCTTGGACCAGGACCGTGTGTTCTGTCAGCGTTTAGGTGGGGTCCACCCTTCGGCCCTTGCCAAAAGTTCAGCCCGGTCCTCCCTGCTCTCCACCCTGGCTCACACTCATCATCTTTACTGAGCATCTCAGGAAAGAAACAGTAACCACCCCTAAGAGACTCACCCATCTTCCTCTGTCCTAGGAAAACAGGCGGGAACCATCAAAACACGACAGGGGGAGACGCGGTTCAGGCAACCATCTCTGTACTCATCTTTCCCAAGATGTGGCCTTCTTGCCCTGTGGGTGGTTAAAGAGAGACTGGGGGAGCAAAGAGCTATTGGCCTGTTGCTCCCCACAACAAAGCTGCATTTTCATTTAGGCCAAAGGCCTATAACTGGGAATTTCAAAGAAAGAAGCGAATTCCACAGCAGCATCAGAATCACCTCCGTCAGTCTGCACGTGGGAACCCAGACTACTATTTTTTCTAAAACTTTCTGACAGGTTTTGTTAAGAGGTTCCCATTTCTTTTTGTGTACCGCTTCTCACCGGCACCACTAGGACTGGACTTAGTGATTGCTAACTTCTTCAAAACTTATAAGGACCATCAGTCTCCTGGTCCTTCTGCAGCAGGTAAACAGCAATAAAGACTGTCACATGTGACAGAAAGTGATCAGAAAGGGTGAAGCAGAAACAGTTTTGTTATTCCTTCATGGCTTTTTTGTTTCTAAGCAATAATGGGTCTTATCCACAAAATAATAATCACCTTAAAGCTCTTTATATATATATATATATATATATATATATATATAGAGAGAGAGAGAGAGATAGATATAAAATACCATATAATATATTATACATATGTATGTGTATATGTATTATTTAAAAAATATTAGCTCAAAAAACCAAATTCATCTTAGAGCAATTTGTGAAGACCCTTCAGAAACAACCTAGCAAAGAAGTGAAATGAAACGAAGGCAAGTAGACTCTTGACAGTTGGGGTGAAGCTTTCTAACCTGCTCCTTGATGGACGGAGACCATGTATAACGCTCCCCGTAACCTAGTGCGTGGTAAACAAGCACTCTGCTTGAGTTGCGTGCCTCAGACCCCTTCATGACAGTTTTTAAATTGCTATTTTCAACCTAAACAGAGCAAAAATAAGTATTCCAGAACACAATGGTTAGTTTTAGAAGTGATTATTACCTTTATGAATACATATTATGTGGGTCTCCAAACTGTCTTAAAATTACAATAACAATATGTATTTGTTAATGTGAAAGTATGTGCCAGTGGAAAAAAATAGTTCAGACTGTATCATACAAATCAGGAATTCTTCAATTTTTCCACAAGAATTCCATTTGGCTCTAAAAATTTGGTATACATCTCCAAGTATACGCATATATAAAGTAAATGTATACAAGTCAATCACTAATTACAAATTAGTTCTATAAACAATAATTTGATATATACAATGTTTCTGTTTATTAAACATGTTTGCTAATTTGCATTCTAATAAGAAGGTTGCAGTTTGCTTTTAAATAAAGACTTATATCTTGGCTTAATATTTGATAGTACATCTTCAAATTCCTTCAGTTGATCAGTATCTTGATTTTATAAAGAGCAATGTTAAAAATGCCTCTTCACATTAATATATTTAGTATAAGATGGCAGGAGCAGATTTAGGGTCAGTTCAGAAACTGCTAGAAATTCCGTCCTAATCCCAAATGAAAATTCATTTAAAAGATTTTGTTTTAATGAAACTCAAATCAATAAATAGCTCAAACAGCAATTTTAAAAATCAAACCTTCTAACAGACTACAATCAATCTATAGACATCCTAATGCGATACTCCAGTCCTGAATATTGATGAGAGAAAATACTGTCCTTCCTTTTCATAACTATACCATTATGTATGGCCAGAACACTTTGTCTGTACAGTAAAAACCCTGCAGTTCATAACATGAAATAGCCTCGCTTCTGAGCCCAGCTGTTTCAGGCAATGTTCCTTAGGTTGGGGCGGTGTGACAAGAGGATCAGTTCACATGTTGTGTGCTGACAGCCTGGGCTACAGTGAAATCATCTGATGCAACCTACGCACACTGCCAGAAACCCAGAAATACCCCAGATGTATTGATTTTAGTATTTTGTGCCTTTAGAAATCTCTTACTGTTGCCAAAATATTTGCAATGCCCATATTTTATTACATGGGCCACGGGGTCGCACCACCTCGCTTTAAGAACCTATGGTGTGAGTATATATGTTGCTGTTTTTTAAAGAATATATGTTTTCTTTAAAGGAAAGCTGTTTGGACAGATATATGTAAGAAGGGCAGCTGGCTATTCTTGAATTTTGGGCAGAATTATTAGGGATATTTAATTTACTTTTTACACCTTTCTGTGTGGTGGGACTTGAATTTTAATTTAGGGCACCCTTTATGTTACATTAAAAAGAAATATGCTGGAACTGGAAAGATGGCTTCACGTTTAAGAATATGCACTGCTCTTGAAGAGGATCCAAGTTCATTCCCGGCATGCTCCTGAGGCAGCTCACAGCTATCTGGTAACTCCGGCACCAGGGAATCTGATGCCCTCTAGTGTCTGGAGGCCCTTACACACCTGTGGTGCACATAAACTTATGCTGGCACACACACAGACACATAAGTGAAAATAATAAATCTTCTCAAAAAGAAAGAAAGGTGGCCTGGAGAGATGGCTCAGTGGTTAAGAACACTGGCTGCTATTCCAGGGCTCCTGAGTTCAAGTCCCAGTACTCTCACAGAAGCTCACTACCAACAATAGCTGTAGTCCCATGAGATCCGATGCCCTGTTCTGGTGTGCAGATATAAATTCAGACCAAAACACTATATACCTAAAACACATAAATAAACAAATCTTTAAAAAGAAAGAAATATATTTTTATCGAGAAAAAAAATTTTCCTGAAACAGATTTTGTACACATTAATGCATTGTGTTGGCTCATTCTTTCCTCCAACAGGAAAAATCCTGCCGTGGCCAAAACAGGTTGTCCTCTAAGGCTTTCTGACAGAGGAAGAGAGCACCAAAGTATCTGCTGTAAATGATAAGGATGTGTTCAAGTGCAGATGAGTAATGAAACATCAGTGTGCCACATCCGAGATGCTCTAAAAACTGCAGTCTAAATTTGGGGAAATATTATAGAAATACTTGGCTAACTAAAGCTCCACAGATTCAGAATTTATAAAGCTGAGTGTAAACTCTCTTTTCGAGTCATAGAAATTATGATAAGTTTATTAAGCACCAAATAAGCTGGGTTCCAGGGTGAATGTTTTATTTCCCGAGAGCCACAGGACTGAGTCTCCCATGGGCACCACAACACTGTTCTTACTCCCTATGCAGATCCACTCCGCACACAGCCAAGCATGTCACAGTGGCTTAATAAGAACATTCTTTGATAATTATTATTGAATGACCGGATGGTAAAAGGCTTACATGCAAATGAAGCTACTTCTTCCTGATGGAAGCTATCAATGGCCTTTCAGCCAATTGACCTTGGGAATCACCTTAGGCAAAGTGTTCTCTTCGTTCTTAAAACTAATGTGACTGCACTCTTCACAGGCTCTGAGCTACAATTTTCTCCCCCACCCCCTGATTAGTCTGTAAGAGTAGCATGTTATATAATTTCAGATTTAATTAACAAAGTTTAAACAGACACAAGAGTGTTAGGTGAATAATAATCAAAGGCATTTCACCCAGAAACTGGGGGTTCTTTTACACGCTTTGCTTTCTGATTCTCGCCGTCTGATTTGAATGCACTGACGGTTTCTTTTCACCACCAACAATTCAAGTCATTCCAACGCGAAATGTCGTTCTCCCACACACGTACTCGTTACCCTCGAATTCTTTTCACAGGCAGCACCCTAACAAGCATTGTTCGCTGCCGTCGTCGCTGAATTCCTTTCCGTCCACGGAGGTGTTAATCTTGCCAAGTAAGAGGGCTGGAAAGCTACAGTGAGGCAGATGTCTTCGCAGGCTCCTTCTCAGCCAATGGTGGTGAATCACAGCAGCAGAGAACAAGTGTGTGGATGCAAGTTGCTTTTTGAACTTTTTCAGTGTTCCTTAGGTTGAAGGGATCTCATCGCACAGAGTGAGCTGTATATTATAAACTTGACATCCTTCCCAAGCGGAATAGCAAGGAAACAACTAAAACAACTAGAGTCCCTCATAGCTGCCACCAATTTGAAATCAGAAGGTGACCTCCGTATAATCTCCATCTTTGAACTCTTCGGATTGGTTGTGAATAGGGTGGTAGCGGGTGAGAGCATGCAACACTGCAGAACAAATGCATTAGCGTGCCTACGCTGTGACAATACGCAAATATGCAAAGCAGTGGGCTGCACTGTGACACTGCCTTGCACGTACGTAGTGGCCTTTGTGCCCTCTTTCTCCTTGCTGCTGTTTGGGTTCCTTTCCTCATGACACACACACCCACGCGTGAAGCATTTCTGTGGGTAGGAATCTATCAAAGCATAAGCACAAAGGGACAGTCCTCGAGCTTAAGTCATGCCTAAGAACAGATTGAAATTGTGTGTTTGAAAAATCCAGACTCAGAGTCCATGCATGAGGCTTTTCCCTGTGGCCTGTGAAATCAGAAGTCTATCAGCAGTGAGCGATACAGCCCTGACCGGTTACTTGCCATGGGTGTGGAAGCAGTTCCCACCGTGACTCCAGACCGAAGCATGGCGTTGAGCAGGAGTGCCCTTCTGGATGTGGAGTTCATAAAAGGGCAAAGGGGAACCTAATGCCCTTAAGCTTGCATCTTATTTTCACTTTTGCTGTTAACTAATGCCTTGCAAACTGCTAACTAAATGTTGGGCGGTGATTCATTCAGAAATTCTGAGAATTGGAAATTCATCTATTTTAACTTTGTTTAAAATATAAACATTTACCCCTTTTTTCCCCTGCCATATATATATATAACACTATATATATAGTATTAACTATAATCTTCAGGAAATATTTAATAAGGGTAAAAAATCCCCCCCCCCGCCATCTCTCTGCATAAGATTCTTGGTTTGGCTCAAGAGAGAGGATAGGACTTTTGTAAGAGAAGGGCATTGCTTCCCAGACTCTGCCTACCAGGCTTTCATAGAACTCACTTGGTAGTGCAGGAGAAGTTTCTAGACTCTACTTTTCCACACCTAATAACTCACCCTCCCAGTCTCCATGCACGTGTTTATCAAGGTTGGGACCTTTTTTTTCCCCCCAATTATTTAAAATTCTTCGCTGCCTTTACTTCCTCTGAAACAGACCAGCTCTTTCATTAAGAATATTTATGGGAAATAATGTATTCGTGGAGTTGAAGGCATTGCCTCCCCGGCAGAGTCAGTTGTCTGAATGCAAATGCACAGTTAGAGGGTTTATCAACAACACTCACTAATGGAAAGTACTAATCAAAACTTCTCTACAGCAGTAAATTTTTATATTTTTAACCACTGGATCCCAATTAAATGTATTCAATATAGCGAGCTTTGATTAAGCAGATTTAAAAAGAGATTATGTATACACCCCTGTGGAAAACAAGGCAGGTTAGGTATGCAGACACTTGTATATTCTTAATAGAAGTCTTTACCTGAAGGTAAAACCCAATAAATCGTAGCCCGTAACATGCCTCGGACTGAGTTGATTTACCTGTATTACACAGTCAGCAGAAATCAACCTTACCAGGTACACAACGACACTTATATTCCGTGCATATAAAATGCATATAAAAGGTCCTGTTTTTCTTTTTATAAAGAATTACTGAATTTCATTAGGGCACGTTGTACTCTTTAAAAAAAAAAGTTCTTTGTGGACCATGGGACACACTGATTGCAAATACGGGAGTGACAGTCTGTGCCCATGCCTGTAAAGGGATGAAAAGCTCTTAGTGTGGAAAAAACACCATAAATACAAAATTCGCCTATATCCTAATATACAGTTAGCAAGATCTTTAAAAACTTCTACCTGCTTTCACTGGTATATAAATATTTTCCTAAATGACTCAAAAAAAGATATGTTATTTAATTGAGTCTGTTAGGGGAGGTCTGGGAATAGATGAATGAGAAATCATTTGGGACTTTTTTGCAAAAAAAAATTCATTTTCCTCATCAGAGGGTTTAAACACATCTTTGCACATTTCCAGTAGAAAATGTCACAAACTTTTCATACATGGGATTTTCCCCCATGTTTAAGTATAAGGATTAGTTGCAGCCTTAGAAAAATATTTAATTCTCTTTATTCTGTGACAAGGCGTCATGAATCTAGGCTGAGTTTCTTAAGGAAATATAAGAAACCTCCTGACAAGTGAGAGGTCTCCCAGACACCCATTCCTGTGAGCTTTCCAAACCCACACATGAGCTGGGGCCCTGCATCTGTCAAGAGGAGCAGGCCAGGACAGGGCTTCCTTCCCTGACCTTCGCTGTGTTTAAGTAAGAAACGTGCTTTATTGCTCAGTCTCTCTGAGTGTGTAAATGTCCCTATTAGGCGCAGCTAAGACTACTCTAGGTGTATATTATGAATGCAGAAATGCTCATTACTTTCAACTGTCTCTTGTACCCCCGTCTTGTCCACCTTTGGGGGTTGCAAAAAAGCCATGTAAACCTTTTGAGGTCTTTGCTTTAAAATAATGGTGTTAAAATAAAGTTATGGCGCTTAACGAAGAGTCCAGAGTTGAATTTTCCAGTGTTCTTTATTAATCACAAACCATGTCAAATCTCAGGGAATTCTATACCCGGGCAGCTAGGCAGAGAGCTCACTCCAATGTTTCTTCACCCCATTGCTCTCCTCTCTCCGTTCTTCTTTCTCTCTCTCTCTCTCTCTCTCTCTCTCTCTCTCTCTCTCACTACTCCTACTACTTCTCCACCTCCTACCCCTACTCCCTCCTTGCTCCACCCCTCAATCCCCAGGTGTTTTCTTCCTGTTTTCACACAGACCCTCAATCAACAAATAACAGGAACCTCCTGTGGGGTGGAGGCTGGGGATGGCACAGAGGTGTAAACAAGTAAGAGATGAATCTTAACTAAAATATTATCCACAACTAAACATACTACAACATAATGGCATTAAAGTCTTGGTTGAAGTCCTTTTACTGACTTTTCTTCCCTGAAAACCCATGCTACCTTTTAAGGTGGTCCAGCTCCAGCAGATGCTGCATGTTTAAAGGGGAGAAGTGAAAGAAGGTGTGGGTGAACATTGCCAGTCCTTTTTAATCTCAGAATTCAGGAAGCATTTTCAGAAAGGGCTCGCTTCTTGCCTTGAGGCCCTAATTTTATAAATGGAAGAAGCTGCGGTTGAAGGGCTTGCTTTGTGGGAGGGAATGGCAGATGTTCCAGAAGAGATGGGGAGCCGGAACTCATGGGATTGGGTCCCTGGCGACTGTCACGACTAGAAGCTAATCTTGCCTTCCCTGCCGGTTGCGTTTCATCCCGGTATCAACCGAATTTCCAAACCCAGGGCAGTGGTAGAAGTGACCCACGGGATTCAAGAGTAAGAGAAAGCTCCAGGAGGGTTGGTAAGTGAGGCTCAGAGTGTCCATGTCTCCTGAGCGTGCCTTGGGACCTCCATCATCCTACCACCAGCCTCCACCTGGCTGCAGAGGACACAACGTGTGGACCAACTATTTGCTCCCAGGAGTCGGACTGCAGTCACCACCGAAAAGTTCTGGTTAAAGAGGCAGCCTGTGTAAGTGTCCCAGGGTCAAAAAAAATCACGATGCCAGATTCCTACCCCACCCTACCCTCACCCCTCCACCGCCGCCCAGGGTTCCTAAGTGGGTCACCTGCTGGATACCTCCTAAGCATCTTTCCTCAGCTCGGGCGCCCTCTGGCGCTACTGTAAGGAGTTTCACCTTCCTCTGAAGCAGAGGGAAAAGGGCATGCCTTTGACCCTGGAGGAAGCAGGGTTGGCAGCCACCTACCTAAAACACTGGGCTCTGTATTGAAACACGGTTTTTACCTGAGTGTTTCAGATCGCAAAGCTTCCGGCCACAGTTCCCCCAACCGTCTCCCTAGATAGGTGAAACAGTACTCCCCACTCTAAGCTGGACATAGCACTCACCATCACCGGCCCCGCACACCCAGCACACACCCTAACTATTGTCTTTATATTGACCAGTGGCACTTTTTTTTTTTGGATGTATCAGTTTGAAAAGCTAAAGTCCCCTTACCCCATCACACACTAATCTGGGCTTGTGAAGCTGTTTGAAGACATCAATGAAGTCATAATCCTCTGGCGTTCGGTAAGGCAGATTATGCTGGATCAAGTGAGTGTGAGTGGGCCTGAATCAATCAATCTGAAGCCATTCAAAGAAGGCTTGAGACTTCCGGAGAGCAAAGGTAGTCCGTGTGTGGGCCCTAGCTTCAACCATCATTCCCCTAGAGTCTCTCTGCCTCCAGTCTCCCTTCCTGATGCTGCCCAGTGAAGTTCAGACCTGCTTACCCAGCTTAGGCACAGGGCAGACCCATCCTTCCTAACACACCTCTTCCTATAACTCTGGTTGAATGTTACCTGACAAAACCCACTCAGCCCAAATCAGGAAAAGCGTTAAGAGAACTCACAGCACGGTTACTTGCTTATCTGGGATTCAGTAGCCCGTGCTGAGTTAAAAGACAAGAAATGAGGTACTGAGTGAAAGAGGTAATGACTGGAATGGCTCTATGCAGTTTTCAAACCTGGACCAGGAGCCATCTTTAATTAATGGTTTTGTTGTGGGTACTGGTTACATGCTTTGGAGCTATACAATGGTACAGTGGGGGAGGGGTGATGGCAGGGAGAGGCAACAGACAGCAGTCTGCCCTGGGGGGGGGGGGGTCCTCAGTCTATTATCATTGAAGTATAAAGCTTGTTTGCCGGTCAAGCTCCTGAGTCATCCACCCCCACAGTGCTGTTTTCTTTGCATTTACTATTTCTATATGTGGCAAAGGGGTGACACTTGTGGATAATGGATCAGAGCTGTAGAATTTTGGTAACAGCAAAGGCAGAGCCAGACTGGGAAAAAAAGGAACCTCCTTTGTGAGTAGCAAGATCACTGGTTTTAGGCCAAACTGGGGAGACAAGTAAAAAACCTTATCCCATCTCTAATATCTCCTACTTGAGCCCTTAGCTTACTGCATCAAGGACCAGGGTAGCAATAAAGCAGAGTAGTTCAACCCAATACATGCTAGTGAGTCCCTGCCTGGCCACAAGTCCTCACTCTAAGTTCATGAATTTGTTTTGCAATCACTAGTGGTCTCTATATGGATGGCTGAATCCAGTGCTGACTTCCATGGGAATCCAATTGACTTCTCTGTGGATATTTTCCTTGACATCCACACCTTCCTTTGGGCTCAGGCACACCTCTTCCCTGGTTTCTCCTTAGCCCTTTAGAAATTTATTACAATCTCCATGATTTTGAAGGAGGCTTCTCAGCTGACCATCCTCATGCCACAGTGTGCTGTTCATGCTCCTTGTGGAGGTGAGCAGTCTCTGATGACCCACCACTTTTTGTGTTGGTGGAATGGACCGCTCCCCTGAACCAACTCTTCTCTAATGTGGACACCTGTACAGATGGTAAACATCACCAACATAAAAAGTCACCAAGAGAACTCAGCATCTTCTTTCCCTTCCTTCTAACCTGTTGCCTACCCAGAATGCTCTTGCTGAGTTAATGATCACAGAAACTGTCCCTCCTTGTGACCTATTCCAGGAACGGTTCTTGACAGAACCTGTGCCACGAATGCCAGAGGTCCCAAGCTGGCTCTGCTCCCCTTTACATGTGGCTGTTGTCTAAAGTTTAAAGGTATCTTTAGATTATCTTAGAGCTGTAGAGTGTCCCCACTCTGCTCCTCCTTGGACTCTACTGTTGCTTTCAGTTTTCATAAATCTCATTCCAGAGGCAAATGAACCTCTCGTCACACACCGCCTCTGCTTCCCTCCATGCTTTCTCCCCCACTCTCTCTCTTTCTCTCTCTCTCTCACACACACACACACACACACACACTCCTAGAATTGCTTCCCCACGAGACGCTTTTCTACCTTGAAAACATAAGTAGACAGATTTTCTTCTTTTGAAGGCAACTTGGTCTTCCACTGTCATTTTCAACGGCATGGATATACCTGGGAGACATGTGAGGTGAAATACTCAGAACACAGACATCAAAAATGTTAAACTTATAGAAATCAGGAGTCAAGTGGAGGTGACCAAGACAGGGAGCTGGGGTGTAAGGACAGCACCTTCATTATAGTTGATATCAATATTGAGAAGACAAAATCACTAAAAGGGTAGATTTGTAAATGTTCTTAGCACAAAGAGCGCCTAGCTATGTGAGGAGATGGGGTGTGTCGATTAATCTGATTGGATGTTTCCATCATGTGTACATGTGTGAGCACGTGATGTTTTATCCCATAAATATATGTTATTGTACTCTGTCTATTGAAGGTAAGTTAAAATTTTTTATGTGTCAGTGGTTTCTGGAAAGCTTTCCTTGACACCGCCCTCCCCAAACCACGTCCCAACCCATCTGCCCATGCTGTCTTGGATTTGTTGACTTAAGATTATCCCCACCACAATACCATAATGTAGTGCTTTTTTTTTTATTAATAAGGTATTTCAAATGGAAAAATAGTATAACACACCACTGAAATGGAGCAAATCTTTGATGTACTGAATTTAGTGCTTCTTTTGAAGAGAAACTAGCTGTGATAATTGCTGCTTTTCTTGGTGGTCCAGCTCTCATCTAGGGCACTGCTCTGTGTACGCATGATGGGTTTTCTTGAGCAGCCCTTATATTTAACCACCATCTCCAAAGCAAAGCTTTCTCTCTCTTGTTCATCTCGGAAGCCTGAGCACCTTCTAGGGTTGCTACCTAAAGGGATTGTGTAAATACTGTTTGAACAAGTGCGTGGACAAAAAAACTTATATTCATTAGTCCTGTGGCCCAGTCTCCACCACCGTAGATTTCAAATTGTTCTGATAGACTTGTGTTCTTAGAGGCATTTGATTCTGACATGTTAGCCTTTTTCCCCAGATCACTTTCTTCAGCTAGCAACTCTCTACCTTGGGTGCACATTAGAATCAACACCAGTGGTAATTCCATCCTCAGACATGCTCGTGTAAAGGACAGAGTGTCTGCTGGGCACTGGGAGCTGATACAGTAAAGCCAAGGCTAAGAGGCTCCTTCGTTACAAAGTAGCGTGAGCATCAGCAACACCACCATTCAGCACCAGCCACTGCTGAGCACTAACTATATACTATTCATGAACAGCAGCGAATTCATTTTTACCACAACCAAAACATTTTATTAGTTCTACTTGACTCTTAAAGAAAGTGATAAACAGAGTGATGAAGTTGCTTTTGGAGACCCAAAAAACAAACAGCTAGATGGTAGAAGGAAGGATTCCCCATCTCTACCTCCAAGGCTAAAATTAAAAGCCGCCTGCCATGCCTACCTAGCATTTATGTGTGTTCTAGGGATTTGAACTCTGGTCCTCTTGCTTGCTCACCAACCATATTAATTGAACCCTCTCCTTCACCTCTATCGTCTGGAGAAACACCTTCATTGCCTAGTGTTCTGAAGGTAAAATCTCATTGTCTGAAGATATTGCCTGAGCCCTCTTCCTCCTCTTGTACCACCAGTCTCTTCCATGGCTCCAGCCCCATCCCCAAGTCTGACTTGTGCAAAGCCTGAGATGGAGAGAAACCTAAACACTCCTAAAGAAAGCTTGGCACTAGCAACTGGCCTCAAACTTGGATGACTCTCCTGCTGAAGCCTCTTGGGTGCTGAGACTGCAGGTGTATACCACCACCAGCTAAAAGACCCCTCGATCTCTAACTGATGTCCTGCCATGTTCTGAGTCCTTTGTTGAAACTCATTGTAACGTCCTTGTCTGAGTAGCTGCCAGAACCTCAGAGAAGGGGACTGCTCTTGCCTTCGGCCCACACATCCTTCTTGCTACTGAAATTATCCATCGGAGTTACATTTCTAACAATTTTACTCCTTCCCTCCTTTTCAACCTCCATGACTACTGTTTATCCATTGCTATTGTTGAAGAACAAGAACCCCTTACTGGATTCCATGGTATCATGTCCCAAAGATATGGAACACTTAGAACTTCTCATCAGAAATGAAAGGAAACACATCCCAGAAACATGAAGCCTGATCAAGTTGGCCAAGTACCTATTTCTTAAATCCTGAGAAAGATCTCTGGCTGGGTCTTCACAGTGAGGGGCAAAATCCCTGAAAGGAGCAGTTACTCATACAGAAAGTTGTACTATGAAACTGGGCCACTGAGGACTATGGGATAAGAAAGCAAGGAAGGAAAGATGACCTCATTTCCCTAGAAGAACTATGGCAGGTAAGACTTCAGGACTTTGGACTTGCCCAAAACAGACAGACAAGAAAGACACTACTGGTTTGGAACTACTGGGACGTTACAGTGACCCTGAGCATCAGTGTCAGTGGCTGGCGGGCAAAGACAGCCATGCACTTCTCTGAAAGACATGATACCCAACTGTCACTTCACATTCACCAAGGAAAACAGAAGAAGAGGAAGAAAGTTCTAGAGTTTTGAGCCAAAGATCCTGGGGAACCTTGAACCAATTGTTGAATAACCCCACTATCTCTTGTCCAAAAGGCATCTGGGGCTGCGGTCCTGTTTCAATACCACTAATGCATACTTGGTAGAAGAGATAATGTGAGTTCATTAGTCTATAGACCACAATAGGCCTCATCCCATCCAATCCAGATGGAGAGAATAAATCCAGCGCCAAGTATCCTAGACACCAGACCCTTTGAGGGAAGCAGTGACTCAGTGGAACAAACTTACTTCATTATTTTATGTATACGTGCTACATTTTTCCAAGGTGTCATGGCCAACACCTGTGAAAGGCATGCCAGTTTGTGACTTGAGAGGTCCCCCAGATCACATTCCTGTAAAGGGTTGTATCGGTAGGATGGCCCAGGCCATGGGGGTGTAAAGCAGAGCTCTGACTCCTGAAAAGAAGCTCCGTCTACAGAACCTGATCAACTGGTTAGAACTGCGGTAGTGTGGAGAGCCTGGAACGGTGCAGGTCCACAGTCTACTTGTCTCGGGCTCCAGACAGCCATGCCTTGCCCACCTATGTGCCGAAACTAACATCTTGTGAATAATAGATAAAACTTTTTGGAATCTATTCACTTAGCAGGCTCTTAGCTTCTACCAACCCCCAAATGAAGAATATCGGATAGCACTCTGGGCCTACAGAAAAGATTCCCCATCTTGACTCTCCGACGTACCCACAAATATATCTTCATTTATTTTGATTTATGACTTTCTTTGTTCTGCAAAACATAACTTCGTGAGACTAATTTCATATCGGAACATGGAATTTGGTCACTCAAAATGGCTCCATAACAAACTACATCCTATTTTCTTCTATTTTCTTTAATGTGAGAGCTGTGGTGTTTTGCATCAACAGTGGGTAGACCCATGCCCTGGGTAGGGATCTTGGACTGTATAAGAAAGCTAGCTAAGCATGGTTGTGTGAACAAGTCTGCAAATAGTGTTCTGCATGGTTTCTGCTTTGAGTTCCTGCTTGAGTTCCTTCCCTGTGTGATAGTTCCTTCCCTCTGTGATAGAGCAGGACTTGGAAGCATCAGCCAAGTAAACCCTTTTCTCACAGGTTGCTTTTGCTCAGGGTGTTTGTTGTACAGTAACTGGTAGGAAACCAGAGCAGTATGCATGTATTTTCAGATAAGGTCTTGCTGTGTAGCTCAGCCTGAAGTTGCTATGAAGCTAGCTTCAACTCATGATTCTCCTGCCACAGTCTTCTGACTGCTGTGATCACAGGTATGAACCGCCATGCCTGGTCTCAGCAGAAAATGAGATTACACACTTCTTCTATAGCTGTTGATTGTATTGTATGTGTGCAAGGGTAGATTTGGCAGAGATATTTCCTACTCCTCAAATACATACTTCTGCCATATTATAAGTCATATTATAAGTCCCATCGATGACCTTTCAACAATGGTTGTTATCACAAGAGGTATCTGCCACTTCCAGATCATAGTATTTAAAAGTGTGTGTGTGTGTGTATGTGTGTGTGTGTGTGTGTGTGTGTGTGTGTGTGTGTGTGTAGCGGTGGGGGGGGGGGGGAATTGCTGGCTCTCTCTTTCCCTGTTGTGAAGGTAGAAGCCAAGAGTTTGGAGTACAGAATCATAGCATAGAAACAGCATGGGTTGTTGATCTGCCACGTGCAGAAGAGATGACTGTGGGGTTGTGTGTAAAAACTGTTTTAATAAGTTACTGAGTTCTTGATGGTATCTATTGCTGTGATTTGGCTTTTCCGACACAATCATTTTGATTTCTAGTTTGTCTTTCAGTTATCAACATGAGCAGAAGGTCCAGTGAGCTGTGGTTAGCCATTCTCTTAATCTCACTAGAGGACCAGATCCAGTGAGGGCCCAGCTCTGGGGAGTCACAGTGAAAATCCCTGAATTTGGGAGTGGTGGCTCATGCCTAGAATCTCTTTGGGCAGTAAGACACAAAGACTGGGAGTCCAAAGTTGGCCTGAGCTACACTGCAAGATGACGGTGTCTCCAGAAAACAGACAAAGTGTGGGGGTGAACATCTCTAAACAGCCAATAGGAATACCTTTCTGTTACTTTTGTAAGCCAAACCTGCCTTCATTCACTCACTCCCAATATTTACTGAGCTTTGAGCAAAAAGAAAACACAGAGTTACTGGCCCTGGAGATACGGAACCTCACTGAGAGCAGAACCGTGGTCCTATGGAGACGATGTTCTCGTGGGATAACCAGAAAGCAACATGAACAAATAAGATAAGTTCAGAGGGTGATGAAGAGCTGCTAAGAAAATCCCCATGGTAATGTGGGATGGAGAGTGGGTGATCAGGAAAGGTCTCCAGGAGAGATACACTGAGTGGTAATGACAGGAACCAGCCTTGGCAAGATCTGGAACAGGGCCAGGCCGAGGGAAGAGCCACTGGAAGCCAGGAAGTGGCTGAGTTCTTAGATGGAGGGTTTGTGTTTTCTTCCGGAAAGAATGTGGACTCAGCAGAGCATCCAGAGTGAGGCATAGAGAAAGTGAAGTCGGAGCCCCAGGTGAGTCCCTCAGGGCCCTTGAAGCACCTGAGCAGTGTTTAGATCAGATTAGAAGAGCAGAGGGAGCCATTCCATGTCCTCAGTGAGGGAAGCCATAAGGTTTGATTGGTGATGGAGGAGCTGGAAACTATGGCAGCAGGCTGGGACATGGCGGAGACCGGGTCTGAACAGAATGACGTGGGAGAGAGGAGCAGGGACCAGGGAGATGAGCCAAGCTAACTTCTAGGGTTGTGGTATGACCCAGTAGGAGCTGTGCCATTTGCTAAGATGGGCTGTATTAACTGCTGGTTTGTATTAACTGCTGGTTTGTATTAACTGCTGGTTTGGGATTTTTCTTCCTTTCTTTTCTTTCTTTTCCTTTTTGTCAACTGACACAAACCTAAACATACCTGGGAACAAGGAATCTCAGTTGAGGGCTTTCCTCCATCAGATTGACCTGTGGGCATATCTGTGGGGCATTTTCTTGATTGGTAATAGATGTGGGAAGACCCAGTCCACTATGAATAGTCCCACCTCAAAAGAAAGATGTCCGAGGGAGTCATGGAGAGCAAGCCGGTAAGCAGCACTGTTCCGAGCTCTCTGCGTCGGTTCTCACCCCGGTTTCCTGCCCTGAGTCCCTGCCCTGGTTTCCTTCACCGATGAACCGTGACCTGGGGTGTGTAAGCCAATGAAACCTTTTCTTCCCCAAGTTTATTTTGATCATGGTGTTTATCGTAGCAATAGGCAGCAAACTAAAGCCACTGAGAATCCTGTTTGACAATTTACCATATATATGAAAATAACGGAAAGAGGAGGGTTCAAAGTCTCAATAATTAATTTAATTTTTAAAAGAGTCACAAGACATCAATGTAAAAAATACTGACCGTCCTGACCTAGTCATGATATCCTCTACATACATACATGTATCTTGACTCATTGCACTTCACCATGTGTATGTGTGCGCATGCGTGTTGTTACTAGGTTTCAACTGAAAAATTAAAAAGCAGAAGCAGAATTCCAAAGAGAGATTACAGGAGAAAAGCAGGTGGAACTGCAGGGCAAGGTTAGACCCAGAGTTGTAAATTTGAGTCGCATCCGTTTACAGATGTTATTGAAAGCCACCGAGCTGAATGAGCTCACTCAGGGAGAGAGCGTAAATACAGACAAGGTCCCAGGACTGGGGCTTTGAGTCTAGCATCGATCTTTTCCACTCCAAAGGGCTGCTTGTGTTTTAAACGTTAGCCAAAGACATAAAGATTTCCCACATATCTTAGTAATAAACGCTGTGGCACAGTCTCCTGTGAGTCTTAAGTCATACGTGTCACTATGGGGGGGGAGTGACTGTCGGAGGATGGAAGCTGCGTGTAGCTGTGGGTCAGGAGACCCTAAGCTTTCAGACACTCTGTCTGCCATTCACTGGTGCTGCGAGGATCGTAAGTCACAGTCGGGCTGAATCCCATTTTCTCCTCTGAAGCTTGGAAGTCACAAGGCCTCCACTTTGGGGTGGCATCAACATTACTTAGGGCTTGGGTGGGAATGAGCTCTGTGCACTGTGCTGCCGTGCTGTTCATTAGGAGCCACTTCAGAGTAAACGCAGCTAAATATTAGCGTCTTAAGACTAAAGAGACGTGATGACTACAGGAAATTCAGAAAATAACAGTGTGCAGGCTCATGGGATCCAGATAAAGTCTGCAGGCGAATTAACAGTATTGTGGCCATGTTAATTTCTCCCTTAATTCGTTTGGACGACTGTAACTGAGTCTTTAAAATGTCCTCGTGAGGGGAAGCCAGAGGAAGGGTGGGCGGGAATTTGTGTATTTGCACAGCAAAGAGTGAAGGGAAAATCAGTTTCTCAGTCACACTGGCTGTGTGTAGAGTCCCTGCCAGTCACCAGCCACTCGGGCGCTGCTGATGTGGATAGCTCCCTTCATAATCCAGTGTTCTGTTGGACAGCACTGCCTACAGGGTTAAACACATGTGATGACAAGGTAAAATTCTGAGCACAGCCTCATGGTGGACTCAGCAGCTTCAGTTAAAAGGCAGATAAAGAACTCAGTCTGCCCTCTCCTGCCTGATGAGCTCTGCCTCTCCTTGGATGTTCTTCTGTCTGCAACACAGGACATGGCTACACCAAATGACAGGTCTCCAAAACAGCATTTTTTCAATTCCCTATCATAGTCGGATCCACCCCGTGCCAGCACACTCGGCCCCAGTATGGACGCTGAAAGTGCCTGGAGCACTCTAAGATGTAGTCTGCTGGTCAGCTCACCAGCACATGGGTTTGAGAGTAGAGAGGAACCAATGGGAAGCCATCTTTTAAACATGAGGTGCATCTGGCTGTCTGCTAAGATGTATTCGTGCCATCGAGTTTTCAAAAGAGAAATAACTCCGTTCATATTACACAGGGATTTGGAAAGTCCGGGTTGACTGTTGATTTTCCCTCTTCATACCAGAGTGGGCAGTCAGGAACAATCAATAGCGTTTTCCTTCCCAGATCCCGAGACATAGCTTGAATATTAACCCATCTATTTCCACCAGGCTTGTTGGTATTAACACATGCTCTTTGTCATTGATAGGGAAGAAACTGAAGAACATTCCATTGCAGAGAGGAAGGATTTGCCTAAATAACATGTTCCTTTTCTATCAGGTCAACCCGAAATATTGACCAGAATGGCTTAGATTTTGTTTAGATTAATAGCTGTTAAGTATATCTGAAGTTCATTTGTTTGTTTGTTGTTTGTTTTTGAGACTTGGTTTCAATAGGCATCCAGATAGCCTTGGATTTGTTAGGTAGTCTAGACTGGCATTGAACCCACAGTCTGCCAGCCTTAGCCTCTCCAGGGCAGGCATCACAGGTGAGCATCACCGAGCCTGCATCTATATTGGAAAGTCTGACTACTGACTAGCTAATTATCTTATTTTATCTTCATAAAGTATACATCAGTTAGGATTCTTGTTTAAATTTCAAATCCTGTTTGAAAACCAGAATTTTTAATAAGCATAATCATTTACATATAGTACCCAGAACTTTTTTATGGTTTTATGGTTTACTGTCTCTTATGTAACCATTAGGCAAGCTCACTGAAGCTAATTTGCTAAGAATGAATTATTTCTGTCCAAGCAGGCATGAGATTTTTTTTTTTTTATACCACAAATAAAAGTCTTCAAAACTGAAAACCAGACAGCCTGCCTGGAGGACGTGAGGCCAAGTGATTGCTATGCCAACGGATCTCTGCGTGGCTCCCCTGGCATTCCACTAAAGGGAAGTAGGGTGCAGACAGCCAAGGACAGCCAGCTCAACCCACCCATATCCTGACCTGTGGGCACATACTCTTAATGTTTTAAAGTGAAGTAATGCTATGCTTTAGATCCTACACGTTCCCAAAGGGCTCCAGGGCCTAAAAGCCAGATTTCCAGCCTATGAAGCTTTGCGGAGGTGGTAGGACCATAAGGAGGTGGTACCCATGAGAAAGAAGTTAGGTCACATGAGACTGGCCTTGGGAGGGATGTTGAGACCCCCTGGCTTCTCCTCTGTTCAGATGAATTCACTTTCTCTGCCTACACTGCCACTGTCATGATGTAAGGGGCTGCCACAGGCCCAGACAGAGCCTCTGAAACCTCCAGCCTTTGGAAACCTTCATTCTTTTATAAGTTGATTGTCTTAGGCGTTTTGTCACAGCAAAGGGAAACTGACTAGCACAAGCAGTCTTCATCTGAATGTATAAAGATACAATTTTTATTTGAATTACAGACATGTTCTCTGTGTCTATGACTATCAGGAACAGCACAGTTGGTTTTTGATATTCATCACTGCCTTAAGGTGAACAGCAAACAATAATCCCATTAAAGGCCTTAGTCTCCTGATATTATTCAGCACAGGAACAAAAGGAATAAATGCCAGGATATGACAGGGTTGGGTTTAATCAGTATTGATTGGACATGTCCCTTAACAGAAACTGTGGTTCAAATAATCAAGAACTAGTTGTACAAAACAGTGTTAAAAAGTGACACTTTCCCTTAAAACCGATGATCAGAAACAATGGAACACATACACACACACACACACACACACACACACACACACACACATCATTCCAGGCAGAATGAGAGGGCCCCTGCTTCTCAGCTGGGCCTTTGTGTTCTAGCTACATCTAGACCCTGAGTTCTTATCTGGAATTTAGAAGCCAATGCTTGGAAACAGGATCTTGTAACAACCCTTAGAGGTTTAAAAGAATTCTTCCTGTCCTTTCCAAAATTAAAAGAAGACACAAACGTTTCTCTTTGTTGCAGTATTGGAATTCATTTTAACAGCCTGTCAGACAATAACAAAGACCAGCGACCTGTCACCTCCTCCACCAGGGGTACAATCCTTTTCACCATCCCTTAGAAATGATTAGACGAATTTGTTAAACGCCCAACGACTATGGAATCGCCTGTTATTTTATCTCTTGAGATTAACTGTGTCTTCCTAAGACAAATGCAAACATTCACTGCATTCCAGAGGAGAGACAGAAAAAAAAAATGGCCACTAAGATTCCAAGACTCTGTGAGGATTACCGAAGACCTGGGAGCAGGGAGGTCTCCCATACTCTCTCCTACTGAAGCATCATTCAGAGAGGACCTAGGAGTCATCAAGGGCTGTGAATGCCCTCCCTAGGAGACTGCAGACGACAGAGTCAGATTCAGGGTTCTAACAACATAAATGTCTAGACAGCCTCCTCTCCTGTACCTATTTAATGAGCATGAGTTCCAGCTCGGGGACTTGAAAAGTACTTGGTGCTTTAGAATCCATAGGTCCTGAAGGGCTAGCTCTTCTAAGTCTACCAGGTGGCACCAAAGGCTGCCCAGCCGAGTTCTGTCCCAGGATTCTTATAAGTACATCGGGGATCACAAGATAGGTATCTAGAGCACAGGGAGCTTGAACCCAGCTCAGGTCATCCTGACTGCCCTAGGTTAGAATCATAGCCAAGAGAGGTGGGGACTCTGTTCTCAGTCACAAAGGCCAGAACAAGAAGAGCCCAGAGAAAGGCCAATGCCAAATACATCAAGCTTTAGATGAAGCAGGTGTGAAGTCTCCCAGAGTTCTTAGGTGCAGGGTCTTTGGGGCTTCAAAGGATTATAAGTGCTACCTCCAGGCCTTTGAGCTTGCCCCCCTTCCAAGCTGGAAGAGTCTGCTCTGGCTTTCACCAGGCCCTTCCCTGGCTTCTGTGCTCTGGGCTGCCTGATCAAAGAGGGCTTTGCTAACTGATCTGCCTGAGGTAGAACCTTCTACAGTCTCACTTTCTCACCCTCCTGCAGTTTTGTTTTTTTCCATAGATCTAAGACCAGTTTGTGCGTTAAATATCTCTGTGTAAGCAAAAAACTCGGGCAGGAACTGGGTCTGTTTCCTCATTTGTCTCTACCACCGAACATGGTTCTCATTCGTACTTCAGCCATGTGTGTGTGTGTGTGTGTGTGTGTGTGTGTGTGTGTGTGTGTGTGTGTGTGTGTGTGTTAACAGCTCTGAGTTTGGTTACCTGGCCAAGCATTGCTTGCAATGCCAATAATAAATGAAACCATCCATTTTCTTACAAAAACACAAGAGCTCTTAGCACTTTCCATGTTGAGGGAGGGTATCACTGTGTGAATTGGTTTGAAAGAACTTTTCAAATGTTAGTTTAGCATCTGAGTCATTTAATGTACATTTTATATGTATGACTTACTAAACCATTTAAATAAAATAAAGAACCCATCCACAGTCTCCGCTAGCACCACTGTAAACCCGAGAGAGAGGGTGGGCATGGAGGGAAGGAGGCAGAGCAGGTAGTGGACAAGGAAAGGGCTGTGCTCTGAGGGAGCAGATACAGCCCCCCCTAAAGTGCTCACAGATAAGGCTCCTAACATTTTGTTTCACCTAGGACAGACCAAGGGGTGTGAATGCATATCTGTGAATGACAGGAAAAAGAAAGACACAGACAAACACAGTCCCCATTTGGGACTCACTCTCTCTCTCTCTCTCTCTCTCTCTCTCTCTCTCTCTCTCTCTCTCTCTCTCTCGCTGAAGTCCGTCATCCATCCAACCTGAAGACAGGGCATGAAAACCAGGATCGGTGGGGCCTCTGTCTCCTATGGAGTTCCCCTTCGGTGTGATTAGTATTGAATACTGAGCAGCACTGCCTTTTGTCTGACACCCTGGAACATTTTCCTGTGCTTTCACCATTTCTCCCCCCATGGCGATGCCCCTGGAATGGAGGCACGCTCTCACAGTGGGTTTTCCTCATTAGCAGAGAGAATGCTGGCACTGATTTATCTGCAAAGCCCCTGGGATGACTTTTGTGCTTAGATGTCGAAGAATTTCTCCTTCTCCTTCTAAACCATTAATTTTATCATTATGGAAATAGCTCCCATAATGGATAAAACATTGTCAACGGAATTTGACAGACTATTAAAACACTTCCGAAGATTTGTAAGCTCAGGCTCCTGCCTCTTGGGACTTACTTAAAACACGCACACCCATATTTATATCCTCTCTTAAATGTCAATGGAAAAAGCTCTCCCTGATAAGATTGTGGTAAAGCACACAATCAGTGATCAAGAATCATATCCCTGTAGTCCTCGCCAAGGCATGTTACTCTTTGTGAAACAGGGATACCCATTCATCTTTCCCACTAGCTGTGAAATCTGAGGTTTTGCCAGAAATAAGAAAAGACCACCCTGTAAAAGGTATTGCTGCGGGGCAGGCATATCTCTGTGAGTTCAAGGGATATGCAGGGACATAGACCAGAGCAGCCAGGGCTACATAAAGAGACCTATCTCAAACAAAAAGCAAGCAAGCAAGCAAGCAAACAAACAAACAACAAAAAGTTACTGCTTGTTGTGAGGTAACTATTCTTATGACACTTTTAAAATGTCAGATAAAATTACAGACCCACGTACAGCAGCAAAGGAGCGATAGAGATCTGTGTATCTGGACCTAGTTGCTCCCAATGCCACAACTGTACAAATTGTGAGCTAAGCATCTCTAGAAAGGTGGTTCGGTGGTTCTGGCCACTGGCTGCTCTTTCAAAGGAGCATAGTTTGTTCCCAATACCCAAGCCAGGCCACTCACAACTGGCTGTAGTTCCAGCTCCAAGGGATCAGATAGCCTCCTCTGACTTCTGGCACCTGAACTCACATGTGCATAGAACCACACAAATGCACACACACGTACACACATTCATAATTTGAAAACTTAATCTTTTTTAAAATCTCTAGTGCCATAGGTCAAGTGCATCATGGACATTGATAAGAATGAATCTTGTTCCAACTACCTGTTTTGCTTGTATGAATTCGCGTGTGTGTTGAGAACCATGTAGTCTTTTACATACAGATTATTCCACCAGTCAATACAGAGAATAGGATCAACACCTCAGACTCCTCAGGTTTGTCTTCCGTAACACATTCACCTCTCTCTTCTTCCTCTCCTCTCAGGTGTCTGGTTTTACGTTTTGTTTTTTTACCTATTTTTTAGCTTTATCAAACTTTAATGCATAATTAAAACACATAGACTTAAGAAAATAATTTGTCTTCGGTAGAAGTATCTGAGGTTTTTGAACACGGTCCTCTCCTTGGAGCAGATGCAGACAGAGTCTAATTTCTGAGCCCAAGCTAGATTTTCACCCCGTTCATCTCGCCAGGCACGTTGTGCAGATCTCATGCTGCACAGCCTTGTGGCTTTGTGTGTGAGCAACAGCACTGACGGGGAAGGAGCCATTGTGGGTCAGGACACGTCATTGCTTGGGAGAATGTAGGTAAACATAATCTATTACAATGCCTAATTTTCAGATAAATCACAAAGTTTCTACCAAACTCAGGAGTTTCTTTAAAAGTTGCAAGTGATAGCATTCAGAGTGCAAGGTTAGTTTCTAACTGGGACAAGTGGCACCATGATTTAGAATAATCACATTTTGCTGAAATATGAGGATACCCCAAAATTTAAAGAAATGTAACAAGAAATGTCTATATTTTATTATAATCTAAAATTATAAATATATATCCTTTACTACATTCTAAAATTATATATATGTAATTTTATTTATACTATAGTTTAATATAGTTTATATATATATGATGACATTTCCCATCTGCTACTGTGGACACTTTTGCCCATCAGATATGAAAGGCCAGCAAGTAAGTCCTCAAAGCCAGCCCAATGACTTGATAAAATACAGTCTTCCTGTCACACTCAGTGCTTAAATCATTCGTTGTCAAACTGGGTGGCTTTCAGAGTTGACATTTACTGCTGCTTGCTGCAGAAGAGATTACAGCGTAAGAAGAAGGCCAGAACTGTCATTACCACTGCCAGTTAGGAGAACAAAGGCCTCCGTTTGACTTCTGTGATTCTCTTGCTGCCCCGTGGTTCTCAAGACAGATGGTTTCAAGCAGTGGGTTTCCAGCGAGACACTCAAGAAGTGTTTACCCAGTGGTCCCAATAGCCTCCTGCATATACAGACACTCAACCCCATGCAAACAAAGAAAGATTAAAAGGTCTTTACTTTCCCCTCTGCTCCCCTAGCTCTCAACTGTCATTTTTTTTTTTCAAAGTCTTCTGGTTAGAAACAAAAGAATTGAGCCTGCTATACACAAGCAATTCGTATCTGCAGTAGAAATGGATTTCTTAAAACCCACACAGATTGAATTCAGTAAAGACATATTGAGCCTTTTGAATGTTTATGACACTATAATGTTGCTTTAGGGGGGCACCAAAAGAAGTCTCCTCTCTTTCTAAAAAAGGAGGAAACCAGTATTTCTGGAGCACTTGTACAAGCCAAGCATTTTGTACTTGTCATTTCCTGCAAGCCCATGACAACTCTATGAAGACAGTGTTACAGTTGTCTGTGCCGGGAAGCAGCACAGACAGGCTGAGGGGCTAGCTCGGGCTCACGCAGCTGATAGGAGTGTGCACAGCCGAGAGTCACACCGGGTGGATCTGACTCCAACAGCCATGCCCTTCCTCTCCCATGTACTTTAAGGAGCTGTGGAAACATGGAAATAGAAGTCCACATAAAACACATAGCACAAAGCAGATTTTAGTCAATTGTCAAAGAAATGTTCAATTGAGGGACTATAAAGAAATTCACTGTGTGGAGGATGGAGCGGCCACTGTGATAAACATCTGTCAATGCAGCACTCGTCCCCAGTGCTCGGAGTGCTGGTGATGTGTGACTTTTAGTTGCCAGCTCCTTCCAGAATTTTTCTCATCTGCAGATAGTTCTTGTTCAAAGCCATGTCCCTCCCTGAGAAACTCACATCCACTGACCAATGGGTATGTGAGTGCAAGCCCGACCTTAGAGCTGTATTTCCGATACCACTGAAGGACTGCTCTGGCTCCAGAGGGCCCTTGTCTGACTGTTGCAGGTTCTCTTTCCTCCCGTCCATAAGCACTGATGCGCAGAGCTCTGAGTATTGAGAATGGAAGCAAACAACAGGAGATCACTGAGCAGACAATGCTTCAGAGAAGTTCCATGGGCAGAGGACGAGTGTTTCTGGAGAAACTAGGTAGAAGCCAGACTTTATCATTTATTATCTCAGGAGTTGAGGGCTTCACTTCAATCCCTCCAAACCTCAGCTTTTTCCTGTGGTAAGATAGCACTTATAGTGTTAACGTCTGGAAGCTTTCTGGCATCAACACACATAAACACACATACACACACACATACACACACACATATACACAAACACACACATGTACACATAAACACATGCAAACATACATACACACAAACATACATACACACACACACACACACACACACACACACACACACACCTCTAACTCTCTAAATGAATGAGTTCTACCTGTGAATATACAAAAGGCCTGTAGCAGGCTTAGCAAACTATAAATAGCCTTCCATTGTGGAAGTTGAATTTTTAGTTGTGTTTAAATAATTGTTTTTGTGAACTGTTGGGTGAGGGGCTGCCTAGGTCTTGGCATTTTGTATTGTCTGCAGGTGTTGGATTTCTGTGGAGGACGTTTGATTGCTAGTGATCTTCATGAGGAGTTCTGAATCAATAAGAACACCTGAGGTCAGGCACTTGGGGTTCCATTGTCTAATATGACACCGGCCAGAATGGGGGTTCCCTCTGCCGAGGTCTGGCAGAGTTTGCAGCTGTGAATATGCCACCGCATCTTCCTTGGTGAGATGCCACAGCAACATACTGCTACAAATGGTGCACCAACCTGGGGCAGGACATCACACCAGCTAATCCAATGTGAAGACAAGGAAGAAGAGAAAGAAACTCCAGACCTCATAGAAAAGAAAGGAACTTCAGGCCTCGCAGTCCAGTAAAGTATGCTCAGGGAAGCTGCCAGAGGATAGAGATTAAGAGATTAATTGAAGGCTCCCAAAAGAAGAGGAGAGAGAGAAAGGAGGCCTCTATGGAGAGAAAAAGCTGTGAAATTAATAAATAAATGAAAAAAGCTCTGAAGTGAGAGCCACAGAATGGAGTCTCTTAGAGATAAAAAATTCAGTTGGGAGCAGGAAAAAGCAAGGTTCTTACTGCTTTTCCTGATCATGGAGCCAACGCTCCCTCCAATAGGCTGGTGGCAGCCTGCTGTTTCACAGAGTTTTCTGATAGCTGTGTTGCATATGTGCAAAGCTCAAGATGTTGTGTTTGAGATCTATGGAAGGGGTTGAATATTTCCCCTTAGCATGGTGAAAACCACCAGAATGTTTCAACCTGAAATTTTTCCCACTGGCCCAGGAACCCCTGCTTTTGTGGAAGCTGAGCTTAGAGCTAAAAAGTCCTTTAGTTAAACTGAAAAGTTTTTTTTTTTTTCCTGCAAACCTGTCTACCAAAGGTTCTGATAAGACATGAGAACGCCACCCATGAGGGGACTCTTCCTGCAGACAAGGTGACCTGTTATTTTTCCATCAAATCAGACTCTATCTTAAAATATGGAAAGGGTTTCCTAAGGGTCAGCACACAGAAGTTGTCTTCCAGAAATGGCCAAGGTTGTATCTCATGCTAGCAGCCAAACTTGGTACTGTAAGAGTCACCCAGCTGGTGCTGCTTTTGAAGGCATGAAGGGGTCTTTGGAGAGTAGCTGAGGCTTGGCACTATGAGAGGTCAGGAAAGGCCATTGTTAAAGGTACAGCCTCAGTGGCAATTGAAGGACCAGATTGAAAGGGTCAAGCAGACAAATTAAGGCTTAGTACTGTGAAGAGAGCCCAGGAGAGGCTGTTGGTGAAAGTGCACCCCTGTTGCAGCAAGGGGTCCCAGCAGCTTTCTGAAGATGCCAGTACCATGGGACAACCACCAAGAGCAGCAGCAGCACTAGAATGGAGCCAGCCAGAACCTGGAGGAAAATTGTGCATACGTCAAAGACGAGAGCCAGTGAAGTGATCCAAGCCCTTTGGAGGAGCCCAGAAGGTTGTGAGTGAATTCCAAATAATTGCACATTGATAATGTTTTTTCTGCTGTCCAAAGACATTGTGAAAGCTTGATAGATATTTGGTTTCATTTGGTCCTATGCATTAGTAACTCATGATTGTTCCTCTTGTAAATAGTTTTGCTGGTATAGTGTTAAATTGTGTTGTAAAGGTAAAGTAATTTTTTTATACAGAAAAGGAAAAATGTTGTGGAAGTTCATTTTTAGTTATGTTTAAAATATTGGTTTGTTCACTGTTGGAAAGGGCTGCCTAGTTAATGGCATTTTTTGTATTGTCTGCAGGTATTGGATTTCTGTGGGGGTTGTCCAATTGATAATGGTCTGCATGTGCTGTCAGTAGAATGCCTGAGGAGTTCTGAACCAATAAAACAACTGAGCTCAGATGCTCAGGGTTCCACTGTGAGTCTGGCGGTGGCCAGGATGGCGGTGCCCTCTGCTGAGGTCTGGCAGGTGCTACAGCCTTCCTCCATTTTCCTCAGTCTGTTTCTGTAACTAACATTATATTGGGACACATTTGCATCTGTTCTCCAGATACTGTCTATGATTGCTTCTAAAAATACAGCCACAGAGAGAGGGGGTTTCTATAAACACCATATGCTACCCTAAACCTAAAATATCTACAGTTTGGCCCCTGGAGAGAACTTTGCCACTCCTGACTTTGAATATCATCATGGAAGCAAAAGCAGGAGAGTGGTACAGGACAGGACAGGACAAGGAGAAAGTTTACAAGACCCAGCAGGCGCTCAAGCTTAGGAGGACGGAGGAACAGGCTCCTAGCCTTGGTCTAGTGAGAGTAATGGCATTGCTAACTGCATGGATGAAATTAGGAGGAATTATTCCAATAATCAGTTTGATTTGGGGATCTTGTGTTTCAGATTCTGGTAAGATATTAACAGGGAGAATGAAAAGGTAAATCTGATAGTTGGGGTTGGGGGGGGAGATAAGATGAAGGTTTGCGTCTCGGAATGTGTATAAAGATGAGAAAATTCAGGAAGTGGTAACTCTGGGTAGTACAGCCTTGCTTTAAACCTCACTCTATGAAACAGATCAAGTTCTTTTCAGAGACCGATCCATGGACTCAGTGCTTGAAACTTCAAGACTAAAGGAAGACTCTGCTGATTATTATTATATGAAGCAGGAAATGGGCGGAGCAGCAACGCTCCATTATTTCTAGAAAGAACATACTTTAGAATTCAGCAGAGAACCCTGCAAAGGAAGCCACCTGACTGAAAACCAGTGGTCAGTGATCTTCACCAGCATGGCCCTGTAAGGCCCTCAGGTGGGTCCTGTAAGGCAAAAAGATGTGAAAGTCAGAGAATCTTGGACAAGACCAGATTAAGGAAATCGAAGGCTCCACTGTTGGAGGACTTCTCAGTGATTTTGACATGTTAATTAGAATCAGGCATCTCTACAAAGTAGATATAGACAATCAGATGAGAAAAGTAAGGCTGGGAGAAATCACTTGCCTGGGGTCAAGTGGCCGTTACAGAGCAGAGTCTGGCCTCGTAATCAGAAGCTTCACTGGGATCTAGCCTGCCAACGATGCTGGTGAGGGGTGGTGGTACTGTGGCAGTAACACCTATCACTACAGCCAAGTGGACTTTCAGTAGTTGATGTCTCTTAAAGGCTATAGTAATCAATCCTTAGTCTCATCAGCTGGTCTCAAAATAACCCTACAGTAACCCCCAAAGGCTCAGTAGCATACAACACAAAGCATCTGCATGCTGGCTGCTATAACTATCCAGTTGGGGCCTGCAGGTTCAAATGACTCCTGCTCTGCAGACCACTCATCTTTCTGGCATCATCCACTCCTGTGGTGGCAGAAGGCCTCTATTTGCATCACACCTGCTAATCATAACCACTAATCCCACTGCCTAAAGCAAGTTACCTGTCTGAACCCAAAACCAGGGTCCTGGATATCTGCTCTACTCTAGTAGGGTAAAATGTAATTACAGGGTCAAACCTGTAGAAACAGGGAAGAGTGAAGAAGAAGAGCCAATCGTCCAGTCTACCAGGACCCAGGCATAAAACTCGTTACAGAGCAGATTGTTGGTTTAATGCTAGTAGCCCAAGTAGACACTGAGAAACAAGCAGTTTTATTTTCTGTGGGTTGCATACTGACATCAGGGCTGTCCAGTTAAAAAAATCATGGTGGCAGCCTCAAAAACTGGCCATGTGGCACCTTATAAATCAAGTAGGTGGCGCCTAGAGGATCCTTCTGATTACTGGATTGGTTGTCATATCTCAGAAGGAAGCAAAGGGCTTCTGGGAAAGCACTCGCTTTCAAGTACAGTAAGTATTTGACAGTAAGCAGAGAGGCAAAGTCAGTGCTGCCGCCACTAGGGGGCGCTGGTCCTCTCACAGATAACAGTAATCTGTTTTGTCTAAAAAATGCACGGAGCATTGGCATCTAAGCTTAGTTTAGTAAGTATGATTTCGCTAGACATTTTCTTACTCATTCAGAATCTGCCCAAGTCTGAACTCAACAAGGTGAATGTTCCTAGCTTAGGGTTCATGGGTAAGTCAGGAAATAGTCAATAGGTCCCTCTGTGCTCCATCTCAAGCAGCATCTGCTTTCTCTCCTGGTGTCCTCTGAGTTTCTCTATTGCACCCTCTGCTCATTGTCCAACAGCCCAGCCCAGGTGAGTGGGACTGGATGTCAAGGGAATTGAAGCTAGAGTCTTAGGAGAGCTGGTACATCCATCATGAGTAGACATGAGAACCCCTGAGACTTCCAGTACAGTCTGGCTGAAGTCCAAAGGCATGCTCAGAGAAGGGTAGACAGCAGGAAACTAGCAAAGTAGAGAGGATAAGGAGAGGGTCTCAGAAATAGAGTCTGAAGAAAGGCCCAGGGAAAATGGGTGCAAGGAGAGTCAACATTCTGTGAGATCCTTACAGCTCTGACCTCAAACAGAGAAGAAAGTAGTGATCTCATCTCCAAAACTTGTACAGATACTGTGTGTGTGTGTGTGTATGTACTTGCGCGCTCGCATGCGTGCACGCACATACATGCACACACATGTGAGTGTCACACATACATGAATGGGGAGCCTCATGCTCAAAGAAAGATATACCCTTATAGGTATCTTTTTTTGAGCATGAGGCTCCCCATCTTTCCACTCTATTTGTCTAGTTCTATCCCTCTCACCCTGTCAACTCTGGGTTTTTAGGTGCTAGTGGTCACGCCTGGCTTTTCACATCAGTGCTGGGAACCCGAACTCAGGTCCTCTTGCTTGCATAGCCAGTGCTCTTACCCACTGAGCCGTCTTCCCAGCCTCTCTTGTAAGATTCTTTGATAGTAAATTGATGATGATAGTGATGATGATGATGATGATGACGATGATGACGATGATGAAATATCTACACCATGAAATAGAAGATAATAAGAATATATAAGCTTTAGGTAATCATAAGTGACCCCTTCGTTCAAGATAAAAGCTCACATACGACACCGTCTCCCCACGTGCCTTATGGAAAGGAGCACTTCTCTGACTGTCTTTAAAAGTCACTGTTAAGACATTTCATCCCACCTATCATGCTGTCACATGAAGGGGAGTGTCACCAGGTTTCTGTTCTTCTGCACTGGTCAAGTTATATCTCTCTGAACTGAAACTATACCATCCCAAATTACTTCGACATTATGATAGGTCTTGATGTCAGGTAAGGGTCCCCTTGTAACTGCGTTAGAACTCTGTCTAAGAGAGGGAATCAGGTGCAAACATTTTAATTAGGAGAATAAGAGAAACAACGTTAAGAACTTGACCTGTTATTTATTTATGGATAGTATATTCTAGATTCTGCTCCGTAGTGTCATTGGACAGCCACAGTAATTATTCTGGCTGTTGGGTTTATTCCATTATCAGGTAAGTGAACCCTTGCTTTAAAACCAAATCCTGCAGTCTTCCCAGAGATACAGGTGAAGATTGCAAAATCTGGCTTTTCTGTTTTCAATTCAAGGCACACACTGAGATCTTCTGTAAAGCCATCACACCGGTAGGGAATGAAGTCACATTACAGTGGGATGCTCCTGCCTGTTTTCACATATAGCATATGTTAATTGTAAGAAACAGTAGGCTTCATTATCATTTTCACACATTCCCCTCACCTACTTAGCTGTTCTCAGGGAGCTTGAAGGTCAGTGAGGTCTTTGCATCTCGTTGGCATTATTTACACAGGTTTAGTCTCTGCAAATACAAAGTGACTGGGTGAACTGGGAGCCTTCGGGGGAGGGGGCTTTGGGGTCACCTCTATAAACTTATTTTCTCTCAGTGGACCACACATTTTATAACTCATTCTGCATAAACAGCACAAATCTTTTGAGCATTTTCCATGCGGTGAATGTTGAATAAATTCTATTCAGTGGTGACACTGGCTCCTGAGGCTATTTATCCGGACTTCCTCAGTGGAGATGGACTTGTACAAAGCAAACAATCTTTTAAATGTGGTGCCCGGGACATATTGTAACTCATGTTTGTGAAAGGGGTTTTATATTTTCTATGAAGGTGCAGAAAGAAAGAGACTGTAGAATGCACGAGATTCGCAGTTGGGTCTACACACGGACAAATACATTAACAGTGAGCCCAGACATTAGAACTGTGTGCTATGGGAATGTACATATTCAGGGGCTTTAAGAACTGGCTTACGAAGAAATATCAAAGCCACAAAGAATTGGCAACATATACTTCAGATCATTTACTGGGTGGAATGTTCTGGTGGCTACAGAAAAGGAATAGCTAGCTCCCTAGGGAGAAAATAGACGGAATAAGAAAAGTGAAGTACGAGAACACCCTCGGGGTCTGGGGCTGTGGCTCAGCGGTATGCTGCTTGCTTAGCAGGCACGAGGCCTTGAGGTGGCTCCTCAGCAGCATTATATGGGTACCCACACGTCAACAGGCTATGTATGCATGTGTGTCTCTTTAGGGAAGAGAATCTATGAAATTAAAAGAACACAGAATTGAAAACAATGGTCAAGGGGGCTCAAAATGATGGATTTTTTTTTTTTAAATGAGCTGCTGAAAAGGGAATGTACATTCCCACATTAGGAAGAGTGTGAAACTGCATGCTTGGAAGATTGTGTTGGGTGTCCCAACTTCCCGGCATCCCAGCATCCCAGCTTCCCTGCTCCGCCTCACCAGCCCTCTGTCTCCCTGAGGCCACACTTGTCTTGTTGGCCTGAAACCCAGGAAACCAGCTTCATAGTCATCATCATGCAAAATCTGCATTCAGGCCAGGCAGTGGTGGCACACGCCTTTAATCCCAGCACTCAGGACGCAGAGGCAGGCGGATCTCTGTGAATTCGACAGCCAGAGTAAGAACAGAGAAACCCTGTCTCGAAAAGGCCAACGAAATGAAACAAAATAAAACAAACATCTGCATGCAAGGCACAATCCCTCACAGCAATTTGGAAGAGCGTTTTAATATAAAGGAAGTAAGTATAATTGTTTTAAACTTTCATGTGTGGTTTGGTATTTTTGTCTTATTTGTGGGTTTTGGGTTTGTTTTTTTTTTTTAAGTCAGAGTCTCACTATGTAACTCAGCTTGGCCTCAAACGCCCCATCCTGTCCAGCTTGCACTGCTTTATACATATAAAAAAATGCAGGCGCCTGGAGAGATTGCTCAGTGGTAAGAGCTCTTATTGATTTTTCAGAGGACCTAAGCTTAGTTCCCAGAACCCTCATGGCAGCTCACAACTACCTGTAACTCCATTTCCAGGGCATTCAATGCCTCTTTGACCACCAGAGACTTGTGGTCACACACATGAGGCTTATATATTTATACTCAGACGTATACATTTTTTTAAAATGCAAATGAATATTGCAATGAATAAATAACAGCTATGCTACAGTCAAAGTTCTTCAACGTCACTTGTAAGTTCATAATCATGAATTTATACTTTTAATAGAATTATCAGATTTAGCGATGCTCAAAGAAATCATTTGCCGATGAACAATAGTTCTTTCAGTAAGTATGCCCTAGGCAACATTAGAACATAGAAATAAGAAAAATTACTTATTGCTTATTTGACATTCGAATTTAACTGGACATCAGGCATTTTCTTTGGCACTTCAGTAAGAGGGTCCTCTGTAGGAAGCATGAACATGTCTGTGTCCCAGCAACAATACTCTGGAATCCTTGGTTGCTTCATAGATTCTCCTGTCTCCTAACCACCAACCCAGACTTTCTGTCTTCTGCATTCCCCCCCTGGCTACTTTCATACCTTCCTCCAGGCTCCAGTAGCCTATCCTTCCTTCCTTCTTCCACACCAGGCTTGGCAGTTCCTTTCTTACAAATAACGCTCACGGGGTCCTTTCTGATACTTTCAGTCCTCCTCTGGAAATCTAGCAAATCTCCTCACCTCCTCTCTCTCTGTCTCTGTCTCTGTCTCTGTCTCTCTGTCTCTCTCTGTCTCCCTTTGACTTTCTCTCTGTGTTTATATAAATTCAGTGCACATGTGTGAGTACACATTTGTATGGGTGTACAGCCATGTGGGTACATGTGTTTGAGGGTGCATGTGTATGAGTGTATTGCTGGGGTGCACAGAGGTAGGTTCACATGTATGGGAATGCACTTGTGCACTGGTATACAGATGTGTGGGTGCACCTGTGTGGGAGTACATGAGTGTTAGTGCATGCAGGGGGGCACACGTGTGGGTACATACATACATGTGTCTGCATATGCATGTGGAGGTCAGGGGCAGTCTTGACTGTATCTCCTCAGTGCCCTTCCACCTTCTATCTGCAATAGGATTTTGCTGACCTGAGATCTCACCAAGATGAGCGGTTTACCTGCTGAGCCATAAATCAGCCTAAGAACTCTTCTTAATGTCTCATGTGCACTCAGGTCCTGCAGGAATATTTGCAGCTCTGAGATATAATTTCTCTCTCATCTTCTTCTACCAGGCCACTTGGATGTCCCGTTCTTCTCCCGATTCCTAAGTATTATTAGAGACACTGCAGGGCTCCTTCTCAATTCTAATGCATGTCTGAAAACCTAAAGCTTTGGACACAAGACAATTCTGTGGTGTGCTGCTTAGCTTAAAGTTCCAGCCTTCAAGGGGCCATGCCTTTGAGGTTCCACTATCTTAAAATGACCTGGGATGGTCAGTCTTCTAGTGCATTGCTGACTACAACAGGCACAATGGAAGTCCTGTTTTCTTAATAAGAAGGAAAGCAAGTTTTCCATACTGAGTTGTAAATGGTTTGGTTCTTTCTTTCTTTTTTCTTTCTTTCTTTCTTTCTTTCTTTCTTTCTTTCTTTCTTTCTTTCTTTCTTTCTTTCTTTCTTCCTTCCTTCCTTCCTTCCTTCCTTCCTTCCTTCCTTCCTTCCTTCCTTCCTTCCTTCCTTCCTTCCTTTCTCTCTTTCTTTCTTTGAACTTTCCTTGATCAAGGTTAAAAGTTCCCTTTCAATTCCTAGTTTGCTAAGTTTCTTTTTCAGTAGGAATTTAGTCCAATATTCTCCCAGCAGCTATAGGTGTTAATCGCCTGGGGTGTTTTTTTCTTCTAAAAGTGTTATGAATTATATAGATGTTTCAAATGTGAAACCAACTGTCCTAGTTCACTTTTACCGACAACTTGATATGGCCTAAAGTCATCTGAGAGAAAGTCTCCATTGAAGAATTGTTTAGATTGGATTGGCCTGTGGGCATATTTGTGAGGAAATTGTCTTGAATGTAAGAGACCTGAGCCCACTGTGGGCTGTATCATCCCCTAGGCAGGTGGTCCTGAGCTGTATAAGAAAACAAGCTAAGCATGAGCATGCAAGAGTGAGCCAGTGAGCAGCAGCCCTTCTTTAAGTTGCTCCTTGAGTTCCTGCCCTGACCTCCCTCAGTGAGGGCCCAACCACAACCTGGAAACATAACCCAGAAAACCCTCCCCTCCCCTCAGTTGCTTTTGGAAGAGTGTTTTTGTCACAGCAAGAATAAAACTAGAACACTGCCTTGAACTTAGGGAAGAGACCCAAAATGATCCTGAAGGACAATCCTTCTCATATGTGTCTGGATTCATTTTCTAAGATTTGATTGAAGATTTTAAAAATCTATCTTTATGAAAGGGTTATCCCTTTCATATAGTGTTTTGTTTTGTGTTTCAGTATCCTATTGTGATTTTGCTATCACAGTTTGCAGATTTTACAAAATGAGCTGGAGATTATTCTGTTTCAGCTCTCTGGAGAACTTTGCTTAAATCTGGTTTTTGTTTCTTCCTTGAACTCATGAGGTTTCCCCTACAAGTGCCTACTTTTTCATGCTCTCTTCCTCTTCCTCTCCCCACCCCACCCCTCTCTCTACTCTCATTGTTCTTGAACAATATCCATAGCAATTTACTGATCAAAATGGATCTTTCAAAGAATTACTTTTGACTCTTGATTGTTCTCTCTCGCGAGTTTTTTCTTAGTTGCTGGATTTTGCTTTTCTACTTATTCTCTTCCACTTTCATGAAGGCTAAATGCTCCTCTCCCACCTGCTGTGGCTGCTTAGATTGTGCACTTTATTCTTCTCTTCTAACACCTAGATTTAAAGCTATGCATGCTCTTCTAAACACAAACATAACCACAAGTGTGATAGATTTTATTCCCACCATGCAGTTTAATTCATCACTAAGGACTTTGCTGTAGTTATTCCTTTATCTTGGTCAGAAACACACTGCTTAACTTACATACGTTTGGGGATTTTCCTAAGGTGTTATTTTTTTTTACTATTGACTTTATGCTTAGTTCCACTATTTGGAGATAATACATTCTACAATTAATATTTTGGAATGTTTCTATAAAGACAAGAATGTGGTTGTTTTGGTAAGTGTTCGATGCATGTTTCACAGGGGTATGTATTCTATAGATGCTGGACACTGAATACTTTGTATATAAATTTTTTTACATCTATTACTCTTGGTCTCGATTCACATGTGTATTTGTTAAATGTTTTATTCTTATTCTATGGAGAAAGAGAGAGATTTGTTGAGAATCTACAACTATGATTAGAGATGTGGCTGTCTCTGATTCTGTCAGGTATTCTATCTTTTTATAATGTGAGGTTATGTTCTTTGTTGCACGTAAGTAAGTTAAGGGTTAAATGTTACATATTTTCACCACCATAAAAGTTCTCTTTACCTCTAGCGGTGTCTTTTGTGTTGCAGCCTCTTTTTCTTCAGTGAGATGGTTACATTAGTTTTCATCCCATTGTCTGTGCATTTTAAGTATTTCCCCCATCTTTTAATTTTAATATTTCTGTAATCCTCATATTGAAGGTGAGCAGTGTGTACTTGGGTTGCATTTTATTATCTACTAACAAAATATGCCCTTTATTTGCAGCTTTTTATCCATTTATACTTAATGTAATTATCAGCATATTTTAATTTTTATCTGACTTATTGTCATTGTTGCCTACATGTCCTGTCTATTATCTGTTCTTTTATTTTATTTTTCATCTTTTGGGTTAATCCAGTATTTTAAATTATCTTATTTTCCTTTCTAATAGAGTATAAATTATTTCTGCTTTTATTAGCTTTCGTGATCTCCTATAGCAGCTTTTAAAGTCAGTTTGTTAAATAATGTTTAAATGCATCCCTCTAACATTTTATCAGCAATGTCTTTGAAAATACAAACATACTAACATCTCTAAATGAAAACAAGAGAACATTTAGTATGAAATATGAGTTCACATTAGACTTGAGTGGTAAAGGAAAACATGTTCCAGTAAATATCGAACCAATGTGGTTTATATTCCCATTTCTGAATAGTCAGTATAAATTAGCATAAATTTATAATTAACAGTATTATAGAAAAACCCATGCTTGGGGGGGCATGAACAAAAAGTGAGAAAGCTGACTTTTCTAGGAAGGAGGGAAGACCATGAAGATGGAGTTTATAAGAAATGAGTGTGTGTATATATATACACATACACACACATATCCCTCAGATTGTGTATGGATATGACTGAAGAACATACTGTTGTCCCTCGGGATCCAAAAGGGATCAAGTGTCTTAAATAAAATGGTGTAGTGTTTGTGTATAATTGACCCACATCTTATCACATACTTCAAATCATCTCTAGACCACTTACCATCCCCAGTACCACATAAATGTTCTGTAAATAGATGTTATACTGTATTGTTTGAGCAATAATGACCACAAAAGTCTGTATGTGTTCTGTACAAGGGAGTTTTCAGAAATAGTTTTGATCATGTTTGGTTGAATCCGTAGATCAGAACCTGCAGATACTTAGAGTGGGTGATATGTCAAGTCCCGGTCCCCTTTCCCACTCCAGGGCAGTCCCCAGGCTGTGCTTTCTGTGCATATACTGATCTACCACCTTCCCTACGCTATGGATTAAGGAATCTATTGTGAGAATTCTGTCCTTGACAGGTTTCTATGCTTCTGTGGACATAAATGCTGACATGATAAAGGAACCACTGAAAAATATAAAATCCTCAAAGTGAGACTTTGGAGAAGACTCAGTCTTCTGTTGCCTCTGGCTCTTTTCCTACATGTCCAAGGGAGGTATCTGCCTAAGAGACCAAAGTCTTCATAAACACAGAGTTCACAGGAAGTCTTGCCCAAGCTGGAAGGGCCTTGGGATGAGGTCTGATTCTTGTGTCACTAGTCCCCACATAGACTTCCTTTGGGTACGTTGCACATCAGCAGGGGAGGCCCCACAGGAAAAGTTTTATGAACTTTAAGGGAAAAACATAAACTAAACTCTCAATGTATCCTATGTCTCCTGTTTTCTGTAAATATACATATACATACATGCATACATGTGTGCATGCATCCATGTACATATACAGACATGCATACACATGTGCACGCAAACTTTCTGCTTTCTTTCTTCTTCTTCTTTTTCTTTCTTTCTTTCTCTGCCTTTTCATCCTGCCATTTCTAACCTGGGTTTCTTGCTGCTCTAAATCTCATTAGACTTTCAAACTAGGGCATGCCTTGGCTAATGGCCCGTACAAGGGAAGCCTGACTTCCTCTTGGACAGTTTTCATGTTCTGACACTCGAGTCTTTGCACTGTCCTCTGGGCCTATTTTCCCTTCTCTAGACTGATGTTGTTTTCATTATCATCTGGCCAGGTGTCTTTCCCTCTGCATTCCCCTGATGAGACAGTCTACTTCTCACCTAAATCACTCAGAACACCGAGAAGAGAGTATTTAGTGTCACCCAGCTGGGTTTTTTAAATTAAATTATCAGCGCTTGTTGTATATCAGCTAAAGAAAAATTCCAACATTCTGTGGCTGCATTACATGTGATTCTGAAATTGCAATATATTGTCTACAGAGAGGAAGTTTAAAATGGAGTAACACTCCACAGCGTAACAGAGAACAATTTATATCATTAGTATCAGAATGTATAAACTGATGCTGGTCCACACATATTCCTAAATTGCTACATAGAATCCATATAATTTTTTTGTTAATTTGGGTTGAGTTGGGTTGAAATCTTTTAATGGGTCTCATTATGTTGCTCTGACTGGTCTTAAATTCAGCCTTCTCACCTAAGCCTCCAAGCTGAAAACAATCATAACCAAAAATGCAAGAAAATATTTTTTGTGGAGCGGACTAGCTGATGTTAAGATTTATATGGTGATGCAAATAAAGTAGAATATATAATGCATACTTCAAGAGTGGAGATCTGCATGTGTCAACAGCTTTTTTTAAATTACCATATTTAAAATGAATAATATGACCCAAGGAAATAGTGTCTGAGGTCTCCAGCAGGAAGTCAGCTACTTGATTTACAGCAGTGCTTTCAGTGGAGCACCATGGGAAATTATGGTATTGACAATAAATATTACTAAACTCATTAGATATCCATGGGATATCCAGAATGACCCGAGGCAAATAAATAAATAAATAAATAAATAAATATAAAAACACCAATTCCAAATTGGTCATAGGAAATGTAAAGAAACAAGCCTTCTAGAATCTAGAAGATACTAGCATGTACCTTCAAGACTTTAGGAGTAGAGAAAAATTATTTTTAAAAGTCTTAAAAAAAAGGCAACCATAAAGAAATGACTGATGAGGTAGATGTCATTAAAATAAAAAACCTAAAATAAAATTAAAAAACATATAAGAAAACCTGAACCTTTCTGGATATTACGTCAGGGACAAAAGTGAAGTATTCGTAGCACATATACAGGAATTGTACCTAGTGTGTGTATGCCAAATCATTGGGAAGGTAGATGGCTCAAAACTATGCAAGAACCTGAACAGTAGTGTTCCAAACGGGAGGGGCTGAACAGCTGTGTGCATACAGAAAGGATCCCAGCATCACTGGCCACCATGGAAATGCAGATTAGAACTAATCTTCTAGGCTATTCTTGTTAAGATAACTTAACACTTCTTGCTGGTGAAGGTATGGAGTTTCCATATGCTGTTGATGGGCAGATCCATTGGTTCAGCCACTCTGGAAACCTTTTTGGCAGTCTCTGCTGAAGCTCTGCGTCATATATGCTCTGTGTTTCTACTCCAAAGTTCACATCCAAGAGAAATGCCTACATATATTCATCAAGAGAAATGCACGTGAAGGGTCATAACAGTTCAGTTCCCAAAGCAAACACAAACTTCAATATGGGCTTTTGCAGTCACCCAATGTAATACTATACTGTTCTGTACTATACTATACTATACTATACTATACTATACTATACTATACTATACCATACTGTACCATACTATACTATACTATACTATACTATACTATACTATACCATACTATACTATACTATACCATACTATACTGTACTGTACCATACAATACTATACTATACTATACCATACTATACTGTACTGTACCATACAATACTATACTATACTATACTATACTATACTATACTATACTACACCATACTGTACCATACCATACTATACTGTACTGTACCATACAATACTATACTATACTATACCATACTATACTGTACTGTACTGTACCATACAATACTATACTATACTATACTATACTATACTATACTATACTGTACCATACAATACTATACTATACTATACCATACTATACTGTACTGTACTGTACCATACAATACTATACTATACTATACTATACTATACTATACTATACCATACTATACTATACTATACCATACTATACTGTACTGTACCATACTATACCATACTATACTATACTATACTATACTATACCGTACTGTACCATACTATACTATACTATACCGTACTGTACCATACTATACTATACTATACCGTACTGTACCACAGTATACTATACTATACTATACCGTACTGTACCATACTGTACCATACTATACTATATTGTACTATACTATACCGTACTGTACCGTACTGTTCCATACTATACTATACTATACCGTACTGTACCACAGTATACTATACTATACCGTACTGTACCATACTGTACCATACTATACTATACTATATTGTACTATACTATACCGTACTGTACCGTACTGTTCCATACTATACTATACTATACCGTACTGTACCACAGTATACTATACTATACTATACCGTACTGTACCATACTGTACCATACTATACTATACTATATTGTACTATACTATACCGTATTGTACCATACAATACTATACTATATTATACTATACTATACTATACCGTACTGTACCACACTATACTATACTATACTATACCATACTGTACCATACTATACTATACTATACAATACCGTACTGTACCATACTATACTATATTATTCTATACCACTCTATACTATAAAATTATCAAAAAGAACTTGTCGTCTCCAATACCAACATGGGTGACTCTTGCACACACGTTACTGAATGAAAGAACTAGACAAGACAACCTGCTTCTATACTATTTGGCTTATAAAAAGTTTTGAACCATAAAAATTCAATCATGTTGTTCGCAGTCAGGTCATGGTTACTTTTAAGGCATGATGACTATGTCACAGGGAGCCCACCAGAGATGATCACTCAGACACAGTTTGTAGCCAATGGAAAGTCTTTATTCAAATCAGCTGTCTAGGACTACACTCAGGCATTCAAGACCCAAGGGTATCCCTGAGCATTTAGAGAGGAGAACTTTTAAAGACAAAAACCACATCCTCGTATCTTGCTTTGAAGCTGGAAGGACAGGTTTGCACAAGCAAGAAGTTTAACAAAAGCTAAGATATATTAGCTGAGATATCTTGATATCTGGTTACTAGAATAGAGTTGGGTAACTTTTTATGAGATCCTCTGTTGTGAAAGTTCATCTTAAGTTGTGTTTAAAATATTGGTTTGTTCACTTTTGGGAAGGGCTGCCTAGTTACTGGTATTTTTGTATTGCTTGTAGGTATTGGATTTCTGTGGGGGTTGTTTAACTGCTAATGATCTGCATGTGCTATCAGTAGACTGCTTGAGGAATTATGAACCGATACAACATCTGAATTCAGATGCTCACAGTTCCACTGTGAGTCTGGCGCTGGCCAGGGTGGCGGTGCCCTCTGCTGAGGTCTGGCAGGGTATGCACTTATGAAATATACCTCCTTGCCTTCTGTGCTGAGCCACCCATAGGTATACAACAACAAATGGCACATCAATGTGGAGCAAGACATCAGGCCAACTAATGTAACATGGAGGCAAGGAAGAAGAAAAAGAAACTCCAGATCTCACAGAGTCTGGTAAAATACTCTCAGGGAAGCTACCAGGGAATGGAGATTAAGGTATTAATTGAAAGCTTCTAAAAGAAGAGAAGAGAGAGAAAGGAAATAAGCCTTGAAGCCTTTCTCTATGAAGAGAAAAGGCTGGGAAATTAATAAATAAATGAGGAAAAAACCTGCAAAGTGAGAACCACAGAGTGGAGGGCCTTAGAGATAAAGAATTCAGCTGGGAACAGAAAAAAGCAAGGTTCTTACTGTGTTTCCTTATCATAGAGTCAAGGCTCCCTCCCATTGCTGGTGGTAGTGTTCTGTTTCACAAACTGAGTTTTCTGATAGCTGTGCTGTATGTGTGTGAAGTGCAAGATGTTGTGTTGAGATCTATGAAAAAGGGTATATGTTTGCCCATAGCAGTGGTGAAAAAGAAAGCCAAACTCACCAAACTGCCAGAATGTTTCAAACAGAGATTTTGCCCACTGGCCCAGGATCCCCTGCTGTCATGGAAGCTATGGCTTAGAGCCACAAAGCCACTTAGTTAAACTGAATAGTTTTGTTTTGGTTTTTTTCCTTCTGCAAGTGGATTACGAGTGGTCCAGGCACTGGTGATGGTGATAAGAACTCCCCCCATGAAGGAACCCTTTCTACAGACAAGGACTAGTTATTTTTACTGAAAACTGGATTCTATCTTAAAATATGGAAAGCATTTCTTCAGGGTCAGCACACAGATATTGTCTTCCAGAACTGTCTGAGGTTATATCTCATGCTGGTAACCAAACTTGATACTGTAAGAGTCACCCAATTGGTGCTGGTTTTGAAGACATAAAGGAGTCTTTGGAGAACAGCTGAGTCTTGGCACTGTGAGAGGCCAGGAGAGGCCATTGATAAGAGTGCATCCTCAGAAGTAGTTGAAGGCCCAGATTGAAAGGGTAATGTAAAAAAGTTGAGGGTTGGCACCTGAAGAGAGTCCAGGAGAGGCTACTAGTGAAGTGCACCCTCAGTGGTGGTTGAAGGCCCAGACTGATAGAGTCATACAGAGAAGTTAAGGCTAGGAGAGGCTATTGGTGAAAGTGTAGCCCAGCTGCAGCAAAGGACCCCAGCAGTTTTGAAGATGCCAATACCATGGGACAACCGCCAAGCTCAGCAGCAATGGAGGGGAGCCAGCTAGAGCCTGGAGGACAAGCTGTGTGTGCTGCAGAGGGCAGATCCAGAGAAGTGACCCAAGTCCTTTGGAGGAGCCCAGAAGATCATGAGTGAGTAATTGCACATTGATAATGTTTTTCTGCTGTCCAAAGACATTGTGAAAGCTTGATAGATGTTTGGTTTTGTTTGACCCTTTGCAACTCTAGTGATTGTTCCTCTTATAAATAGTTTTGCTGTTATAGAGTTATATTGTGTTGTAAAGGTAAAGCAATTTTTTTTTATACAGAAAAAGGGAAATGTTATGGAAGTTTATTTTTAGTTGTGTTCAAAATAATTGTTTTTGTGCATTGTTGAGTGAGGGTCTGCCTAGGTCTTGGCATTTTGTATTATTTGCAGGTGTTGGATTTCTGCGGGGGGTTGTTTAATTGCTAATGATCTGTATGTGCTATCAGTAGAACACCTGAGGAATTCCAAACAAATAAAACACCTGAGCTCAGATGCTGGAGGTTCCACTGTCAAGTGTGGCACTGGCCATGATGGTGGTTCCCTCTGCTGAGAACTGGCAGGGCTTGCACCTATGAAAATGTCTCCCTGTCATCCTTGCTGAACACACAGCTGCTTACTACTAAAATTCACCATCAAGAGAATCAAATTTTCGTTAAACCTGAAATGGTCTCAGCCAGAATGCAAGATGTAAGAACTTCTGCACTGTCATGCCTGTCACATTCCCCATTCATCCAATGGGCATGAGTCAAGTTACTGACTTGTCTTGTCGGCTGGGGGGCACAGTTAGTCCTGACGACCGGTAGCTTAGTTGGTCATGTAGTTGCGGATGTAGTTAGCCTGATCAGAAAAAGAATCAATGGTTTGGCTAATGCTGACAAGGTGGTCAATCGTGGAGACCAAGCAAACAGAGGCTGATACCGATTATCTGATCTGTCTCCTTTCTTTCCTTTTTTGAGGTTTTTCTGACCGTGACAAGGTTTCCCTAATTACCGCTGGCTGACTGGCATAGAAATAGCAAGTTTTTCCTAAGGCCAAGGCCTTTTTCAAGGCTTCAGAGGCCCTTTGCTCAGTCTCAGTCCATGCCAAAGGCTGGGTACCCCTGGTGCTGGCATAGAAGGGGTTGGCTATTTTCGGCAAATTACATTATTTACGGCTGGCAGTATCCAACCACCTTCAGAAATTCCTCCACTTGGTTTTTTTTTTTTTTTTCATATGAGAGCAGGGATTTGCAGGATGCAATGGCTGCAGTCTCCTCAGACAGGTCCCTGTCTCATAGCTGAATGAATGGCTGGTGGTTTTCAAGGCACCATCAACTGAACCAGCCGATCACTTATGCCTGTTCTTATTTAAACTGTCGCGAGGATGGTAACGGCCCAGATTCACAACTGGATCTCAGGGTTGAAGAATAACAGCAAACTCCAGAACATGAAAGAGCTGTGAAGTGTGGGGTGGGGGTGTCCCTTGGTATCTGCATTAGCTTTGGTCCGAGCATCTTGACTGAAGGTTTAGCACTGGGCACACTGCTAGCCCTATCCTCTCACTGATGAAGACTGAGATCTCAGGCCAAGGGTGGGTGGATGGTTGTGGGGAGGGAGGGGATTTCAGAGTGAAGAGAAAGACAACTACCCTTGTTGTGGAAGTTTATTTTTAGTTATATATAAAAGAATTATTTTATGCACTGTTGGGTGAGGGGCTGCAGCTCTTAGCATTTTTGCATTGTCTGCGAGTGTTGGATTCATGTGGGAGATGTTGATTGGTAATGATCGGCATGTGCTATCAGTAGACTGCCAGAGGAGTTCTGAAAGAATGAAAACACCTGAGCTCAGATGCTCAGTGTTCCACAGCAGTATGCTGCTGGCCATGATGGGGTTCCCTCTGCTGAGGTCTTACAGGGCTTCCAAGTATGAAAATGCCTCCTTGTCTTCCTGAGTTCACACAGTAGGCTAACTACAACATACCATCTCTCATTAGGACCTGGGCCTAGGAGCAAGCTGGGGCTGATCCTTGCCACTTCCTAGGTGAGACCTCTTTAGAAAGGTCCCTTCCATAGGTACCTTCCATAGGTACCTTTCTAAAGTTTATAGATACCTTCCATAGTTCCATCTTTACACTTGACTACCACTCTGCCCGTTGACGCTGTTGACTGGGGCATTCATTAATTGGATTCCCAGGACACTGTATCGGCAGGAAGAGAGAACAACTTTAGGCTGCTCTTACCTTCATAGAGAAGAATTTTGAAAATTCCTAACAGCGTTAGAAATTTGGGTTTGTTCAACCTCAAACCTAAAAGTTCTGATTGGTTTTGTTGGTTTTGTGTTTGTGGCATATTTTTTGACTAGGTAACTTATCTCATTTAAAATTAATAAATAATAATAAAATTAATAACTGTTTAAAAAAGTGGAAAATTGAAGTAGGCAGAATAAAGTACACAGTGGCAGATCTGCTACCCTTCTCTCTGCCTGAGCCCTGCTCCATCTGGACTCTCGTAAAACCAAGCACTCCCAATATTTTGGTGTGCAGTTGGCTCCCCACATCTATGGATTCAATCAAACATGGATTGTGCTTTCTCTGTGTGTGTCTCTCTCATACACAATAATTCATGCACATTGTTTTCCAGAAAGTTCCAAACCTTTCCTTGACATGTGCTGAGTGCCATACCAGCTCCACCAGAATGGCGTGATATATATATAGGTATAGGAATTGTATTAGGTATTATAAGTAATCTAAAAGAGAATCGAACATATTGGGGACACGCGTAGATTATATTCAAACATTCAAACATGAAGTCATTTTGTATGGGGAACTTAATTACCCTCATATTTTGATATCCAAGGCAATATCTGCTGGAACCTGTCCATCAGTGGTGTTGAAGACCAACTTCCACTCACATTTTTAGTCCTTTCTTTTTGTTGAAAGTATGGTGGAGGGGCTGGAGAGATAGCTCAGTGATTAAGAAAGAGCACTGGTTGCTCTTCCCGAGGACAGGGTTCAAGTCCCAGAACCCACATGGCAGCTCACAACTGTCTGTATCTCCAGTTCCAGGAGATTCGATACCCTCACACAGACATACTTATAGACAAAATACCAGTGCACATAAAATGAAAATAAAGCATTAAAAAATATTTATTTGTTTGGTGGTTAAGAATGTACTATTCTTGCAGAGGACCGGAGTTTGATTTCAAGCACCTACATAAGTGGCTCACAGCCTCCTGTAACTCCAGCGGGTCTGACGCCCTCCTCCGGCCTCTGGGGACACTTGCTCTCACATACACATATCCATGCACAGACATACCAATGTACACATAATTTAAAATAAAAATATTTAACATACATACGTCATGCCGCTTTCTCTTTCTTCTTTGATTTGCACTAATTAAATTGTCATACACCATCTATAAATTATGACTCTTTTTTTAACTTAATATTTTATTTTTTTAGTTGATTCACTTCATTTTTACTACTGACGGTATACCATCATGTGGCCACCTTGTACCGTGACCACTTTTCTTTTTTTCCACTTACGTTGTTTCTGACTGTTGAAGACTGAATTGTGTCCCCTCAAAATTCATGTTCGGACTCTAAGCTTTGATGCATTCTAACACTTTGAAATGTGACTCAGCTTGGAGACAGGGTCTTTAAAGAAGCGATCGGTGCACCCTAATCTAATTAAACTGGTGCATTTATAAGAAAGGATGATCAAGACGCAGGCACTCCAGAAGAAAATCAAGGAAGACAGAATGTAGAGGTGTCGGCCAGCTAACGAGGACAGAAGCCACAGGACGGAACCCACCCCACAGACTTTCAACTTCAGGCTTTTGACTTCTGTAAAAGACACACGGAAAGTACTACAGTAAAATGGGATTGTCTTAGCTGGGCAGTGGTGGTGCACACTTTTAATCCCAGCACTTGGAAGACAGAGGCAGGGGATCACGGTAAGTTCCTTTGAGGCCAGCCTGGTCTACAGTGTGAGTTCCAGGACAGCCAGAGTTACAACAGAGAAACCCTGTCTTGAAAAACCAAAAATAAAATAAAATAAAATAAAATAAAATAAAATAAAATAAAATAGGGTTGTGTTTACTATGCAGAAGCGAGGGGGAGGGCCCTGTGCTCTGCAGCCCTTCAGCAGTCACCAAAAGAGCTTCCATTTACTGAGCACCATCATTTTTGGTGTCGCTCAGAGTCTCAGGGAGCTAGCTCCGGGAAGACATTCGGAGTTTACAGACCATCTGTGAATCTATCTGCCACTGCAGGTTTGTTACATTTTCCTTCAGTTGAGCCTGTTGGCAATGCCTGGGTAAGGTCAGATAGCACTTAATTGCAATTAATTCCGGAGCGTCTTGGCAGCACAGAACTAGTTGAAATGAAAAGCAAGTATATTTATGTGATGAATAATATTAGGACCCAGGGGGGGGTTATTTAGAAGATGGAAAAAAGGAGTGGGTTAATTTTGAACCATTTTCAATTTCCATACCAGTCATTACCCACATTAGTGGATTTATTATGTTCTTTTTCTTTCCCTAATAAGAGCCTTGTAAAACTCAGCATATCATCAAGCAACCTAATAATTACTGTATTTAGGGGCAAATGTTAGATCCTAGACAGAGACCATTTATTATGGCCTGCTCCCTAAAGTTCGACTGAATGGCCATTTTTCTGCTTCCTCATTAATAATTATAATAAGTAAACTGCACAAAAGAGGAGGAAAGAAGTCGGCAAATCAAAACTCAGAAACCTGGAAAGGCCAGAGCAGTAAAACATCCTGCCATGACTCACAGACTGCGAGAGGTATTAGCATCATGATTCTTGATGTTCATGACCAGAATTCTAAAGGGAACGGAAAAATGGCACCAAATGAATCCACTCAATTTAATGTGGGTGCCCAGATGGAAAAAGAGCCAGATAAATAATTCCCTGAACCTGCCCTTTGTCACCTCAAGCCCTAAGTTGTAGGCCTCCCTGGAGAGCAAGCCATGTTGAGCGCTTGCTAACCTTCTGTCCTGGAAGCCCTGTATGGCAACCGGGGAAACGCCGTGTGATGGAGGTGCCTCGGCTGGCCTCGCTCTTGGTTATGACACTGGTCCTCCCGCAATCGCAACCTCTCACTCCGAAGACTCTTCTCTCCTTTCTTTTCCCTTTGGTATCACCCCTTCCTTTGTTTTCCTTTCTGTCTTTCTTTTTCTTCATTCTCTCTCTTTCTGCCTCTCCCTTTCCCTCTCTGTTTCTGTCCCGTTCCCCCCCATCCCCCCCGCCCCCCACTTCTACACTCCTTTCCTTCTTCCCTCTTCCGGCCCAGTTTAAAAATCTCTTCGGTGTCTTTGGACTTCACCCCAGCCCTGGCTTTTCATGCTAATTTCCCCTGTCTATTACACATTTAACGAACACCGATGCCCAAAGTCTCGCACAGTACAATTACAGGTCAAAGAAACAGTTCTGAGCAACTGAATAACAAATACTCTCGTACTCCTGCGATTATTTTCCTGCCTTTCTATTTTCTTATCCCAAGAGAGAAACCCAAAGTAGAATCAATCCCTATTCTTTTCCCCCCCTTTTACAGATTTCTTCCCTTCTGCTAAGATCTAGGCATTTTGAGGGGGAGTTTAGACACCTTCTGTAAGTATTCCCCAAGGCAAAAGCAACAAGAACCCACTCTTTGTTTTTGAAAGCTTAGACCAGTTGGAAACTTTGGAACAACCACTTAGTGCCAAGTCTGCCCTTGATCTTCTCTTTACAGCACATGGGGTTTACACTCTGCGAGCCAGATTCAGTCCCCTGGGACCTCTGCTGGGGAACACAGGAAGAATTCTCCCGCCTGCGGGGAGTGTTTTCCGGCCAGAATGCATAAACCATTGAGAACATCTCCCGTGGAGTCTGCTGAGAAGAAGATAATCCATTACTCTGCAGGCAGTTGGCCCGGGTGGGAAGGACTGGGGGCCTTCTCCAGTGACACAAATGGGAGCTCCATTTGCAAAATCTGCTCGAAGCCAGGCTCACTTTCCCCACAGGTTTGTATTTCTCAGAAGCAATGTAAAGATAGAGACCAGGAACGCAAATCTCGACCTTTAAGAAAATATATAAATCCAAAGAAGGAATAAATACCTTCTATTTCCATAGCTGCAGAAGAGTCTCGTTAGCTAAATTAAGACAAAGTCCCAGTTGCACGAAGTCTTCCCATGATGGCCAGATGAAACCAGCCTCTGCAGGAGACTCTCAATGATCATACTTCAAAGTGAAGCACAGAAAGGCTGGCTTTATCACACAGGAATCCAGAGAAATGTAGAGGAAATGAGAGTGATTTAAGGCCTCCTTAAAAGCAGAAGCCTGGATTAGATACAGAGCTGAGGTCCAACATCACTGAGAGAAGCCTGCAGAGAGGCCGCCTAACCTGCATCCAACACCCACACCCATTTGGGGAAAGGCAGACCTTCTGTGTTTTTAAAGCCCAGAGCTACGGCAGCTAAAGGGTAATAAAAATGCAATGGAGATTGGATGGTCCCTAAGAAACCCTGAGGCAGGATTTGGAAGGTATCTGCGCAAATGGGGGGCTCCACCCAGAGCTAGGGGAAAAGCTCAAATTGCAGGAGGGAGGGGACAACCCTCAGAAAAATGGGTGTGTGGTCTACAGAGGAAGAAATAGAAATAGAACAAAAATACACACACAAAAAAAATATACCTGAGCACAGTAAAAGTCAAAAAAGTCAAATCTGCAAAATAGATAGATAGATAGATAGATAGATAGGTAGATAGATAGATAGATCAAGGTCAACTTTATCACTTAGAAGACAAGGAGAAATTGACCCAGAGCACACAGGCAGAGAGAGCAGGTTCTTCACAGAGAGACTGTGGGATGCGCCTACACTGGAGCCACTCACAAACACAGCACACACAAGCCACCACTACCACATGCAGAGAGAGTCTGGCAACATTTATCAGAGTAAAAACAATACGTTTACCCTTTGGCCCCACAGTTCCTGAGAGCTACTGATGGACTTGTGCTCATATAGAAGGCAAGCATGCACACAACAGCAAGATTTTAATAATAGAATGCAACCTATTAACGCTATTTACAGCGGGTATGGTTTACATATATGCTTGCATATAAATGGAAAGGTGCATTATAAATTGTAAATAATGACTGCCTCTGGGGAGTGAGAATATTAAAAGCATTTGATTGTACTTTGTAAAGTTTGAAATATGTTAGCAGATAACTAAATTACTCTTATTGTTGAGGAAAAGTGCAAGAAGAGGGTGAGTGTGAAGAACTGCCACACACAGCACTTGTGTTTGAGTAGCTGAGAGTTTGGACCTGGGTGACATATGTTCTCTAAGGACCCACAGGAGGACAAGCTTTATCATGTATGCTCTTTACTTCTGGAAAGTCTTTCGTGGGAGACATTTTCCTAGCCCTCATACTTAATGGGTGCCATGTGTGTTACAGAAATGGTTTCCACGTTCAGAATCCTGTTTAAAGATCGATTTGACTTAAATGTTTTACCAGCTTTTGTTTCTCCAGAAAAGGATTCATTTCAGCAGACATTATTACTGACACACGTTCCCCGTAGCCAGTTAGCATTTCCATGCTCTTCGACAAATACCTCCAATTGCTTGCTGCCTTTAATTGATCAGTCAACTCGACACATGCCTGTTGTGTGCTCGGCTTGGGAGAATGTTGCTTGCATTAAAAGGCAAGAGTGGTTACTAGCAGAGGGCACGGTTTTGGGTTTCCATACTGAAACGAGCATTTAATGAAATACCGGACTAAGGCTTTGCATTGAAAACACGGGGCGTGTTATATCAAGAAATAACTCATTTGTCCAAACACCAACCCCTGGAAAACCTGGCTGTCTACCCTGCACAACCGAATTTGGGAGTATGAGAAACTAAATCAAAGGTCTCAAGATGAGAAGGACTAATGCAGAGCCACAGAAAGGCACAGAGAAAAGCGGCAAGTGGCAAAGGTGTTGGTAGTTGTCAGAGAGACCCTGTGTGACTTGCAGAGATCCTTGATTTCATGCAGAGGCACATGCCTGCAGGTGATCTGGCCGCAGTGCCGCGCCCCACCACGATCAGCGTGGACTCCATGTCTCTTTCCTTCTCCACTGATCAAGCAGAGACTCCTGAGTAAGAGGAAGATTCTTTTCCATTGTGACTGCAAGGTGCGGGGCTCATAGCCTGGCCAGGTTTACCAAAAAATGGCCGCGGTTCACCACTGTGGTTCTTTTGAAACTAATAATTGTTGGGCATACTAAGAACCGCCAAAAGAGCTCCCCCACCCCTACCCCGCCTTCAATGACTCAGCTACACCTGACCTGCCCTGTCATGCCTAATGGCCAAGACAGCACGTTTCCTATGCGCATGCTCCGTATCTCCCTTTTTTAAAAAAAAAAAAAGGCGCCATCTAGGCCCAGTAGGCTGTTGCCTTCATTCCTGCTCAGAAGCAGTTCTTCTATGTCCAGTGTTCCCCCCCCCACCACCAATAAATCTCTTGTTTGAGATTCTTTTGCATGGTGTGACTTTGTGGTATCCATTTGGCTTAGGAGTTAGGCATTAGGCCTAATGTGGCTGCCATGCTTTTTGATTGGATTTTTTTAAAGTTTATTTTGTTATTTAAAAAAAAAAAAAGCTTGCAAATAAATAAAAACATCATACCCAAATTAACCAGGCTCAAAGACTATACAGGTCATTCACCCATGAACTACTCAGAGCTTCTATCCCAGTGCGTGTTATGGACTACAAATGATACTGTGTGAAGTTCTGTTTGCCTCTAGATTCACCTGGGGTTGGGGCCCACCGCAGCTACCACGTAGAGTGAAAACTGGCACACAGCATTATAAAATTTTTGCATCCAAAACAGACTGGTTTTTGGAAATAAGTGTCCCAATCAGATACGCTGCTGTCTTCCAGTAGAGAAATGATCACTTTATGGCCACAGCTAACCTGGCTCTGATGCAGCACCTGGCTGTCATCTAAAGACAAGGTGCACAGGGCCTGGCCTGCCGGCTGCATTTCCCTTCACCTCCCGCTGCTTCCCTGGTGGAACATTTTCAGAAACCTGCAGGTCATTTCCAGGAATCTCCTGTACTAAAATGCCTCCGATCTGTGCTTGCTTTACTTTCCTGATGATCAGACTTCGCTTCACCGTCGACAAAACATGGATTTTTACAGACTGGAATCAATGTCTTTGTGGCTAAAATTGTAGGCACTGTGGGCTTCAAATAGGTGACATTCTAAAATGTTTCCCCACACATCTTTTTACATGCAAGCAGGGGGAAGAGAGATGGGGCAGGGCTTAAGCTAGCAAAGGACAGGAGTTTGTTTCTCAGCATCTGCGTTGGGTAACTCACACCTGCCAGTCACTCCAGCTCCTGGGGTTCTGATACCCTCCTCTGACCTCCACTCCAGCTCCTGGGGTTCTGATACCCTCCTCTGACCTCCACTCCAGCTCCTGGGGTTCTGATACCCTCCTCTGACCTCCGTGGGCACTTGCACACATGCACACTTGGGCACTGAGACTGCGTAGACATAGACATGGAGCTGGTCTGAAAGAGATGAAGATGTTCTAGAGCAATGGCTCTGAATCTTCCTAATGCTGCGACCTCATGTTGTAGTGACACCCCGCCTCCACCATGAAATTATTCTCATCGCTATTTCGTAACTGTAATGTTGCTACTGCTATGAATCGTAATGGAAGCATCTGATATGCGGATGGTGTTAGGTGACCTCTGTGAAAGGGTCGTTCCACCACCAATAGGGTCACGACCCGCAGGTTGAGAACCACTGTTCTTCAGCTACACTTGTATCTTTAAATCTAATCAGACTGTAAAAACTGTGAACTCCCAAGAAATAGGACGTCTCCAAGGAATTCCATGCTGGGAGAAGGAAAGGGAGGGAACTTGTCTCTCAGGAACAGGTTTCATACAATTCTACAAGCTTGTCAGACCACCTTCTGAGATGAAACTAAGGCCCAGATAATGAGGGGAGCCGTGATTTGTGGGACCACATCACGATGTAGACGTACATATCCTTGGCTTCTATTTAAACTTTGATCTCACGTGAGGACCCTGAAGACCTGGGAGGGTTGCTGGATCTCTTTGTCTCTCTAGTGTGGTCACATGGATAGATATCCTTCTGAGGCTCTCCACTTTTAATTTGGCTCTTTTTATTGTTTAATGAAGACTTCTGTCTTCTTCTTAGGCTAGACTTAATTTGGGACATGGGCCGTGACCCCCAAGTTAGACAATACGTGGACACGATTTAAAATAAATATTTTAAAACAATTTTTTTGTTGTTGCTTTATCGAACAGGGAACCACTCATACAGTGGTCCATCCTGTGACCCTGTTCCTTTTGTAACCCATGACAACCTCCCAACACTCACCTTCAGTCAGCTGGAGGAAGAAAACAGCAGAAAAAGCATCCGCCTGTACTTACGTATGTCTGGATTTGTGGCTTTTTGTGATAGCTCATTAACCTGTAAGCTTGTTCTTACGGCAGTACTGCGAAAGGGACTCATTCCGGCTTAAATAAGCAAACAGAAATACTGCACAGAACTGTCTCCATTCTTAAGTACAATATAGGAAAAATGAATGAAAGGTATATACATGGAAAAAAATGGAAGCCACAAAACCATATTTTACAGCATCCATTTCTGGGCCCATTTTATTACTTATCATTTCATAGAGTTTAATAGCTCACCCGGGCCCAGAAAGACAAAAGTCACATGTTCTCATTCACATGTGGAACTTAGTATGGCATCTTCAGATTTGCGTGTTTTAACATAGAGTACCTGCAGATTACAGAAAGCTATAAAGGGACCATTGGTGGGGAGGGAGAAGATCGTAAGTGAGGGGGATAACAGAATACAGGTAATATGAAGGGGAAAGAGGTGGTAATGGGGAGTGAGGAGAAAGATGGGAGGGAGGCGCAGGGAGAGGGGGGAGGGGTATCTAACACTAAGGATGCTTGAAAAGGTCATGTGGAAACTATTACTATAAAACTTCTTAAATGTCCATATGTCCCTATACATTTATGCTCATAAAGAATTTAACTGGAGTTATCTACACGGTGATAATTGTTGTTCCAGGAGAGACAAGTTTCCAGATAAAGAGGCAACTCCAGGTGTGGGACACCTCCCTTCCAGTTGTTATCATGGGTGTCCTGGAAGTCCATCCCCCAAACATTACAAGCTATTGGCTACTGCTCTTGGTACCCCACCATAAATTAAAGGTAAGGCAGTGCAGCTGAAGACACCACACACTTTGGTCATAGGACATAGAGAAATCAAATCGGTACTAACCAGAAAGCATCCTCCCTGACGGCTAACTCTCAGAAACAGAACTGGAAGGTGCCTATGGGATCCTGTGGTGGGACAAAGTCACCAACAGCTGTGAACTCTGTGAACTGTAGTAATGACCTACCTGACAGGATATGCCCATGGGTTTACTCTGCAGGAAGAAATGCACACACGCTGCTGTAAATCTGGCCAAGAACCTGGTTATGGAGCTCAAAGGCCCCAATGGTGGCTGTACTACTGGTATTTTGTTAATACCATAGCATCATGCTGCCCTCTAAATTCATATCTCTCTACCCTCAGGCTAGTGCAGCTCTCAGACCTCATCAGGGGAGCTTCTTTATGCGGTAGGAGGTAGTTAATGCAGAAATTCACAACTGGTCAACTTTAGAGATTAAGTTTCAGTGGAGTGTCCAGGCACAAATGGAACATCTATATCATACATCCTCTTCATGGCTTAGGGACCATCACGGAAGAGGGTATGAAAAACTTACACTAGCCAGAGGCCTGGGAAAACCAAAACAAAACAGTGTCTTCTGGATGTGACAATATCTCTGTGCTCATGAATTCACAAAACCAAGTCAGTCAACATTCCAGCACAGAGTGTGTAAGGGCTGATGGGTCTCCATCCCTAGCTGAGGAACTATTGAAAACGGATGGTTTCTGAGAAGACAGAGTCCATTTGTGGGCCCAGTTAGGTCAACCACACTCCAGTGGGTGACCCCCACAATCATGAGTATATGGGCAGCACAAATTGGTGAATTATAAAAAAAAAAAAAAAAAAAAAAAAAAGACTGATCAATCTGGAAAAGGGTGGAGGTGGTGGATTCAGCAGGAATTGGGCAAAGGAGTGCGGTGGCTGTGATTGAAATATGCTGTATGTGTGTGTACGGTTCTCAAAGAATTAATAAAATATTATATATTTTTAAAAGCTTCCTCTTAGTGTGTCCACAGAGCCCTTCAAGATATGGGTTACCATGTTAGCAGATTGGAGCAGGAGCTTGAGAAGTAGCCACAGGTGGCAAAAGAAGATGTCCTTTGGCACTGATATATTAATTGCTCACTCATCTTCACCAGGGAAGGGAAGCCAAACAGCTCCTGTTTGTGGGAAAGGTGCCTCACAGCCACACCAGAGGTCACCAGATGGAATTCCGTGGCAAGAAACTGAATGACACAGTGGTTTACAAAGATCTAAGGGTCTAACGAGAAGGTGGGAAGACCGCTAGAGCCAGAGACCACTCAGTGCCTGTCCTGGCTGCTCTTGGGGATGGAATACAGATGCTGTAAGTTCAGGAATACAATGGCACGTCCTGTGCAGCAGGCAGCACACCACTGTGCTTCTCTTATATTCTTTCTGCCACCTCTTCTACAGGCTCAGTGTGTGTGTGTGTGTGTGTGTGTGTGTGTGTGTGTGTGTGTGTGTAAGCATGTCTGGTGTAGAGCTGAGCATTCAGTCCCTAATTCCTCAGCACTTCGAGCATTTATACATCTCTACATTGATTTCCATCCATTGCAAAAAGAAGCTTCTCTGGCTAAGGTTGAGAGCCCAGGTCTGGACACAAACATGAACATTTAGAAGGCATTGTGATCACAAGAAGACCTGCACAAGGTCAACCTGGCCACAGCTGCAGCACGGTGAGGAAAGTGCTTTCTAGGGCCCACCTCTCAGTGAGGAGCTTTGGCAGTTGATCTGTGCTGGAGAAGGGAGCGTCATCCTTCCTGAAGGGCGTCTCCAGTGGTAGGTTCCCCATGCTCCAGTGGGTCGTCCCACACCCATGTATACATGGGCAGCACTAGTTTAACTTAGTTAGAAAAGTCTTGAAGTTGACATGTTGGGGGAATATAGGGGAGTTGAGGGTGGGGAAGGGGATGGAGATGATCATGTTTCATTTTATATGTGTGTGAAATTCTCAGAATAAAGAAAATTATAATTTAAAAAGAATGGAGTGTAAAGAAGCTGGTTAGCAAAAAAAAACAGAACAAAACTTACAGTGCGACGGTGGCACACGCCTTTAATCCCAGCACTCGGGAGGCAGAAGCAGGCAGATCTCTGTGAGTTCGAGGCCAGCCTGGTCTACAGAGTGAGTTCCAGGACAGCCAGAGTTACAACAGAGAAACCCTGTCTCTAAAAACAAAGAAACCGAAAGAGCTGGTTAGAAAGTTGTGATGCATTCTCAGCAAAACTCGTGACCCCCCACAGCATCAGAAGCTGAGGCTCCGTTACTTCGTCACTACGTTTAAGGAAGAGTTTCCATTGCCTTATGAAGATCGTGGAGCTGAGCTCAAGCCTGGAAATGAGAAAGCCCAGCAGGCTTGCTAGCAGCATAAAACATCTGCCATCAAATCCAATCAGAAGACAAGCTTTCCTGTTGCTTGCGGTGGCCTCATGAGCTATCGCGCTGCCTTCATGAAACGTCACCTCTGTTCTTCGTCACAAGCTTTGGCCGAAGCTCAAGTGCAGCATGGCCAACTGACCTCCAAAGCTGTAGACCAGCAGAGGCCTTCTTACTGCCTGTGACATGGCAAAGGGTATCACAGGGCAGATAGAATCAGCCTGCTCCCCTGATCTCTTGTCCTCCTCATATAACACGCCTGATGCAGAAGCCTCACCCTCAGGACTTCACCTAACTCTAAGTACCTAACAGCCGCATCCGGTGCCATCAACGTATGTATTTGGAGATTAAGTTTCCTACACACAAGCTTTTGGGATACATGCAAAAGAAAAAAAAAAAGGGGGGAATTCAGCTAAGACTGATCTTGGAAGAGCATTCCAGAACCAGGGTTGGTTCTCACCAGGCAAGGATGCCATGTGCTTGGACCAGCAACGGAGTGACTGAAAAGACATTGATAGATGCTTGTAAGCCTAGTAAGTTTAATTAGAATTTCTTTGGTTTTACAACTGCATTAGAAAATTATTCGACACTATTTACTCTGCCTGAACATCTGTGTATCCAATTATCCAGAAAATTGAATTAAGTTTTATATCCAACCAAAATGTGTGTCTGTGTGTGTGTGTGTGTGTGTGTGTGTGTGTGTGTGAAATGAGAGTACAGAATGATCAGAATGTTCATACGAGGGTGTGCAACCGGCCCAAACTGGAAACAACCCAGATGTCCATTCACAGTAAAAATCGATGTTCTGTAGGGAGCAAGCGGAGTCCTGAGCAGGTGAAACTCTGAAAGACTGTGCATTGTTTGACATGAGCTGGCTATGCCAAGGACCGAGGAATCAGGCCCATGGGAATCTGGCAAAGCCTTTCCTCACATGGGTCAGACTTGGAATTGGCAAGGCCTTCTTTGTTTGGTCCAAGTATGAGTGTTTACTAATGATTATCAGTGTGTGCAAAAACTAGCCACTGCAACTTCCTCCTCCCTGGTGTTTCAGTCTAAGACTGATCACCTACAGACACCTCCTACAGAGACCACCTAAAGAGCTGAGGTTCTCAGCTGCAGCAGTAATTGGTGAGGCTCCAGCAGAGTGTGCATAGCCCACCTGACCCCAGCCTTTCTGTACCTGTGTCTGCATCTGCTCCTTCTCCATTCTGTTCACTGTCCCAGTCAGGTTTCCAGATCCAAGCAGGGCAGGTCATGGTGGTGTACTGTGGTACATTCAAATTAAGTGAGTTTCCGTTCAGAAATGAGACCATGTGCTATTTCTACACACAAGTACACAGGATGTACCATACCAGTACAAGTACTAGCGATTTCATTTCTGTCAGAAACAAAAGCTGAGCTGAGCTGTTAGGGGTTGACTTAGTTTCTCTTTGGAGTGGAGTTTTGAAGAGAAGGGGACTGGAGATCCTCTGCAATGCTGATGATTTTCCATTTCTGGATCCAGGATCTGGTTCCCTTGGTGTGTTCACTGTAGACAATTCGTTGGCTGTACACTCCCATGTCTGTATGTTATGGTTCCATCCAGTGCTTTTTAATTTACAAGAAATTATTACCTGAGAACCTGCAGTCCACTCCAGCCAAGACAGTAGGCAGGCTAACTGCAGATCTTCACCTCTTTCTCCATTCCTCCAAGTACAATCCCCCAGTCTCATCTTGCTGCGGCCTCTCCTCAATCTCTGCCCCCATTCCCGGGGGACTGAGCAGACACTGTTGGAACACCCTGCTTTGTTCCCTCCTGAGGACCCCCTCAACCTACTTTTAGCTCATCCCCATTCCTAAGTGTCAGCTCCCAATTCCTAGAACCATATTTTACCTGGAACCCCCAGTGCCTGCACCTATCAGGATCCTGGAAGAATTTCCTACCAGTTAACACACAGCCACATCACTCTTTTAAGAACCAAAGGGGGCAACAAAAACTAAGGAAGAAAACACCTTCCCAAAAAAGACAAGAACAGATATTAGCATCTAGAATTACAATCTTCCTAAACCCAGATACCTAGATGCCAGAGTAGAAACACAATTAATAGCAGCCAGGACAATATGTCTCCTCTAAAACTCAGCAATCTTAACACTGTAGGCCCTGAGTATTGCAACATAGTTAAATCACAAGCAAAATACCTTAAAATAGATTTTGTAAATATGATAGACGTCCTTAGAGAGGAAATGAATAAATCTCTTAAAGAAATTCATGAAAACACAAACAGTAGAAGGAAATAAATTTAAAAAGTTCAAGACCAGAAAGTGGAAATAGAATCAACATGGAAAACCTAAACTGAGGGAAACCTGGGAATGAAAAATTTAGGAACTCAACAGGAATCTCAGAGGCAAGCCTCACCAGCAAAACACAAGAGATGGGAGAGAATCTCAGGCATTGAAGACACTGTAGAAGAAATGGATACCCTAGTCAAAGAAAATGTTAAATCTAAAAAATTCTTGACACTAAACATCCAGGTATTCTGGGACATTATGAAAAGACCAAATCTATGAATAATAGGAAAAAAGGAAGAAAGAGAAACCCATCTCAAAGGCCCAGAAAATATTTTCAACAAAATCATAGAATAAATTTCCCTAATCTAAAGAAGGAGATGTCTATCAACGTACAAGAAGGATACAGGACACCAAATAGACTGGACCAGAAAAGAAAGCCATTTTGCCACATAATAATCAAAACACTAAACAGAAAGAACATTGCCCAAATCCTTTTACAAGGCCATAGCTACCCTGATACCAAAACCACAGAAAGACCAACAGAGAAAGAGAATTACAGACCACTTTCCCTTGTGAACATAGATGCAAAAATTCTCATAAAATACTCGCAAACCAAATCCAAGGACACAGCAAAAAGATCATAAGTCGTGATCAAGTAGACTTCATCCCAGAGATGTAGGGAAGGTTCAACAGGCCACTTACCAAAAGCAATCTACAGATTCAATGTAATTCCAATCAAAATCCCAACACAATTCTTCACAGATTTTGAAAAACTAATTTTCAGCTTAATATGGAAACACAAAAAAACCAGGAATGCTAAACCAATCCTGAATAAAGAAAGAGCCACTGAAGGCATTGCCATTACAGATTTCAAACTGTACCACAGAGATATAGTAATTAAAAACAGCATGGTATTAGCACAAAGACAGACATGTTGATCAATAGAATCGAACAGAAGACCTACACATGAACCCACACTACTGTGGGCACCTGATTTTTTTATAAAGAAGCCAGAAACACACACTGGAAAAAAAGATAGCATCTTCAACAAATGGCGCTGCTCAAACTGGATGGCTGCCTGTAGAAGAATGCAAATAGATTCGTAGTTACCACGCTACACAAAACTCAATTCCAAATGGATCGAAGACCTCACCATAAAACAGATACACTGAACTTGATAGAAGAGAAAGTTGGGAGTGGCCTTGAGCTCACTGGAACAGGAGAAGACCTTCTGAACAGAACACCATTAGCACAGGCACTAAGATCAACAGTAAATAGGACCTCATGAAACTGAGAAGCTTCTGCACAGCAAAGGACACTGTCATTCAGACAAAGCAGCAGCCTACAGAATGGGAAAAAAAGTTTTTTTTACCAACTACACAGCCAACAGAGGGTGCATTCCAAATATATAAGGAACTAAAAAAGAAAGCAAAAAACAAAACAAAAATTAGATATCAAAACAAACAAACAACCCAATTTTAAAGATGGAGTAAAGATCTAAACAGAGAATTCTCAAAAGAGGAAACTCAAATACCTGAGAAACACTTAAAGAAATGTTCAACATCCTTATTCATTAGGGAAGTGCAAATCAAAACAACCTTAAGGTTTCATCTAACACCAGTCAGAATGACTAAGATCGTTAAGACAAGGGACAGTTCGTGCTGGAGAAGATACAGAGTAAGGGGAGCACTTGTCCACTGCTGGTGGGAGTGCAAACTTGTCCAGCTACTTAGAAAATCACTGTGGCAGTTCCTTAGGAAGGTGAGAATCAATCTACCTCAAGTTCCAGCTACACGACTCTTGGGCATTTACCCAAAGGACACTTCATCCTACCATGGAGACACTCGCTCAGCCATATTCACTGCTGTTCAATTTATAATATCCAGAAACTGGAAACAACTTAGGTGTTCCTCAACAGAAGAATGGATAAAGGAGATGTGGTCTATTTACACAATGGAGTTTTACTCAGCCACTTAAAAAATGAAATTTGCAGGTAAATGGATGGGACAAGAAGAAAACATCCCGAGTGAGGTAATCCAGACCCAGAGAGACAAGTCTGTTATGTATTTGTTTATATGTGGATATTAACATTTAAGTCAATGATAGACAAGCTAAAATCCATCAACTCACAGAGGTTAGGTGCAGATTAAGGGACTAGGGGGCACAGATCTCATTAGGAAAGGGAAATAGAATAATTAGTTATGGATGGTGGGGAGGGCTGGATCATGTGGAGGGGTAGAAAGAAGAGGGGGACAAGAAAAAGTGTATGAGGAGAGATAGCTAAAATTTAGGGCCATTTGAGGGGTGCTACGGAAACGTAATATAGTAGAAGCTTCCTAAAATGTATACATATATGAAGGTGATCTAAGTGAAATTGCCAAATAATTGGAGAGACAGAGCCCCAACTGGCCACTATTTGTCACCAAATGAAGCTTCCAGTACCATGATTGTGTGACATCTAATTGAGTTGCCAACCAAAGGGGTCCCATGGGAATCCCCAAACAATCCCTGCTGTGGTTAAGACCATTGGTTGTTCTCCACAAACTGAAAAGAAGACCCCATTTGCTGTAGACAAGACCTACAGAACTCATTGAATACGGAGAAGTCGACTTGGTACCTACATAGAACCTTCACTCCTCTGTTGTAGCAACTTTGGTACAGGAAGGTACTCTGCAGGCTACCAAAGGAAAAACGTAAACAACAACCCATCCACAAAACTTTTGATCTACAATGGTGACCTGCTTGCAAGATATGCCAGGTATGCAAGATACGCACAAAGCCTATGGGAGTAACCAACCAATATATGATTTGACTTTAGGCTGACTTCATGAGCTGGAACCTGTACCTGACACTGCTTAGGTGACCAAAACCTTGAGACTAGATAGCTCAGGGACCTAGGAAAAAACAGAAATTAATTGTAAGCGATGTTTGCTAGAAAGTAGTAACGGTGGTGGCCCACAAAATCAGAAAGGACAATTTCATGGCATGAAGTACTGTGAGAATCAAAAAGTGTTTCTTTATATCAATAAAAGGCGAGTCTATCATGAAGGTCATTGATGATCTACGCCTCCTGTGAGCTAGCATCAGATTACATTGAATAAAGGATTTGAAATTGGAAGTGCTTACCATTTAGGGTATATATCTAACATATGCCACATAAATGTCCCACTATAAACATAGGTGCAGCAACCTCTGATGTTAGGCAGAGCCCATGGAAGCTTGGATAAACCCATCCTTAAGGAAAATTGAATGACTGTCACCCTCTTTGTCAGAAATCCCATAGCTTAATGTGGCTCTGCTCCTTGAAAGATCAGCCAATGACTTGATAATGGCAGATCTGGTTTCTGGACCTTTGCCAGAGAAGTGGCGATCTCTCCTTGCTGCATGCGGCACATTGAAGATGGCAGGCGGTATAGCAGAGGTAAAGGCGTCTCGGGTGGACCCGAGTAGAATGTTATGGTTTCTGAGGCCACAACAGTACTGACTCCTAGTCAGGCTGTCCCTGACCTTGATCCACGCCTGTGTGTACTTGTAAGGCTTGTTGCCTCTTAATCTTGGTCATCTCCTCATGTCTGACATGACCCAGCAGGGTCACTGGTTCTATGGAGGTTTTCTGGTCTCCGAACCCCGGCTTCCACTGTCCCCACCCACCGTCAGGCAGTGTTAGAATCTTCCTGGGCTCATCACCCCTCTCCCACCCTGTGTGTAGGAAAACTCAGAACAGCAGCGCCTGTGTTTGTGTGGGCGCTTAGCCTAATTTTCTTGTGCTGTCTGGGAAAGGAACTCTGGAAGGTTCCACCTCCACAAATTCACAACTTTGTTTATTTTTCTTTCAAGTTTCTTTCTGAGGCCAAGAGTTGGTGAGATGAATAGCCCATTTACTGCTCTGGGTTAGGACATCGCAGTCTGTCATTACGCAATGCGTTTTTATGTGTGAACTTGGGTGCTAAGAGAAAGTGCTCCAGGGAGTAGGCGGTTGGGAGTTGGAGGGGGGTGGATGACACAAACAACCACAGAGAATGAACTGCCTGGCTTGAAGACTGACTTAAAAGATGACAGGGTCATAGCAGACCCGACCCTGTGTCTCAATGGGCAAAGACTAAGAAAACAACAATACTAGAATGGTATGTACGGAAGGAGTACCCAGGATGCTCTTGTTAAAGCAGCCGATGTAACCAGTTGGGATTCATGTGGGGCCTTAGTTTCCTCTCTGATGCTGTGACAAAGACCATGTCTAAAAGCACCTTCCAGAGGAAAGGGTTTGTCATTTTACAAGTCCCAGGTTAACCTCCATCACTGAGGATATCAAGACGGAAACTGAAGCAAGAGGCCGTGGAGGGGTGCTATGTACTGCCTTGTACATCCTGTCTTGCTCCCTTTGCTGCCCAGGGGTGGCACCACACACAGTATGCCGGGTCCTTCCACATCAATCAACAATCAAGAAAATGCCCCAGAGATTTGCCTTCTGATCAGCCTGTTGGAGGCGTTTTCTGAATCACAGCTTCTCTTCCTAGGTGACTCTAAGTTTGTGCCAAGTTGACAAGAGCAACTAGCATATGTGGGGTCTCTACCGGTCAAAGACAGATTGGGATACACAGGGACCCGTCAAGGAGGCTGGACGGTGTTGCTATGTGTGATTATGAACATGTATAATGGGGCCCACCTGCCCAGGGGCCATTCTAAGAGAACAAAAACCAAAGGACTCTTCCCTATGTGGGGATGGGCAGAGCTGTGTTACTAAGCACAATGACGTAGAGAAGAATGCAATAGACCCAGTCACTGGAGCTCAGCCTGACAGAGAAATGGGGAGGGGGGCAGGAGCAGGATGAGAACAGAAGTGGCAGAGGGGTCATGACATAAGGATAATAACACTTCTGAGGGCTGCAGGCTGCCAGAAGCTGGCTGCCAAGCTCAAGACCTGACTTTACTAGCACCCAGCTCCTTCTCATCTGTCTTCCTCTGCAGGACCAGAATGAGCATCTCCTGTTTAACCAGAAATCAGCCAACCAAGGTACCTTTCCTCCCTTGTCCCAGTAGCCTACTAGCTGTTGTCCCTACTAACAACCAATTCCCTTGTGTCTTTTGGGATTTTATGACTCCTGTAATTTGCCATTTCTTCCTTATTTCATTACTGGTAAACTCCAACATGAACTCTGATTCACCATTGTCAAGCTCCGCTCCTATGAGAGCCCCGTATGGACTTGTCATGTGTAGATTACATTCCTGCCTGTTCTCACCTGGCCTTACCACTCTCTCTGCCATTTTCATTTTGTGTAATTTCTTGTACCGCTTGGAGCTTTAAATATTTTGACACAAAGGACCGTTGTTACTAAATGGTATCTGAGTGGCTTTTTTAATCAACATGCTCTATGAAACGTGGCCTGCTGTCCAGTATCAGCTCTGTAACTCACAGGAGGACTTCTATCAACAAGATCAACAACTGGAGAAATAACTAAATGGAGCTCGAGGCTTCAAGTTCTTGTTCTGGCAGCTACTTCAGCTTCCAGAAGGCAGCAGATGACTTAGACCTGTGCACAGGCAAGTGTCTCCGGTTCCGTTATCCAGGAACAAGGGCATTAATGCAAATCCTACCAAAACTGCTAAAATGTGCTTTTTGAATGACTGTATGATTGTAATATTGAAAGTAAGTGTCTTTAAGTCCTAAATCATAAAATACATCATAACATCACCTAACCTGCTTGTCACACACCTGTGGCATGTTCATTTCAGATGCATGGACATCTGCTTGGTGTTTTTTTTTAACATGTATTTTATTTTATTTAAGATTGATTTAGTACCAAAGAAAAATAAATTTATGCTAGGAAATGAATGGATGGTAAATTCAAAAGTAAAAGTGTCCATTCTCCGGTCACCTGCATCTCTGCCCCTAGAGATTGTGGTATTAGCAGTTCTGAAATCTATTCTAGACTTTTCTACGTGCATGCAAACACAAGTTGCTGTGCACATCACAGAGCGAAACTTTCTATTTTAAATGAACCAAATGAATATACCCCTAGTCATCCATCCCGTTAGCCGTCCAGCTCACATTTTCAGTGTTTGTTCCTATTGTCTTAAGAGGGGAAAGCAATCTGGGGTTTCAGGGGTGGAGGGGTGTGCTGCTCAGCACTGTCAATTAGGCATGCCCGAGTCCCACAGCCGGAACTGAAACATAGTACACCTGGTGAGGGCAGTGAACCAATGAGGGTAAGAATGATTTAACTTCACTGGTCACACACTGGTGGCTTCAGGTCTTAACAAGGCTAAGGCACTGAAAACTCTCCACCCAGTGAATGCCTGTTTCCCTTACCGCATTACCTTTGGGTAAAATGTGCAAACATACACTGTGGCCACCAGAGGGCATCAACCACTCAGAGTGCTCAATTACAGACCCTCCAGCACTGCGGACTACTGCTTGGTTCCTAGCTTGAATGTGAGCCTGCACCCACTGGCTGCTACTTAAGAAGTCACACAATACATTTTTAAAGAGACATGCAGGTAAAGCACTTTGAATGTTTTTCTAAACAAAGAATTCATAGTAGACACACAGGATGGATGGATGGATAGGTAGATAGATAATAGGTAGACAGAAAGACAAATAGATATATCAGTAGACTGATTTTGAGACACGGTCTTGCCATGCAGCCCAGACTGGTTTTGAACTCACAACACCTCAGCTCTCTCAACCACGTATCAGGAGTACAGTCTCATGCCACCGTGACTAGCTGTTATTTTTGTTGTCATTCACAGCCTATTTATTTCTAAAATAAAAAATAGAAAACAGAGGGCCCCCCTCCCCCACCTTGCTGTGATGGTCTCCCAGTCCTTGCTCTGCTCCTTGTGTTTGGAAGCACCATTTCCCAAAGCGTCTCTGCTTGGACTTGCCTTACTGTTTCCAATATAGGCCATTTAACTTAGGCTTATTTTTAAAATTATCTCTTATTTCTGAGAATTTCATATGTATATGATGAAATATGATCATAACTACTTCACAGAGCTTGCTCCTCCCCAAACTCTGCTTGTGAAGACACTGCACACTCTGGCTATAGGGCACAGAGAAATCAGTCTCAGACTGATTGGGGAACTTCCTCCTTGCTGGCTGACTCTCATAGAGTGTCTGAAGGTGCTGCGTAGGCTCCTTGTAGAGAAAGCTATGGTCTTCTCAGTGCTGAGCCCTACATCTGCCCATGCTGACCGGCCAGATGATATCTGCCCACATCTACCGTATTGGTGCAGTTGTTATTGGGTAACTAACCACCGCGGTTCGCTTCGAAGCCTGCTCCACAAGAGGTAATTTCATACCTGGTACTGTAATCCTGGTCAAAATTTCATGGCTGCGGAGGTCATATGTTACTTTTGCTAAATGCTTATGTTGTCAGATTGTTGATTTCTAAATATTTGTTTCCGCCCATCCTTAGACCAGGGCTGGTCTCAGCCTTTTGTCCGTGGAGCTTCTTTCGGCAGCGGGCAGCAGACAGTGGAGTGGTGCAGAAATACTCAGAGTGCTGAAAACATGAAGCTAAGTGCTCAGCCCTAACCAGGACAGCTATATTAACCCGACCACGGCGAAGGCTCAAGGGATACTGCGGAAGAGGAGGCGGGAAGAAAGGATCCCGGGCGGGGGACAAGCGCTGTAGAGTGCTGTCTTCTGGACGTGACAGGAACTTACAGGAGCTGTGGTTATCTGCACAAGACCCCCACAACGCCAAGCCAGCCAGAATCCAGGCTCAGATGGTCAGGATGATCTCCAGCCCCGGCCCTTCATCGGTCACGTAAGGCATATGACCGCGGCTGGGGAAGAGAAAACCGATCTCTTTTAAAGATGTGGCGGCTGTTTTCACACGCTCCGCCAGACAGCCCCACACTCGCGCACTTCGCTTTTAAAAAAGCAACCTTATTTTTTAAAACGGATCATAAATGTTTCCTCACCCAACAAAGTTTATTTGTGAATTTAGCATGTGTACCTGTCCTCAGGGGATTAAGAGAGACATCTTAGAAAAACTGCATTTTCTTAGCTACCACTACCCTAGAGGCAGTATTGTTGCTTAAATTTTTGGTCAAAAGTTCAAGCACACACGCTATAGGTACGAATGCGTGTTTTGAACAATAAGTTATTCATAAGCTTAACCGAGGGGAGTTCTTCAAGTTTCATTCACCCTGAATCGTTTCCATGTATTTTCTGTAGATGAATCTAGGAAGACACTTACATATAAACATAGAGTAGCTTTTCTGATGTTTGTTTACCAATATTGCATCATTAAAAATTCAAATAAGAGGTAGGAGGGGTAGTGGTTACAGGCTGCAGTAAGAGAATGTTGAGTCCAAGGAAAGCCTGGGATACACAGTGAGACCCTGTCTCAAAATATAAAATCATTCAGGTGTGGAGCGCTTGCCTAGCATCCCCAGGACCTAGCACTCCCAGACCTGATTCTAACTCTAGCACCTAAATAGATAAACTGATACAATACACATTAAGCCCACACGGTGGCAGTATTTCATCGCATTTAAAAAAGCGCTTTCGCTCCGATTTCTTTGCCTTTACAGGTAGGCTGACCCTGAATGGATGTGTGATTTTCACTGCATTAACCTAATCTGAATGCGACAACCGGGAGAGTTGAACGTTTAGAATCGGTGTCTATGTCCGGCAGCAACAAAGCACAAGTGTTTGGAGTATGAGGGAGCACTGCCCAGAGCCAGGCTGTTATATCTAGACTCTGTGGACAGCCCTGTTGCTTCTCACAGCGATGCTGGGCATCCTTGATGAGCATTGTCCCTTCTGCTAATATGTCTATCCGGGTGAGGCAGGCGAGCTCCCGTTTACTCTAACCATTTTCACCTAAGGAATCGCAAACTTTCCCCCTGAGACCCTAATATGTCACCCTTTCCTGCGTGGAGCCATATGTGTGCACCCACACCCCACGGAGGCTTTAAGAAGGAGTCCCTTAAGTAAGTGCCTTACCCAGTCACGCTGGAAGTCTTAGAGCTGTCCCCACGCCTGTGGAAAGACAAGATTGAAGACTAAGCTTTTCAATTATTCTCCTCTGACTAGAACAGACAAACATCTAAGGGGCAGATCACAGGGAAGTCCGTTATTTGCCACTGGAACCACCAAAAGATCCCACGGCACCCATCTTCAATCCCACACCCTCAGCTGTGGAGCTGAAATCTGCAGCATGCATCTAGTCTAGCGGTTCTCAACTTGTGGGTCCCCCACCCCACCCCACAGGCATCACTTAAGGCCATCTGCATATCAAATATTTACATTATGATTCATGACACTAGCAAAATTACAGCTACGAAGTAGCAACGAAAATAATTTTATGGTTGGGGTCACCACAACATGAACTGTATTAAAGGGTCGCAGCCTTGGGAAGGTTGAGAACCACCGATCTAGTCTCTGCTGATAGGGAAACAGTAGAAAACAAACTGCCACTCACTCACTTCTTATTCATAGACAATGTATAACATGATCACGTCGTGATGGATTGAGTCTGACAGACAGCATAAAGGACGATCCAAAGAACACGAGCCAGGGAATAGGTTTTTCAGTGACATTCCGTGTCTCCTGCAGTCAGTGGGCAGGAGGAGGTAGGGCATGAGACAAATGGAAAGATACACACATAACTTTCAATGCAAGCTTTCAAATGCACTGCTCTTTGAAGCAAAGGCTCCTCGTGTGCTGGCTTCATATGAGGCATCTCACTGTGTGCTTTATACTCCTGAAGGCTTTTAACTACCCTTGCTGTCTGAATACAAAACTACATGCCCTGTTCGAGAGATGAAGTACTTCAATTCCGTACAACTGTCTATCCTGAGCTTCAAATTCACATCCACCAGTTGTATGACCTGGATTGGAGCCAGGTCTAGCCAAAGTCACATAAACTGCTGTTCCCACCGTCTAGGGTATGTTCTGCTATAACGGTCAGGTCCGAACTGCTGGCACCTCTGAGTAGGTACCATCTGAGACAAGATACAAGATTACGAAATCCCAAGAAGCAGGTGAAGCTATGACTTCTAGGTCCTTCCTCAGCATGAGCCTCCGAGCTGTAGGACCATAGACACCAGGCCAGGAAGTCAGAGTTGCATCAGAAAGGGTTCTTGGGGCTAGATCGATGGTTCAGTGGTTAAGAACACTGGCTGCTCTTGCAGAGGACCTGGGTTCAATTCCCAACACCCACATAGTAGCTCACAACCATCTGTAACTCCAGGTCCAGGGGATCTGAAACCCTTCCGGTTTCCAGGACACCAGGCATACATGTGGTATATAGACATACACGCAAGTAAAAAAATACTCATACAATTAAAATAAAAATAAAAAAGCAAGAGTCCTAATTAGGACTAATTAGGATCTCTCCCTAAAGAGATCTTCAATAGAAACAGGTCCAAAAACTCCAAGGTCCCAGCAGAATCTTGTGATACACGCTTCATTTAAAATTACTATTCATATATCGGTGGTATAACAAATGAATAATACACGTACATTTGTAAGCTAGCTCTTTAAGTCAGATAAGCTCAAACTTCACCAACTGAGGTCTGCCTAACCAGTGTCTTTCCCGCCTGTTGAATACTTTGCCTCTGGGTGCTGAAAAGGCTGTAAAGATTTCTCATCAATCTTGAAGCTGTCATGTAGGGCATCGTGCCTGAAGCATCACTTTCCTGGAAGATGAGAGGGAGCAACGGAAGCGAGGGAGGGAGAGAGGCAGGATTCCACAATTCCACACAGACTTGGCAGCTGGCTTACTGCATGAAAGGAGACAGGGACTCCACATAAGGCTCTCTTTTCAGAGGGCAACCTTTGACCTGCTGATGTGGCACAGCAGTCCTGGGTTTGATCTCGGGGGGAGGGGGGTCATCTTCTCTGAGCAGGCAGGATGCCATCTCCCTTTCTGATGGTTTTAGGACACTTTAAGCAGCTCTACCAGACCACTCAAGCCAGCAAAGATTCCCATGGAAATTAAGAGGCCAAAGACAGGCTCTAGACATTGTTTCTGTAAGGTGTTTTTTGTGTATTTATTTGTGTTTTGACAGTCTGTTAACACAACCATCAGACCATATTAACCAAAGATCATTATTAACCAATCATCATTTTTGTCTCATCCTGCTCCTCCAGTGAGAGGGTGCTGAAGTTCTGGAAAGAGAAGGAAAAGATGGCTAGTGGGTACCAAGTACCAGGAAGATAGGAGAGATGAGTTCTGGTGGGCTCTGCACAGTGGATGGGCTATAAAGACAGCATATCACCTTAACTAGCTAGATGAGAGGCTGGGGCAATGACTCAGCCTTGGAGAGCTTGGGGGCCTGAATTAGGTCCTCAGAACTCATATAAAAATGCTGGGTGCGGTGGTACGTATCTGTCACCCCAGCACTGAGGATGTGGACGCAGGTGTCTCCCTGGAGCCTACTGGCCAGCAAGTCTACCCTAATTGTTGAACTCAAGGCCAATGATGGACTTGTCTCAAAGAAAGTAAACATGCCCTCTCCCTCCAGCCTATACACCCATGTTCACACACGTGCACACCCCTCCACATACACAGAATAAAGGATTTGGAATGTTTTCACCACAAAGAAATAGCAAACATTTGAGGAAACAGGAAAGTTTACACTGCTGTGACCATCATCAAGATGCATTTATGGATTAAAATACCATGTTTTACTCAGAAACACTCATAAATTTTTTTGGAAAGAAAACAATGCAGTCATGTCTCGTGGAAGTTCTCCACAGCTCTTCCCCTTTGGCACATAGTAGTCCCCGAGAGCCTTAGACCTGCTTGTGTCTCCAGAGCATCTATGGGATTTAAACCCTTATGATGCCTTCGTGTGGGTGTTCCCTGAGGGAGGCTTCCATAAGGCAGGACTGTCCATTCACACTAACCATCTCAACATGAGCAACATGTGTGTGGACACTACCTTTACCCTGTGGAAGAATCTGTCATCAGACTTGGGGAGTTCAGACTCATGTTAGCCTTGGACTTCAGAGTCAAAGTAATTAAAACTCAGAAGTAAACGGAATAGAAGGGAAAGAAGGAAAGAAATAAGGAAAGGAAGGAAGGAAGGAAGAAAGAAAGAAATAAGGAAAAAAAAAAGAAAGAAAGAAAGAAAGAAAGAAAGAAAGAAAGAAAGAAAGAAAGAAAGAAAGAAAGAAAGAAAGAAGGAAAGAAATAAAGAAAGGTCAACAAAACAAACCCTGAGCAAGCACCACACTGGCAGCCTTTCTGATGTGTCTAATGGCTGTAAAAGGCTGAAAGGTACACAGGCAAGAAAAGGGCAGAGAGGTGGAAAAGTTTTGATACGTGGTGACATTAAGGGAGTATATAATTTTATGAAACAGAGAGGAACAAGCGCTGTTTATCCCTTGAAGCCCACAGTCTTGAGGTGCCAAGTCCAAGTGCATGCTTTCAGGCCTGCCTTGAGCAAGTTCCCAGCCACTGTTACAGAATGTGATACCCTCACCCCCCTCACCCACCCCTCAGCCCCCTCACCCAACCCTCACCCACCCCTCACCCAACCCACACCCCCACTCCAAGCCTTTATTTCCTGCCCTGCTTCAGAAAGGCAAATCATCAGACCTACTTCTATAGTTCAGAGTTACTTGACTCTCTCTCATCTAGAATTAAATGTTTTACTTATTTGAATTAGTCTCTACAAGAAATTCAGATTCACACTCCTTCTTAAGTGAAATTTTGCTTCATGAAAAAACAGAGAACACTTAGTGTAAAAAAGTAAGTTTCTGCCAAGAATCCACTGTCTTGGGTGGTCGGTTGTTGCTTGTTTTCAGAGACAGTTAGGTATACAATTAAGATCACTTGAAGGTGTGAAGTGTGGTTTCTAAATTTGTTCTGGGAGACAAGAGTTAGAACAACCCGAATTCTCCCGGCTTTTGGCTTTCTCTAAGGCTGGCCTCAAAAGTTTCACAGCATTAAGGAACCCCACCATATCACCTAATGACCGCCACCTCTGCTGGCCCAGCTCCTGGCTATTCCATACGGTAAGTGGGCTTGCCTACGCTCTTTGGGTGACAAACACAAGCATTTGTAGCTCTATTTCTGTTCCACTGGGGTTAACTAGACGGTGGGGCGGAGAGCACCAGCCAAAGAGCTCTATGTGAAACTACAGGGCGAAGACACATCCAGGCATTGTTGCCAGAGGAACAGCATCCGGTCTCTTCTTGATTGACAGATCTCCCTAGCCGCAGGTGTTTTCTGTGTAAAAGGGGGCAGCTCTGATTTCCTTTTGCAGTGGCGGTGGGAAGGTGGAGGTGTGGGGTTCAGGAAGGAAAGGGTAAGGCTCCAGAGGGGTCCTGCCCAGCCTGGGACCTGCTCACCAGGATTCCTCCCCACAGGCCACCTACTTACCTCCTTCATTCTTAAAAATCCGTTGCATCTGTTCTTCTGTGTGCTGAGGCCGGGTGGCCACTGTGGGGCAGCATGGTGCAAAGCATGAAGCTGATTCCCATGTAGAAAAAGTTGGCACAGTGCACAGGTAAAAGGTAATCAGGGCTTCTCAGCATGCTTTCCAAGCTCTCTTCTCTCCAACCACGCTCCACCATATCCAAAATTAGTCAAGTAAGGAGCCAAGGAGGCTAACCTGCCTTTGAACCCCTCTTCCTTCCTCTTTTAGGTCTCAAGATTTAAAGGGAACTTGAGAGTCTAAAAGAACTGACTCATATCAGAACCTGCGAATTTCTAGAAGCTCTCCTTGCTCAGAAGCCCACACTCAAAGTAATAGATCCCAACCAGGGAATTTTACCCCTAGGGATGGGCAATGTATAGTGAAACATTTTGGATGTACCAGCTAAGGGGTGTGTGTATGTGTGTGTGTGTGTGTGTGTGTGTGTGTGTGTGTGTGTATACTAGCATCCATGGGACAGAGACCAGGATGCTATTCAGCATCCTACAATGTGCCTGCCAGTGTCCCAGCAAGACCAGTCTTCCATCCAGGCTCCGTTGGCCAAGTGGCAGCAAGCACAAAAGACCTTTGGTCCTCTGGAGCCTCCATAGCTCACCCTCTGTTCTAACCAGTTGGGCCTCTGTGAATGCTACAACCCTCTCCCAAGAAGCCTTGCTCTTGAGGCATGCTGATACACACCAGGCAGCCGAGTCCCTTCTTCAGTCTGGGATACCCATCTCTGCCTACCAAGTCCCACATCTCTGATCACCCAGGGACCAAGTTATGGGGGGTGGAGCACAACTTCTGCCTCTAAGCACTTGGGTCGGACACCTGCTTCTACCTCTTACCTGCTGTGACATTAACCCACTAACCTTGTCTATTAAAGTTGTGGGTGAAGGTAAAGACTCCGGCCTATTGTCTGTGCCTTGGGAGTAAGTAAAGCCTAGTAGGTCTTTAAGAATCTTAGACATTTTTTCTTGCAGCTCTCTCAGTCCACAAGTCACTATCTGAGTGCTCTGTCTCTCTCTCTCTCACTCTTTCTCACTCTCTCTCTCCTCCCTCTCTCTCCCTACTCTTGCTCTCTAACTAAATAAACCTAAGACTTAGAATCTTTAGCAGCAAAAACATCCATCTAAAATCTCCTGATTTTAGCAATCCAAAGCATTACTCTTATAATTGCTGATGGCTGTCTCTTCATCACGGGGTGTGGCATTAGCAGAGGCAGTTGAGCTCAGCAGCTCCCCCTGTGTTTCCCACTGCCTTCTGCCCTCTTCAAAGCCAGGAGGGACCAGTCACAGGGCTGCACCAGTGCGGTGTGAGTGGAAATCACACCAGCCATCCGTGGGTAGAACACCGGCCAGCCAGACAGCAGCTCTTCGGTGACCTTCCCGCATCACACACACCAGAACCACCATTTAGAAATGTGTCATCACAGGGCGGATGGAACAAGAGCTGAAGTGCTCTTTATTCCAGAAAGCCAGCCTGAAAGTCACCTCACTCTACTGGATATTACAAAATGAAAAGCAGTCTTTTCTGTGTTTGTCATCACTCAAATACGGGGATTTATCTGTTACAGCAGCAAAGCCAGTCTTGCCCTCGCTAATACAGCCTCATTAACATTTTTAAGTAAGCAAAGTAGTGAATTTATAGACAATATTAACTAAATAATGGCACAGGTCATATCAAAACCGATCAGAATGAGTCTCAATGTCATGTGACATTCAAACTTTCCCCTCTCTGAGAACTAGGACCAGGATGGGGTGAAGCTCACATAGGGGTTCCAAATAGCACAAAGTACAACTCCTGGGTCAAGTTGGAGCCTCTGCCTTTTTGGCAATCATATTAAATTTGCTCTAAAAGGTGGGGGTTGAAAAGCCCAGCTCCCCTAGTGGTAAAGGCACTAACCTCTATTTAATGGTGAGTACTCACTTTCCCAGAAATCCTTGTTGCCATGTAACATTTAACGAGCCAATCCAGTGCCTGGGTTCTGACCAATCAGAGAGATCCCTTACTCCCTTTAAAAACCCTTGCAGAAAGCTTCCCAGGGTGGGCCATCTTGTGTGGTGGAGCCAGACCCCAGTGCACTGGTTTGTTCTGCAGAATAAAGGCTCCTTGCTTTTGCATCAGAACTGGGGGGCTCCTGGTGGTACTTGGAGAGGAGGGCACAACAGGGGTAGCAAGAACTAGGATCTTTAGGGGCTGGAGGAAAAGATTTAAAATCATCTAGTTTTCCATGGATGGCGTGCCCCGCTCTCCTTATCTCTTTGGTGAAACTCAGCTCTCCCACTGCTCAGTCGTATCAGTGACGGAGTTCAGCTGCCTTGTGGTCCTGACAGGAAGTAATGGGATGCATACTTCGTAGCATGTGCTTCCTGGTCAGTTTTTACTTTTCTAGCTCTCATGGTCTCACTGAAGTTGAAATCCTTATTTTCTTCATCCCATTAAATCAGACAGGGCCGGACACACACAGAATTTGCACATGAGAAACCAGAGTCTTATTAGAGAAATCCCGGGCTGAGAGGTAGTAGGTCCAGAATTCAAGTTCCATCTACTCAAGTCGAGAGCATGTGGCCCTGGACCCACCCCCATCCCTGCATCCTCTACCAGGCCACCAGATGGCCTACTAGAGAAATGCAAGATGAAGCTTGTCATGGGCAGTGGCCAGACTTCTCCCAAGATCACAGCCAGTGTCTTGTGGTGAACCATTTGGCCACATGTGTTAACCTGCCTCCAAACTTAAATAGCTCAGAGGAGAGGCTGGTGTGGTCTGGGTAGGCCAACTGAAATGGAGTCCGAATTAAAACCCAAAACACTACGAGGTTGTAAGATAAAGAATCTAATTACGGCAGTTGGTCCTCACTCTGCTCTGAAGACAGTGGGCACTGCCAGAGCGTTTCTGTTCTCTTTTATGCAAAGCTTGTTGCTGGGGAAGTAGAGGGAGGGAGTGGTTTGCAAAAACCAATCAGAATGCAGTCAGCAAAGTCATGAAGTTTTAAATTAACAGTTTGGCGGAGATCTAGCTGGAATGCGGTTAATCCAGCAGTGACTTCAGACAGATGTTATCTCCTCCCTGCTGACCTCTGAGAGCTGACACTCGGACCTCGGACCAGCAGTTATACAGATGTTATTCTTTTGTCTTGGTTTACTGATTACTGAAGGAAAATTCTCGTATCGTGAGAGCCAGCAGTTTGTGAGTTCATAACGGAGAAACAGGTCACCCCTTTAACCAGGGCAACAGGACAAAACAAGTTGTATAGGAAAATAAATTACCCAGTCATCCAGGAAGCTGGTTACAAATAATTGGTAAAGTCACTAAGTGAAGCCGGGCTGTAACACAACAGCAGCTGTCTCCTGGTGGAGGGCACCGAAAGGCCAAGAATCTGGTAGTTGTTCAGTCGGGGAAACTGGATGTCTCAGCTGGCCCCATCTTGTGTTTGCATCCAGGAGAGCTGCTGGTCTTCAGTCCACATTGGAATCCCGAAGAAGTAGGCTCTGATACCATTGAAGAGCTGACTCAGCAGTAGATGAGTGGATTTGCCACTGAGCATGAGGACAAGCAGACAAAAGACCAAAAGCTTCCTGCTTCTATGGCCTCTTATACGGTGGGCTGTCACCAGAAGGTGTGGTCCACATTTGGGGTGGGTCTTCCTACCTCAAAACAGTCCACTCAAGAAAATCCCTCACAGGGATGCCCAGCTGCTTGGGTTTTAGTTGCTTCCAGATGTGGTCAAGTAGACAACTGAGATTAGCCATCACAGACATTTGGAAGGTCACATTTGGAAGGCTGAAGGTCACAGGGACAGGCGCTGAAGAGGTGATGCCTGCTTTGGGAAAAGGTAGAGGCGGCACCTGCCTGATATTCAGATGGAAGGCCCCCAGTGTGACATGTGAGCTGCCAAGCTACTGGTACCATGCATCCATCCCTCACTAGCGCCCGTACCCATACGTCAGCAGTCACCGTCATGCATTACCCGCTGCTTCTCATGTCTAGTGCCAGCAGCAGGGTCCCACTCTAGCAGGACGGATAGACCATGCACCACCAGCTGTCCATCATTTTAAAAAGGAATGTCTCTTTAATAAGACCTACACAGCAGTGAAAGTTCCAGAACGGGGAGGTGTACCACAGTGGCCACTTTGGCTTCTGAGTACAGTCTGCTGTCCAGCTCCCTTAGGCCAGTTTGGCTTGGGATATAAACGACAGCCTCTGTCCCAACCCGCCGTGCTACACTTGCCCCTGAAACACCGAATTCGGTGTCTGATGAGTTGGCAGGATTTGTAGATGCGGCAGATGTGCCTTGGATTTACCAGTAAAAACTGAAAAGTGGGAACTGCCCCTTGGTGCAGAGAGGCCCTGGTGTCCAAGTCCTTCTTGATGTGGCACCTGCCACTCACTTCCTGCATCAAAATCACCCGGCCACTGTGAGGAGATCCTCCCCTCTACCCCGGCTATGCCTAGTACTGCAGAAATCTGGGAACTCCTAGCCACCTGGAGAGGTTGGTGGGCGGGGTGAATGAAGAAGCCCCTCCCAACATCTCTTCGCACCCCTCTCCTCAACACCCCTCCTCTGTGGCTCTGAGCTAGGGGTCAGCAGCCCCAGCTGTGAGATCCGGGACAAAATGGAAAAGTGGGATCCCTGTATAAAATTAGGGGAAAGTTCATGGTGCAGGCTTTTCACCTTTTCTGGTCTATCTCAACTTGGGTGTTTTTGTTTGTTTGTTTGTTTTTGCTGTTTAATGTCATGCCAAGTAAAGAAAAATTAGGATGCTAAATCATTAGTGTGATTTTTAAATGTTTTTCTATTAGACAATCATAATCTAAAGGCAACTAGAAGAATGTTTTCATTCGTACACAAAATCACTAAGATCACACAGGTTGTGTGTTCTGCCGCCCGGGTGCCTATTGTTCTTATTCTTACCAGAACAGTGGCAGTGTCTCACAAAATGACACAGCATTACATTAGTTCCTTTTCATTGCTGTATAGTATCCCACGGCATAACCACGTGTAAATTAATATACATCAAAATGTATTTACATATTCTATTATCTTGTTTCCATTGAAAAATACTGCCGTAATCATTTCTGTACATACCACTTGCTACACGTGTATACAAAAAGTGCTATATTATTCCCTATGCTTGCAGCTTTAGTGCAAAGCATGCACGTTACCAAAATGCTCTAATGCATGCAAGCAGGCATTTTGGATTGCATCATGGAATGGTGCAAGGGCCTGAAGAGACATACTGTTGCAATCTGAAAACGTCTGGGGTTTAGTTCACAGTAATTTGTCACTTCCTTCCTTCATTTTGACCAATGTACATAGAGTATAAGATGCCAGCATTAGAAGGAGTCAGGTGAGCAAAAGAAGATGAGAATTCTCTGTGTGATTGCTGAAACTTACATGAAAATGTAAAGTAATTCCCAAATTAAAAGCTTAATCACAAGAGATTTTCCTAGCATGGACTTCACTAAGAATTACTGGATTTAAACCAACAAATAATATTTGAGAGCTAAGGCGCTCTCAGCTGTCTGGGTTGGATGTCTCCGTCTGTGTTCAGCAGATGCGGACTCACCAGCTCTGCAGCAGAAGGTAGGGCTGAGTTCGCCTGTCCCTGATGGCGGCATGTTAGAGATCTGGTAAACTGGGGTCTGCATAGCTCTGTTGCTCACCAGCTGCCTAACCTCTCAGGTGTAACGTTCATAAAATGAGTAATAGAGTAGTGGAACCATAGAGCCACCGAGATCCTTACAGAAAGTACTCACCAAAGACCTAGTACAGGAGTCTTGTAGCTTTCTGTCCTTGCTGGCCCGAACATCTGATATTCAGAGTGTTCCCTCTCAATTAGTGGTTCTCAACCTGTGGGTCGAGACCCCTTTGAGGATTGAATGACCTTTTCATAGGGGTCACCTAAGACCATCAGCATATCAGATATTTTACATTATGATTCATAACAGTAGTAAAATTGCAGTAATGACGTAGTAAAAAAATAATAATTTTATGGTTGCGGGGGTCCCCACAACATGAGGAACTGTGTTAAAGGGTCACAGCATTAGGAAAGTTGAGAACCACTGCTCTAAATGTTAAATGGGGACTACAGTTCTTAACACCACTTATACCAAGCCCGTGCTCTCTTTCTGGAAGACAGACATCAAAGGTATAGGAAATAAAGTCTCGAGTCGCCCTTCCTTTAGAGACTGCACTAGCTTGCTCAGTTGAAGGCAGTTGGAGGCATCCCTGCCCTTCCTGTGCCAATGACTAGGAAGTGAGACCTGGCATTTTTGCAAGCTGCTGCCCTGAGCGACAGTCACTGGCTGCCTGTAGATAGGCCTCCAGCTCCGCTGTGAGGTGTGTGCCCCCCTTTCTGTGTGCCCTCCCCCTTTTAGCCAGGCACCCAGTGCAGATTCCAGAACCTAGGATGCAGGATGAAATCCCTTTTCCACCAAGGCCAGATATGAATACTTCCGGCCTCATGTTTCAGGGCAACAGAGGGACTGTGGAATCCTCAGGCTGCTTTTGTCCCTGGGTCCTGAGAGTTCTGTCTGATTGTGATGAGAACATTCACCCCTAATCTTGGCAAAGGCTGAAGCAGGGAGCCACCAAGTGCCAGGTCCCTGACTCTGATGAAACAATGTGAACAGCTCGGCATGTTTCCAAGGCCCTGGGGATATGGTCAGTCATGGAAAAGCCACTGGCTTCAGCGTGGAGGATGGGAGGTGAGGGGGGTAGGGTGAATCATAAAAGAAAGCAGGGAAGGACTGAGACCTCTGAGCTGCAACAGGAGAGCTAGGTGCTGACAGAAGGGCCAGCTGTAGGAGCTAGGTCAAGGCCAAAGGGCAAGAGATGGTGGCTCATCCTTTGGAAGAAGTTAGCCATTCTATAATAAGCCCACCCTTGCTGCTAGGCCAACTCTAACCCCCCGGCCAACATTTCAGCCACTCATAAATACTCCCAAATGCTACCCAGGCTCAGGGACTGATGTTAGAAGGCAAGACAATAAGGAAGAGAACACATCACAAAAGGGGCTGTTGAGCAGAAATGGGGAATTGATGGGGAGCCCCTGGATCTCCAGACAAGTCACAATGGTCTAGATCAGAAGCAGGAAGGTAGAGTCACTCAGAATCACAGCATCTTCTCAGACTCTGAGTCCCCATCCCCAACCCCACCCCCTGCTGCCCCGCCCCACTTCCAGTGCTCTGTATGCATGGCTGGGAGTAGTGGTCCCAAACTCCCTGTGTTCGCCCTCCTAAGCTCCAACACAGCAGACACTGCTGATGATCAACTCAACTCCAGAGAGGTCCAACTATGTCCAGCTCAGAAAGGGAGTTGGCTCCTGGTGGGGGGATCACGAAGCCAGCACCATGAATCTATGCTTACAGTCCTTCCGAAGTGATGGGTAGGGAGGTAATTCTCCCAGCAAGGAGTAGAGCCCTCAAAGAGCACACAACACATGTGGAAAGAGTACCTTCTAGCAAATTCAGAAAACAGTCCCGTAGTCATCTTCTTTTGTAGCTCCTCTGACCACTAGTTTTAATTTCAATTAAATTAATTTTAATTTAATTTAATTTTAATTAATTTAATTTTAATTTTAATAATTTAAGATACTGGAATCCTAAAGAACAGGAGGAGACCGTGAAGGAGGCTAATCATGATGGCCCACTTTAACTTTCAAGCTGCCTGTGGATGGGTCAGAGCCTGTGGCTAGGTGTCTTTTTCCTGCTGTGCATGCTAGAATTCACTTTGCAGTAGAAACGTTACCAAATTCTGCAAGCACAGGGTCTCAGATGAAAGTTGGAGGCTCTTCAACCAGGCTGGCTTTCTAATGAACAGTCACTCACTGGTGGAAGTCACAGCTGGCAGAGGCCACAACTGTTGCCTTAAGAAAGCATGCCAGGGTGGGTACTGTAGGAATGAGAAGGGTTCTGATGGTAGGAAAGCTGGTTTTAATTAATGAGACGGTGTAAGCCTTGGCCTTCCTGATGGATGCCAGTGGTTACCTGCTAGCCAGGCCTTCTGAGATTATACCCCATTCAAACCTCAGCCCCAGATGGCTACCTGAAACCCAAGGCCACAGGCAGTGAGCATCTCTGAGCTTCAATGGATTTAGTGCCATGGCCTTGGGAAGCTCTCCCACAACTGCTTCCTCCTCAAGTACCACTGCCCAGAGGCCAGGTGTACTGTGAGAGCATCGGCAATGCCACGTAATTAAGATAAATGGTCTTGGCTACATCTCAGGCATCTTCTTTCATGACCGGAACAAAGGGTTAGTTGATGAAGTAATTTTTGGTGGGGGAAACTGTAGCATCTATAATTGAATGAATGCCTAGGACTTGCTGTCTGCTTGTTTGTTTTTCAGGAGCCCATTGTACTTGCTTATGTGCGTTCTCCAGAGCTCTTGTTTCCTAATTCATTACCCTCCTGACTGCCCTCTGGGAGCCAGTAACTGAGTTTCGCTGTCATCATTACCACATCCATCAACAAGTGCCTCTTCCTGGTCAGTCAAAGGCTCACTGTGCTCAGAGGATCTGTGTCCTGGTGGAGGTTAGTCTTGAATCAGAAGGACAGTATACTTCTCTGACCATTGAGAGACTGGGTACCACGTGCGGGCTGAGTGCATATGAGGCTGCGTGCAGTCAGGTCACCTCTGAATATCTTCCTCAGCTGGCAAAGCCTGAGGATACTGGGTGAAAAGAAAAGGAAGATGAGAGGTTCCAAAGAGGCTTCCACCAGATGACCAGATTGTGAATACTGCCGAATGGATGCTTCCTCAGGGGCAAAAGAGGTTTACATACTTGGTTGAGGACCAATTCTGTAACATGATGTTGAAATTCCATCCAGTAAATAATTCAGTAAGTAGTAAGTAAATAAATAAATAGATGTAGATATTCAGCCTACATTTTCCTCACACCCCACGCCGGGAAAATGAAAGTCAGAATTTTAAATGCATCTCTGTGTGACAAGGAAAGAGAAATATCATCTGAGTCTAGTGTCATTTTAAACTAGTCTCAAGCGAATTCTTATCTCAACATGAAAATTCTTTTAAGTTCTCGAGTCTGTATTTCTCAAAGACTGACACCCAAATATGGACTATGCAGGATTCAGTTGCTGCTTGCCTCCTGGGAGTCCTTGGGAAGTCATCAAAACCTAAGCCTCAAGATCCTGCGAATGCTTTCTAGGGCCTAGCCTGGTGGTTTTGCTTGATCCTCCCATCTATGCACCCTCCCAAGACCCCCACATCTAGCTCAGAGCTCACGGGGCCTCAACCCTCATCAAAGAACTGCAGGCAACTAAGGAATTCTGAGAGCAGGAGAAATAGCCTTCCTCCGGGAAAAGCACACCAATTGGTTTTCCAATACCAAATGGTCAGTCCTGAAAACACACATGCTAGTCATGTTATAGAAACTGACTAGGCTGTATTTATGTATTTAGGAATACATATACATACCAATTAATGAAAAAGAGTCCATAAATTTGAGAGTATGATGGCTAATCTTGACTGTTGACTTGACTATAATTGAATCAACTGAAACCCAAGCAGCTGGGCATGCCTGAGAAGGACTTTCCTTGATTGGATCATGTGAAGTGGGAAGACCTGCCCTAAATGAGTGCTACACCTTCTCTGTGGCCTCTATAAAGGTCATGGAAGCTTTTGCTTTTTGTCTGCTTGCCCTCACTCTCACTGGTTTCAGAGACTACTTCTTCGGGATTCCAACATGTTTCTAAGACCATCTGAGATACTCAGTCTCACGGACTGAACAACTATAGGATTCTTGGATTTTCTGTCAGGAAACAGTCATTGTTGGACTAGCTGGACCACATCTTGTAAGACTCTAATTAATCTCATATGTGTGTACATGTGTATGTATGCGTGTATATATATGTATATACATATATGTGTATCTGTATGTATATGTGTATCTGTGTATATGTGTGCATATATAATTTATATATAATATATACTATACATATATAATTTATATATAATATATATACAAATTATACATGCACACATATACATACACATACATATACACATATACATACATATATGTGTATGCGTGTGTGTGTGTGTGTGTGTATATATATACACACACACATATATATATATTCTACCAGCTCTAGTCCTCTAGAGATGCTGACTAGTACAGAGAGAAAGGAAGTGGCATCTGGAAAAGGTTGGAGGGAGAAAAAGGAAAGGGAAAAATTATGTGATTATATTATAATCTCAGTAACCAATAAATAAATAAATAAACCCGAACCTCCACTACTTTCCCTGAAAAATGGGTTCTTGGGTTTTGTGTCCCTTACACAAAATGCTGAGGGCCAGAGTGTCCAGGCTTTCAATTTATTTCTTTTCCAGATTTTGAAACATTTTCACATTAGTAATGAGATATCTTGGGGAAATATCCCTAGCCTACACAAAAAAATCACTTAAATTCCACAGACTCCTTCCACACAGAGCCTGGCTTCCAATGCCCCTGGATTTTTACCTCTACCTACATGAAAGTCAATGTGGATTCTTCCACTGGTGAGTCAGTCATGCAGTGCTCAGAGGTTTCAGATTCTCGACTTTCCCCCTAGAGATCTGCATCCTGTGGCTATTCACTTGGCTTCAGAGAGAACTGACAAGGCCCAAGCATCCTCTCAACCATGGCATCTCCTGAGGAAATAAAAAAAAAATGCCAGAGAATAACACATGCATATGGAGGTCAGAGGTTGGTGTCAGTCCTTTTCCGTGGCTTTCCATTTTCTTTTTTGAGTCTTTCAATGAACTGGAAGCCAGTCATTTCAGTTAGACTAACTTAACAGCAAGCTCCCAGGATCCTCCTGTCTCTGATCCTTAATGCTGGGGTTAAAAGCTGGACATACTCAGCTTTGTTGTGGGTACTGGAAATTTGAACAAGGCTCCCTAGCTTATTCAACAAGTGCCCTACCCACTGGGTGGTCTCCTCATCCCACTTTCCCCCAAAAAAGATTTCTAAAGCACTGCATCATCAGTAAGTAGAGAGAATGGACTCTGCGGGGAGCTGGTCCTTCCAGATTCATCCATACTATATTAGAGAACATAAAGAGAGAGGGCCCTCAATAAGCACCCCGTATTTCTGAAGGCATTCAGCCAAGGTCTTGAGAAATGCTGTCTGAGAAGCTGAAATCTGCATGCCGCTGGAGGCTAAATTCTCTTTGACCCTTAGATCAGATTTCAGCTCAGATACCATCAGCGTCCTCAAAGCAGTGGTCATTCTGATGAATGAGCTGGAATCCTCCAGCTTCACCCCTGCACTTCACTCTGCCACATCCAGATTCTTTGTCTGAAAACAACAGCCATCCTGCCAGGCCTCCAGTGCTTCCCAGCCCTTGGTGACTGGTGATTGCTGGTCACCAGTCAATCACCGAAGAAGAGAATTGTAGTGTGGGTTCCATTGAGTCCCCTCCAAACCCGTATGTGAATTCCAGTCCTTCCACAGAGCATGGCGTGTGGGGAAGCAGGGCTACTGTAGACACAATCCACCAACATACAGAGCATATGTGGGTCCCTAATCCGTTGTTCCTGTTGCAACTGGACAGGGAAGTTGGAACGCATAGACAGAGGATGAGCAATGTAGATGATCATAGATCAGGGCAGATTGTGAGTCCACAGGCTCAGGAACCGTGAGGAGACCAGTGGAAACTAGACAAAAAGATGCCATGAGAAGATTCCAAGCCTCAGAACGAACCCACCCTGAGATACCTTTTTGGACCATCATCCTCCAGGCGGAGACCACAAGGCTCTATGGTTTAAGACTCCAAGTTAGCAGTTCTTTGTTCAGGATGCCCTAACAACCTATCACAGGCAGCAACAACTTCATGGAAATGCACTCTTGGTGTTTCCCTCACCCTTGACCTAGCAGAGCCAGGGACTATCTCCACCCCAGCTCCCAAGCAGCTGTGTCTCCCTCCAGCTCAGAGCAGCTTGGAGCTGCTCTGCAAGCTCCAGGTCAAAAAGTAGTGAGTACTGCCCTAGGGTCAGGGGAGGCAGAAGGAACGCGACTGTGGAAGGTCGAATCACTCCCCTAATCAGACTGCAAGCACAGCCGGAGATGCTAGCTCAGATTGGCCATGGTGGGCAGCTTTGCTCAGCTCCCTTATAAGGAAAAACTATGTCCTTGAAGTCTTGCAGGCTGGAATAGCGGCTGCGGATCTGAGCTTTCTGATAAGGATGAGAGCTTTTGCCGTTTCCCTCTTCAGTAAAAATAGAACAAAGTCAAAGAGGAAAGACTCTCTCTCTCTCTCTCTCTCTGTGTGCCTGTGTCTCTATGTCTCTGTCTCTGTCTGTCTGTCTCCCTCCCTCCCTCTCTTCCTCCCCATATTTCTCTCTCTCTCTGCCCCTGTCTCTCAGTGGAGGGGTCCACTGACACAGACAATTCTTTTCCACTCGAGCGAGTCTCCTTTTCTTGCTGTACATTCACAAGAATGGAGATATCAGCTTCTGGCCCTGCTGTGATGATGATACATAGGCCAAGGTCAGCGGCCCCATCAGCCACTGAGGCCGCTCTCTCTGGCGACTGCAGATAACCACTTATGGTGCAGGGTTCCTTGCCTATACTTCCACTCCTGTCCACAGTGTCTCTTATCTCCTGGAAACACCTGTCTTTCTGTGACAGAAAGAAATTCATAAATTATCAATGGTCCTTGAATTTGTTTTAAGTCTCTGCCATGATTCTAAGGGAGAAGTGAATGGAGGGAAGACAAAGTGGACCTAAGTCGTCCATGCATGTACGCAACAATACCTCCTTCCATGTTCTAGAAAATAGGACATCTGGCTTCAGTACATCAAAAGTTTTTCAATGAAAACTTTATTCCAAATGTCTACAATTAAGACAGAAACAGAAGGTATCTGTGCTAAATCTTCCAAATACTTTTGTTGTTGTTTTGGGGTTTGGGGCAGCACTGGATATGTCCCAGGCTAGCCTTCAACTCTAGATCTGTAGCTAAGGATGACCTCACACGTCTGATTCTCCTGCCTCCACCTCCCGAGTGCACCGAGAGCATTACAAAGTGCACCATGGTGCCCAGCTTATGTAGGGCTGGGGATCAAAGCAGGGCTTTGCATCTTCTAGGCAAGCACACTTCTTCTGAGCTTCTTCCCCAACTCAAATGCCCCCCTTTTGGGGACTGTATTTCCCTATTCCAGATAGAAACAATAGAATCATATTACAACGCCAGTCAAAAGTACTGTCTCCCAGCATCTGTCAATTTGCAATGCTGAATGGATAAAGGTATACTTGAAGGGAACTGCAGCTGTTAAATGACTTTTCCCAACACAAGAATGTATGTAATGCCCACCCATGAAAGTACCTTGCACCTGCATCTCAGTGAGAAAAGACTGAGCAGCTGCCTTGAAGCTCAGGGTAATAAGCCAGGGCTTGAGGAATTCTCTGCTAGCCCCATCCTGTAGAGACAGAAAAAAAAAAAAAAAAAGAAGCAAGACAGAGGTCTTACAGAGGTCTTATCCTCAGGGAGCTCAGACTGGAAAGAACTGACCTTGCACTGTACAACCACAACCCAGCCATGTCAGGACGGGCTGAAGTATTTGTGGCTGGGAGGCAGTACATGTCCGTGGAATACGAACGGCAAATGATATAGCACCAGACACTGCCTTCATGTATTCCATAAGTTAAGAAAACTGGGCAGAAAGTGAAGGTCAAACCACACAGAGCTAAAGTATGATTTTCACAGTGTTGTACTGGGGGAAAATATAGCCACATGGTGAATCTTCAGACAAGCAATTGAGGTTTTTATCTGTCATAGTGAGTAAGATTGAAGTAGCAGGGTAACAGCATTGGCAGCAAGAACTGGGGAGCTGAACAGCCTGGCTTTGAATCATCTCCAGCACCTCCTGATGGGGATCTCAGGTTAGACCCATATTTGCTTCGTATCCAGGCTTTGTCCCCACTATGGGAGGGGCCACTGTCAGAGGGTGGGTCTTATAAAGACTAAGTGACTGCACACACCATATGTGGCATAATAATACAAATATAAAAGACACATAACAATATATTAGTGAACGGGTTCATGAATAATACTAGGGTAAACATTTTAAATACAGTTGTTCCCCTCTGTACCTTGATTTCAGGTCTTAATAGTTTGCTGCAGGCAGAAACTAATTGCATTGCAATTAGTGATTTTATTCTTCTTGTATCGATGAGCTGCTCTTCTCTATCTAAAATTCTGAGGTGTCGTGACAATTCTAGAGTATTAGATTTTTATAATTCTTGCCAGGAGGGGCATTTGGGAATTACTCCATAAAACCAGAATCCTTCTGTTTATAATCCATCTTATTCTCCTCTCATCAAGATTGGTTCAGTTGCACATTTGTTTAACCATGTACAGTGGGAGCTGGTCTGCCCTGAGATGTTGTTCCTTTCCTAGAAAATGCAACATTTGCAAAGATGCCTAAGTGAAAGTTCACATGGTCAAAATGAAGGCTCTCCCCAAGCTGATGGTGGAGCCTCATGCACAGGATTTAGGAAACACAGCATTCTCCATGACCCCTGAGTAAGCTATCTTCATGGCACCGAAGGACCCTCACACACAGAGCTATTTGACTACAAAAGGAATCTCACATTAATTTATTTGAAGAAGAATAAAACCACAAGGTCATATAATACTATTGCAAAACCTAATTTAAGAAAATCTTCTTCATGTAGACAAACTCTTCAAAACCACAATCTATCTAATCAATTGTATTTCTTCTTCATTATGGATGATATACAATACAGAAAAAAATCAAAGCATGCTATTTGACAAATAAGTCTGCAGAATGCAAAAGGCACCTGAAGTCTGCAGTACATGCCAGCACAGCCAAAAGTGAATCTGCTTAAGAAATTTCTGATTTGATTCATTTCCTCAGTCATGGCCTAAGATAAGAAATGACACATTCATCTCAGAGGATTAAAACTGTTTATGTGCTTCGAAGCAATGTCTAGTATTCAAATATTAATATATAACTTCCAGGACAAACTAGCAAGAAAAGCAGCTTACCATTCAGAGATAAATCAGTCAATAAAACTGGACCTCAGAGATAACCCATCACTGAAGCTACGAGAAAGATACTTCAATGTGATGGGCATTAATATGACAGAATACCTAATGAGACGTTACAGCATACATCAACAGGCAGAACATTTCAGTAGATGGATAGAGACTTTTAAAAATGACAGATATTAGAGATGAAGAATTCCTTAAAGGAATTTTTAACAGGTGGGATAAAAATTAGCAATCTTAGAAAGAGGCCAACTGAAACACATTTTTTTAAAGCATAAAAGGGAAAAGAAACCACGAAAGACAAGAGCTAACGGGAGAGTTATACGGTTGGCACTCGTGTCGTTAGATTTTCAGATTACAAAAAGAAAAAGCAGAACAAAGAAATCTTAACAAGCAATGCAAGAATTTACTAAAGTTATTCAAAGAGAAGCCTCCACAGATCCAAGGATCCCGGAGAGACCTAAGGAGTTATGGGTACAGAAATTTGGTTTTTGTTCGTTTGTTTCTTTGTTTGTTTGGTTTTTGGTTTTTGGTTTTTAGAGACAGGGTCCAGGTTGGCCTGGAACTTACTAGGTAAATCATATTGACCGTGAAGTTGTGATGATCCTCCTGTCTCAGTCTTCTCAGTACTAGCATTATAGAACTGTGTCTAAATGCTGGGATTCAATTAATTCCTTAACTGCCTATAAGAGATTGAAGAGAGTTTTCTAAAAGCAGCAGATAGTAAACATGCTTCCCAGTCATGTGGTCTCAGTCTGAGTTACTCTACTTTGCTATTTCAGCATGAGAACAACCATAGATCAAACATAAACAAACGAGGTTGACTGTGAGCCAAGACAAGCTTTTACAATGACTTTGCATAGCGCTGCACAGTGGTAGTTCTGGCACTGAGGAGTCTGAACAAGAGTTTGAGGCTAGCCTGGGCTACAGATTGAGATGATCTCAAAAAAAAAACAAAAAAAAAAAAAAAAACAATGTGGTTTTGTTTACAAAAGGAAGTGATTTGTCTGCAGAGCCAATATCTACTCTAAGTAAGATTCTTCTCCTGAAAAAAAAAAAAAGGAATGCTTATTCTGTACATGAAGGAGTCATCACCTTGCATGAGAAGTCTTCCTATGGTTAAGTGTAAGATGCATATTGTAAACTCTAGAGCAGAAAGCTCTTAGAACTGAGTCTAGAAATTCCATAAGGCCAATGTATAGAATTTGAATGGAGTCACTTTATAATGAGGTAGATAATACCCTAACTAGACATCTTATGGCACCAAGTAAAACTTCTAAAGCCAGAAATGGGTTACATTTTGTTGAGTAATTTTATTGGCCAAGAGATCCATAGACCCTCCCGAACATCAGTAACTCTCCATAATCTGATAATAAGACACTTGCTGGAAACATAACTTACTTATGTCATTGAATACAGAGACATTGAGCTTGTACCCAACTAGAAATGTTATTCCCACTGACTAGTGTTCATAGAGCTAAAAGGTACTTTGCAGGCTACCAGAGGAGAAAAGTAACCATGATATTACCCAGCTGCATATCCTTTGACCTACAACATCATCCTGCCTGAAAGATATACTGGCACAATAGTGGTATAGGAATAGTTATGGAAGTAACCAATCACTTTTTGATTGAATTTAAGGTCTACTCCATGAGATAAAGACTACATTTGACATTGCTAAAGTGTCCTGTTATCATTCTGAAAGAACATAGCAATAAAATGACTTCAAATGATATATCACTATACCTATAGATCAGCACTCAACCCTCATGAGAGAAGCTTCTTCTTGCAGTAGGTGGTAATTATAGAGACTCACAACTGGACAACGTGCGGAGACTGATGAGACTTTGGAGTACTCAGTCCTAAATGGGATGTCTTTATCAAAACCTCCCCTCAAGGCTCAGGAATCTATGCAGAAGGGGATGCAGAAAGATTGTAAGAACCAGAGGCAATAGATGACACCAAGGAAACAGCATCATCCAAACACAACTGAACACACATATGAACTTACAGAAACTGCTATATATGCACAGACCTACACAGGTTCAGACCAGACAGAATCTCAGGACCGAAAAGGGAAAGTGGACATAAAGTCCCATCCATAGCCAAGGAGCTATTTGCAATTGATACCTGCTAGGAAATGGGAAGTTAGTTTTCTTCAGTGGAGTTTCCCTGGGTATATCAGCCATACTTCTGGCCAGGTCCCATGCCCAGGAGTAGTTGGCTAGCACAAAATGGTCTCTACTAGTGTAGGCGTGTACCTTTTGTCTTTTTTTTTTTTTTTTTTTTGTCTTATTGATTTTTTTAACAGTTTGTTTTGGAGATTTTTTTTGTGTTTACTTTTTTTAGAAAGTGAGAGAGAACAAAGTGAGAGCTATTTGGTAGGGAGATGGGGAGGATCCGGGAGGCATTCAGGAGGGGGAAAGAATATGATCAAAACGCACTGTATGGAAAAATGAATAAAAAAAAGAAAAAATGGAAATAAAACCACTTAAGATAGCCTCAAAAATCTGTGAAATACAGATAAAGCTAACAAAATAGATTTAGTTTTCCCCCCTGAAAATAAGATAATATCAGGAGCTAAATTCATGGAGAAGTGTACAGAATCCATAGATCCAGGGTTGTCAGTAAGAGGTCAGTTCTTGCCAGGGTTGGGGTATCTGTCTGTAATCCTAGTACTCAGGAAGTGGGGACCGAAGGACCACAAGTTCTAGAAAAATCCATGATACATGGATTTTTACATGTCATGTGGTGAGACTCATCTCATGGATGCAAAACATTCAGCTTTCCCCCAACACAGTCTGCTGTACCTGCTACAACCCAGATGTTTGTACCATCCCCCCCCCATCCTCACACACACCAAATTCATACATTGAAATCTTAATCCCAAGGCAGTGGCATTAGGAAGCAGGGCCTTTGGGACATACTTAGGCCTCGGACAGAGCCCTTGTGAGTGGGATTTGGACCCTTATGAAAGAGGCTGCCTTTGCCCCATGTTCCCATCAACAACACTGGGAAGAGAAGCAGGGCACCCACAAATGTTAGATCTGCAAGAGCCTTGATGGACCTCGCACCCAGAGAACTGAAAGCTGTCTACAGGTTTTCTAGGGTTTTTTTTTTTGTTGTTGTTGTTTTTTTATGGGTTTTTTTTTTTTTGCATTTTTATTAAAGAAGCTGAATGATCAAAACCAAAATTCAAATAAAAAATTCAAATTCAAAAAGCACATTTAGGGTCTATGTGCATGTGTGTGTACGCGAAGACATGCTCATGTGTCACGGTGGCTTGTGGAGGTCAGAGGACAATTTGCAGGAGTCAGTTCTCTTCTTCTACCACGTGAGTCCCAGGGGTCCACTCAGATCCCCAGGCTTGGCAGAAGTTGCCATTACCCGTGGATCCATCTCACCCACACTCAGACATATTTTAAATAGCAATAGCAAGTATATATATATGTGTGTGTGTGTGTGTGTGTGTGTGTGTGTGTGTGTATATATATATACATATATATATATATATATATATATATATATATATATATAAATTTATTTATTTTTTGACAGAAGCTGATGACATTGGCAGCCGAAGCCAGAGTGTATAGCCCTATGGAGATCTTCCTGAGAGACGAGGGATTAGCAAGTGGGCAGAGATGAAAGGACACACAAACATCCCTCAAAGAAGAGAAAGAATCTGCCCCCATGCCACCACAGCCCAGCACTGTGGAGAGAGCAACCAGGACATGTCAGGAGACAGACACCTTCCTCTCTCAACACACAGATGCACACACAAAGCCACGATACACAACGAAGTATACACAGCCCATTCATATACAAACAACTGCCTGGAAGAGACCCGAGGACACTCTTTTGGCTGAATAAGATGTTGTAACCAACTTCAAACACAAAAGAGGGCTTGCGACAAGATCACCCCTGTGGCAGAAGGGTAGGACCAGTTCTTACAAGTTATCCTTTGACCTCTATGCATTTCCTGGTGATTGCCTTTGAACTTGGACTATGAAGCAGTACTTCTAACAGTAACTGGGTCTGAGGGCAGGGCTTAGGGATATAAACTGGGGAATATCTTCAATGAAGGCTTTTCAGGTAGAACACAGACATTACAAACTTGTTAACTTACTGGAAGGTGCTAATGTGGATTTGTTGTTATTTAGAGGCATTTTAATCTCCCAAAGGAAAAATCCTTAGAAGGATACCATGGCTGGAAGAGGAGGGAATCGGAGGGTGGTGGCTTGCAGTAAAAGTGTGTTTTCACGTGCTCCAGTGTACATGCTCTAAGAGCTAAGTGTGACATCAGCTACAGAGTGAGCATTACATCACCCCAAACCATAATTTGGAAAAGGGAATGACTGACCCATAGCTGTAGCTATGCACAGGCTGTAGCTCAGCACAGGCTGTGGCCCAGACCAAGCGCTAGAAAGCTCAGCAGTCTGAAAGAGATGCTGCCTGGTTACACAGTCTGGGGATGCTGTGGTCTGAAACAACAGATACGACAGCTGATGCCAGTCTTCACAGTCAGATAACAAAACCACAGCACCGCATTAGCGTCAAATCACACTACCCGTGGCTGTGATTCTCCCAGGTGTTCAAGCACTCCGTCGCCAGGTAAAGCAACCAGAGGATGGCTCTTCTAATTATCCTCTCACAATTATCTCAGTAATTAATCCACTAATGCTTAAGTGGAATCTCCAAGTTGCTCAGTTTCCTTTTGCAAAATGAAATGAGTTATTATTTGCTCCACCATTTCAGAAGGATGAAAGGGCCTAAAATACCTCAAAAGAAAAGCATGCATGCATGAAAATATACATTTAAGTAAATCAAGAGGAAAGGGGTCCTAGGAAGGCCATAGAGGAGGAGATAGTAAGGGGGCCACGTTGAATCAAGCTGAGTTACATTATACCAAGAATTTCATAAACACAAAACATTTCTTGACTATTGAATTCGATGTTTTAATTATGAGAAAGCATTTCAATTACTGTCATTCTACACCAAATTATAAGAGTCTCAAGTCACTGGAACAAGGGGGTTGGGGCAGGGATTGCTATAATCCCATTATCTTATTTTCTGGTTGTGTTTAAGCAGAAATGCCTTGTCCCTGAACTTCTAAGAAGTGTCATGCAACTTGCTGTTTCATGCAGGAAAATCCAGCTACTTGTGATGTTCTTAAAACCACTGAACCTGTGTTGGGATAACTGCTGTTGCTGGCTATTGTTAAGTATTACAGCACCACAGTTCAATCCGGTCTTAGGGTGCTCAGCTCAATGATGGGGAAGTGGAAGCACAAAGAGAACAAGAAACAAACAAACAACAACAAAACAATGGTGACCTCCTATGGCTATGAGACTTTACCACTTGACCTTGTGGACTTTCACACTGTCATTCTCTTGGGATGGTGAACTTCTTGATCCTGCATCACAGTCTGGAGTTTTGAATAAATCTCTGAAACTCAAATGCCTTATTGTCATTTATCTCCAAGTGTTGAAAGAGAAGCAGGAGTGACCAACTATAATAAACAATCCAGTGTCTGCTTTAAAAGCATCTTTAACATGCAATAGCAGGCCAATATCATTGTCCTTTGATAAAAGTCGGGTGCATGGCATATTAGTGAAAGCTGCCCTGAGCACATCCTGCTTCTCACCCAGCGGTATTGGGATGACCTCTGCCTGGCAGAACAGTTACCCAGTGTGGGAGGTTTATACCAAAGACCAGACCTAACTGTGGCTTCAGAATGGAACACCGCTGACTCATACAAAGCTTATTCTTTTTCTTCAGGAATTTCATCTTTTCACAAGTTCTTTAAATGGCAAAAAAGAAAAAAAGACTTCAGTTCAAGACTTGAAATGCTTGTTTATGAAATCCAGAGGGAGAGGGCGTGGCTGTCAAGGAACACCTGCCAAGACCTAGCCACCTTGCTGTCACTGGTATTTGGCAGCGTTTTACTCTGGGCTGGCCATTTGCTTTTGGAGAATGTCATTGTCCCTTAACGTATAAACTCGCACAAGCATTTCTTTAAGATAAAGAAATCCATACTCTTCATGACAAGGGAATAAACAAACAAATGAGCAAACACAGACGTCAATCTTATGTTCCATTTACAGGAGGGAAAACTGCTGTTCCAAGACCCATCCTATCTTTGTAAACATGCATCAAAATATCTGGAAGCCCCAACAAGACAAGTGTATTATTAGTATGTGGGTTTATTGACACAATCGGACAGAACAATGTATAACATTTATTCATTTCTCACTGAAAGACTTTTCAGTGATACGCTTTAAGTCCAGGCATTAGATATTTTTTGGTGATAGTCTGCACTTGAGGAAGGCAGGTGGTAGACACAATCAGTGGTCTTTCCCAGACTTTCAATGGGACCTAGTGTTGCATGTGTGAAAGAAACAGCTAAGAGATGCAGCCGTGATGTGCATGAAAAATTTCGAGTTATACAGAAGGTGCCAGATAGCCTGCAGGTTGAAAATTAGAGTGAACAGCTCCACCTCCCAAGTACCATACGCTCTGAATCTAAAACAAGGCCTGGCAGCAAACACAGAATGACAGTCTATTTCCTGTGGTTTATTAAATTTCGGCCCTGCAGATAAGACTGCCGGAAAAGCAGCTGTGGCTTAAGTGGTCTGGACATTTACTCATCTGGACATAAACAAGGACTGGCTCATTTAGACCGCTGGGATCCTCAGCTGCTGAGACAAGGCAGGCATGGCTCATGCGGGCCAAACATGAAGAGTGATCGGGTCGAAGGGCCCTGGACTGTGATGGATCCCCTGAGTCAGTGGGACCCTCAGGGGCCCGAGGCCTGAAACAGAACAATCACCTTAGCCTTTGCACCTCGAACTAGCTGGCCTGCACAGTACCCACTGCCAAGAAACCCACAACCACGGGGACTGTAGCCATAGTGTACACCTTCTTTTAGTGAGTGTGCTTGGACCACACACGAATTATTAACAGGAACTCAATACTACATTTAGTGATGAACACAGACTTCATAAATATCAGGGAAGAAAAGTATCCCAAATAGCTGGAAACACAACTAAACAAATACGGGAGACTAATTCTAAACTAAAAAAAAAAAAAAAAAAAAAAAAAAAGGAAATACTTCAACTAGCACTAAAAGATAAGATTGAATAACACAATAAAACACTGGCTACTGGAGGAATTAATTTGTAAAACACATAATTATTTCACAGTGAGGGTTAAGTACTCATGATCTGGATTTGGTAGAAACAGAAACTCGCTAGTGTGTTGTTTTTTTTCACATTTGTTTCCCACAACAACTTCTCATCTTCTATTTCTTATGAAGGATGACAGTAGTGTGGTCAGAGATCACCCCACTAACAGTCAGTCACCCGTTGCTTTGTTTTGTGGTGTTGGGATGAACTCAGAGCCTCACAAACAAGCACCACAACTGAACAGGGTCCCCAGACTAACAACTGCATTATGCGTATTGCCGAACTGTGCAACTCAGAAATAGGCACTGTCAAGAGGGGCAGGGCACTGATGAACTACAGTGAGAAGTAGGTCACACTTATACCCATCTAGACATGGGATCAGAAATGTGGAGAATGTGCCAGAAGGCTGGAGTACCGGAAGGAGTCATGAGTTACACACACATTGAATTAAAAAAAAAAAATCAAATCTGACATCCAATTTTTTCCCCATATATAGATTTTTAAAAACAGAATTAAAACCACAGGACCAAGTCTGGTGGAGAAGCATTGCATGTAGTCTTCTGAGAATAATCTGCTACCCAAAGGTCATCAAAAGGTCATTTCCTGCACAGGACAAACAATAGATGGGGTCCAATCATATCAAGACTCTTTGAGTTTATTGGTTAGTTTGTTAAATGTTCTTCATAGTGCTGAAATAGTGCCTCATTATTTAAACCTTAAGGCTTCCTGGGTGCTCTTCCGGCCAACAGACAAGAGTTCCTGGTAAGAGTGGTACCTATTTACCCTGCCCATCTTGGCAGAGACCACCAGATCGGTAGGGTCAGTTGTCAGTCCCCCTTTGCAATGGTGCCAAGTTCCTTTTTCCTTAATTAGAAACAGAACTCTGTTTTCCATAGAGCAAACAAATGTACACAGTGGAGTCTCCTCATGGTGGGAGCATAAAGCACCCTTTCTAGCCCAAGGTCCGCCAGGCTACTGTGCTGCAGTTCCACAGGAGCCATGCCCTCGTTGTGCCAAGACTTGCCACCATCACCCCATCATCCATTTGTCCCGACTCTTGGGTTTGACCACCAAGACCCATCCATTTGCTTTGTGAATACTGGGACGTGAAGCATGGCATCCAGATTCACTTTCAGTACGACTTGACTTCAGCAAATGCACAAAAAAGGAGAAAGAAGAGCCCCTCTGAGATGACACAGGGCCACATAGACCAGCTCCTCAAGACCAGTAAGATGGTTTCCCCATCCCACTAGGCACTGAACCTAGTCAGCAAATCTTTGCAAGAGGTGATCCTCCCTCCTCAAGCTGCCCCCAGCCGCACCGCCAGTGCTGTCCATGAAGCGGTCGCAGGGGAACTCAATGAGGTCCGCCTCGCTGAGCGCACACACGGTGGTGCGGGGCCGGTGCGACTGGAAGCCAGAGAAGTCCGCGGAGACGCCGGTGCCCATGGAGCGCAGTGGCCGTCGGGTGGAGTACATGTGTCGCACGTGCACCGGGCCCCCTCCCTTCCGCCTGGCACGCAGCTTCCTCCGCAGCCACCTAGATCCCCAGGCCGCCAGCGCCAGGAGCACCAGCAGCGCGTTGACCGCCAGCAAGACCAAGGTCAGGAGCTGGTAGTCGACGCCGCCTCGACCTCCTGCCTCTGGCAGGGTCACCAAGCCCGCACAGTGATCCCGGGGCGCCACGGGGCAAACTCGACCCCCGAGCACGCCCTCCACGCACACCAGGTAGGGAGTGTCCCCGCGCAGCTCGTGCAGCGTGGCTGAGTCGCTGCGCTCGTGCAGCTGGCGCTCGGGCAGGTAGACGAAGCGCTGGAACTTGGGCTGCTGGCCAAAGCGGTCAAAAAGCAGGCGGAAGCGTGCGCCGCCCTGCGGCCGGGGACTGCGGTGCTCGCGCACCGCCCAGCGCACCGAGGCGCTGTCTGCGCCCACCGTCTCCACCGTCAGGTTGCACAGGATGAACTTGTTGAAGTCACAGGGGTCAGACACCAGCGGTGGCAAGCCGTGCGCGCCACCGTCGGACTGGACTGCGCGCTCCTGCTGCTCCGGGGCTAGGCGTTGCTTGGCTGCATGCAGCCGGTTGTCTCCGGCAGACGGTGTCCCAGAGGCCTGCTCAGCCGTCGGGGTGGGCTCCGCCTGGGAGATACTGGCACGGGTGGGACGTCCTCGCTCCGGCTTCTCGTGCAGATCCAGGGGCTGTGGGGCAGGGCCTGAAGCAGCAGCGGCAGAGGGGCCCTGATGCTGCAGACCCGGACCCCGCCGGCTCAACCTTAGCGCGCTGCGGTTGCCCATGAGCTCCTTGGCGGTCCCATCCCAGGCCACTCCGGGTAGAAGTCTACTCCGCTGCTGAGGCTGCGGCTGCGGCGGAAGCCCCTGCAGGAGGCGTCCTGCAGGGGGCGTCATCCCCTCTCCCGTGGCCGTGGGTAGCGGCCAGGGCCTACTGCCCGCGGCAGGGGAAGGTGAGGGATCCATGCAAGACCCATTCTGCAACAGCTGGTCATCCAGGTAATCCAGGTACTTGCCCCGCAGGTCCGGGGGGTGGCGACACTGCACGAAGACGGTAAGCAGGCGGCCCTGGGAATGCCAGTCTCCCATCCAGCGCTTGAGACCCCGCAACCGGCAGTCGCAGGTCCAACCGTTGCCGTCTAGATCCAGCCGGTACAGAGCCGGGCTGGCGGCGAAGATGTCTCCAGAAAGGGCGTTGAGCGCGTTGTCGCGCAGGCTGAGCTCACGCAGCCGGCCCTGGTGGCCGAAGGTGGTGGGGTGCAGAGCAGACAGCTCGTTGCCGCTCAGATCTAGCGCCTCCAAACTGTGCAGGGGCTCCAGCAGGGTCAGGGGAAGCTGGCTCAGCCGGTTGCCTTCCAGGCGCAGCTCGCGCAGGGACTCCAGCCCCCAAAAGGCCTCCGGCGCTAGGTGCGTGAGCTGGTTGCCGCTGAGGGAGAGCAGGCCAAGGCGTGGCAGGTGCTGGAAGACGCGGGGGCCGAGGTGCTGCAGGCTGTTGGCGGAGAGGATGAGCGTGGAGAGGGAACGCAGAGGGACGAAGGTGGCCGCGTGGCGCAGGGAGGGCTGCAGCTCGTTGGCAGAGAGGTTGAGGAAGCGAAGCTTGCCCAGCTGGGTGAAGGCGTTCTTGCCCAAGAAGCGGATCCGGTTAGACTCCAGATGTAGGTAGAGCAAGTTGCCCAGGGGAGCGAAGACGGCATCGGGCAGCGCCCCCAGCGCATTCCCGTCCAGCCTCAGTTTGACGAGACTCTCCAGGCCCTCGAAGGAGCCGCGGCTCAGGCGGCCGATCTCGTTACCGTTGGCGTAAAGGATGCGCAACTTGTGCAGCGGAGCTAACGTGCCCGGGGCCAGCGCCTGCAGGAGATTATTTCCCAGGTACAGCTCCTCCAGACGCGAGAGCTTCTCGAAGGTCTTGGGGTGGAGAGAGCGGATCTGGTTGTACTGCAGGTCCAGCCGTCTGAGCTGTCCCAGACGGTGGAAGTCAAAGGCAGTGATGTTGGTGATGAAGTTGCCACCTAGGCTGTAGGTGAGCACGTCCTGGGGATTAGGCAGCGAGCTGGTCTTGGGCACCGCGCGGAGCCCCCTGTTGGTGCACAGGAGGTGCTGGGGGTGCTGGCAGTCGCAGCGCTCGGGGCACACGGACCCGGCCCGCGGCGGGAACACCAGGCAGCCGCACACCACGAGCCAGAAGCGCACGGCGCCCACACCCTCCATCGCCGACCGCCCAGCGCGCTGCGGCCGGCTCGTCCTCGGGGTCGGCCGGCTCTGTGTCTCCTCTGCATTCCCCTCGGCAGGGCCAGAGTCGCCAAAAGGCCTCCTTCGGACTTCGCTGTTGCTCCGTCCTGCCCCTCCTCCGCCCTTTGTCCCGGTGGCCTGCCCAGGTCTCTGCAGGCGGGCTTCGCGGAGCCAAATCAGAAGGCGCTGGGCGTTCGGCGAGCCCCGGGTGCTACTTGTTGCATTTCTGCAGAAAACTGTGTCTTCGGCTGAGCGCCGGGGGCGGGAGGAGCGAGCAAGACTCGGTGCTTTTTGTTTGCTCTGGAGTCCGGGAGAGCTGGATTCCCTGGCGCGGATTCTCTCAGCCAGGCGGATTCCCCCGCTGGAGGCGGGATCCCTTCCAAGAGCTGCTGGGGTGCGGCTTGGCTGCGGAGCACCGGCAGCTAGGCCCGCGTCCCCGGCGCCTGCCCCCTCGCGATCCGGGGGGACTCGGAGCGCAGCCGAGGTGGGCAGCCTGAGGACCGCGCAGGCTGCGTCCGGAAGGGACCCATGTCGGCGAAGAGCAAGCAAACCCGGCGGAAATTCGTTCTTCCCACACTCTGCCCCCCGGGGGACGCAGGCGGAGAAAGAGGAGACGGCGGAGGCAGGACAGACCCCGGCTGGGGGAGGAGGAAACGCTAAGTGGCTCCGCGTCTGGTCAGCCCCAGCCCGGACGCCAAGTGAGAAAAGTAGGGATTAAAAACAGCTGTACGGGTCGGCACGCAGGCTGGGGGCGGGGGTGGATTACCGGGCGGGCAAACGGGGGTTGCAGACAGAGAACTTTTTATTTTAGGCCAGTTCGCCTGCGGCTTCGGAACAGAGGGAGCGCGCTTGGTCTCACCCATTTAACCTACTCTTCCTAGTGAGGCAGCACGGAGTTCCCCAGCATTCTGCTCCAAGTTTGGTGGAGCATAAGATTGCCCGCCGAAGGCCGTCGGTGGACAGTTGTCGCAAGACGCCAGTTCAGTCCTTTCAAAGGGCTTGAGTTTCCTGTGTCCCTTTTGCTAGAGCCCAAGAAGACGCGCCGCCCCTTTAGGTTTCTAAACTGAATGTTTGCTGGCTCCGGCCCTGGGAAAGACCTTGAAGAAAGCTCAGAAATGGGACTGCTACCGTGACAGTGTCTCAGCCAGATTTGGCGATTCATCCGCTTTAGTTCTCCTGCAGTCTCAAAGTCCTTGAAGTAGGCTCTGAACATGTGCCTGTATACAGTAACCTGCACAGCCGCTGTGGGAATTACTTCCTTCATGAAGGGCCTCTCCTGCTTTGTGGCTGAGTTTTGCAGCGTTGTTCAAAGTTTTCAGGCTGTAATGTTTTCAGGCCTGGCTTCCTTGGGGGAGGGTATTAGCATTTATTATTAATACAGAATAGTGGAACATGTTCTCTATGGTTCCCTTAGGACATAGAGGACAGTCCCTGACAAGAATAAAAATAATCAAGAGATAGCTGTTGCTTACTATTTAATTTATGCAAAGCAACTTTTTGAAAATAGCCCTTCCCCCAAGGTGTTGAGAAACTGTAAAATTTCAGGATTTACTCTCTGCTAGCAGTGTGGAAAATTAGAGTAAAACCTGTGCTTCAGGAGGCTGACCGTCCAGTGGGAGGTAGGTGCACTGATAATCAGATGAGAAGGAGAGCCAGTAAGAGGAAAAATCCGCAAAGATTCGGATGATTTTAGTAACTCCAGCATTTCATTGTCTTGTTTACAGAGGGGATGGAGTGCTCTGAACCTGGCAGGGTAGTACGTGAAGACCTTATGGGTAAGCAGGGACCCTGACTTTGCAGGGAGATGATATCAGAGAAAACAAGGTAAGTCATAGTGAAGAATATCCAGGCCCCAGTGGGGTCCACCCATTTTCTTGTGATTTGCTTTAAGTTTCAAATAAAAAGTGAACTTGGAGACCCGAGTATCTGTTTCACTAAAATGAAATGAGAAGTTTATTTTTTCAGTTATTGTGACAACCCCAAACTCCCTTTTAAGTGTTGACTCCTGTGAGTGTGGCTGCTGGAAAGAGGAGGACCCATGCTTGTCCGGTGTTATAAACCTTGCCAGCTCCCCCGACCTTGGCCAGAGACAAGGGATCATCAGGAGTATCCAGAGGAAAGAATGCCCAGTGCTGCTGGCTTTTATGTTGGACCACCCCCAGAGATGCCTGGGATGTAGCTGCCTCAAAGTTCCTGCCTCCTACAGCATCCAAGTAGGGAACAGTTTGGAAGATGAGAGATGCCTGGCATAGAATGGCGAAAGACAGAAACCAAATCTCAATGCTTTATGTAAGCCCATTTCTCCTCAGGACCTCCTGCAGAAAACTTTGGGGCTTGGATAAGCAAAGGGAAGGTCCCTCCATGGGGCACAGGAGTATGAATGGATCACTTACCTCCTTTCCAGATACTTCTAAGTAAGATTGACAGAGTTATCCAGTATCTAAAGATGGAGTGTACACACACACACACACACACACACACACACACACACACACACACACACACACTTCACACTTTTCGGCTTTCTTTGGTATTATTGCCCAGTGTCGAATATTTCCACAAGTAGCCTGGATTGCCAATGAAATGACATCTCCCAGAGCTTTGTGTCACATTCCATTTTCTTGAAACAACCCATCTGGTACATGTAGTTAACACAACACAGTGGATATAATCTGCCATATTTCAAGTTAGTAGGCACAGTTTCTGATGGTAGGTGTTGCTGGCAGCCTCAACCGCGTTCAGCAAGGAAGAACATTTGGAAATCTAAACATAAAGGAATAGCACACAGCAGGCAGATTCTTTCTTAAAAACAAGTGTTCCTTCTTGAAAAGCACATGGCCTGAGGTCGACTTCACAAGCGAATGGCATTTAAATAATTCAAAGTAAATTGATATTTCTGTAATATGACATGCTCGTGCATTTGGTTTCTTTTCTGATAACATTTATCTTTTGGGAATTATCGTGACATTTTCCTTGATTTTGAATTCTAACCATCACTACCACCACCCTCACCCCTGCAGCAAAGAGCTGTAACAGCTCCAAAACTACATTTGCTTGGAGAACTTACCGCTGCAGTTACACTAGGGAGAAACAGCGGTGAGAACGGATAAGATGCAGAGCTAGACCACAGGATAGTAAGGGGTGGTAGGGAGGATGCTGAGCCAGCAGTCTTGATGGCACCAAGTGATGGGAACTGAGAGATGGAGCTGTGGGGGCTCCAGCAAAGAGCCCCAGGCTGCTCCAGGAAGCTTGTGCTGGGCTTCGGAGCTGAGGGCATTGTCCTATGTGGGAGGGTGCTGCAGATGTTGAAAGAGAAGCCTGAAAAGACATGCAGTGCAGGAATTCTGGAAGCTTCAGTTCCACCTGCATCCTCCAGATGAGGTGCACTGACTCAGGTCTTCAACACCATACAACCCTAGCTCACAGGAGCTCAGAAACAGCTGCTTCTTTCATCTCCTTGAAAGATTTCATCAGACAGTAGACATCACATTATACTTTGCAGCAAGAGAAATCTCTGCTCAAATAAAAAATAAAATAGAAAATGCCTACATGGTTATCTTATTCCAGGTCCTTGGTTTTGGTGATACGGTTGGCAAGTGTGGGTCAATCATCTGGACCAAGATATTCACCTGTATAACACACTTGGGTGTTGTGGAGGTTTATTTTTAGTAGTGTTTAAAATAATTGATTTTGTGCACTGTTAGAAAAGGGGATACATAGGCCTTGGCATTTTGTGTTGTCTGCAGGTGTTGGATTTCTGTGGGGGATGTTTGATTGCTGATGACCTGCACCTGAGGAGTTCTGAATCAATAAAAATACCCGAGCTTGGATGCTCAAGGTTCTACTGTCGAGTATGGCACTGGCCATGATGGTTCCTTCTGCTGAGGTCTGCCAGGGTATGCACCTGTGAATATGTCTCCTTGTCATTCTTGGCTGAGCCACCCTGGGAATGACCAACAACTACAAATGGTGTACCAACATGGGCCACAACATCACACTAGCTAATCCAACATGGAGACAAGGAAAAACAAGAAAGATACACCAGACCTCAGAGTCCAGTAAAGTATGCTCAGGGCAGCTCCTAGAGGACAGAGATTATATATGTGCAAAAATAATGAGCAGAAGTCTCCTGAAGGAAGAGGAGAATGAGGAAGGAAATAAGCCTCTACAAAGAGAAAACTGAAAATTAAGTGAGAAAGAGGGCTCAAAAGTGAGAACCATGGAATAGAGGCCTTTAGAGAAAGACATTTTCATGGTAAAAACAAAAAAATTCAGCTGGGAGCAGGAAAGAAGCAGAGTTTCAATGACTTTTCCTGATCATGGAGCTAATGCTCCCTCCTGCTGCTGGTGGCAGCCAGGGCATGGGAAACATAAACCGGAGCATACCATTCTATAAACTGGGTTTATTGATGGCTTTTTGTGTGTGTGAAGCCCAAGTGGGTCTTGTGTTTGAGGTCTATGAAGAAGGGTATGCTTCCCCATAGAGGTGGTGAGAAAGAATGCCAAACTGCCAGAATGTTTCAACTGGAGATTCTTCCCACTGGCCCAGGACCCCTGCTGTTGTAGAAGCCTTGGCTTAGAGCCAAAAACCGCTTAATTAAACTGAACAGTTTTTTGTTGTTGCTGTTGTATTTTTGTTTTGTTTTGTTTTGTTTTGTGCAAACCTGACTACAAGCAGTCCAGATACTGGTGATGGTGATAAGAACTCACCCTATGATTGAACCCTTCCTGCAGACAAGATGACCAGTTATTTTTCCAGCAAAATGTTTCCTCAGCGTCATTACACAGAAACTGTCTTCCAGAAATGGCCAAGGTTGTATCTCCTGCTGGCAGCTGAACTTGGTACTGTAAGAGTTACCCAGGTGGTACTAGTTTTGAAGCCATGAAGGAGTCATGGAGAGCAACTGAGGCTTGGCACTGTGAGAGACCAGGAGAGGCCATTGGTGAAGGTGCAGCCTTGGTGGCAATTGAAGGCTCATATTGAAGGGGTCATGTAAAGAAGTTGAGACTTGGTACCATGAAAAGAGCCTATGAGAGGCTATTGGTGAAAGTGCAGTCCAGTTGTAACAAGGAACACCAGCAGTTTTTGAGATGTCAGTATCATGGGAGGACCACCAAGAACAGCAGCAACAGAGATGTGAGCCAGCCAGAGCCTGGAGGACAAGCTGTGTGTGCTGCAGATGTCAGAGCCAGAGAAGTGACCTTAGCCCTTTGGAGGAGTTCAGAAGATCATGAGTATATTCCAGATAATTGGACACTGATGTTTTTCTACTATCCAAAGACATTTTTAAAAGTTTGATAGATGTTTGGTTTCATTTGGTCCTGTGCATTAGAAGCTTCATGATTGTTCCTCTTGTAAATAGTTTTGCTGGTGTAGTGTTAAATTGTGTTGTAAAGTTAAAGCAATTTTTTATATACAGAAAATGGGAATTGTTGTGGAAGTTTGTTTTTAGTTGTGTTTAAAATAATTGTTTTTGTGCACTGTTAGAAAAGGAGATGCATAGGCCTTGGCATTTTGTATTGTCTTCAGGTGTTGGATTTCTGTAGGATTTCTGTTTGATTGCTCATGATCTACACCTGAGGCATTCTGAATCAATAAAAACTCCTGAGCTCAGATGCTCAAGGTTCCACTATCCAGTCTGGCACTGGCCATGATGGTGATTCCCTCTGCTGAGTTCTGGCCGGGCTTCCAACCTATGAACAATAACTCCCTGTCTTCCTTGGTGAGCTGCCCCAACAGTAGCATAGTGCTACACTTGGGTATTGATGATATTATACATTCAGCTCCACCCTTGAAGTAGGGCAACATGGGCCCCTTCCCTACATCCAATGCCTCTGAGAGTCATTCACATCTTAGCTTTCCTCTAACGATGCCCCTCCCCCAGCAGCAGAATTTCCTGTCTCCCCAGGGATGTACCTGCCATAGCCCTAGTCATTCCTGCTCAGGTTTTCTGGGACTCAGGATTTCCCTGTGCACTTTACTGAGTCTTTGTAGGCCTTGTTCCATCATTCTCCTGGGAGTGTGTCAGACCACAGGGGGATAGTTTAGTTAGGGAAGGGAGGTCCAAGAAACAGCTGTATGAGAGGAATCTCTAGACAGGGCTGGGATTTCCCAATGGGATACCCTCAGGGAAACCCAGGGGATGACAGCTGCAAAGGGGAGCTGGGAAGCCTGGGGCTTCCTTTTGCACTAATTCTAGGCTCTTTGAATATCAGAGAGGCCTGTTCCTATGTAGCACTTAGGGAATGGGAAGTGGAAAGAAAGTACTTGTTTGCTTTAGAAAGAACAAGGCAAAGAATTATAGGCGTTTGAAGGAAAGCACCTTTTAGAGAATGTAAATTCTCCTTTATTCTAACGTAGCTAGGCCTAATTTTCTAGGAAAAGTGCTTGTCTTTAGAAAAGGCAAAGGCATGGCTGTCTCCATCCAAATAACTGTCTCTTAACTACAAACATTTTGTTAACGGGTGGATTCTGGCTTGATCAGGTTCAGGAGGCATCAAGTATCGATTATGTTTAAATGTACAGTTGACTTTATTCACAGCTGAAGATTCTGGAAGGAATGCTTCTTGGAAGGGGAACCTGTCCTTTGTGTGCTTTGAAAGCTTGCCTTCAAAATCTCAAGCACATTGGGAGGTGCTCCAGAGGGCACAGGTGAAAGAGTTGGGGCTGTTCCCAAGGCACATGAATATGTCCTCAGATGCTCTTGCCCAGGCATAGAGTCTTCTTGGGCTCTCCAAGGTTATACACAGGTGTCTTGTCCAGAACCCTGTGGTTCTCTTGAACTTTACATAGGAAAGTATGAAGGAGTCCAGGCTGTATCTTGGGCATCTCCTGGAACTGGGCTGAATTGGTTAAGGCACTGCTAGGGTGCAGGAAGGGTTAAGGAGAGAGTTACAGCCTGCTCAGTCTCCTCTGGCAAGGGGTTGGGGATGGGGGTGGGGAGATCAGGACATAGAACCAGCCAAGCCTGCCAGAGTAGTGCCCTGGATCTTACCCAGGGCAGACAGCAGACCAAGCAGCTGTTTCCTCACCATGTGGGAGCCAACTTCAGATAGACAGTGTGACCCCTAACACAGATGAAGTAGGAAACCAGAGAGTTCCCCGTGGTCCCTTACCAATTATCAATTGACCCTCCCCTAAGCTGGCGTTCACTACCTAAATGAGCTTCCTCTGATCTCCAATCTGAAAAACAAATTTCTTGTCCTGAGGAGGGGGTGCATCTGGAATATGAATAAGAGAGCCACTAGTTTATAGAACATCTGCCAGTGCGCCGTTTTCTCCTTTGGGACATAATAGCAGTGCAGGTACCTGGCGAAGGACCAGAATGTCTGGGTGACAGAGCCACAGTGTATGCTATGTACTCTCTAGATAATGTTTAAATGCACACTCAAGTTTGAGAACAGAGAATACTCTAAATCACATCATTATGACTGATGGGCAGACCACAAAGACTGAATATCGGTAATTTAAAGTGCTTCAGGGTTTAGAGGTGGTCATATATGTACGTGTGAGCCTGTGTGGATATCGGCATAGATAGCGTTGCCAGTTGTACATTTCTAAGTCCAAAATCAGGAATTTGAAATGCTCTAAATTGAAATTTTTTCAAACATCAACTTGACTTTAGAGCACTTAGGGTGTTTTAAAAATATGTATTTACTCTTTTTACGTTATGCGTGTGAGTGTTTTGCCTGCAAGCATATATGTGCACATGCATATGCACTGGGAGCCTGTGGGGAGCAGAAGAGGGTGAGGGATTTCCTGAAACTGCAGTTATGGATGGCTATGAGCCGCCCTGGAGGAGCTGGGAAATGAGCTCCGGTCCTCTGCAACAGCAGTAAGTGCTCTTCAGCACTGAGCTGTCTTTCCTGGGACTTCTTAAGATTAGGGCTGCTCAACCTGTAACAACGATAATAGTAAGTAGGGTTTAGATGAGGGCAGGGATGAGCTGAGCATTCTGCATAAAACAACTCTCATGTTTCCATTACTGCCTTGATATGTAGGAACTGTCACCATACTCATTTAACAGGCAGGCTGTTAAGGAAAAAAAAAAAACAAACAAACAAAAAAAAAAAAAAACACAGCATCTTGGGCTGGATTGGTGGCTCAGGGGTTAAGAGCACTGGTTGCTCTTCCAAAGGTCATGAGTTCAATTCCCAGCATCCACATGGTGGCTCACAACTATCTATAATGGGATCAGATGCCCTCTTCTGGAATGGAGGTGTACCTGCAGATAGAGCACTCGAATAAAATAAATACATCTTAAAAAAAATTACAGGATCTTGGGCTTAGCCATAGGAACAGTACCAGGAACTCTAATTAGCACATTCGTAGGTGTTCTCTCCTGAGGACTGAAGCATAGAGAGCTATACACACACACACACACACACACACACACACACACACACACACACACCACACTCACACACACACACACACACACACACACACACGCACGCACGCACAAGAACCCCAACCAACCAACCAACCAGGCAATCAACAAGAAACCCCTATACCCTCTAAGAGCCCAGCTTAGCTGGGAGTAAATAAGTTTGTAAGTGTGGCTGAGGCAAACAGCACCATCACAGTGAAGGTAGTGTGTATGGTACTGTGTCATAGCAACGATGTCTCAAAATAATAAAGAACTGCTCCTTAGACTATAGAAGACAAGCACCGTGTGTGTCTCAGTCCCCTTGCAAGGTGAGTGCATTCCACACTGGACTTTTATGATCATGGGAAATCTACCAGTTCTGAGAAGCCTTGTGATTTGAAATTAGCATGCATATACAGATTGTGTATCTTCAAGTGGCATAGTTAACTGTAGCTACTCTGGCAAGACCCAAGGGAAAGGCAGATGTTGAGTGAGCATAATGACTTAGGGAATAGGGCAAATCCACTTCTGTTTATGGATACAGCATCGAGCTGTTTATACGTAGCTGAAATTTTATAGCAGTAATACAATGTTGTCTTCCTGAGAATCAAGAGAAGTTAGTTGCCTACAGACATACCCTCGGTATAAAAGTATCTCTTAAGATGGAATATATTTGTCATTTATAAAAACCCAAACATATGATTGTACTTTATGGTACAGCTTCCCACTCTCCTTATATTTTGGAGTTCTATCTATGCTTCAATAAAACATTTATCTAGCTGCTCACAGCTCCACCAATCTAAAAGGGCAATCACCTATTTTACTTCATTTTGGGGGCACTCAGTAGCCAATATTGGATTGTCAGCATCTTCATATACAGGAAGAGCAAAGAAAATAATGCGTTTGCAGTTGCTGGCTTTAGGTGGTGAGAAAGTAAAGCAATCTTCTTACTCTACTTCTAAGTGATCTAGGTGATTTATGATTACTGCACAAATTGAAATGACTAAGATGTCTTACAACACACTTTCATATTTAACATTTGATATCAATATGAATCTCATAATGAAATTAGATGAGGACTGTTCATACCTCTCGTGTTACCGTTTCACTCTGCAATGTCTCCCACAGCTTCCTGTTCCTGACACTTGTTCCCTTGCTAATGGCACTGTTTTCAGAGGCTGTGGAACTTTTGGGATTGAATCGTCACTGGCAGAAGTGGTTCAAGAGAGTCAGCCTTTGGAGGTTATACTCAACCCTAGGTCTCTTGCTCTGCTTCCTGGTCTACCATGATATGAACTGCTTCAACAACACACCATCATGAATTGCATTGTTTCACCATGGATGGCTTCCTTAACGTGGTGGTCTGGAATCCCCTGAAATTATGAGACAAAACAAAATTGTTCTTCCCTGAAGATTTTGTACAGCAGTGCAAAAGTAGCAAAGCTCCTGGTTTTGAAGAAAGGATGTCAATAACTAGAAAAGTTAGTTATCTTCTGGTATGATCTATTGTTACACTGGAGAGTGCATACAGATCACCTCCTGAACTATTGGCTGCTGACTCCAGGTTTTTACAGATGGACCTCAAGAGGCTACTCATTTACACAAGCCTGTATATACACCAACAAAGCCAGTCCGACAATGTATAGTACTTGACTTTTCAAGTACTGATAGAGTCAGGGTGCAGTCAGTCAAGAACAGTGGCAGGCATGAAGCCACATGTTGCGTTTACCTGCTGCAGGTAAATGTACTTGTTTTTGGTTAGACTTTCTGAATGGTATTTTATTTCTCTTGTCCTTTGCTAATGGCAGTTTCCATAAGGTTTGGGTGCAACAGTAAGGAACCCTGGAAACATACAAACCCTTCCAGATCCAAGTACTTTCAGGTTTCTGGGACCCATTTCTCTGAGTTCCAGCTCACCAGAGTGGCTCAGATTTCACAACAAACTGGTATGTGGAGGCAGAGAATCAACTCTGATGATTCACAAGCCAGGTTTCAAATCTCTATGAGAAACTGACTCCCATCCTCTTCAGTGAGGTGTATTGGACTCCTTAAAATTTTTTATTTGGGGCAAGTGGGATGGCTCCGCAGATAGAGATACCTGCCACTAAGCCTGATGATCCCCAGAACCCTCATGGGGGAAGGGGAGAACTAATTCCCACCAATTTTCCTCTGGTCTCCACACGTATGCCATGGCACACCTACACACACACACACACACACACAGATACACACACACACATACACATACACACACAGGCATACACACACACACACACCCACACATAGGCATACACACACAGACACACACATAGACACACACACAGACACACACACAGACACACACAGACACACACACACACACACACACAGACACACACACATACACACACATACACACACACATACACACACAGATACACACACATACACACACACAGATACACACACATACATACACACACACAGACACACACAGACACACACACATACACACACATACACACACAGAGATACACACACAGACACACACACACACACAGACACACATAGGCATACACACACAGACACACACACAGACACAGACACACATAGGCATGCACACACAGACACACACACAGACACACACACAGACACACACACATACACACACAGACACACACACATATACACACACATACACACATAGGCATACACACACACACACACACACACACACACTCACGTCCATGCACATACAAAGAAATAAAAATGTGATAAATGTGATACCTAAAATAAAAAAATAGCATTTCAACCCTCACAAAGAGATCTGAATTGTCATAATCAATGACTGAGAGGTGTGTATGGCCTGGTATGAGGGAGGCTGGGTTAAATTCACTCTAAGATAAATTCCGGCTTAAAACATAAAGGAGCCCACTGCATTTCTTCTGTGGAACATAATTCAGCTCACTGGAATTTGAAACTCTTTTGAGGATTATTCCTCTAAAGGATTAGCAACTCATCCTTTGAATTTTTAGACTTACAAAAATTTGGGGCTACAAGTGTCAGCTCCCCCATTTTACCTCTTCCCCAGAGTAGTAGATGTTTCCTTAGTCTAATGTCAGTGTGTTGAACCAAAATAAGGAAGGCACATTCAGACCTATGCTGAAGAAAACTCCAGCTCTGTCCTGGCAAGAAACAGCCTGCCAATCTCAGTAATGGAAATAATCCTGTACGGTTAAGTAATTGACTGTATATATTGTAAATACCCCCAAAATGCTTGCAGATTGCATCAAAAGACCAAATGTTATTTTACTTAAGACCAGGAACATGGCAGGAAAGGAAATGATAGAGAAGAGGCCTCTATCCCCTCTCCAGAGATGCTGTAATTTTCTGTGAAGGTCTGCACATTGATTATACTTAGTAACACCATATGCTGGCCAGGACCTGAGATCAAAGACCCTTGTCACAGCCCTGGAGCCCACACCACAAGCAAGATGAAATGTTTTGTTGGTAGAATGCTAACATTTCCATGAAGACATTTGCCTTGTTCCTCTTCACTCCCAATTCAGGTCCAAAATACAATGGAGCAACCTCAAGAACCAGTGCCTTTTAGCTCCTTATTCATTGATAAAATACTCTGCAGAGTGGGGAAAAAGGTCCTATCACTTAGAAGTTCAGGATGAAACAATTTTCAATGATTAAAGTAAATAGTTATCTATCTATCTATCTATCATCTACCTACCTACCTACCTACCTACCTACCAATCTATTTATTGAGAAAAGTTCTTACTATGTTGCCTTGGCTAGCCTGGAAATCACTATGTAGATCAGGCTAGCCTCAGATTCACTAAGGTAACACTTACACTGCCTGCCAAGTGCTGGAATTAAAGGCATGCACTACCATGCCCAGCTCATAAAGTTGTTCATTTTTATAATACAGTTGGCCTGAGAAACTTGGGGAGAAAGAGCTTGCTGGCCACTGCATTTCTTTGCTCAAAGAGATTACAGATTTTCCCTCTATTTTTATCTGCAATAAAAATTTGACACAAGTTAAAAATCTTCCCTAAAAATAATGTGATGTCCTATACGTTCTAGTGTTCCTCATTGCCCTGCCTTGTCCCGCTCAGTTGCAAATAGTCCTCCTGGTAACTCTGTTAAAACAATCAATCTTCATAATGGAAATAACCTTGGATAGTCAGTTTACTCAAGTAGATATCCCCAAAGCTTTCACAGATGTCATAAAAAGCTAAGTGTTTGTCATAAACCATCCACGTGACAAACGCGAATGATAAGAAGAAGATGGCACCTAGCTGCATTACCTCTGCCCTTGAAATGCATTTGTGATCCAGGATTCGTTTTCTCCTCTGTAAAGAGGGGGGGAAATCACACTTGCTATCATAAGAGTTTGGGGAAATACATGTGAAAGTGCTGAGAACATAACGTTTGGAAAACAGGATTTGTGTCTACATTTCAACACAACGTTCTTCTCAATGAGAATACCGGGAGGCCCTCGAGGCTAACGCTGAGTCCCACTTGCAGTGCTTTGGTGTCCCTTGTAGCAAACAACACAGTGTCTTTACTTAAATTGCTGACCTGTAACAGAGGTTAGGTTGCATTGAAAGCCTTGCTGTGGTGGTTTGAATGAAAATAACCCCCAAAGTCTCATGGGGAGTGGCACTATTAGGAGGTGTGACCTTGTTGGAGGAAATGTTTCACTAGGGTTGGGCTTTGAGGTTTCAGATGCTCAAGCCAGGCTCTGTGCCATTCTTGCTTCCTGCTGCCTGTCTATCCAGATGTAGAGCTCTCTGTAGCTACCTCTCCGGGACCGTGTCTGCCTGCATGCTGCCATGCTTCTTGCCATAAGGAAAAATAGACTAAACCTAAGAACTGTAAGCCAGTCCCAATTAAATGCTTTCCTTTATAAGAGCTGCCATAATTATGGTGTCTCTTCATAGCAATAAAACCCTAAAACACTTATTTTGTCTGTGCTGCTAGAGCAAAACGCCAGGGATTGGAGAGTTTGTGAGGGACAGAAATGAACTGATTGTAGAGCTGCAAAGCCCAAGATCAAAGTGATAATGGGCTTACTGCTCAGTGAGGGTCTGGTCTCTGCTGCCAAGAGGAAACTTGGAATGTTGTGCCCTCCAGAGGGCAGGCCATCTCTGTCCCTACATAGCCAAACCCAGAACTCAATCTTGGGAGAGACCCAAGCAAACTACAGCAAGGAAGAAGTCACATTCTCAGCTCCTTCTGCCTTCCCTTGTAGGCTGGTTTCTGTCCTTCATTATTTGATTCTTCTCCAGGCTGCCTGCCTAAGTGCACAGTTTTCAGCAACCAGATTCTTGCTGGAAAGCTAATCAGACAGGTCTAGAATCCAGGCTTTCTTTGCCACCACATAGTTCACACTCTAGATCCTTTGACCGCACCAGCCATGGGTTTCCTGCCCTGTGCAATGAGGCAGCGGTGGTGGTGTAGTAGTGTCTTTCAGAGGGCTCTTATCACCAGTATGGCCTTTCAGGTATGAAAAGACTGTGCAGGGCAGGGAAGAGGTCCTGTGACAGGCTGCTCCTCACTGTCATATCTCAGCCCTGGGGGTTCACAGAGCACAGTAGCCTATTCGAGCCATAAGAAATCCTGCAAAATTTTAGAAACATTCTAGGCGTGTCAGATAAGATTATTGGCCAGGCCTGAGGGACACTGATGGAAATGTTCTATAGGATCTCTTTCTTACCAGGTGTAAATAGAAGTGGTGAGTTGCATTTCCTCACTGGGACATGGTTTCGTCCACATAATGCTTTAGGGGAGTGTGTTCTTTTAAAATCTGCATGCTATACAACGGACCATAATTTTCACATGGTGCTTGGCTCACCTCAACTCCTGGTATCGGATGGCTTAATATTAAACCACAATCAGAAGGGTAGCATATATGGAACCTGTTACCCTTCTCTCACAGTCCTAGAAAACTGTTTTGCTTTGCCTGCTAGCTGTCAAGCTAACAAATTATTAGAATCTTCCTTCCACCGGGATACAGGTGTTAGAGCCACACAGCTGAGAACGCAGCACTCTGAGGATTCTGTCTAAATAACTGTTGACTCTTCAAGATATTGCTTAGCCACCATATCAGTACTGATGGTGTTTTCTGGGAACTCGGCCATTTGGAACAGCGTCGATGGTAAAACTCTCAAGGATGCTTGGGGGGAAAGCTCCTTTGGCAATCAGTATGTGACTCCCATTATTCCTTGAGGTGATAGCATGTAAGTACCAGCTTAACTAAAATTCTGGAGTCATTTTCCATCCCCAAACAGGTGGCTACACACATCTGCCAGGATAGAAAGCATTAATGATTGGCATCACAGTGTTGATTCCGTGCTCTGAGCCCTCTGGAAATATTTAACCACAAAATCCCCAACAACCCCTTCAGGAAAGTACATTATCCATCCTATCCTAGATAATGCAGCAGAGGAAGACTCAGTAACAGGTAGAAGGTCACCCAGCTAGACAATGACACAATTGGTACTACACTAGTAGCTTAGGGAAATTTCTCTGTGTACTCTTCACGAGAAACTTTGACCTAAGTGTCCTTGTCATGATTTATGTGTTGGGGAGGATGTGTATGTGTGTGTGTGTGTGTGTGTGTGTGTGTGTGTGTGTGCTCATGGGGTGGGGTGGGGTCAGCATAGGGATATGGAGGGGATACCCTTGGAGGTTGGAAGGATATTGGAATAACAGATGGTTTGTGAGCCTGGACTAGATGCTGGAAACTCAGCCACCCTGCCCACCTTGATGATCTGCAAACGCTTGGAGTCTGAACCCAGAGTGCCAACCAGAATTTCAGGCAGAGAATTACAGAGCCAGTCCCCTCCCATCCCCACTGTCAGGGACTGGTGAATCCAGAACTCAAACCATACTTAAGAGACTCCAGAGTCAGTGCATGTTCCTTGTCTCCTTGCCTATCAACTATAGCATAGATATGGGGCTGCCCTGAGTCTGAACTCTGGTCCTCTGGAAGAGCAGTATGTGCTATGAACCACTGAGTCATCTCTTTAGCTCCCATGGCCAGTTTTGATACATAATATTTTCCGGAGTAACTTGTCTGCCCTTTTGAATACATTGCTTGAAATACAATGTTTTGAAATATGATTCTTACAGGGGAAATTTCAAAGCCGTCAGCATCTATTCTTACATTTGCTTCATTCTTACTATTGGTGAATATTCATAAGATCCACAACAGCACCACTTGCTATATTACTTTATAGCAGCCTTTGGTTATTGTAGAAGCAGTATGTATGTATTGTAGATATTCAGGAAATACACATTAGCAACAGTACTAATGTAAATACTGCACTTCTCCCATGGGAGACTAGAAAATGGTCCTTCAAAGATGTTTACAACTAATGTTTACTCCTCAAGCTTAAAGATATATTAAACGCCACCACATGGAGTGGGGTGGGCAAAGCTCAGTGTAACCAAGGGTTCTGATCAGTTGACTTTAAAATAGGATCTAGAATATCAGGATGGATCTGAAGGGAGAAGGAGGCAGAAACCTCCAAGTGCTGCGATGCAGACTAGCCATTGGAGAAGCAAGGGCCATGAGGCAGGAATGCAGGGAGCAACCAGCGGCTAGAAGAGCGGGGAAGTGCAGTCACCCTTTGAGTTTCCAAAGGACAGCATCTCTGCTCGTATCTTGACTCAAATTCAATGAGACTCATGGCCAACTTCTGTCTGGATTTGGGTTTCTATTGCTGTGAATAAACACCATGACCCAAAGCAACTTGCAAAGGACACAGCTTATTTCACTTACGCTTCCACGCTGCAGTCCATCATGGAAGGAAATCAGGGACTGATTCAGAAGCCGAGGAAGAGTGCTGCTTACTAGCTTGTTGCTCATGGCTTGTCCAGCTTGCATTCTTAGACCTTGTAGGGCCACTAGCCCTGGGGTAGCGCTGGCAGCAGTGAACTCGGCCCTCTTATGTATCCATCATCGATAAAGAGAATGCACTACCGGCTTGTGTATAGGTCACTCAGTGAGGGGTGAACATCCTTCTTTCCAAATGATTCTGGCATGTGTAAAGTTGAAATAAAACTAGTCAGCACAACTTCGACCTACAGATTGTAAAATAACAAATGCGTATTGCTCTATGCCATTGAGACTTTTAGTAGTTTGTTATGACGGCAACAGAAAACTATTACATCTATAGTTTATGGAAGTATAAACCTTATATAGGCTTAAACTCTAAGTAGGGGTTGGAGTGGGGAGACAGGAGGCTGGGGTGATTAACCTAAACTCAAGGAGTATGAAGACATCTTACATAAATTTACTGGTTTGCAAGCTAATTTAAAAAAGAATAATATATATAAAAGGAGGTTTAACAGAAGTACTTTGCATATGCAGAGAGTAGTGCTCCCAGAAGACATGTGTCATTAAACAAAAACCTGAGTGTCATGCATGAGATATCTCCCTAGAAGTTATTGGTCGAGAGGTGCTAGGATTACCCAAAACAACACAGGCTATTGTACTTGGTCGTTATTTCACACCATAAGTAGATGGTAAGACTCTATTGCTGCAGACATCACTCATTTTTGGGAAGAGGATATAGAGAAATCAACCTTGAGTGATCAGCAAACTCTCTCCCTGCTGCCTAGCTTACACAGTGCCAGACACCAATGGTCTTATCTACATGTAACAATACTGACCTGCTAGGCTAGGTGTACCCACTAGTGCAATAGCAGAGGAATGCCAGTTATGGGGACAACCTACCACTTTCTGAGCGTATCAGAGTCCTATTCCACAGGAAGGATTTCATGCCTGGCACTGTAATCCTTGTCAAGAGCTCACAGGACTGTAGGGGTAACCTACTATTGTTCTATTAAATAGCCATGCTGTCAAACTGCCTTCTAAATACTTCTGTTTATACCTATAGATTTGTGTCGCTTCCAACTCTGATCAGAAAAGTCTCTTCTTCCCAGTGTGTAGAGATTAATGCAGAGACTGGTCAAAGGGTCAAGTGTAATTAACCGTAAGTGCTCAGCTTGGGTGGACCACCCGTGTCAACCTCCCCCACGGCTCAGGAAACATTGCAGAAGAGTGCTCAGGAACAATGTCAGAGCTGACCGATGAGGAGGGGAGCTATTACGTGCTGAGTTCTGCACATGATGTGGCTGCTGCGTACACGAACTCACAGTAACTGTGACTGTCTGAACAAGACCTCCAGGAGACCAAGATAGTCAGACTTCCAACAGAAAGGATGAGGTGAAACTCGAGGCCTCGCCCTAGGGAGAAGAGGACAGTAGATGGTTGCTGAGAGGGGGAGGGTCACTCTCTTTGGGGACATGGCTGCTAGTAGGTTGCATAAGCCTCAATAGATGGCCTCAAATCCATGTGCCTATATGGGCAGCACTTGGTCTCAGAGGGTCATCAATAACAGAAAATGGAGGAAGGAATCTGGGAAGGGTTTGGGGTGGGGGATATTAAGAGGAGCTGGTTGAAGAATATGAGCAAAATACATAAATGTATGAAATTATTAAAAATAAATTAAAAATAATTTAAAAATCTATATGAGCTAACTAGAAAGTAGAACTGTTGAAATATATGACTTTCTAAATCTTTTTATACACAGGTGACTTTCTCTTTTCAATATTTATTATTATTAGTAGTAGTAATAGTAGTTGGGTTTTTTTTTAAGACAGGGTTTCTTTGTTGTAGCTCTGGCTGTCCTGGAACTCACTCTGTAGACCAGGCTGGCCTCTCACTCACAGAGATCCACCTGCCTCTGCCTCCTGGGTTCTGGAATTAAAGGCACCACTACTGTCCTACTATTTCTTAGTATTTTAAAAATTCTGTGTGTTCCCACTTGAGTGCAGGTGTCCACAGAGGCCAGAGGAATGGGATATCCCTGAGGCTGGAGTTACAAAGAGGCGTTTGTGACTCTTCCAATGTGGGTGCCAGGAGCTGAACTCAGGCCCCCTGGAAGAGCAGCAAAAGCTCTTAACTATTGAGCAATCTCTCCAGCCCTGGCATGTTTCTTTAGAAATAAAGTGAGACCTTTTGCTGTAAACTTCCTGCCCGTGTCTGGTTCCCATTGCGGTGAGGTAATATCAAAGGCTGTCTAATCTGATAGGAACTAATTCTGACCTACAGCTCTGGATATGCAAGTGCCTGGTGGCAGCCCCTTCTTAACTTCCGGTGAGGAACATTTCCTGCATTTCTGTGGGCATGTGTGGAGGAGATTTCAAGTGAGAGACAGAGCGTCGGAACGTCCAAACCTTGTTTAAGAATGTACTGCCATAGGAATTATCCCACGTTCGCATGAAATTCACTGATCCCTCTGTGAGGACGGAGCCCTTGTGATCTGACTCAGAGTCCCACCGTGTCCCCATGCTGCTCTATTGACAAGGATGGAACAATGTGGAACAAACCACGTGCAGATCTTATCCCTGCCTGATTTCTTTCAGTAATTGTCTTCTCTGATGATAAATTTTCATCATACGTAACACTCAGACCATACTCAGATTACTCCGGGTGCTGGGACCCAGGTCAGGAATACGCATCATGTATTGTATGTTGCTTAGGTATTTTAATATCTAAAACAGTGCATTCGTTTTCCAGCTCAGTGTGTGTCTGATTGCTTCTCCATATTGTCCACCGTGCTTATTGCTTATTCTCATCTCCTGTATTTTCTGTGAATTTGGACGTTAGGTCTAAGCGCCAGAACAATTACCAAGTATGTGCACTCTAGTATATATCTTGGGCTCAGTGGTGTGTTTCATTTGACATTGTGAAAGGAGCCTCACGCCACACAGTGCCATCATGATTGGAGATCACTCTGTATGACTCCACGGATATCAGTTCTACAGCCTCACACCAGGTTACAGAGATCAGACCAGTAATTCACCCTGGAATAGTGGGATGTGACAGAACTGGGCTGTACAGGATTTCCTGGATGATGGCTGTATTCTGGATCTTTCTTTCTGGATTATAGGATGACCTCCTAAGTGTCCTGCTGCATAGTGAGCTATACTACATGTAAACAGAAAGTACACTGTACGGCACTACTTTAATGCTGTACAGATGTCAGATTTCTCTTCCTTCATTCATCTTACGGTCAGTCCCACTTCGCAATCCTGCCTGAATTGATATTGATTAGGAACTGTACAAAAGTGATTCACTCAACGTTTCCCTTTCTTTTTAGACTCGTTAGACTCGGCCTTGAGGAGGTCAAGGGGGTTGGGAAACTTTCCCCAATTAACTGGAGGATTTGCTGCCACAACAAACAGTTCGTACTGAGGAAACAGGAAATGCTGCACCCTTTAATTATCAACTTTCAAAGAGACAAATTCATTAATAGCTTCAGTGATGACAACTGATAGTTTCTTCCTGTCTCACTCGATCTCGTTAGTTACTCATTCATCTATTTATTGGGGGGCACATGTGCATGCCAGAGCATCAGTGGGTGCATGGAAGTCAGAGGGCAGTTTGTGGGAGATGGTGCTCTTTTTCCATCATGTGGGCCTCGGGGATCACACTGATCCCATCGGCTTTGGCTGCAGGTGACAATGAGCCATCTCAGCAGCCCTCCGTCGGTCTCTTTCTGAGAATCATGAGCTCACAGATTTTCACAAACCCAGTGTGCTTCTGCGTGAACATATCATCAGTTAGATAGATGTATGCTGAATTGGTTTTTCAGTTCTAGGATATTTTTAGTTGTAATTTATAGCTAAATTGTTTCAGTTCTATATCAAAATTAAATAAAAAATACTCACAGAGAGTCTTATTTTTGACACCTCTCTCCTATCTGTAACCTTTTTCTACACAGCAACATCTTTTACTAGGTTTACACACACACACACACACACACACACACACACACACACACACACACACGAAAGGGTGCAAGTGTACATGCACCCTTTGCCCTGATTTTTCCCCTTTTTCTTTGTGTAAACTTGATTTATTCTCCCCCGTCTTATTCACCCAATGCCATCTCCTTGACACCTCTCTACACCAACACATGCAACCCCTTTTCATCCCCTTTCTGGAGCATATTAGAATGCCATAGCGCAGATACACTGCCATTTACTTCCTCCCTGTTATCATGCACCTGGATCTTTATTATCACATATAACACACTTGTGTATTTAGCAACTTTTATTTTAGCAGCTATAAATATTGGCAGTTTTTTATAGGTAGAATTGCCAGGTCAACGAATTACTATATCTGTAATTTTCTTTAGACCTTTAGATTAGTTATTAAGAACTCAAATTCTCAACCACGGTGTCAGAGGCTTCTAAGAAGTCTTGTTATTATTCAGCAGATGATTGCACTGAAAGCGCAAGTCTTGGGCTCGGGGTGTGGCACACAGACAAAGTGCTTGTCAAACAGCCAAGAGGTGATGAGTCCCATCCTTAGCACTGCAAAGGCCAAACCCGACAGAATAGGGGCTGCTTAAAACATGAAGGCAAGAATATGGAGCAACTGGAGTGCTCACACATGGCTGATGGAAATATGAAAATACAGATGGTTTAGAAAAGTGTTTTTCAGCTAAACTTACCCATGTTCCTCATCTGGAAATATCTAACACTACATGTTTGCCCTGGAGAAACAAAGACATTTCTTTTATTATAAGAAAAATAATTATGGTAGCCTCACTTTAATAGCCTCCAACTGAAAGCAACCCAAAATATCCACCATCAGTTAAAAGCATGAGCGAACTGGCATGTCGTGGAATGTCAGTCTGAAACAAGCAGGGATTGCATATGCTTGCACATACAAACACATGGATGATCCCAAATTGCCAAGCAATAGAACTGAGTGCAAGCAATTCTCTAAATCAGAGATTTAATCATGGCCCCCTCGGTCTTTACAACAGAGATCATCAACTCTGCTTCCTGTTACTAGACTCACCTAATAATAAGTGGTCTACCCAGGCTGACAAAATGGAACACAATTCTTGGAGGGTCCACGGTCATCAAGCTATTTGGAGTGTCCAGGTTCTGCTGAGGTTTTCTTCTTGATTGCAGATATCACATTCTTACTGTGTCCTTGCAAGGTGCGTAGGGGGAGGCAGACATGGGGATGCAGAGACAGAGATTGCAGAGAGATCTGGTGTTTCTTTTCATAAGAATACGGAGCCCATCATGGAATCCCACACCCTCACAACTTCATCTGAAACTAATTACTTCCCAAACGCCAGACCTCCAAGTATCATGCCAGGGATTCAACATACAGGTTTGTAGGGAGGGGTAGCATTAGTCCAAAGAATCTAGGAACAACAAATAAGAAGTGGCTGTCTCTCATCTCCAGGGATTCTGATTTGAGATGGGAACTGGTTTCTGAATTATTTTACACTTGGCCGTCCCGTGCAGCCAGGACTGCAGACCTCGGCTCTGTACCTCACTGTCCAGGCTGACTGCTGTTGGTGACAGCATCAACACGCTCAGGATCATGTAAAAATTCGGACTCTCTGACCCCATTCCAAACCCACCCATCCAACTCTGCAACTTAATTAGACTCTAGGACCATTTGCTTGCACTACTATTTTTCAAATTCTGCCACCTCTTGTACAGAAAGGGGAATATTCCATCAATCAAATTCTTGGTTGAGTGGAAATGGATGAGCATTTTGTCATCAAACCCAAGTTTCTATCTTTTTCATCTTGGAAGCCTGTCAAGGTGTGTAGATCTTGCCTTCAAATAACTATGCTTCCATGTAGAAACATACACATTGCCTATATATCATTGCCTCTTAGCAAACCAAAAAAAAAAAAAAAATCATCAAGTACAGCCAATATTAACAAAAAGTCTGGATGGTCTTTGAAAATATACTACCACTCCGGTGAGCTGGTTGCTATGATTGATTACTTCCTGACTTTCAAGGAGACTCTCCCGTCCACGATGAAGTAGAATATACTCTTGCATGTTAGGTGTAAAACGAGACAAGCAGCACTTAGCACAGAGAAGAAACGCAGTAGAATGAAGAAGCAACTCAGTACAGCAGGGAAACAAGGAACAGCTGCGATTAAATAAATAGGAATCTTTAACATCTAGAATATCCTTACGATAGGAGATGAGAGGCTGTGATCTATGGTGGACTTGTGCTGCACACAGGGCTGGAATTGAAAAGCTAATTACTGCACTAGAAATGTTGCAAGAAATACAGCCTTGCCTGATGTTTTAGAAAGAAATCCAAGGTCTTGTCACCCAACAGGGTCAGCAGCATGAATGCGGTTTACGGCACTGAATCGCGTGTTCGGTCTAACAGACAGGGAAGGTAACAGGTTTCTACTGCTCTGTCACAGAAGCGCGCAAACGGCCACAGGCTTTCTTTTTAGAAGTTACTCATCTCCCAAACCTTGATTGGCTACAATGCCTCTTAGTTCAGGAGAGCCACATAGTTAAACTCTAGTGTCAGGGACAATTTCTGCTTCTGGATATTGCTCTTCTCCTTTCCCCTCTAATCTTCAATTGATACCGTCTCGTCTGTTAACAGAATACTACGAAACTATTTGTTAAGATGTATCAAGGCAACTTTCTAGTTTAGTTCATTGCAACATTATATTGTGATCCATAAGCTAAGGTAGAAGGGGAAGATGTTAAATTGTATTTAATGCCCAAGCACGTGCACAGAAGTATATAAACTCATCTTCACAACAAGGGAGCCTCAGCCAGTTTTTGTATTTACATTTTATTTACCACATGCTGAGGATTGACGCTCACGTAATTAGCGATCAGATTCAAACCAACAGGTTTTTATTGACTCTCTATAATGTGCCCAAGAGAGACATATTTGAAACTGAAAATCTTTTATACTGAGTATATGTAATGAGAATTTCTTGTCCCAATTTCCAAATTATAGAATAAAAAGCTTGCCACCTACTAGCTCAATAAAAAACAGTTCCAGTGATTTATGGTGTATTTTTTCCCATTTATCTTTCAAAACAACATTAGAAGACAGTGGGAATTGCCCCTTAGACGTTACATGTAAGAAAATTCATTTTATATTAGTAAAATAATGAACAGACAGTATAGTTTACTTTAACTTTGAATCAACAAGTTTTCTATTTTTAATAAAAATAATAAATACACTTCTTAAAAAAACCAAAACATGAGAAAAAGATAGTTGATGCAAAATGACTCTCCATGAGGTAGGGAGTAAGATACTGTGTAGAATCATACAGGAAATACATGTTTTGTGCACATAAAACATTTCTTAGAGGTATCATGGAGAGTGGATTTAATGAGAACTATCAATATACATTTAAGTTTGTTCTAGTTTTTTTAAATGTCATTAGACATGTAAGAATAAATAGCAAATAAATACTAGTGTCTGTAGAATAGAATCTTAGAAGTAAAACTGATAGATTAAGAAGAGGCACATCTATAATTCTGATGTATGATTGATTCTCTTTTTTAAAAAAATTGAGCAGTGTACAATCTACATTGAGAGCGAGTGTCTACCTACTGGCACCCATGTATCAGAAGTAATTCTTTCTTTTCTCTTCCAAGCAGTCAGTAGCTCTCTAGATCATTCCTATTAGCACACAAGCATACTGTCTTTCTATCAGTCTTACTCATATCTTGAAACAAACACACAAAACCCCTTACAAACAATTGCTACCTCAGCCATTGTCACATTCGTCTGCATCGTCTTACCTTGAAATTTCTATTGGGCTGAGACTTTTAGCCCAACCAAAGCCAAGAGCTGCTCTCAGCAGGTTGCAAAGACCTTTGCTCTACATAGTGGTAAGAAGTTAGTCTTCACCTTATCGTGCTTGACAGGAACCTCTGATAGAGCAGATCCACCCACTCTCCTCGGACCCTGGTCTTCACTGGCTCTGGGTGACACCTTGCCCTATTCTGACTTTGGGGGGAGGCCTGTATCGCCTGATTTTTCTTTCATCTTCCGTCACTGTAATGTCCTGAAATATCTCTACATTATCTTCTTTCTCTACAATGTCTTGACTCGTCTCTACCTCGACTTCCAGCGCTATAATATCTTGAAGTTCCCAGGACTCAGTCTTCAACCAGAATCCGGCCTGTGCCCTGAAAAATCTCTCTCCTGGTATTAAGCACTTTCTATAAACTCTAAGGCTCCTAAATTGTCCCTGGCCTTTTTTGTTTTTTAAAACACCAGTCTTGTGTGTCAAATTTGTTTAGCATCTCTCCTCAAGGAGCATGGAGAGTTGAATACAACTTTTCCGCAAACCTGCCACTGCTGCATTTTTCCTCATTTCAGGTCCATGCACCCAACTCTGCAAAACACTGTAGACCTGTTCCTGGCTACAGTCTTCTGTTCACATCTTACGTCTTGTCCATTAGGAAATCCTGTGGTTCTACCATTAGAATATATCCAAATTCTGACCACTTCTTACCATTCCTACCTCTAACACCCTTTCTGTATAGCCATTATCTCATTTATAGTGTTTAAAGTAATTTAATCTCACTACTTCTCCACTGATCTGTCCACAGAATTATGGGGCCTGTACTTATCAAATTCCGTCATACCTCTGACCAAATCTTTATAAGCCATATGTGAACCCCAATTAAATGCACACACGCACACACACACACGGTGGGGAGCACATGAACACTGTATTAGTTAGGTTTCTATTGCTGTGATAAATACCATGACCAAAAGCAATTGGGAGAGGAAAGAATTTATTTGGCTTATATACCCTGAGTCATACTCCATCAAGAGAAGACAAGGCAGGAACCTGGAGACATGAACTAAAGCGGAGGCCATGGAGTATTGCTGGTTCCTGACTTGCTCCCCATGGCTTGCTCAGCCTGCTTTCTTACATCACTGAGGACCACCTCTCCAGGGGTGGTACTACCCACAATGGGCCGGATCCTCTGACATAAATCATTAATCAAGAAAGTGCCCTACAGGCAATCTAATAGAGGCACTTTTCTAAAGGGAGAAGAAATTATGTAAATATTTCCTAGTAAAGAGTCTGTGGAGTCTGAACTTGCAGGTTCATGAAATATACCACGAAATACCTTTCACCTTGAAAGTCTCCTATTTAACCCTTGGCACTGTGCTGAGGTGCCATGTGTTGTGTAGGTGGGTACACTGGCAGAGTTTCCCAACAGTCAGGCACAAGGGAAGGCCAGGAGGGAATAAAAGTCCATGGTGAAACCCTCACTTATCATGACCCTGCCATATGTCCAAATCTGCCGTTGGGGCCTGGGAAGCTGGGAAGCTGTGTAGCCACATTTGGGAGCTCATTGTTCTGGATCCTGTCATCCCTGTGGGGATATGGTCATCTCTGTATTTTCAAACCAAATGCCACTGGACACGGAGCATTTAACAAGTAGGTTGGAAAAGGCTGAATTATAAAAACAGCATCGTTTGTATTTCCCGGTATCTTCTCAAATCTATTCCAATTTCGTTTCATTGTGTGGGTGGAACTGAGGGATATTACAGTTTCTGATCCCCCCAGGATGTAGGAAGAACAGAATTAGTTGTTGGGATCATATTTCTCCATACTTCCTAGATGTCTCAAACCAGTTGTCTGGTTTGGGGGTTCTTCTGAGAATCCCATCAGGAGACACTTCTGTTAAAATTGACCTTTTTTTTTTTTGGTAGACTTAACATCTGGAACACAGTGCGTACAGTTATTTTCCTGGACAGAGAAGGTAGAACAGCAAGCAAGTTATCGTAGTACACAGGAGTCTTTGCTATGGACAAATTGTTTGTGACTCTAGAAGCAATACAGACAGGCAGTCTACCAGGAATTTGTCTGAGTCAGCGTTCTATTACTGTGAAGACCATGATGCATGCAACTCTTATAAAAGAAAGCATTTCATGGGGGTGGGGGTGCAATGTGCTTACAGTTTCAGAGGGTTAGTCCGTTATCACAGTGGGAACATGCTGGCCTGCAGACAGGCATGGCTCTGGAGAAATACCTGAGAGCTATATTCTGATCCACAGGGAGCAGACAAAGAGAAAGACCTGTGTGCCTGGCTTGGATTTTTGAAACTTCAAAGCCCACCCACTGTGACACACCTCCCCCAACAAGGCCACACCTCCTAACCCTCCCAAACAGCTCAACTGGGGACTACACATGCAAATATATGAACCTATAAGGGCCGTTCTCATTCAAACCAACAAAAGAATTATTAATTTATGGAATTGGAGAAATCTCAAGGTCTAGGTAACATATACCTAAATTGTTCAGAATAGAGCAGTAGATTCTCACCCAAGTCTCAGATCAATGTCAGTTCACAGGCAGAAATCCTAAACTCATTGACTTTCAAACCATCACCCCAAAGTTCCAGCAAGAACAGCACCTGGGAATTTGTTTGAAAGCTGAGTTTCCAGGCCCTTCTTAAACCCAGCACCACAGAGACGTCATCCAGCCAAGTCAAGGGCACGTGCAGTAGCCCTTACTGAGTGACACTAAGGAGCTCTTGGCTCTGTGGGCACAGTTGTTGGTCTTCTGGATGCCTCTTCCCCTTAATACTAATTTGGCAAAGGTTACCAGGAAGAGTTTGCTCTTGATCAGCAGGAAGATCGACACCGCAGCTGTGTCACCTCTGCTCTCTGTGGGCTTTGCAGGATGCCATACAGATAGAGTGCCTTATGGACACGGTAAGCAGCAAGTAGCAAGCACCTTAGATCCCTAATATGACATGTGTAAGCCAGAGGCAGGAGATAATGCCGAAGAAAAATCAAAGGCTTTGCTTCGTGACATTTGTAGAGTCTAGTGGCCTGGGGAAGATGACATTTCCTTTCAAAGCCGAGGAGTTACTGTGCTTTGTACTGCCCCTCAACAACACAGAACTGTGTGTTTTGTATCTCTTTTGATGTTTGAGATAACGTATCCTCTTTTAGAGTACATCGCTCAGAGATTTCTTCTGAAATTACATCCTGTTGTATAGGGAACAGAGAAGAAGCTCAACGGCGGCACTGGAGATGTGAGGGTCTGCAGGGTGGTGTGATGTCTATTCTTGGTTGTCCACTTGACCACATCTGGAATCAACTGAAACCCAAATGGCTGAACACAGGTGTAAGGGATTTTCTTTTTTCAGTTAAGTCACTTGAAGTGGGAAGACCCACTTGTAATTTGGATCTTTGAGGTGGGAGGATACAGCTTTGATCTGGACCTCACCTTCTGCTGGCAGCCTATATAAGGGCCATGGAAGAAGGAAGCTTGCTGTCTCTCTTTGCCTGCTTGCTTGCTCTCATTCTTGATAGCAAGTCCATTCCTTCACTGGCATCGGAGTCTACTTCTTCAGGATTCTGGCGTATTCTAAAGCATAAGCCGACACATCCACCCTCATGGACTGAACAACTACTGGATGCTTAGACCTTCTATTGGTAGACAGCCATTGTTGGATTAGCTGGACCACAGCCTATAAACCGTTCCAACAAATCCCATTTCCCTCTATAGATGCAGATAGATCCATCCTGTAAGTTCTGTTTCTCTAGAGAACACTGACTAATAAAGATGGGTTGCGCTGGGTTGTGGAGGCTGCAGTGTGCACTGAGGGACATCCAGCCGACCAGCAGGTCTCCAGTGCCTGGTATGGTTTGTTACCTCTAAAACTCCTTTTGATATTTAATTTATGTTATATAATATTGAAAGACAGGATCTTAAGGCATGATGAGTTGCTGTCCTTCCTATGATCGGTGGATTCACGGTTAATGGGTCCTCTAGACACCAACTTGACTATGAAAGCTAGTATAGCAAGATCTCCTGCTCCTTGTCTCTCATTGCTTAAACCCTGTTCCGCCTCAAGACTCTGCCACTAATAAGACTGTGCTAGTTTAAACAAGAATGTCCCCCACAGCGTCAGGCATTTGAAGACTTGGTTGTTGGCTGTTTGAGGAGGTGAAGAGGAGGTACAGACTTGCTGGTGGAAGTGCATCAGGAGAAGTGGGTCTGTAGCATTTACAGTCTTTCCCTACACTCAGTTCTCTCTCTGCTTCCTGTCTGATGGGAAATGTGAACTCTCAGCTTCCTGCTGCCTGCTGCCATGCCTGCCACTACAATCTGGTTCCTTCTGGAACCATATGCCCAAACTCTTTCTTCTATAAGCTGCTTTAGGTCATAGTGTTTTATTACAGCAACAGAAAAGTAACTAATGCAGAGACCACCACCACATGTTGTCTCCATCACCTTGGCTGAGAACCATGAGCCAAAAATATATCCTGATCAGACTGTGCCATTTTGTTACTAGCAACAGAAAACAAAACACCTGGCCTTCATCCCTAGCTACTAGAAGCATTGCTCCCTTTAGTTGTGACGTTGCTAAGTATTTCCTGGACAGCAACACTCCCTCATGTTAGAATTACTGGACTACAGGGTGTGTGTAGTGAAGCCTTGGGGATGACAGTACATCTCCAGCTGACAGCTTGTCTGCATCCCTATCAGAGACTGTAGGTCAGCAGTCAGCTCTTTCCAGTGGTGATGCTGTTCCCAGAATCCTGGCCCTCTAAAATCTGAAAGATGTGAATGTTTGTTAAACACGTCTCTGGAGGTTCCTAAAAGAATGAGTCCAGAAAGATTTAGATGGAAACAATGTCAACAAAATCAGGTTCAAGGGGAGTCTAACTTGCCTGCTCATGACACTTTCTTGTTCCTTAATTACCCAGTCAAACCCAATCTGGTATATATTATCTTCTAGGTACTCCTGAAAGTTGTGTGTTCAGAAGTAAAAATCACTAGATTAGAGTACAATCTGAAGGACTTCCAAACCTCAGCCATTTCAGAGACATAGGTTCAAATCACCCCGCAGAATAAGGAGCCACAGATGACAGGTGCAGGCTGAAGCAAAGGGATTGTGGAACAGACATCGAAGTGGTTCCTTACCACGTGTTACTCAGAGATCAGCACCCATCAGCAGAGTTATTACTGGTTATCAGAACAAGAACTGTAGCAGCTCACATGTTTTCTTCTTTGCCTCTCTCCCAGTTTGCTTTCTATTGCTTTGATAAACACCATGCAACTGGGGAGGAAGGGGCTTTCTAGCTTACAGCTGTGATCCATCGTGAAGGGAAGTTAGGGCAAGGACTCAAGGCAGGACACTGAGGAAGAGATGAAGGAAACTGTGGAAGAGTACACATTACTGGCTTGCTCCTCCTAGTCTGCTCAGCCAGCGTCCTTACACAACCCAGGGCCACTTGCCCAGGGGTGGTACCTCCTACAGTGTGTTGAGCCGTCCCACATTAACCATTAATCAGGAAAATGCCCCATAGACATGCCAACAACAGGACAGTCTGATGGGAGCATTTTCCCAGTTGAAGTTTCCCTCGCTGGATGATTCTATTCTAGCTCATGTTGAGTTGGGGGGGAAGAAAAATGCATATGTGTTAATAGTTGCAATGCTATTCTTGGTTGTCACCTTGACTATACCTGGAATGAACTACAATCCAGAACTACAGTCCAGGGCTCACCTGTGAGAGATTATTGTTGCTTGGTTTGAAGTGGGTGAATTCATTTCTAGGTCTGACCTTTGAGGTAGTTAAGACTCACTCCTTTGATCTTGATCTTGAGACCGGAAGACTTATGTCTTTGATTCAGATCTTAAAGTGGGAAGACACACCTTTAATATGAGCCACACCTTCTGTGGGAAGCCTATCTGGGGATATGGAAGAAGAAAGCCTTTGCTCTTTGCCTGTGTGCTCCAGCTTTGCTAGAAAGTCCATTTCTTCACTGGCATTAGAGCGTACTTCTTTGGAATTCCAGTGTATACTGAAGATAGCTGAGTGGACTGAGCAGCTTCTGGATCCTTAGGTTTTCTGTTCACAATCCACCATTGTTGATTGGTGACTGTAGCTGACCAGACTGTAGCCTGTGTGTAAGTGATTCTATTAAATCCCTCTTCTTCCTTTACCTTTACATATAGGAATCTCTTTATATATATTTGTATTTATTATATATTATTTTATATATTATATTATATACTTATATATATATAGTATATATAATTATTATATATACTATACTATAATATAATATAATATATAAAATAATATAATATAATATATGATATATAGTTACATGTAGTACATAACATATATTTATATACACAATTACATGTATATATAGCTATGTACATAAAATAAAGTTATATATATATAAAATATATACTATAATACACAGAACATGTATATAATATATTGCAAATACATTATATTTATATTTATTGCACAATATATATTTCTTTATATATTATATAATAAATACTAATATATATAAAGAGATTCATTCTATAAGTTCTGCTGCTCTAGAGAACCTTGACTGATGCAATGGCCCATTCAGCCTTTAGCTTAGAGAATGTCCAAGCTGCCATGATGATTAGAAAAGAAGATAGGGCATGACCTCAAGGGTAATAGAGTGGCTGATACCACCTCCTCTGAGGGATCCTGCCTTATGACTTCCCCTTCTGAATAGAGAGTGAACCTAATTCCACCTATATGAAAAGTACAGATATGTTAATTTTGATAAAAACATGGTGTTGCTGTTGCTGTTGTTGGGTGGGTGCAATGGTATATGTAGGTGCTTAATAGCCAAAATAGAGGTCTGGATTGTTTCTTAGCTCCACATCTCTCCTTCCAGACCTCCTCTGCTCCCTTTTTCATCCAGCCAGTTTCATATTAGATCATCATAACACAACGGGAAGCACGGAGGGCAGACTCCAGTGCCTGGGAAGAGACTAGCTGTTTCCTGCCTTGATAGTGGGAGCGGAGGACCTATAACAGGGTTGGACTGCTTATGCTCCAGGCTGTGGCAGCCTGGGCATAATTTCAACAAGACAGTATTGAGAGTCTGCTCATGTCTGCCAAGGGACAGTGGCAGCTTCCCAGTCTTTGGTAAGAGGTTCTTGCTTTATTTGTTTGTTGGCCCTACAGGATGTTTTCAAACCCACGTTTGAAATGTTGCGTTCTCTGCTGCTTAGAATCTATAGAGTGGTTTCTGCTTTCCTGTTTGACTACTGAATGATACAGATCTTTCCATGCAATACATAGCAAGCTTCCTCATTCTAGATTTTTTTAAAGAATAAATCTTATTTTCATGAGAACCCCCAGTGAGTGGTTAGTTGGTATCTATCTTTTAATCAGTAGGAGAATAAGAATGTTTCCTTTTTAGGAAAGAATGGGCCAGGCATTTTCTAGGCAATGTTTGTTGTATCTTCTGGTTTGGAATCACACATGCTAACACTCTTATGCAGGGAGCCAAATGGCTGAATTAGGAAACAGGATTAAACTTGCCTCCAGAATCCATAGTGTATTCACCTGTAGCTCATTTATTGTTTAAATGTGTTTTAAAGTACATTGTCCACGTATGTCCTGGCTTTATCTCTTTCAAATGGATTAAGCACCTCGAGACTTCCTTTTGTTTCTAGTCTGTGAAATAATGTTGGAGGAAGTAGCATCCTTGTCTGTGGGTAACATCAGATGAAGGTATCATCCATCTGGCAGTGTAGAAGGAGCCCATCTCCCCCATGCCTTCATGTGACTGGAGCCTGTGAAGGAGTTATTCCTGCAGCTAGTAGTTCTACAGAGGGCAGCATTCAGTTCAAGTCAGACCAGTTGGCTGTCTTAGTGAGCTTGCTCAGCATCCCTTTCATGGGAGGGGTGGCTATAGTATTTTAAACGATTCATAGGCAGTGCTGCCTGTTCAGTTACATGCGTATGGGAGGACTTCCCAGACCATTCCATTGCCTTCCACCCTTTGAGGCTGCACCAGTCCCCTCTCCAACAAGCCCTAGTCTGTCTCCACTTGCTGAAGCCGTGAAGGTCGGCTCTGTGCCGATGGTGCCCCAAACTCTGCCTGCTAAGTTTATTGTCTCAGCACTTTGGCTTTCTCAACTTTCAGGTGTTCAGAGGACTCTCCCGTGCCGTCTCCCGTTTCCTCATTTGTTGCAATGTTCTAAAGTGGAGAAGGAATTTGTGGTTGCTAGGCCAACTTTCATTGGCCCTTCCCCTTAGCGGGATTTCTCTTCAACGGGTCCTCGCTGTCATAGCAACTTAATGTGTGTGAGGAATCCTCAAACACCCACAGGCATTGTGGCCAAAGGGCCTTCAGCACTGTACCCTCAGATGAGCCTCCTGTCCCCTCCATGTTCCACCAAAATGCAGAATCTATCATGCTTAGCACAATCCCTTTAAGGCAGAAATCCTTGGCAGATCCAAAGGGCCATAGTAGGGATTTTCTCTTTAAAGGCTAAAACCAAAGCTGCTTTAACGAGGAATGCTATGATAGTGTCCCACTCACAGCCAGCTACGGCAACCAAATAATCAGCTAACCCTGATAAGACACCAACAGCCAGATCCATTTAAGCTCCCAGAAGCTTAAACATGGTTGAGTCCCAGTGCTTCTTTGTGGGGCTGAATTCTAGCGGTTATTCACACCGGCTCTGTGTCTAGGTGCTCAGCTGGAAAGGTCAGGAGGCAGGAAGGGAACGTTTGTTTTCTTTTCAGGACTCATCCCTGGCGACACCTAGCATGCTCATCAGTTTCTACCGCTCCATTCAGAACGGTGAGTGCTCAACACTGAACGCACACCATCCAAGATAAATGCTGACCTTAATTTTTGGTTGGCTAATTTCCTGGTAGCTACTACATCTACACATGAGCTTAAAACTGGGTCATCAATGCATCTAACACTTTTTTTTCAGTACTAGGCATTGAAACCAGAACCTCACATAGACCAGGCCAGTGCTATATCATTAAGTTATATCCCCAAGCCTATTTTTGTTATTTTGAGATAGGATCATGCTAAGTTGACCAGGCTAGCCTTGAATTTATGAAGTTCTTGCCACAACCTACTTAGTAACAAGGGTTACAGGCCTGGACCAAATCACCAAGTCCATTAGAAATGTGTTTTCAAACTGTCAAAATATGAGGAACATGAGAAGTTCATCCTCAGCTCCCAGAGGCCCACTGGAGATCTCTTAGCGTACTCAGTTTTCTTACAGAGTTCCACACTGTGACATGCAAGAGACACTCTCAGGAGCTCCAGGTTTGACATGGTCACATGTGAGTTCTGCCCCTTATGATACAGACCTACTAGGCTCAGGTGCAGAGACCCCTGAACTCCTAGGTCTCCACTGGAATTTTGTTCGGAGGAGTGGGTTCTGTCTCTTCCGCCCTCATCCTATTTTACTGCCAGGGTCCCAGCGGCTCTTTGCTCACCTCTGAGCATGTTTGTGACAGATTTATCTCTCTGGGAGAAGTTCATACTTCTTTATCCTTTACCCTTTATCCTTAATCCTTTATCCTTGCACTGTAAGTGAGACAGACTTTTTAAAAGTCTCTCAAGAAGGGCTGTCCAGCCTCATCTGGCACAGGCCCTATAGTTCTTGGATTCCTAACTCTGGCATCAGCTGTTCTCAAGATGTGAAATCATTGGCTGAAACTACATTTGTTCAGCTCTTTAACCAGGTAGCTGGTGATGAAGAATAAAGCCGGGCAGAGTAGGTTTTAGAACAGATGTTTCCTATGTACCCAAAGAGGAGGGGGATTGAGGAAACACTCCCTTAGCATATCTAATTTGAATTATGTTCTTCTACTCAAATCCAGAATTGTCTCCTCAGACACTGAGAGATGGGGACGGGACAATTGCACACCACTGCTGGCAGGGCTTAGCCTACAACTCTGGAGAAATCCTTGTGTTCTGCACTGACACTCCATAGAATTATCATTGCATGAAAGAAGGGCTTGGTTTCCTAATGTGGAGTGGAAGTTTATAAATTTGAAGTAAGCTAGATCTTAAACATTCTATTTTAACAACCTGGCTATCTTCTAGGACTGAAACTAGCTCAGATTTTCCTTAATTTATGGTGGATAAGCAGCTCTGTTTTCACAGGAAACACCACAACATCCAAAAGATGGTCAAACACAGTTTCCCATTAGAAAAGACCTCAGTTCATTCACCCACAAATAAGAACAAGCATTTGCCAAATGTCACGCCCTCTACTAGGAACTATGAATCCAGGACTAAACCCAAGGAGCAAAGCCTGGTCTTCCTAGCCCTCATGTTGCTTTTCTGAATGGTTTCTGGATTGAATTAGAACATTAACAAATTGTCCTTCCCTAAATGGGTGTGGTCTCCAATGTGTTAAAAGCTAAATAAAAAATCCCATGCAAAGAATCCCTACAACACTCCCACAGCATCAATATCTTGAATTTTTTTTTTTACCATTTTGCTGACTGCAATAAGCAGAGCTTTAAATTCATTTTCCCTTGGAAATTGTAGCCTTCTGGAAACCATTTTGCCAAAGAAAAGAAATGATCTTTTCTGGGGATATCCAGACACAGAGCTGGGAGTGATCTGGCAGGATGAGCTTGGGAGGGAAAGGATATTAACAATTGGAAAATGGGTTCTTGCCAGGGGCTCTGTGTGATGACATTAGAAATGACATGATGGAATTAGACTGGGGGTTCTCTGCAGGTCTGGTTAACCTCAGAGCATCCAATAACCCATTGAAGTGACTGTGAGGCAGCTATAGAGGTCTTTCATTATCTCGGGAATGGAAATGTTATTTTGAAATCCATGGCTTCAGGAGATTGACAAGATCAGCTCTCGATTTTAAGGGACAGTAACTTTGCAGTCACACCTGCTCCAGTCCCTCCACACTACAGTGCCTTCTCTAAAAAAAAAAAAAAAAAATCTTAAAGCAGTGTCATTGTTCTAGGGAAAGAGAAAGGAAGGGAAGAAGAAGAAAAAAGAAGAAGGAAAGGAAAAGAGAAGAAAGGAAGAAAGGAGGGAAGGAAGAAAGGAGGGAAGAAGGAAGGAAAGAAGGAGGGAGGGACAGAAGAAAGGAAGGAAGGAGGGAGGGAGGGAGAAGGGAAGGAAGGAAGGAAGGAAGGAAGGAAGGAAGGAAGGAAGGAAGGAAAGAAGGGAGGAAGGAAGGAAATCTTTGGTTTTCCATGCTGTAGAGGTTTGGGTCTGTGCCAACCAAAAGCGTCTGCTTCTGTCCTTAGACATTCTGCCCACCTGGTCACCTGGGATCCATTTTCCGATCCGGCTGTAATTATCTTGGCCAAACTGACTATTTGTCAGTGGTAGAGAAGGGGTTCTCTCTCAATTTCCCATTAATCTTGCCACACCTTTGGTCTGCTTTTCTTCAAGTCATGCACGTCTTGAATAAATTTGTTGCTCATGGGCAAAAGCTGTTGCAGCACAGCCAAAATACATCTTCAGACCATAAAATGTTGGTTCACCTGTAGAATTTGCATTTGCTCCAGAAACAGTTAACAGTGCCTCCCCTTTGTCCATGACATGGAACATGCTGCCTAATTCTCCTAGGGTTAAGGACCCCTCAGCACAGACCCCACAGTTTTCCCAAAGGCTGTCCCCCAAAGCACACAGAAGGACAAGAGGCTTCCACTAGCTGCCTGATTTATGTTAAAGGCATGTGTTTATTTGCAAACTTGAAGAGTTACCACCTATACATTGAAAATAAATATATTTTATGTTTTTGTTTTTATGATGGGACCCATAGAGCTGGGGTGATCTGTTTTATTTTGTTAAAAACAATATTGTCTGGCTCCTTTAAGGGGCTACACGTTACAGATATTGAAGCAAGCTGAGTCATTCCTCCAGAGAATTAGAAACAGCTGAGCCAGACGCTAGCTGTAAATGCGACGGTTTGAGGAACAGAATGCCTCTCTAGGACATTATCCAGGGTCCAATCCAAATGCAGAAGGGGAATTTTCACAGACTGATCTTTCTAATGATAATAAATCCCGTGCATTCTGAAACAAGAGCTTTCCTAAGCAGGTGGCCAGATTGTGGCATCCTGTATCGAAAGACTTAAGAGAAGCTTTCTGGGCGAGCATACTGTCACTCAGTCCTGCTCTATAATATTTGATGGCCCACAGGGGACCCTCCTCCCAACATTCAGTGGCTATTGAGTATCCTGTAGCTTCCCCAGAAGAGAGTCAATAGCCTCAGGAGAGCTTGACCCAAATTGCTGAAGCAGTACCTCGCTCACAGTAAACATTCAATTAATATTCAGCTAACATTGTCTAATAAAGTTAGGTTCTCTTCCTCAAAAGGAAACAGCTATGACTTGTGTATTAGAATGTCAGGGACCATATTAGTCCGCAAATACAGCTGGTAAGAAATATGATGCCTGTTCATTTTTAAACCATCATCGTTTGCATGCTGAATTCACACTGGCAAGTAGGAGACTCATCTCAGTTATTCTACCCCTCCTGTGTGTCCAGGGCTGTATCAGGGCCGGAGAGTCTTAGGCAATGCCAGGGGTCTGGACAGAGACCTCTGCTAATGAGGCTTCGTGCCAGACATTCACATTGTGCAACCCCCACCCCATGGTCGTGCCTACTTGATGGCCTTTTGCAGCTCCTGGGCAGGTCTGAATTTCTTGGCTCCCTAGAGCCTCCACCCAATAGCTCCTTCTCTCCATCTTAGGCCTCACCAGGAAGAAGATCCATGGAATTTCTTTGCTGAGAGAATTACTTTGACTCTGGTACTCTCACCTATTTTCCTAAGCCATTCTACTTCCTCAAACCCCATCCTCCCCTTGGGCATCTGGCTTATGGAAAACAAAAGCCAGGTCACTTACAGAGACAGTTTGCTGGCCTTCATCCTTCTTCCCACCTCCTTACAACAAGGACTCTGAGCTGTGAAGACAGCAGCCTGTGCAAACGGGGATGGAGGAGGTAAAAAAAAAAATGTCACACAGCTTGGGCAGAGGGCAAGAATGTGGGTTCTGGCAGTGAAGCAGACAGTGTTTGGAAAAAGTGGCTGTTCTGGGCAGGACTGGGAGGGCAGAGGGAGCAGAAAGGCAGGAGGATCTTGTAGGTTGGTTACAATATCCTTGATAAAGCCTGATCAAGACAATCAAGAGGAAGACAAAAATAGATGTGGGGTGTGCTTGAGGGTAAATGACTGCAGGTAGAAGGAACCACAAGAAGGGGCTGGAGCCAGTTTGTGGAATGCCTTCAAAGCCAGGAGGGTTGATGCCATCTGTTAGCACTTGGCATTCACAGAGCCAGGGTGACTCTGAGTCGGATATAAAACACAGTGGCAGCCCAGTCTGGGTGGGTTAGAGAGGACTGGGGAATGGCTAGCAGCAAAACACCTTCCAGGAAGCCATGTGACACCCCAGAGGTCAGAAGGAAATGGAGGGAGGTACAAGGGTGTCCTGTAGTAGACTTGCTTGGTGAAAGAATTAGAAGAAATTGACACAAGCCTTCCTGTGCCCTTAGTGTTACCAGCACTCTCTTTACTAGAAGACTCTATCTTGGTCCATTATCGCCCCTAGTGTTTTGAAATAACTGTTATGGGGGTTCTTTACTATATATAACCTAGTAACACAGGATTACTGGTTTGCTTTTTTATTTAAAGATTTGTTTTTATTTCATATGTATAGATGCTTTATCTGCATTTTTGAAATGATTATTTTTACGTGTCATGATTATTTTACCGGAATGTATTTATGTGCACCATGCACGTGATGGGGTCCAGACAGAGATCAGAAGGGGGCGTAAGATGCCCCGGAATTGGAATTATGAATGGTTGTGTGCTGCTTTGTGGGTGCTAGGAACCAAATCCAGGTCTTCATGCGAGAGCAACAAGAACTCCTAACCAAAGAGCCACTGCTCCAGCTCCAAGATTACTGAATTCCTTTTCTTTCCTTTGCAATGCGTCTAACTTGAATTTGTGACTATCAACTCTTTTATGAAGTGGTGGGAAAGGGAGAGAGAGAGAGAGAGAGAGAGAGAGAGGGAGGGAGAGAGGCAGGAAAGGGAGGATTCTCTGACAAGTTAGAATTACCGAGTTTGGACACTCCCTGGGCTGGTCTTCTTTCTCTTGTCTATGAGCTTTTGTGTGGAGGCAAAGCTCTGTAGAGTTTGATGCACTCGCCAGGCCAAGAAAGAACTATGTGTCTCATTAGTTAAGAAACTAGACATCCGCGGAGCTGCTTTGTGATTCAAGCCTAACAAATATGAAGGTTTTTTAGGGACACGGACTCATTTGAGAGAGCAATGAGGCAGTCGAGATCTCCTTTCTACTTCAGCACGCCGCAGCTGCTGAAATCCCACCAGGAAGGTGCTGCTGTGTGAGCAACAGTCCCGGCCCGAGGTCAACTTTAGTTTTCTCTGCAGTACCACTTCAAGCTTTTCTCATAAAAAGCCATGTATACTTTCTGAACTTTTGTTTATTTTGGCCCCCAAGCCTTTGTGACTTCCCTCCAGTGAATCACAGGATAGGGCCATTTCAAAATGTCCTCCTTAAAGAATAGTTCTTTTCCCTGGGGAGACTGGCGTTGGCAAAGACAGCCTGTCCTAGCCACCGCTGCTGTCCCACCCAGACCCACCCTCCGGTGGGGATTTCAACACAGAAATATCACTTCACACTCTACCAAGGCCACTTGGCAGATGGACCTTCCGGATCTCTGCACAGCTCTATGGACACAAGAAGGGGAAAAGTAGGTCCCTTGAGGGGTTTCCAGTCGGCTTGCCGTGGACCCGATGCTTGTCAGTTACGGGAGTTTAGAGAAATTATTTATGAATTCAGATTTTGAAAAACAAAAGAAACTGTTGGGAATAGGAGGAGAACAGTAAGACAGATGGAGGGATGCTCAGAGACTTGACACGGCCGCATAGCAATGTGCAGGCGCAGGCTTTGGCGGCGTCCACCTTTCTTGAATGGGGAGCAACTAGCCACTGGCTAGCCTACACACTCTGGAATTAATATTCATGAGGTGGTCTCTCCCGTCACAAACACTTTCTCTGCATTTAGTAGTCCTCAAGGGCGGGGTACAAGGTCAGGTTCGTCTCTGGGTCCTTATCACCCGGAGGAGCTCTGTCTCCGTGGCTCATGGTGACATGCTGTGCCAAGAGGACCAGGCTGTTATCCCTGTTATCCAGGAAGCTCTGTGTGCGGGGCTGACTGCTGCAGGCAGCTGGGTCCTACTATGTTTGTCACTTGCTGTCTCCCTCAGTCCCAGGGTATTTCCTTTTCCACCCTCTCCTTTTCCACATGTGAGAATTTCGGATATTTTCAGGAGTTACTAGATATACTCGTGAGTTCTGCTTGTAAATATTCACTGGGAAATTCCCGAGTATTTCCGGTGCCCTTCAACAGGCAGAATCTGGCCTTCATCCTGCTGCCGAGATTTGGCACTGGTGTGGGGTGGACAGATTTTTGGTTGTTGGCTGCCAAAAATCTAATCCAGCTATGTCCTTTCCTTTTAGTTACAACACTGGGGCTGGGTAGGAGTGGGGGGTGGAGATGGAGGGGGTGTCTCTTTTTCTGTTTGTTTGGTGTAATATTTTGGTTGTGGCCCCTGTCTCTCCCACAAATGGCAGTCTTCAAAGAATAGGTTCAAGTTAGCAGTCGTCAGTCATTTTTGTGCACTATGAGATTATTTATTTTGCAATCAACCTCTCTTACATTTGCAGTTTGAAAATTAAGCATTTAAGGAGAAGATTAGTATTTGCCCCAGAGATTTGTCTAGATGCAACAGTGCTTCCTGTGAAATCCATTTAGGCAGCAGCTACAGACTTGGCTTCCTCAAACACCCAGAGCTCAGGGGAAGGCACTGAGCCCAGCGTCACGCAGCCCAGGTTGCCAAAAAATCTTGCTAAAATGATTGACCAGACGTCGTCTCTTGGTCTCCAGGAGATACAAATCACAGCAGTCCACATACAATTCCCAGGCGCAGTGTCGTAAAGGCCACAAAATTAATCACTTTCAGGTTTTATTTTTTTCTGAATGCTTTTTAAACCTCCAGCATTTTAATAGCAGCAACGCTATACTCTGTCACCCCGGATACAAGCCCCCTATATAATAATGGAGCTGAAGGGTCCCCAGCAGATCCTCAGCTCTCAAGAGCCCCCCCATGAAGAACAGAATGCTAAGATTGGCATGCATAAGCATGACCAGTGTATCAACAGATGAAGGGAGGGGCAGAAGAGGGATACCAGACTTTCTGTTCATCGGGGGTTTGGGTCACATGCCTTGTGACAAGACCCAGGCCTTGTTTTCTGGCTGTATATATCCTCTTTCTGGTGGCCTGACGAAAGACAATTTGGCAACATTCATTAAGCGACAGCTCTCAGCACTTTGCAGTGACTCACAGTTCAGATGTGTTTTCACATGCAGCGTTGCTTCTGCAGCTTCTCATGAGCCCAGGGGATACAAGTTTCAAAGTGACAGTGTCTACTGCTTCCTTCTCTCTCCCTCCCCTCTCCGTTCTCTCCTCCCTTCCCTCCCCTCCCTCCCTCATTCCTTTCTCTATTGACTTCTCTCCCCTTCCCCTCCTTCCAGCCTTGTCCTCCCTCCCCATCCTTTCCTTCTCCTTGCCCTCCCTCTCTCATTCTCTCCCCTCCCTTCCATCCTCTCTACCTCTTTCCATCTCCACTCTCTCCCTTCAATCTTTTAACTTCAGAAAATCAGCGCTGTGTAACAGTATTATTAAGTTAGACTTTCCCTGACCTCCCAAACAGCAGCGTCCAGATACCGTTGCTGTCAATCTTTTATTTAAAAATATCTGGGGTCAGGTTGGAGAGATGGCTCAGTGGTTGACAGCACTGGCTGTTCTTCCAGAGGACCCAGGTTCAATTTCCAGCACCCACATGGCAGCTCACAACTGTCTAACTGTCTGTAACTCCAGTTCCAGGGGATCTGACACCCTCACACTAATGCAAATAAAATAAAATTAAGAAAATTATTTTCAAAAATACATGCAGTTGAGCATGTAGCTCATGCTTAGCATGCATGAGTCTCTGGGCTCATGTGGCTTTGCAAAACAGAACCACGGATGGAGTATTCAACTGCCTAATTACATTCCTATCGCATGGGTAATAAAAATATATGACATTTTAAGCAAAGTAGAAACTACAAAAGGTAAAGTAAATATCAGACTTAAAATATCTAAGTTCTTACTGGGTGTGGTGACTCATGATTATAATTCCAGCACTTTTAACTTTTAAAACTTTTTAAAAGAGTTAAAAGAGGAGGCAGAAGGATTTCCATAACTTTAAGGCCATGAAGGGCTACATAGTGAGATTCTTTCTCAATAAAATAAAATGATAAAAATTAAATCAAATAAAAACCCGTCTCACAAAAATAAATTTAACAAATAAAATAAAAGCCAATGAGTTGGCTTAGAAATAAAAGCTCTTGTCAATAAAACTGTTGACCTGAATCTGATCCACAGAGCCCCACAGTAGAAAGATAACTGCCTGCCATAATTTGACCTCTGACCTCCACATGTGCACTGTATAGTCAAATATGTGCTCAGGCTCCTTTATCTCTCTATACATGCATACATACATACACACATACATGCATATATATACACATATATATATATGTAATAAAATATCTAATTTCTTTAAAAATGTGTTTGATTTTTAATGGTATGAAATGTTTGCATTCTGAAATGCCACTGTTACTTCCTTTAATAGGATCAGTGTGCGGCTATGCATTGTTATTTGGGGAATCTGGGTCAGCCTTTTGTAAAACAGCAACTGCAGTCTAGTGTGTGTTCAGTCTGTTCTATTGCTTGGTTTCAAAGTCCACGGCCACCGAAAAGCTGAGCGGCTCCAAATCAGAGACAGACCTCATCCGAAGAACCATACTGACTGGGCAAAGGCTTCTCCAGCCTGTCTGTCTCATGCACAGGTTTTGTTGAAATTATTTTAGATTTTAAAAATAGTTTTGCTTTTGTTTTGGTGATATGCTTAGAGCAAGATGGAAACATTTCCAAACAGCTATTTTCAAATTCTCTGGTTACAGAATCAAGTCTTGAGAAGAGATACTGTCTCACTAATTGTGGCCATGTCACTCTAACTTGGGAGGCAAACCTGTGCCTCCTTTGGAAAGAATCCATGTGAGATGGCATGCTCTCATTGGCCACTGGCCAACAAAGATGCTGTCACAAGGTAATTGGGTCGTACAGAGACCCACTTGCTATATACCCATCAAGAGTAGAGTGCTAAAGTTTGCAAAAAGTGTGTTTTTTTTTTTAACTGATTTTGTGGTAGAGCTATAGTAGCCTTTTACTGTGATTATTGATGACAATTCTTGTGTCATTTAAAAACATCTGACTTGAATCTATGGCTAGGTGCACACAGGATTAGGTGTATTTTTGTATGAAGTGTTCCTTTTTATACAGGGGCCACCTTTTTCATAACAAAGTACTACAATGCATTGATAATAAACATTTAGAAAGGGAGTAAACCGATACCAATATCTGAAGGTGTTTACGAAGTTAATTTGATGCTTTGATGAAATTAATCAGTGATGATTTTGTGTCTGTTATAAAGGGCAGCTCTTGGCAACATGGTGGACCCCGAGACACCTGAAGACGCTGCTGTGGGCCTCTCCTCCATCAAAGCTTTCCTCTCAGCAGGTGTCACAGACTTAGAGAATGGGAGGGCACAGAGACCATCAGCATTCAATATGAGTGAGGCTCATTTATGCTCTCATTTCAGAATGAAACAAATAGAGACAGATATTCTAGAACTTTCTCCCTGGACATCCCACAGGGGATAGTGTCACCCCACTTGGGAAATACTTCCAAAAGAATCTTTGCAATTAACTTTAATAACTTGATTTACTTTAGCCTCTGAGCTAAACCCGCCCTCCTCCATATTAAATTTTATTTTGTAATTAGCTTCCAAAGTAGCAGGCATCTTTATGGAATTTCCGTATATAATTTTGGCTGATCCCCTTCCCTCCCTAAAGTTAAGTATCTACAGATTGACCTCCACAGGCCTGTGTCCCCTTAAGAGGGACTGGTGAGGGCAGCTCCTGGAGGCTAGGTAGGCTACGCCCTCCCCTTACTGACGCTGCCTGCTATCCTGTTATGAGAACAAGCAGATGATGAAAAAAAATACTAGGGTCTCCATTCTTGAGCTATATTTTGGTACTGGCCACTCTGCACACATCAAGGCCATCTGTTCTTGGTAGGGAAGGGCACTTGCTGCCAAGTGCACGATGCCCGAGCTGAGGCCAAGCCCCAGTGCTCCAGCCATGCTCCGTACCCCTTCCATTGCGTGTTTATGGAACCAACCCATCTGCTTCATCTTTCAGAATGGGCTACAGGAAAGACCGTTCCCCTTCCCTGCCCCTTGACTCTCTGTGATAAGGATGTTTGCTTTTGACTCCAGTGTTTGACTTGATGACTAATGCGAGCACAATGAGCAACATACCTGTTACTATATAAAACAAAAAAAAGAAAGACCACAAACCTGAACAAATCAGGCACAGCGTGAGAAATTAGAAGTGTAAACACAATATTTTAGTAAGTACAAAGTGTGGCCTTTAAAATCTTGAGTGAGGTAACCCAGACTGAGACAGATAAATATGGAATATAACACTTATATGTTGGTATTAGTTATTACGTCAGTTATAACCAAGCTACAATCCACAGAATCACGGAAGTTGGGTATAGAGTAAGGAACTTAGGGAGACAGGTAGATCTCTCTAGGAAGGAAATAGAATGGGTACTTATGGATGGACAGGGAGGGGAACTGGAATGGGAGGATCAAGATGGGAGGGGAGTGGGAGGACTTGAGGAGTGGAATACGGGGAGAGACAGCTAATTAGGGGTCATTTGAGGGGTGGTATGGAAACCTAATACAGTAGAAGCTTCCTAAAATAAATACATTTGTGAAGGCGATCTAATTAAAATACAAAATAGTGGGGGAGACAGAGCCCCAGCTGGCCATCTCCTGTCACCAAATGAAGCTTCCAGCACCAGGGTTTCATATAATTGTTGGACATAGAGGTCTCATGGGGATTCCCAAACAACCCAGGCTGTTGCCAAAACTATAGGTTGCTCTCCACAAACTGACAGTAAGGCCTCATTGCTTAAGACAGCACTTACACAACTCACTGAACATGGAGAAGTTGAGCTGGGCCTACGTAGACTCTTTACCCCACATTCTAGCATCTTTGGTCCAGGAAAGTACTCTTCACACTATCAAAAAAGAAGAGTAAGCACCAACTCAGCCACACACCCTTTGGTCTACAATGGTGTCCTGAATTTCAGAAATGATACTGCAATGGTGGCACAAAGCTTATGGGAGTAACCAATCAATATTGGATTTGGTTTGATTGAAGCCCCACTCCAGGAGATGGAACCCATACGTGCCACTGCTTGAGTAATCAAGAGCCTGAGACTAGAGAGCCCAGAGACCTAGGGTAAACCAAATACTACTGCTGTGAATTATAAATTATAAAGCCCAATCATAAAACCAAATTATAAAATCAAATGTTACTGCTCTAAAACCAAACCAAACCAAACCAAAGTAACCAACATGGCAATAGAACAGCTCCTAATGACATTCTGCTGCGGCCGTAGATCAGTGACTCGCTTAGCCACCATCAGAGAAGCTTCCTTCTGCAACAAATGGGAACGAAACACAGAAACCCACAGCCAGACAATGTGCAGAGAATGAGAGACCTTGTAATACTGAATCTTAAGTGGGATGTCTCTATCCAATCCCTCCTCTCGGGGCTCAGAGAAACCTGAGAAGGGGGAAGAGAAGGCCCTCTAAATGAACACGGTCATCGCACACATGGACTCACAGAGACAGAGGAAGCACACTCAGGGCCTGCCAAGGGGCTCCATCAGACGGGGTCCTAGAGCAGAAAGGAGAAGTGGACACACACCCCCACCCATAACCTAGACGCTACCTCCAATTGAGAGCCTCTTACAGATGTGATGTAGTTCTCTCCGAGGAAGTCGCACTGGGGAAACAAACTACTCTTGAGGGTAGGCCGCTGCCCAGCAGTAGATGGCCAACAGAAAATTAACTTAGTGGCATCTTCGGTGGTTCTTTGTATCACAATGTCGCATCAGGGCTTTTCCATCTTAAAAAATTATCTTAAGTTTTGTTTTAGCCCTTTGTATTTTTCTGCTCTCTTCTTACCCTACAGGTCCTTTGTGCATATATTATAGCTTCCATTTTAGTGTTTTTATGGGATTTCTGAGTGTGCAAACAAGCGGTTCTCTGCATTCATATCTGTTTCTCGCACCTTTCCTTGGGCTCTTTTCCTCCAGTTTTTGTTTTGTTGTTGTTATTGTTTTATCCTATTCCAGTGTGGTTTTTTCCTTTGTTTTGCCTAATTATATTATATTTTATGCCATTTTATTACTATACCTTAGAAGCCTGTTTGTTTTCTAATGAGAGACAGAAGGGTGTGGATCTGGAGGGGAGGAGAGGAGGAACTGGGAGGAGTAGAGGGAGGGGAAACTGTAGTCAGGATATATCATGTGAGAAAAAAAAATCTATTTTCAATAAAAGGAAAAAAACATCCTCCAGTGAGATGAATCATATCTGGTAACACATGCTGAAAATCTAATGTGCTGTAGAATTTAGGAAAATATTCCCGGATGTAGCAGCTGAGTCAGAATGAATGTGTAACCCCCAAATACCTATATTTTGGTGCCAGGTTAGCTCAAATCTTAATTCCATCGATGATATAAAATTCAGTTGTTCTTTGATTACAGGAAGCAGAGAATTTAAAACACAGATTTAAAATGACCCATCTAATGTAGCCCACAGGCTCTTTACTGAATGTGTACAACTGAATCGAACCAACAAACTCCAAAAAAGAAAAGGCAGATGGAGTCTGCTCTCTGCATCAGATCCCCTGTTTACTGGGAGTTAGCGATGGATCATTCTTCTACAAAGAAGATTTCTGTTTCTGAGAATTACAAGATACCTTCTATGCTGAGACTTTGTGCGTTCAAAATCCCTTCCTGAGAGTGTTGTACCTTCATTCTCTCCTTTAGGCTGAATTGCTGAGCAGTTTTTCCAGTAATATCCATCAATCCCATCAGAGGCTGTTATAGTTCGAATCTTAAATGTCCCCACAGGCTCATATTGTGAACAATTATTTTCCAGGTGGCGGCACTGATTCAGGAGGCTGTGGAACTTTTAGGATGTGGGGCCCAGCTGGGAGGAGCAAGGGCAAACTCTGAAGGTATGACCCAGTCCAGCTTCTAGCCTCACGCTCTGCTTCCTGGTTCACCACTATGTGAACAGCCTTTCTACATGCTCCTGCTGCCACGGACTGAGCCCCTGCTGTGCCTTTCTTGTTAAGATGAACTGAAACCACCAGCCAGTCAGAGTCAATCTTCCCTCTCTTAGTTGTTTCTGGCTGCCAGGTATCTTGGTCAGAGCAACAGAAAAGACACTAGTACAGATGTGTCCTGAGATAAACGTTTATTATTTACAGAACAAGATCTTGTTATGACTCTATTAATTTATTGCACTTTCTATCCTGGGAGGGATTAGATACTTGATCAGTGCCTCAGAACCCATTCTTTCCACCTCCTAAACCAAACCATGTGATTCTCATTTACGCATGCTAATGAACCACACCTTCCAATCAAAAAGGTCACATGTTTTCAGGGTAACTTTTATTAATAAGAAATATCTTGCAGATATAAATAGATACATTTCTTATTTACATGACATCTTTAATTTAAAAAAAAAATCCTTTGAGATTAAAACTTCCAAGTTTCAGGAAAGTAGTTTATGAATTATAAGGTTCCCATCCTCTGTCATAGATGAATCGATTGATCATATCAAAAGATCTCAGTGGCTGGTCATAGGGCAAAATGTGCCCTCCACCTCGGACAATTACCTTGGGAAACAAAGACAAAGAACACCGGGAAATAAATATTATGAAGACATGAAAAATACAGACTCAGATTTAACACTATTTAAAATATATATGAAATTCAGAATGCAATGTAGCTCAGTGGCTAAACCCTTGCCTAGCAGACGCAGATCCCTGAGTTCTGTCCCAGACAACAAAGAAACAGAAACAAATACAGAACTCTTCCTTCCACATAAGCCTTTGAGTTGTTTGTGCCTTTGCAGTGGTAGTAACAGTTACCTTGGAGTTCAGAAAGGTTTTCAACTATAGTTCTTAGACTTTACGTCAACTTGCATTATCCGGAAAATGGTTTCTCTTTCCCACTAAGGGGTGGCTTTTGGCTCCTGAGTCCCTAGTTGACAGTGAGTGTTGCGCTCTGAGCATTACCTGGTTAGGACCTGGAGGTAGAAAGGTTTACCCAAAGCTAGGTCAGGCTGCAACTGAAAAGAGCCTACGGCTGTCTTTTAATTAGCCAGTCCAAATAGCCTTCACAATGAGAGGGCTACTTAGTTTTAATAGTAATGAAGGGACTATTTTGATAATAATCAGTTTATTAATTAAATAGCAAACAGAAATCATCAATGTCTGAAATAAAGGATTATTTTAAGCACTCAGAGATTTTATTTTTCTTGAATATCATATTAGTAAAAAGTTCAAATACACAGCATATTTGAAGAGAAAAACAAAAAACAAAAAAGACTCCTGCACTCACATCCCAGGTCTCCCTCCATCTGACTATCCATCCACTTTGTCTTTTGACATATTTCAAAATAAAACGGGGCATCAGTGTAATTCCCCCAGACTCCTCAATATCATCATCCCAGAATCCAGTGTGTGTTTGCACGAGCTGACTAGCCCCTTACCCTGTTGCCTATTAAAAGGAGGGTGTGTGTTTTCTTCTGCCCCTATTCACAGCTAGGGATAGGACTGTTGGGGCTTCAGGGGGCTCTGTAGATGACAAAGACACAGAGGACTGATTTCCAAGAAAACATCTAAACTTCTCTTACTTCATTGGCCTGCAGTTAGCTTAGAAATCACTCATCTTTACAGTACAAGCGTCTGGGCATGACATTCTTAGTTTCTACAATCTGCTGATATTAACACCCGGGGACATGGGCTAACACTGACTCTTTGTTGGTTTTCCAGTCATCTGATAGACGACACAAATGGAAAGAAAATCTTGGCATCTCTGATTTCAAATCATGTCTGCCCTTGAGTCAGACCCTGCCCAGCTCTGCATCTAGACATCCTGATCACTTAAGCAATGTTTTGTTCAAGACTGCTTAGTATAGGGTTAAATTGCCTATGGCCCATTGGAACAGGTAAGTATTTCTTCTTCTGTTTTCCCAGGAGCACAAGCACCTTTGTTTAAATGTACAATTGGGAGAGAAATACTTCCTCTTTGGTTCATTGTGAGTTGTGTAAGGACTTACTGGAATACTGCATATGGAATACTTAGCACAGGTATATATATATATATATATATATATATATATATATATATGTATTCTATATTTGTTTCTGTTTCTTTGTTGTCTGGGACAGAACTTAGGGATCTGCATTTTATATATATATATATATATATATATATATATATATATATATATACACATACACATACATATAATGTTAGTCGAGCTCTTGGGATCTTGCCCCAGTGTCACAAAATAAATAAACATTTATTAGTATTAACATTATTTTTCCAACAATGATTTATATCACAACTCTAGAATTGGTACTCATTAGTTAAGTGGGCTGGCTCTGTAATTATGAAGGCTGGAGTGGAAAGCCGCTCCCACAAAATATGCCAGGCCAGAGACTGGAAGAGGAAGACACTGATCCCGTCTTCTGACCACTTTGTGTGTTCCTACGCATGCAGAGACATGGACACATATACAAATACATCAGTAATTAGTTAATCTTAAAAGGCCTCTAGAGTCAAAATGCCTGCTTCAACTTGATTAACCTAGAATGTTTATTGTTCTTACAGTCACATCAACAATCCTGATTTAAAGGATTCATTTAAAGAATGGTTTCCACACATGGATGTGCATAAAATCATCTGTTCCCCCATTCTGGTCCACAGAGGGTCTTGAGAATCTGCCTCTTTAGCAGTTCCAAAGTGAGGCTGGTGCTGTCTGTCCATGGACTACCTGTAGAGATCTGCTGTTCGGTACCTTCTCTGCTTCCACAGAAAAGCAGGAGATTTTCTATGGATGCTAACAGACAATACAAGTACAATGTAATTCCTACCCATGATAGCCACTTTGCTTTAGTTCTTCCTGGGCTTCTGTTCTCCTCATATCTGCTCATATTTCCTTGTGCCTGGATGCCTTCCTCATCCCTGGTCATTCACTGGTGTGGAGCTCAAGGGCTTCAAGAATTATCATGCTTCCTCTGTGATGTACCTCACCGTGGTCCACTTGTGGACTGCCATATGTAATGAACCAATGACATGGGACAGTGTCCTTAACATCGGAAAGTAAATTCATCTATATGCACAAGGCTGTTTTGCATGGCTCCAAGTTCCGAAGCTGATCCATATACAGAGATTTTACCAATGTCAACCTCAGAAATAAATTTATGAGTGCTAAAAAATAACTCACTGGGATATATATATATATATATATATATATATATATATATATATATATATCTCACCACTCACAAATCAAGGATGTAAGCCACTTATCAGCTCTCAGAGTTGTGTGACAAAATGTGGCAAGGTTATGATTACATATGTAAATGTGAGGAGATTAATCTCAAGGCTCCCCAGATGGAAATAACTTCATCCCCAGAAATGATGTATTTTGGGAGCTTCTAAGCTCATATGTTCCAGATTGGGAAGGGGAGGGTCACACGTGTGCCATGAATTTTAAAAGGGTTATGCAAACACGTAAAGCTTCACTCCGATTTAGGTTTTAGTAAATGATTCAGTTCTACTTGGATCTAGAGATACGGACCTGGAAGGAGAGGCTTCCCAGTTGGGGCTTTTTTGATTGCCGGAACAGGGGAATTCACAATGAACTTGTGATGCAGACATACCAGGGCAGATTTCTCAGGAGTCTTCGGGCAGGGGTGGGGGGTGTGGGGAAGACCCCTGGACTGACAATGCAGGGATGCAGGGAAGCAGGGATCCACTGACCACAGAGGAATCTGCTCCTGCACGTGCAGGAAAAAACAGGCATGCACAACTTCTATATGCAGCCCCACTTACTCATCAAGAAGTAGAGTGAGCCCAGTGATGGTGGTGGGGCAGGCCTTTAATCTCAGCACTCGGGAGGCAGAGGCAGGCGGATCTCTGAGAGTTCGAGGCCAGCCTGATCTACAGAGTGAGTTCCAGGACAGCCAGAGTTACAACAGAGAAACCCTGTCTCAGAAAACCAACAAAACAAAGAGCAGTAGAGTGAGACTGAAGAGAGCTGAACTGGCAAGCAACAGTGGAATACACGCCTGATGGGATGTGCTGGGATGAACAGATCAGATGTCTGGGGCTTTAGTGTTAATTGCAATAAAAATACACTTGAAATCATATCTTTGGTCATTGTAAGGTGTACTATCTAGTTGCATCTAGTGCGTTCTCTATCATCACTAGCTAGCTGTGGATTATTTCCTTCGTCCCAAAGAAAAGCATAGCTGTTATTCTGGCTGTCCAGTCCTCGTTCCTCCACAGCCTCTGACAACCCAATCTTCTTCAAGTCTATGTAAATCTTCCTGGACCAGAGCTTAAAGGGTTGTAAGTAAGGAATGGCATGCTCAGATTTCTACTATAAAAATCACTTAATATGTAAAGAGCAGGCTTCAGAGGAATGATAGTAGGGTAAACAGTAAAAGACCATCAGCTTAGATGAGGGGTGGTGCAGGCTCATCGGAAAGGGTAGGGGAAGGAAGGTGGTGAGGACGCCAGAGCAAAACCAATGAAATCACTGATTAATCAGATGTAAAGGCCGAGTGACAATCATCCTTCACCACTTCCCCCACTTCAGATTTCTGACCTGAGCAGATTTGCAAAGGAAGGTACCACTGTTATTCAGGACAATGGAAAATGGCCCGTGGGTTGGTGGAGGCTGACATTTGCTACAAACTGATGTACAAGAGAGACACCTGCCTGTTAGACTTCCCGATTTACACATAAACTCTTGTACTATTTTCATTACACTCCCTCTCTACGAAATCTTGGCTTCTAGCTTTCGGATAGGACCTACAGGTCGAAATAAGATAAATATGCCCTCAGGGAAAGATGCATTAAGAAGAAAAATTAACTGGAAACTAGAGTAAAAAACCATCAGATTGTCAGCAGACGCTCTCTGACAACGAACGAGGCAAGTACTGTTCAAGAAAACCAGATCAGAGAGCAGGGCAAGGCTGCTCCAGCAGCACACAGCAGGAGCCATCTTCTGGGTTGCCGTCCTGCACGTGCAGACTAGCAAACGCCTATTGAATGGGGGTGGGTGGATGTGAAAGTGGCTTCTAGGTGCTTTAGTGGCTCCAAATGTAAGCTACCACAACATTACATGTTCCTGGAGAAATCCAGACAGAGCTTTGGTGTGGGTGCCGACAGTTACGGGTCTAAGAGAAAGCTGACCTTGAGGCCTTATGGCTGTGAAGAAGAGGAAAACCCATAGAAAACCTTCAAAGAAAAGAAAATGGAGGGTTGGCACTGGGGAACAGCAGACTTCCCATTAGATCTGTCAGTGCCCACAGTGAGGAGAGCCAGAGGTAGGAAAGTCTCACTGTCCCCTGAAGCCAGCCACACTGAAATCCTCTCACCAGTGAACTGGATGAAGGTCTTGACGCTCTCCTCTGGCCTTCATATGTGGCCCAATCACATAAGGATCACATGTAAGCATGCAGGCAAACACAGTCATACAATACATACAAAACATACAATGCATTGCACACACCCCCGAATATATACGTACAATAAAATAAATCTAAATGCAAGCCCTTCACCCATTGCTCACTGAAATTAAGAACTTAACAGATGGCATTATAGAGGTAAGACATAGTAGAAGGAAAATACATTAGAAACAGAGGTTCGTGTTTACAGATTTTTTATCTTATTATTTTTATTTTACTCTATTTATATATTGTTTCTCTTCTCTCTTTTTACCAAACAGGTGCTTTTGGTGTATATTATGGCTTCCAGTTTAGTGCTTTTAGAGGACTCTTGAGCATTCAAACCAGTGGGTCGTGGGGCTCCCTTCTTTCTGCTCATTTATTTTGTCCAATTCTGAAGTGTCAATCTTTGTTTTACCTTATTAGATTTTGCTTTATTATTCTCCCTCAGAAGTCTGTTAATTTTCTAATGAGAGTCAGAAAAGGGGTGGATCAGGACGGGAGGAGGTGAAGAGAAATGCGAGGGAGTAGAGAAAGGGGAACCCACAATCAGAAGACAGTATGTGAGAATCAAGTCTATTTTCAATAAAAGGGAAAAAATTAAAACGCCTGAAACAACAACAACAGATCTCAAAGAGACAGTGCACACAAAATACTACCTGGCGCTCTGTCTACAAATGCGCATTTCTTTGACTCCATTTGCTGACAGAAAGAAATTGTAACAGCTGGCCACAGCATTACTGTCTGAGGTTTTGTGGTCAAAAGAATATTTTCAATTTTAATTACCAGAGTAAGAGCAGGATTTGCAATAGCAAATATATATATATGAATAATTATTATATTATATTACAATGATATTAATATATTAATATAATTAATATATATTAATGATGTTATATATATGATATATATATATAAAACATCATTAATATACTTTGCAATAGTAAAAAAAAAAGTCATTAATGTACTTATTTAGAAAAAAAGAATTATGGCTCACTCATCGGGAATGGAAATATGTATCTTCAAAGGTTTTTGACTCCCATGTTAAGGATCTCCCTTGCCCATGGGAGCAATCGGAATAAAAGCAGGAAAGCAGCTTGCTCATGAGATCAAACCTCCATCAGCATGCTTGGCTTAACTACCTATGGTGAGTTTACCCCTTCCACTTGCCAACACCATCATCCATCCCGTTCTTTCTCTCCACCCCATTTCCCTTCTCCCCACAGGTAGTGCCAAACCCCCTCATCGCTCCACACACAAATGACAAGCAGGCAAGACCTTACTTGCCTTAGCAGAATGGCAAGAAACTGTTCTGGCTTTTCCCCTTTTAGAAACTTACTTTACAACACAGTGTTTAATGCAATTAAAAAGTAATTGAAACTTCCCTCCTCATCTGGCTGTTCTGAATCCAGTGTTTGTATCTGCTGTCCACAGGAGGGTAGAAAGCACAATGCAGTCCATTATTTACCCTTACCGGGTATCTTGCTTCAGGATCACATTTGTTGTTTCTTTTGCATGAGGGTTGGGGTGGAGAGGGCAGAGGCTAAGTAATCAGTGCCCTTTGCCGGTAGGGATGGCTCACAGTATACTGGATATCATGCAACCCAAGCCGGCCAACCCATTCAGGCTTGACTTCCTGCAAAAACCAAGATGGGGTGTGTTCTGTGCAGGCTCTGCTGGACCTTTCCTACCCAATCAGAAGAGTCAATCCGGCACTTTGTCACTCAGCTCCAGGCTCAGTGGCATAAAGTAGGTAATGTGAAATTACATGGAGGAGACACCACAGACCCCGACCAACAGCGCAAGCCCTCGACCCAGCCTCAGACAATTGGCTCTCTTACACCCTCGTCTTTCCCAGACAAACAGGGAACAGTCTGGCATTCTTCCTCTTTTTCATAGCACCCAAGCATTATGGTTCAGATGTGACGTGAGCTGATCCCAACACTTTGTGCTGAAGGTTTGGTGCCTGGCCCTCAGCACTTCTAGAAGATGGTGGGGCCTTTAGGAGGTCTCAGTGGTAGGAAAGATCACTGGGGCTGCTGCCTCCAGTGGGATATCAATGGTCTCCTCCTGTCTGTTTGCTTCCTCCTCCCGGTCATCGTGTGGAAAGCTGCTGTACTTCACCAAACAGTCTAGCCATGGTGTGCTGCTTCACCACAGCTGCAGAGGTGAGCAGCCAAGCTGACCCCCGTTCAGGGACCACTGAGAGTGTGATCAAAATGAACGTCCCTTCCTTTAACTCAGTCTTCCCGCAATGACTTTGTCACGATAGAAGGCTGATGAGCACAGGAAGGTTATCCACTGAAGTGTAAACTGGAAAGGCCCCGAACTTCGCTGAAACCTTGTTTCTGGAAACCAGATGGTCTAGGTTTCAGATATTTGCAGAAAGATGAGAAGACCTGTCACTTGCATGACCGCACCTGCCCGCACCTGCCCTGTGCATTCTGCTGTAACTGGCAATAAGGTGCTCCACACCTATCCACCATGTGCTGGCTCCTTGCAACGACAGAAGGGTGCTCAGCATGCTCCAAAGCTGGGCTGTTCAGGGGAACTTCAGACCAGACAGAGTATTTGAGTTTAACCGTATTATTGGACCACCGTCTATAGGGATCTGAGAGCTCACAGTTGTTCCTGGGTTCCAGGGATTCAGGGCAGAGAGCATGTTGAACGTCAGAGCATTCCTGATGACATTTCCTGAAATAAGACTTTTTATTGCTAAGCCTAAAATTATGAAGAAAGGTCATTCCTTGGTCCACCTGACAGAATGGCAGTGAGCCTCTAACACAATCAGTGTCATTCCGCCGAGGACCAGGCCTGTGCCCCCTCCACCCTCTACCTCATTTGTCTGGTTTTTGACTCTGTTTAGCATCCCCACAGTGATTTTGGTGACGGTTGCTTACATTTCGAATCCAAACAACAAAAGGTCACCGTTTCAAAAGCAAACCCAATTCCTTCTTGGCGCTTGATACCATTAATACCATTAATTTTTAAAAACCCATTCTCCATGGGTAGATAGTTCTTTAAATGTTAGATTTCTTAGTATTTCTTCACTGTTCATTTAATGAAATGGTTCTCTTTCAAATTTCAACGGATTAAGAACCACTCAGCAGATAAGAGAAAATTATGCATTGTCGCCTAGCTGTTATACATCAATAAATGATCTGCTAGCCAATGAATCTTTTAAATCATTCAATAAATTAGTTCCTGGAGTATTAAACTAAGTGCAATTTGGACAGCTTAATTTAGAAGCATTCTTTTTATGCTAAGCAGTCCTCTCTAATGAAATAGGACCATGTGAGCTGAGAAGGTTGCTGGCAAATACTCAGAGTCAAATCCAGAATGGCAATTGTTTATTGTTTCCTTTGTTTTCAGGAAGCAAGCTGTGTGGGTTTTGTTTTTTTAAGCTAAGGAAATCAAACAAACATCATGAATCCACTCTTTGAAAGGAGAGGACGCTGTCCTCAGCGGCAGGATAGTAAGGCCTGCAAGTTCTTTCATAACTTTGTGTTCCAGAATGTGTCTTCGTGGTTTTTTTTTTTTTTCTTTTTTTATTCCTAGGATACATAGAAGGGAACTAAGTCTAAGGCTGAAATAAACAACACAGCCCTTAGTGGGAAGACAATCATTCTGAACTATTCATTAGCTCTGCGTGGCTAGAAGGCACCTTGTCCTATGTATGTGCAGAGAAGCATCACATCCGTTGGGAGGTGTATTAAAACGCACATATGTGTAGGGGAGGAGGGAGAAGGGAGGGGGAGGGGAGATAGGTCTCAAGATGAAGAGCCAGTTTGATTTGAATCCAGTGAATATTCACTCAGTGCTGGGGACTATGGAAAGGGGTATGCAAATAGCCATGATACATTTACTTTGGCCTCAAGTGGCTTGGCATCCATCAGAAGCTGGCAATCGTGGTGCCCAATGTAGTAAGTACATACAATAGGGGATGTACCTAATCAAAGCCACAGAGAAAGAGCTATGCTGAGGGGCAGAATCAAGAAGGGATTCTCGGAGGGAGCACCTGAGCTCAGTTTTGAAAGCCAACGGGGTGGTGGGATATATTTTGGGTAGCTGAAGCAGCAGGAGGATCAGGCAGGCCTGGAGAACTCATAGGGTTTGCTATGTACGTGTGGGAAGTGGCATGGTGTCTTGCTTTGCATCTCAGGGTTCTAAATAGGAAGGGAGGGAGAAGAGGATTGAGATCTGACCAGGTATCTTTATTAAGCCAAGCAGACTTTAGACTTCAGCCAAGGGAGTCAGTAAGAGACTTGAAACATGAAAAGGACACGACCGGACTTGCAGTTTGGAAAAGTACTGAGAAAAGGGTCAACTGATGAGTTGAGATCAGCTGAGGAGCTCCTGGGAAAGGAAGGAATTAAACAATAGTAATTCAAAGTACAAATCCAGAATGCTCTTGAATGGCATCTTTTAGTACATCGCCACAAGGCAAAAGAGCTTCATCTGGGAATTCTCTGGTGTGGGAAAGCCCTGATGGTTTGTTAATGCTCCCCTAAACGCTGCACTATTTTTATTGCTTTGTATGAATGCAGTGTTGTGCTTTTTAAGTAGTTCTCTGTGGTTTCTGTGACGAGCTTTAGGGAATGAATCAAATCAGGCCAATGAGCAGGAGACTACAAAGCAGATGTGAGAGATGCCAGCTTGAAGGCTGGCGTGGGGGAAGCTGAGAGCGGCGGCTCCCCTTAATTTTCTGGTAAGACTTACGGCAAAGCAAACCAGATGAATTGTGTCTCCTCCTGGTCCAGATGGACAGGTGATGAAAGTGAGGATTCTATGAAAGAAAGAAACAGGTTCTCTGCCCGTCTAAGGCTGGGTTGTTGCTGCAACGCATAGCTGAAGGCTGGAGATTTGACTAGCTGTTTCTTATTACAGAGCCACTAACTGGTGAAGTTGAATTGAAAGGCTTCTTAAGGAATGCATTTCCATTTTTTTTTCTTGAACTCAACTTCAGCAGAGGATATGTAGAAAGAAACAAACACAATTATGGCACCCCAGAGGCATGAGCATGCCATACTGAGTGCAGTTGATGGTGGCCAGAAAAGCAGACATCAGAAGTCAAAAGCAAGGAAAAAACAAACAAACAAACAAACAAACAAAAAAAACCAGGAGGGAGAAGACCCGGTGCTCAGTAATCCAATCTCTTAGACATCAAGGGCACAACCCATGTGGAAGACACATGTTATCTAGTCATGTTAACACAGGCACAAAGAGTTGTGAGCAAGAACGTTCACAGGGAGACCATTTGTAGGAGTAAAGTCTCAGGAACAGCCCAAGATTCCACCAGCAGTAGATGGGTAAATAATATAATTGTATAATGCAGTTGTACGGAAAAGGACAGCCAAACTGAGCACATCATCATAAATGAACCTCACCAGTGCAGGCTGGCACAAAGTTATGTCATCACAAAACACACGCTGAGTAGTTCCCTTTATGTGAAATTAAGCACAGAAAGAAATGTATATTTATAGAAAAATACTATATACATAAAGGATTATTGACACACATAGGCAAAAGAAGGGAATGATGAACTCAGAACACCTGACAAGAGTTTCTTCCAGGAGTGGTAGGGGTGAGCAAGGAAGGCCAAGGTACTGGAACGCCAGGTTCCTTAAACTGGCTGGCAAGGATAACAGGGTTCATCTCTGATCTGTCATCTCTCCTTCCAGAAGCATTATTACTACTGAGCACGTGCATTCAATATTTAATTTTAAACAAGATAAAGGAAAACTGCCTATTGATGCTGCCAAGCTCAGTAAACAAGGGATCTATAGGAGGTTTAATATACTGTGCGACGTGCTTTCCTTTTCCCCCAACATGCAGAAGATGACCTCGGCTCCTGACCCAGCACAGCGAGTGGGAAGCACCCAGAAAAGCCACGGAGCTGAGACGAAAGCTGACACTGGGAGTCCTCTCGGGCAGCAGCTCCAGGAAGGCAGAGCTGCCAGAACCTAAGCTTGGGACTTTGGTCGCTGTGTAAAACAAATAAATATTAGAAACAAAAATAAATCCTGAGATCTCCACACTGGACAGCCCAGGCCCAGGGAGCTTGCTTTCTTGTTTTGATGCTTGCTTTCTGCTTGCTACAGTTAAGTGCCTACATAGCCCGCCTTTGTTTCCATGTGTTAGAAATTTAGTACAAATGAAAAGAAAATTAGAGGCTGGGTGCGCTTCCCATATTGTCAACAGGGATGTTTCCGAACATTGTTGAACCAGTAGGGACTCGGTGTTTTGGAAATAATTCAATATCGGAGCCAGGCATGGTGGTGCACATCTGTAAACCCGGCATTGGTGAAGCAAGAGGAATGTGAATTTGGGGCCCGTTTGGTCTATATAGTGAGCCTCTCTCTCTCCAAACAAACAACTAAAAGAAAAGAGAAAAGAAGTAATTTCTTGCTCAATTTAGACACCTTTGCCAATAGGGTACTTTACAGAAAAATGAACGCCAACCACCACCTCAGCTGCCCCTGCCTCTAATTCAAATAGAGATGGTTTTCCTGTCACACTGAAGCAATACTGGACACAGCCCCAGGTCATCTGATAAACATTACTGAAGTAATTTAATCTTTGAACTTTTAACACATGATAGCAGCGAGTGACCCCACAAACAGGGGGAGAGCTTCCTGCCCTGTAAAGACAGATTAAAGCAGGAGAAGCCTGTAAACAGAAGAGGGGTAAATACCACATGTTCACCAGGTGTTGTGTAGAGTGCAAACTAATCGGTTAGCAGTATCTCAATAATCATAATACCAAATCTTCCTGCGAATTTTCCTTTTCCCTTTGAAACTAAATGTTGAATGCATACTCCATAGTAATAATGCGCACGTAAGGGAAAACGGAAGAGAGACGAACACGGTTATCGTTGCCAGCCAGTTTAAGAGATCTAATGTGTCACATGGGAACTACTTGCTTAATAACTTTCCAAAAGTCCCCCGCTAGAGAGAAGAGCAGGACCTAGCCAAGGATAGCACCGTCTGGATAGGAAGTGTCCCTCAGAGGATCACGCCTTGAAGGGTTGGTTCCTGGTTGATGGATCACACTGGAGAAGTAATGAATCAACAGGACTCAGAGCTAAACAAAAAGATCCATCTACTGAGGAGTCTGAAATTTGATGGCACTGCTGAGAGGGATGGGTGGAGTTAGAAGAAGCAGGTCACTGGGAGCATGCCACTGAAGGGAATATCTCAGCCACCATCTCACACACTGAGTCTATGCTTCCTGAAGCCCGTGATCTGAACAGCTCTGCTCTGCAATGTGTGCGCTCTCTGACCGTGCTCTGTCTACCATAGGCCCACCGTGACAGGGCCGATTGACCATGGCCTGAAACCTCAGAAACAGACAACCAAAAATACTGCCCCTCTCAAGAGTTTCTCCGGAATGCTGTTATGGAGAACACAAACACATTGCCTCTGTCCTCTTAACCCCTACTCTGCAATGATGTCAGAATATGCTAGATAACAGCAGAAGTAGTCAGGACCACCTGGCTAGCAATTTACTTAGCTCACAACTACAAAGCCTCAGGTCACTAAAGCTAGGCTGTGATTTGGGTTTGGGAGAGTCTACACATTACTTTAAATAATTCAAAAGAGACTAACACATGGGTACCTAATATTTTGTGTGCAAGTGCTATAGACCCCTCTGGCTATCTGATATAGCCATAGTTCTTTAAAACGTGGGTGGGGTGGGGCAGGCTTGAGTATCTGCAGGGGATTTATTCCAGGACCTCCCGGTGACAGTAAAATCTATGGATGCTCAAATCCCTTGATACAGAAGTGAGTGCTAATGGCAATTATCCTTTATGCACACTTCTGAACACTCTAAATCATTTGTATACTATTAAAATACTGTGATTTCTTACTTTTTTCATTTCTGTGACCAAATATCTGGCAAGAAGAAACTTAAGGAAGAAAAAGATTTATCTTGGCTCACAAGTCCATGGTGGGTTAAGCCATGGCAATGGGACTTGTTCCCACTACTGCAACCACCTCAGAGCAGGGAGCAGGGGTGGCTCTGGACCATGAACTCTCCAGGCCACCTAGCAACCTTCTAAAACACCACCACCAACTGATCAGCCGTGTCCTGGGTTCCTTGGACTTGCAACATTTCTGCAAACTGAAACAAGAGGAAAGAGCAGGCTCAGCAGCTGCAGCCCATCCTCAAAGACTGAGGGCCCCTGCCCCGCAGTACAAAAGGGACCTAACAATCACTGAGGGTGGAGACTCTGACTATCCAAACTGCGGAAGGAGACATTCAGACTGCAGGGATGCCTGCAAGCCACAGAGAGTGCTGTAGGGTGCTATATTGGTGTGGCTTTCTGGTGGTGCGACAGCTTTTGAGCTATCCCTGCTCCTAGTTAAATAATACCTCACCCATACTCATGTTAGTAAACCCAGTAAAAGACTTCTTGTCTCACCAAAATTATTTACTGGCTCAATTACCACATAGGTCTCTAGTGAGCTTCCTTTTTTGGGTAAGTAGGTGTGTGTGTGTGTGTGTGTGTGTGTGTGTGTGTGATCTCCCCAGGAAATGTCGACATGTTCAAACACATGAACCTATGGGGACCACTTCAAAGCCAAACTATAACAAACGCCCAATACTGTGTAAATGGTATGTAAATATTTTTGCACTATATTGTGTTGAAGAAGAAGAAGAAAAAATGTCCACATGTTCTATGCAGACGCAGCTATTGTAACCACATTCTGATCCATGCTGAATTCACAGGCACAATACCCAAGGACACAGAAACCCAATTGTGTGTACACACACACACACACACACACACACACACACACATTTATATATCACAAATGAAGCCATTACAACGAAATAATATAGTAAAATATAAATTTACAATACAATGCCTATGTGTGCATATACGTCCTATTAATTTAATCTGAAATCATCGGGTCTAACGAGGTTGTGATTTGAAACTGTTGATGAGCATGATGGCCATTTCCAGGCAGCAACTGCAGCGTCCGCAACCGTGAACATGATACGAAAACTGTGGAAATGACTCTTCTTCGGCGAGGTACTCAAAGGCACCGCCAGTGCCCCGTGACTTGTTGTCTGCGTTCAAGATGAAAGGAAATGCCAAATTTCATAACTCATAATGGAAGGAAATACTATTTTCAACAAAAGCTTAGTAAAAATAAAGAGGTGATTTTTTTTTTCCTAAGTTCAGTGACCTCTTGAACCCTAACCATAAAAGACCCCAGTCCTGGGCTACGCAGCTTTATTGAATCACTGAAGGGAAATGTTCCGTTCACTCATTACAACACTATGCAGAGGAAAACAACAGACTCCCTTTGGCATAGAAAATCTATCAATTCCTTATTGACCAACAATGAAAAGAAACAACTTTCTGTGGCCAGTAGCCAGTGCTCTCTCTGAGAGCCAGCACTCTGGACGGCATTTCAAGAAGACACTTGAATCCTCTCCTCTGTTGGAAAGGAACACAGATACATCATTAAGATCATTATGCACCGAAACCACACAGTCACGCTGCAGAATGAAACTGCTAGCTTTTGAGAAAGGAAGCTGATGCTCGGAATAAATAAAAGCGTTTTTCTACAAATCTAAATCAGCAACAGTCTCCCAGAGATTTGAGAGAACACGGCCTACTTGTAAAACCACGATGGATGCCAAGAACAGAAGGTGAAAATTTAGCTTCACTTTCTGGCTGAAGATTTCAGGGAGTCAGCGCTGTGAGCGGCAGACTCAACCGAGGGGAAGATCCATCTCCAAATGTGATGCTTCTGGTCAGCTGCTGATTTTAGGAGCAGACCTGCGCTCTCTGATATCCGTTTGGAAAAGCTAGTCAGTAAAATGGATTAGGATTTAGCAGTGCCCCTGTAGGTTGGAGGAAGTTTGCACACACAAGCATCGTGAGGCTCCCGCAAGATGGAGACCACAGTGTCAACAGGAACAACAAACAATGTAGTTTCTATTTTTAATTTATTTGCTAGTCTTTGCCCCCAAGAAGATGTTCTCTGGGATTTTCTAGATAAAGGCAACCAGTAGGAAAAAAAAAATGTATTTTGTGACTTTGGAGTACAGATCTTAAAAGGACAGGAAACTTGTGAGTCTCAGCACCACAGACCTGCTGCCATGTTGTAAAGAAGTCCAGGCTTGCATACTGCCTACGAGACCCCAGAGAGAGTGAGTAAGTTCTGGAGAAGGATCCAGGCTAGACAGCCCAGCTTCCGTCAAGCTCCAGCTGGATGCAGCTGTGTGTGCGACCTCAGCCTACCCTGCTCGAGTCAGAACACCCAACCCAGCCCAATGCTGTCCACATGCTAATGAGAAATAATAAACTGTGGCCACCGAGTTGTAGAAGCATTTGTTATGACACAGTAAATAACAAAAAGAAAAAATGTTTACTGACAAGTCTTAAATCAATTCTTTGCCCTGAGAGACCAGGATACCTAACCTACAATCTGTGAATTGAAAACAAAGGTCCAATCCATTTTCCTTTGCTTCCTAATTTTTTATTAGCATTCAGAAGAGGGTTCGTTATTATGACTTTCATGTGTACATAGTGTTGGACCTTGCTCATGTGAATGACCCACCCCATTAACCCATCTTTCTAAGGCAGAGAGATTGTATAGCACACAATCCATGGAAGACAGTTTCCTACGTGGTCTCAAAAACTATCAGTTCCTGCTGTCTTGTCCTCCAGGACTGAGAACAGGTATGGGTCCAGGGATACAGCCAGTGGAAGTCATCATCTGGCAGTCCCCGCCCCCCTGAGCTTTTCTCAAGATGATGCTCACCACTGCTTGCAGGCGTGTGATGGCTGAGGAGCTGGAATATTTTGACCTGTGAGGAACATCCTGATGAAAATGTTCTCTCCGAGCTCCCTCCTGGCTTGTCTGGCAAGATACTTTTATCTTGCCCCTTTTTCAGCCATTCTTTCTCACTCCTACCACCTTCGGTCACTAGGACTTGATTCCCCAAGGTCTTTAACTCCTGCTTTTGGAGACCCAACCATAGCTTCCATGAAGTTTTGGGAGGAGGTTGGTGTAGTCAGACTGCATGATCTTGTTTTCTGCCCATGACTTCATTAATAAACCAAAGGGTTCTCCCAGAACTGGAAGTCAGAGTCCTAGAAGCCAAGAGTCAGGGTGCACCTCTCCAGAGAAGGCAATAGATCTGGGGAAGGATGGAGATAAGACACATTTCTGAGTACTAATCTATATTTGTAATATAGATGTAGGTATACTTGGTCTGAACATTTACCTCTGTTCAATACTTTTAAAGACTGTCTCATATTTTCTCAACTAGTCAAATGTCAAGGTTTCATGTATTGCTCTTTGTCTCCTTCTATCTTCGCAACACAACCAGGAGCTTGCTGGAGTCAACTGTCCATAATGATCTCCCACACTATTTAAAATTGTTAAAAAAATGAGTACATTGTAAAAAATAAATAAATCAATACCTTGTCAAGAGGGAAATACAGGTATGGGACTTTGTTATTCCCTGGGTAGACTCTCCTTGGAGACATTCAAATCCTCCACTCATGTTCCATTCCACTTAAAAGCCATTCAATGGCCACCCTCTCCTACTTTTTTGAATTATGTGTGATCAAAAAACAAAAAACCAACTAAAGTTAAAGTTAGTTTGAACACAGTACAGCTAGAAAGCTGGTTGTTGCTTTCTGTCTACATGCTCTGCTCTCTACCTCCTCCTCCTCAGAAGTGCTCTTGACCTTAGGAAACAAAGTCATCTATATGATCTGGAGATATTGCCAAGGACTGCAAACACCACCACTGCACATGTCCCCAAGGCCAGGCATGTAGCCTTGAACCTGCTGACCAGAGTGTTCCATCCTGCCCTGTTCCTCTGTCTTCACAGCACTTAAGAACACTGGCGTGGTGGAAAGATCTAGATGTGCTCCCTAATGTTGTATAGTATGAAGAGTCTTCAAAGCATTGAAAAAGTTTCTCAGGTGAAGCTTCTAGTTCCTAGTTGATAAATTAGTAATTATTTTACCGCAGCTTACAGAGTAGCAACAAGGATCCCATAAACTCAAGGATAAGGATGTACGTGGCAGACCACAAGCCAAGGGCTTGCTGATGCAGGAATATTGTCAACCATTCTTAGCATCTCCCTTGGCCCTCATCACATCCCTACAGAAGAAATATTCTTACCCTGACTTTGAAGAACAGGTAACCAGCCCACGGCTAGTAAATGGCCAAGCTAATTCAAACCAGGTTTATCTAGTTCCAGAGTCTGCCTTGTGCTCACTAACCACATGACCTCCAACATGACCGCTCCCTGGAAGAGTCAAGCTCTGAGACACTGTGCTCCTTCCCTTCCTGTTAAAAGTCAGGGCATATGGGAAAAGCCCCCAAGGCTGTGTCAGACCACATGTCTGAGGGTTTGGTGGGGCAAACCTCCGCCGGGGTCAGATATAAGCTTGACCAGAGCTGTACTGCAGAGACTGGAGGTTCTTCTGACAGCTGAGAGGGTGTGGACACTAGCACGCTTTCTCTGAGCATCACTAGCTTCTAAGGTGATGTGAATACACAGTGAGCAACACCTCTCTGCCAGGAAACTCTCCTTATGGCTTGGCCATTCCAAAGTTTATTTCTTCATCTCTATTTAGAGCTGAGTATTAAGCATCAAGCAGGCAACCCCATTAGAGTGATGAAGTATATTCTTGCCACAGTGCTTCTAACCCAACACCCTGTTTCCAGGGCCTCCCTGACCTAAATTCATATCACTACTGCCATTTTAAAGTGCTCTGACAGCTGCAAATGTGTCCTTAAAATCTTTCAGTGACTTCCAATTGCACAACAATAGAACATACACCCTTGAACCCACCACTAAGCCCCCATGACTCCCTTCCAGCCCTTTCTCAGCTCTCCTGCAAGCTCCAGACCCTGAACCAATGTGCTCTGCTCTCTTAACCAAGGCCCCACCCACTCTCTCTGGTTACTTGGCCACTTCCAACATTTGCCGTTTTATTAACACCACAGGTTCCTAGTTATAACTCTTCCTAACACTGGGCAGAGCTGCTCTCACCACCAACTCAGCTCTACAGCCTTCTTAAAACCCAGTGTTCTATGTCTACAGGACATCATCACCACCTGAGATTCAGTTAATGCTTTCATTAGGGCCGGGAAGTCTACCATCTCCAATGTCTCCTGTCCAGGTACACTGCAGTGACTCCATCTTTCCAGCAAGCATGAGGTAAGAAAACATGGGGTCAGAAGTTAGGGCTCTTAGAATCCCGTTTCAGCAATGACAAGAAATTGGACAGGGACTGTGGTGGTTTGAAGGAGATCAGCCCTTGTGTATTTGAACACCGGATCCCTCGTTGGTGCCACTACTTGAGGAGGTTTAGGCGGAGGAAATATGTCATTGGGGATGGGCTTTGAGATTAAATGCCTTGTGCTATTTATTCTCTGTTTGCTCTCTGCTTCCTACTTGCATTTGAAGATGTGAATTCTCAGCTCTCTGCTCCAACCACCATGCCAGCTGCTTGCTGCCATGTCTCCTTGCCTTGATGAATGCTTACCCCTCTGGAACCATAAGCCCAAATTAACTTCATTTCTGTAAGTCACCGTAAATATGACGTTTTATCACAGCAATTGAAAAGTAACCAATACAGAGACTCTTTAGCTTCTGGGACTTGGTCCCAGTGAGATCCATGTTCCAGTTATAAAATGCTACCTAGCTGATATAACCCATCCCGTGAATCCTAAATAAGAGTGGATTTATCCTGATACTGAAAATGTAAAATACAATACTTATGACTAGCTGCAATCAAGTAAATTAGATTAATTATGCAAACCTCATGTCAACAGAATTCTCACTCAGTAAAATCTAATAAAGAATGAAAATAGACAGGTAATTCAAGCTCTTATTTTAATGTTTACATGGAGAATAATTAGTGCCAATAAATATTTTCAATAACGATACAAAAATGGAAATGATTAAATTATTTTCTTCAAGACATTTAGCTTAATGAAGGTTAAAATAGAAACATGTTTGCCCAAGCAGTTCATCAGCGCGGCTAGAAATCCTGATAAAACTTTATATATTTTTCAATGAGGAGTCAAAACAGCCTGGGGAGGCAGGGGCCGGGGATCCTTGGAACCAGGCCTAGTAGTGCTGTCCTATGATCCAGGCTACTCAGGAAACTGAGGCAGGAGGACCACAAGTTTAAGGCCAGCTTCAGCAATGCAATTAGACCCTGCCTCAAAATAAACATATTAAGGGGCCAAGAACGTAGCTGAGAGGTAGAGAATTGGCTAGAGAGTGTGAGGCCCCAGTGCTAAAGCAAACAAAAGCCACAAAACACCCTTGAGCTTGACGATCCGATGACATCAGCACAAAATGTCCTGTGCATGGCAGAGTAGTGAAGACCAATGCAGACTACCAACTTTCCTATTTGGAAAAGGACCAGAGAGATCCTAAATGCTGCAGCAGGATAGCCTTGACCTGGCTACAAGTTAAGAACAGCCAATGAAACGGGACTAAGGTTCTGTGTGACCCAGAGATGACATTGGTAAGAGTGTAGGGTAATGTCAGCATGAGAGGCTGCCTTGGGCTGGAGAGATGGCTCAGTGGTTGAGAGCACTGGCTGCTCTTCCACAGGACCTGAGTTCAAGTCCAGCAACTTCATGGTGGCTCAGAACCATCTGTAATTGGATCTGATACCCTCATCTGTTGTGCAGATGTGCAGGAAGACAGAGCACTCACATAAATAAATAAATAAATAAATAAATAAATAAATAAATAAGTCTTCAAAAAAGAAAGAGCTGGGCGGTGGTGGCACACGCCTTTAATCCCAGCACTTGGGAGGTAGAGGCAGGCGGATCTCTGTGAGTTCAAGGCCAGCCTGATCTACAGAGTGAGTTCTAGGACAGCCAGAGTTACAACAGAGAAACCCTGTCTTGAAAAACCAAAAAAGTTGCCATGATTTTGGTGGGCTTAAGGCTGTTGCAAATGATATATAGTGTATTTTCCTCACTGCCTCCATGTTTCTCCCTCTCCATCTTTATCTTGACTTCCATCTTCTTTCTACCAGGTGGGTAGATAGATGGATAGATAGATAGATAAATAGATAGATAGATGATAGATAGATAGACAGACAGACATATGGCAGGTACATAGACATATATATATATATATATATATATATATATATATATATATATATATATATATATATATATATATATATATATATATATATATATATAGGTGTAGAGCAGCGTTCCCAACCCACGTGTCACAACTTCTTTGGAGGTCAAACAACCCTTTCAGAGAATAGCCTAAGACCATCTACTTACCAGATATTTACATGACAATTCATACATAACAGAGGCAAATTTACAGTTATAAAGTAGCAATAAAAATAATTTTATGGTTGGGGTTGGCGGTCACCACACCATGAGGAACTGCATTAAAGAGTCGCAGCGTTGGGAAGGTTGAGAACCACTGAGAATGAAGTCTGACACTTGATGAAGGCCACTCTACCATTCCACATTTCTTTTATTAATTTTTACTCTGTGTGTGTGTGTGTGTGTGTGTGTGTGTGTGTGTATGCATGCTCGCACACGTGCATGCGTGTCTGACTGCAAGGAGCACATGAGAGGTCCTGTGATCTTCTGAATGTCAGTCTTACCTTTTGCCTCTTTGAGGCTGGGCTTCTCTTTCTGCTGCTCTACTGTGTACCCCAGGCTATCTGGCCTGAGAGATTCTCTTTCTCTGCCTCCCATCTTCCAGTAGATGTGCACTACCACATCTGACTGTTTATGTGGGTTCTATGGTTTCCACTCATGTCAGGCTTGAGAGGCAAGCAGAACCCACAGTGGGTGAGGGAAGTGCTCTCCTTCTGCCTTCTGAAGGCTTGCTGGAGCCGCAGTAATGCAGTTCCCCAGGCATATGGGACATAGAGCAACTGGGGTGAGCCTCCTTGTCTCAGCACCCCCAGCACCCCACTTAGAGATCTGTCATTCTTTTAAGTGGACACTTTAGGCACACATGCGGAGACAAGCCTCCTTTGGTTTTAGTATTTTTAACTTAAGAGCCGTGGCGTTCTGCAGAGACTGTGGGTCCTTTCTGACAGATATGTACACATGATCTGTCTTGTGTGTTTAATGCTATGGCCGAGGTCAGTTTTCTTCTTTATCAGGTCCTGGGTATTTGGACAGTATTCCCAGAGCTGAGCCTCACAAAGAATGCCTTTATTTACCTGAGACCTTCTTTCCTTCCTCCAGTCCCTTGTCTCCGACAATCACCACCGAGGTGCTGTCCTAGAGCTAAGAGTGAGTTGGAGCTAGCCTGGAACCCCGTCTCATCCTGAGAGAGGTAGGAGTGCGGCTGGCCCTTGCCTTAGCTCTGGCTAGAACCCAGCTAAACTGCCTGCTTTACAGAAGCAAAGGAACGTGGCTTGGTTGATGCTTTACTCTGTAGCTGGAAGCATGGAGTCCCCATATACAGATGAGGCTGTGCCAGTATTCTTGTCTTAACCAATGGGTCCCATTCTTGGGACCAAGGACTTCCCCCTGCCTATACTCTATAAATGTACCCTGCATTAAAGAGAGATCGCCCCCACCGATGAGTTCCTGTAGTCGTGCGACTCACAGAGCTCCAACCAAAGGCAGTAAGAACCACTCCATCCACGCCGTGTTCCCACAAGGCTTCCTGCCTGGAGACGGCCAACCATGGGTGGCTACAGCTGCTCCACCAGGCAGGGAAGCCATGGCTACGGGCTTGAGCGTGGGATGGGTGAAATTCAGTTACAACACATCATCTAGCTCCAAGGCTCTAGGCATGGGGAGGGAGGGGGTCTCCCAGCATCTAGGTTCCCTGCTGAGAGGCAAACCCTCCCTATAGTTAGCATACATGGGCCCCTTGCTTCGCTTCTTTTGTTCATCTTTTGGATTCTAGATAAGTGCCATTCATCTTTCAGTGTGTCTTGCCTTCACAGGAAGAGTCAGAAGACTTAGTGTGACACCAGCTACGGGTATCTGGCTGGTAGCTAAGCCCTCTCCCTACCTCTGTGGCACACACTACCCCGAGCAGCAACCTGGCTTCCTAAGTTGGCAGTTTTGTACAAGATACAGGAAGGACAGGTGTGCAGCCTCGGGTACTGCAGCAATTCACAAGGCTGAGGGGGGCATGCAGTAACAGTTGGCTGAGGAGACCTGTGTGTGCTTGTGAGATTTGCATCACTAAGACAAGCATGGTGGGTCAGGGAGACACCATCCATCTGCCCTTCACAGTTCAGTGTACATATCTGCACACACTCCCATCCCCCAGTTGGGATATGAATATCTAGCTTTCCCTTATGGGTTGGATTTGAATGAGAAATACTTTCTTAGATCATGAATTTTACCATTTGTAATTTTCCTTTTGTTATAAGCATTCTTGTAAGCAATCCAGGGATTAACAATAAAAGTAGAAACAGCAGCATTCATTGTGAGTCGGGCAGTGCTGTGTGCATATTAACATAGCTGCATCATCCCAGAAGTTCTTGGCAGGAACCATGGAAGGGATGTCTGAGAAGTTTGTGATCTAGGCACTGACTTCGTCCGTTTCTGGAGATGATACCTCCCACCTTACGATAGTGGACATCTCCCTGTGCCATGGAGCATGCTCTCTGGTGTCTCCTCTCTTATGGGCAAGAAGGAAACTAAATAAAGACCCCACCTTTATGCATTCATTTGACTTTATTATAACCTGGAGTTCCTATCTGCACAATGCAGTCACATACTGTAGGGTTATAGTGAGTGGGGGTGTGTGCTTGTTGTACATGTGTGTGTACAACATTTAGTCCATAGCAGGCAGGTTCAGTGAAATCTTATAAAATGAACAACAGAGTTAAGCAACGTGTTAGAAAAAAGTATAGTGAGCTAGAAGAAAGGCCAGTGGAGGAGAAATGAGAATCACCGAGAGGAGTGAGGAGAATGTGACTTGGTCTTCCTTTCTGGGAACTCTGGGGGAACTGCTAAGGACCAAACCTTGGCAGAATGCACATGCAGTGTCCTCGTTAGGTTTCTGCTGTGATAAGGACTATGGCCAGAGGCCACCAGGAGAGGGAAGGGCTTACTTCATCTTACACCTTACACTTCCTGACAATAGTGGACCACTGAGAAAAGTCAGGGCAGGAACCTGGAGGCAGGAAGTAATACCTTAGCCATGGAGGAGTGCTGCTTGCTTCCTCTGGATTCCTAGTTTGCTTTCTTATGCACCCTGGAATCACATGCCCAAGGTGACATCACCCTCAGTAGGATAGAGATAGATAGACAGACAGATAGATAGATAGATAGATGACAGGTCAATCTGATGGGGAATTTTCTCAATTGCCACTCCCTTTTCCCAGATGTCTCTAGCTTGTATCAAGTCAGAAACAAAACAAAACCTATTCATAACAACAACGACAAGGACACCCAGATTAACACCTTGTAGGTCCAAATGGTAGAAATGCTGGAAAACCATGCACAGAAAACCTTGAAGGACTTACTCAGTCAAATCAAAACACAAATCACTTTCAGAGCAGCGACAAAAAAGCTGATATCCGACATCTCATCACAAGGGTAGAGGAAAGGACAGAAGTCACACTTTCAGGAGCTCAGAGAAAATGCTTGCCAATTAAAATCCCACTGCATAAAACACGGCTTTCATAGCCAAAGGCAATATCCCATTACGTGGAACATGACCATCAAAATCAAAGCCAGCATCCCATTGCACTAGACATGGCCTCCACAATCAAAGGCAGCAGAAAGACACTTAAAAGCAAAAATAGATAGCATGTTGTTGACATACATTTCTAAAATAAATACTAAAGAGTTTTTTGAAGGGACAAGAAATGCACAAAAGACTGATTGTGGCTGACGAATTAAATGTATAGTGAATTCTCACCACTGGTTAGCTCGTTGTAAATAATGCCTATTTAAACTAGATATAGAATCAAATTTAATAGCAAAAACAGGAGAGTAAATAAAGACTAAAATATTCTGAGGCTCTCACATTTCTCTAGAAAATAGTAAAATTCTAATTTATATTAACTTTAAGTGAGCTAGCAGTCATATTGTGCTGTCTAGCACTGTTATAAAACAGTTTCGAAAGAATGATAGCTCACAGATGCGTTGATAGAAATAATAGAAAGACATAAAACTCTAAGCAGTTAAAACAGAAGGAAACAAAACTACAGAGCAAAAGGTACAAATGGAAAACATGTAACAAGACAGTAGATTCTTTAAAAAAATCAGTAATTACATTAAGTGCAAATGTATGACTCCACATTCAAAATATTTTCAGGGTGTACAAAAATAAAACCCATTATGCTGCATGAGAGAAGTATATCTTAAATATGATGCTGTAAAATGACACAGAAACACTGCAAAAAAGAAAGGTAACCCATGTGCATACTGTCAAAAGAAAGCTGGTAAAGTTACACTACTATCAGTCAAGTCGACTTTAGGATAAGAAGCATTACTAGAAACAAAGATAGTTCATAAGAAAGAAAGATTTAGGGCCAGGAATCTGTAGCAGGGCGTCTACTGCTTTGAACAGCACAAAGCAAAAGGAAAAATCAAACAAGCTTCAGTTATTACAGGAGGTTTTAATTAGATCTCTCTTGTAAGCTATGGAGCAAACAAAGGGAGAAAAGGAGAGAGGTAGGGAGGGAGGAGAGGAGAGGAGAGGAGAGGGAGAAAGAGAGAGAGAGAGAGAGATTCTACTCAGCTATGAAGGAAAATGACCACCAGGGCAAGTTACACCCAAAGGCATGAGAATGGATTTTCTTGGGCTAACCAGCAGCCATCTAATTGGACTTAAGGTCCACTCGATAGGAGAAAATTCACCCTGGGTTTTATATAGCCAAACACTTATGACTGGTGAGGTCATAGACACTAGAGAAGAGCATACTACTGCCAATTCTCTAAACTATGATAATTGCCAACTACATTCTAAATATGTCCCCTTATATCCACAGATTGGCGTAATTTTGACCTCTCATCAAAGAAGCTTCTTATTGTAGCAGAAGGAGACATGGCAGTAATCTCTAACTGATCAAAGGCAGAGAGCAACTGACTCCGCGCTGCCCATTGACAACACAACCCCTACGCCTAAAATTCAGGGAACACTGTAGAAAAGGGCAAGGGAAGATTGTAAAGGCCAGATGACCAGGACATCTGCTTTCAGATACTGTCTTGCCTATAACACGAGGAATTATACTCATTAAATCAATACTATGGTCACCTAAACAAGACTCACACAATGAGAACACCAGTTGACATTCCAACATAGATAGAGGGAATTTCACAAAGCCCCCGTGCTGATGAAGAGCTACAGCCAAACAATGGCTGATAAGAGAGAACAATCATCCTCCTCTAGGAATGAGCCCTCCATTAGGTTATCTAGTCTCAGGTGGTCAGCCTAAAATGCATATACAGATGAGCAGTACTAAATGGATAAGCAGATTATATTTATATGTACATATATGTGTATAATAATAATAATTAAAGAAGAAGAGGTCAGTTTGAGAGAGAGTTGGGGGACACAGGAATTGTGGGGGAAGGGTGGGTGTAAGCGATATCAATTCTCAGAATAATAAGTGTAAAAATGTTTTTGTAAGACCCTGATTGACATAAAAAAGCATTATAACCAACAACTGAAGAATGTAATTGCTTTGAAAGTATACCAAGAATGTTTGCTAAAATTAACCACTCAGAGGTCCAGAAATTAAATTTTAAATGGTTGAAATTAAAAGGAATATGTGGGTTTTTTTAACCACAAAGCTACAGTAGAGTATATTGCCTTTTGCTTATAATAAATGCAAGAATAGAAGAATCAAAATGGTTGAAAATTAAGCAATAGACTTTAAAATAACCCACTGGCCAAAGGGGATAAAAGTCAATGGAAATTATGAATACTTTAAATCAATAAAAACTATAGTGAATCTCTGTGTACCCTTAAGACCAAGCTTAACATACATGTAACATACATCGAGTGCACATATAAAGCGAAGGCTAAAGTTTCATCTTCTCTGCATCTGTCTTAAAGAATTTAAAAAGATAGCAAAGAATTCACAATAAAAGCTAATAATGTGAAAAAGGCACAAATAATAAAACAGGAAACAAAAAACACAACAGAGAAATCAACAAGGCAAAATATTTCTGTCTTGAAATCAATAAATCACTTTGTTATGATTCAGGCAAGACAGAAATAAGTTACTGATATCACCACCGATTCATCATTACAGAAATTGAATCCAAGATTTGAAGCCTTTTCTTAAGGAAACCTCCAGTCCCAGACAGCTTGACCCACATAGTTCCCTACACAACACTGAAAGTTATTACTGGACACTGGAAAGGGAGAAGATGCTCGCTAAGGCATGTTACAAAGTCTACAAAGGACTGTTTCAAAACCCAAAGTTAAATGAAGAGAAAAGAAAATTCCAGGCGTAAACCTTAAGCCCTGTGTGGAGGTCACTCCCTAGGGTCAGCAGTGAGAGAACAAGGTCTCTCTCTGTTAGTTCTCTACATGGATTATAAAAACATGTTCACAGATGGCAGGAGGAGGTTGTGTTCTTCAAACAATTGTTCAACTTCCCGCTGATTCTCAAACAGACTGGGATTTCCTATTAATGATTTGCCACTTTGAACTTTTCCAGTGTCTCATTATGTCTCCAACAATGCCTAGACTTCTGTCTGCCTTGACATCAGTGATCTTGACTTTGATAATGCAGACCTGTCTTCTCTGTTGAAGGGAGGGCTGTAGGAGACACATCGTGGCTGTTTTATGACTGCTTATGGATAGTTATGTCATACTTGGTTTTTGTGCTTTGTGTTTAATCCTACCAACATACTCTAAGACTCGTGTGCCCTAACTGTTTCCATACCTGGTGGAAATCACCCACGTTCCGCACATAACCAGCCACTTCAGTATCAGAATTGAAGATCTTCCAGACCTTTCTTCGAGCCTTTTTGTATTCTTGCTCTCCCTTCCATTCCATAGCCATCAAGGAGCGCTCGGTCAGGGGGGCTGCCACGATGATGTCTAGTTGACCATTATAGAGCAGAACCTGAAACAAAGTCCAGCCCTCAGCAAATATGAATTCAGAAGAAAAGCAAGAGGGAAGACTCAGGGATGGAGGGTGAACCTGAATCAGACATAGGAACCTGAGCTTTGGAACCGGATCCTAAGAGGTGAACCCAGCAGATCTGAAGCTCACTTCTTCCCAGGACATCACACACACCAACAATCTGACAATGTCTGTCTCAGACAATGCATCCTTCCAAAGTTAACTCACCCTAGTCAGCAGGCATCTGTGTCCCAAAAGACATGCAAAGAGATTTTCCTGGACTCTGTACAATGTTGATCTCTTCAGTCTCCAATTTTGCCTGAATGGAGATCTCTGGTTGAGTCTTTAACTTGGATTTCACTGTGTTTGCTATCTCTGCTCTCATGATGCAGCCTTCTTAAAAGGCTTAAGCACAATTTAAAAGCCCAGTGTGTGTGTGTGTGTGTGCGTGTGTGTGTGTGTGTGTGTGTGTGTGTGTGTGTGTGTGTGTGTGTGTGTGTGTGTACATCCACATAGGCATGAACAACTCATTTGGCTGCCTAGAAAGAGGTTACATTATGGAATCAAAGGATACTAAACTTTGAATCTCAAATTGCTTGGTCCCCCTGTGTCAGGTTTGTAGCAACTACAGCTTCTGCAAACAGAAAGGTAGATGCAAGTTCTCACATCTGTTGACTCCGTGAAACTCCTAAGGCTTCTTTGCTTTACTGAGATAACCACTCATTCACACTGAGGAAAGCCCTTTCTTTTCGGCCCTGTCCCTCCCACACAAATGGATACCATGGAATGCTGAGATGGCTCTTCCTCTCCCCACACAACTCACAAATTACATGGAAAGGGTTTAGACATATGGATACTTTCTGTTCCCAGTAAACCCATTTAGTGATAATGCATTCTAGAAAAAGAAAGAAAAAAAATTTAAAAAATTCAGATAACTATACTCACCGAGTCTCCCTCTAACCAAGAACTTAACAAAACCCAAATACTGTGACTGGTGAGTGGTTAAATGCACGGTAGTATAGGAATTCTATGGGATGTTGTAAAGCCATTTAAGTATTTGGTTGGGCCATGAAGTGAGGTGGGACACACTCATCGTGGAATTACAATAAGAAAGCTGAAAGTCAGACATAAGCTGTATCACAATTACCTTACTAAATACATGCACGAACACACATCCATAAAAGGAAAAGTCTAGAAAATAATGTGGCTGGTTAATTTACACGGTAGAAGCCTGAGCCACTCCCTCCTTTGTTTTCTATTCCTCTGCAATTCAATTTATGGTACTAACATGATCATAATTACCATAAAGCATTGCCACATTACCAAAAGAGGAGGTTTTCCTAGATTGTGTAACCTTTGGTCTGTTCCCAGGCTCTGTTTCGGCCTGCGTGCAGACAGACCTCTGGTTCAATCTTCAGATTGGTTATCAAGTGTTTTGCTACATATGTTTCCATCTCTGCATGGCCCGAGCTTCCCATACAGCTTAAACATAATTAAAAACCCCCCAGGACTTTGACACACGCCCAACCCTCAAACAGAGGTGGGATAGGATTCAGGCTAAGATGAAAGAGACCTCGGCCCCCACCACAGGGACACTCAGCCTTTCATGTTGCTCAGCCACCATAGCCACCCCTTCTTCTACATAGGAACCCAAAGGGAAAAAGTCCTTGATAGATTTAAGGCCATTTTTAAAGATTTGACTCAACTGAGCAATAAAATATTTGCGTTGTTTATACAAAACACTGCCTCAAAGGCTTCTAGTACTTATGGCTTGTGCAAAGCCTCCTACAGCTGTTTCAGCCAAAAAATATGGAAACAATTACCTGCGATGGGTACCAGTGAATGAGGCTTAAATGCTTTACCATTCTAAGAAGGCTTCATTATGGTTGATTAACAAAGATAATCACGTACAAAGTAATTCTCCTTCCAGAGTTCAGTGGAAAGATGCTGATTAATTAGCAATTCACCAGATTGCCTGTTCATCGGGGCTGCCCATGGCCATACTACGAGCGAGCATCTTCTCCCAGAAGCTACCTTCTTTAAATCATCACTGTATCTTAGAAGCTAATGTAAGGTGTTTTTGTTGTTGTTGCCTGCTTGTTTCTTTTTTCTTTCTAGAGGGACAGTAACAAAAGCAGTTGCTTACAGGCTTGTCTGTGCAGAGTCGAAGCTTGTGTTTGCTGATCTGAACTGAGACAGAGCCCACCCCTGAGCTGCTTCTTGTATTATTCCAAATTCTTCACAGACAAAACATCAACTCTGAAACAAGGCAGGGAAGAGCCACGATGCATCATCCTGTGTGTGAAGCGATACGGAAAGGCTCACTCTGTGGGGTAATGAATATCCTCCATTTTTGAAGCAGGGTAAACACTTTTCATTTCTTAAAGGCACGCAAAACAAACGCAGCAAAAGAGATGCCAAATAAAAAATGGTTGTGACTATCTTGGCTGCCAGCTTGGCTCACTTAAGAGAAGTCTACATCTTTTGTTCTAAATCACATTTCTGCATGTGTCTATGCGGGTGTTTCCAGAGATGACTGGCATTTAGTGAACTGAGTCGGGAAAACACAAGCCTTGAACCTTGATGGTACCCCCCGACAGGAACAAAAAGTCAGGTGAAGCAGGACTCTGTGAGCATCATGCTCCATCCTCTCTAGCAGATGCAGTGTGCTACTGCCATTGCTCGCAGACACCAAACTCAGATGTGCCAGCTTTCCAATGCATAGTCACGCCTGTCACTCTCCGGGGTTGCGGTAGGTAGCTTCCTGGTCTTTTCAAGCAATCTCCTGACTGAATGGGTGGGAAACACAGCCCAGGGTCCAGCACCTCAGGTACATGCAGTCTAGAAGGCACAAGCATGTGCCTGCTCACATCAAAGAGACACAGAAAGCCCATGGCTTTGCCAGGCGCCACACTTCTGAAGACAATGAAAGATGCACACACAGCCTGGCTCTCCCCACAGTGGTCAGTAAGGGACCTAGCTCCACCTGTCCTAGACTGAAGCGTTTACCAAGATCAGGACTTTCGGTGCTCAGAGCAGGGGAGTCGCACAAACTTGCCCACAGGGTATGCTGGTTGTTAAAGCAACAGAGACTAAAGACAAGGAGAACAGAGACTCTAGATTTTTCATTGCACGTCCTTGTCAGCAGTGCATCAAACTAAATAAGGAAAGGCAGTTGGAGCTGCTTTCCAGAGATGAGCCAGGCGGCGTCCTTGAACACCCCAGCTCCCCACTCTCCCACCTGTCAGCTGTGAGAGCGACAGGGAGCAACCTTTTCCTTCAGTCTGTGGAGGGCTGGCTGATTAGCTCCGTAGAGCTGGTTGTTATGCTACAAGACGGAAAAAATAATGCTTATTGTATGAACAAGAATCAATCAAAAACCACACCCTACTTGTTTATGCTCTATAATTACCATGTTTTAAAAACATGTGCACGCTTTCAACTCTGGAGAAGAATGAGGAAACATGCTGGCAGTTCCAAGGCAGCCGAAGGATGTTCGTCTCGTTTTATCTTGATTGGTGTGGAGTTTTTTAGTTCGTGTGATTACAATGCTGTCAAAATGAAAAACTGTACAACAGGCAGGGACACTAAAATTAAACCGGATGCCTCTGTTTGACAGAGGATATGACTGGGGAAAGAACCTGCAAACTTCCGGAACTACCAGTCCCCCAGTTTTTCATAGCAACTAAATAAAACAACGCCTTTTTGGCTCTTAGGTGATCTCAAAAACTCCTTCCAAAGCTGAAGCCTTTAGGAAAAGGGTTCGGTGACCAGGATGCCAATCATCTTTTCCTCTTTTGTCTTTGATAGAAGGCAGAGGGTGGACTAGTGACGTGACTCAGCTGGTAAAGGGGTTCCCACCAAGCGCTCGACCTAATGACTTGAACCTCTGGAGCCCACATGTGAAAGGAGAGGACTGACTTCATTTTAGAGCTCTCTTATTACCTCCACATGTGTCCTGTGGCACAATCATCCATGTGGACACCAACACACACACACACAAATACATAAATAGATTGAACCTGGCACAGAAAGAGTGTTTTTTAACCTGTATTCCAAAGTGCATTCCCCTACACATGGCTTTGTTCCCACCCACCTTCCTGAGGCAGGGGAAGGCATATGTCCGTTAAGGAAGCCATGAGTGTATGTGGTACTGGATGACTCCTGAATCCCAGAGTTTTAAATACCTCCTTCAGCAATCGACCCAGTCCTTCCAAACAGATGGTACCGATTGCCTCGAGTAAGTTACACAAATTCCCTCTCCTATGCAAATTCCAAAACTTCTTTGGTTCCTTTCTTCTCTCATCCCAATCCTTCATGAGTTCTGAGAATTTCCTGATCCATTGATATCTTTCTACCAACACTCCCATGCATGTTTCCACTGCTAAAAACTCCAAAATCTAGATACTTACAGCGCAGTGCCATTCACGCCTGCATGGCGAGCCCAGTAGCACCAAAATGTGAATGTCAACCCACAGAGATTCTGCACACTTTTATGGGCACAGATATGGTGCAGAACCGAAGTAAGAGTCAACAGGAACACTTGATCTAAGCTCCCAGTATGAAACCCCGGGTGCCTGTGTCCCTCTTATCCAGTACATGATTGGCTGACAAAGGCTCCAGGAGATGCTTCTAAAAAGCAAGCCTTCATGATCTATGACGGACTTCCAAGTGAAATTCACCCACAGGTCTGCAGTAGGAGGCGATGAAGCCAGCGTAAACCTGCCCGCACATACTCCGACTCTTGAGGGAACAGCCTCCCAATGCTTATTTTACACACAGAGGTCATAACAGCTCAGTTTTTCTTGAAAGTTAGAGGCATGAATTATTAAATTGTGACTCTAAAAGCATTTAAAAGCCTGGAATTTAAGATCACAGGGAATTTTCCCACACTGGATGCTATGCAAGTGTGGTAAATGGCACAGCTTAAAAAAAAAATCTTCCTGAATAATCCTAGAACCCATTCCTGTTCTGTTGTAGGAACTGTGCAAAGTATCTTACAGGACTCACAGAAGACAGATGCTATTGATCCCATCTTGGATGCCAGGTGCCAGAGATGACGAAAGGCATGCTAGGAGACCTGTAATCACGCAGGCGGCAGAGAATAAAGGCCAGGTCTGCCTAAGCCCAAATTGTGCTTCTAATAACTCCCTTTCACAGTGCCTCATTACCAAAGGTCTCTATTTACAGATACAAAGTCAAACTTAATGTAAATATAAACCTTTGGGATGAAGAATGCCTGCTTATAGTTAACACAGTAGGCTCTGCCTGGGTTTGCATCATTTAGCTCTGCACTAAATAGCAGATTCACCTCAGCTAAGATCCTAGACCAATCCACCAACATCTCCTCACCCACAAAATAGGGATAAAGCACAAAGGAACTGGGAGAATCGTGTGATCTATGCACACAGTGCTCAATCCAAAGCATGGAAAAGCATTTAAATTTTCAGTAAGAATCTCATCACCCCACCTGTGAGGCAAAATTCACAACAGCTTGGTATTGTCCAAACGAAATATATGACTGGGGTTGTAAGACTTAGAATCGGACACAGCTGTGCCGGACCACAATGTGACAGCCAACAACAGAGGCTTGTAAAGGCCACAGGAAACGTGCAGACAGAAGTCTTGAACTTCAGCCCTGGCCTCACCGACAAGGCCTGTGTTCGCTGAGTGTGAGCTTTGATGTGTCACAAACTATTCTGAGCCCTACATTCTCCTGGAAAAGTAGAATACCCATAGCTCAGAGTTTTAAGAGGGTCAAGTCATATGTAAAAGTCTCCTGTAACCTGAAGGGCAGGGTTCTATCAGTGTCGCTGTTTATTATTTATCAAGTTCAATGGCAAGCTAAAAAATGTGTAGTTCTACTTCAGTACAAAGGTCTAGATTGGCTCCCGGAGACTTGCGATCAACAGTGTCATTCCTGGCAGTGTGAACGTGGATCCATCACACTACAGCTGAGCAGGGGGCAGAGAGAAGGCCAGAACTAGGGGTAATACATTACTTTCAAAGACCCATCCTTGTGATTTATTTCCGTCAGCCAGAACCCATTTCTCAAGCAACCTCCCAAATTAGTGTCACCAGCTGTGTAGTGAGAGTTTACAGCACACATCTGTGAGGGACATTTCAGATTCAAGCCACGGCACCCCCTTGCCCAACTCTAAACCACAATGCCATACAGTTTATGAGGAGGAGCCTTTGGATGGGACAGGTCCTGAAAATGGACCCCTCCACACTGAAGGGTCCCAGGGGAGTTCTTTTTTGATCTGTGATGATACCAGAAATCATCAGGTTGCAGTCCCAAGAGGCCCCTGGCTGCAGGCAACCACACTGGCACTTGATCTCAGATTTGAAGCCTCCCAAAGAGCAAAACAAAGCCCTATTATTTTCTAATCTCCCAATCTATCAATTATGTAATAGGGGCCCAGACTACAACAGGAGAGCCTGACCAACCTGCACATTTACTTCCTTCTAGCTACAGCAAGCTTACACTCTGCTGTGGCCTCCCACAGCCATGGACAAGTTAGGGCAGTTGTCTCTTACACTCAACCTAAGTGCTGTTATTGTTTATTTTTTTAAGAAAAGAAAAAAAACATATTTCCCATACCCATGTCTTTGGGATAAAAAGAAAGAACAATAGATCTCCATCCAACACTGCTCATATATTTCTTCTCTTTCCTGGACCTGTGGGCAGGTGAGTGTTGATTCTGTCTGGAAAGGAAGAGGCCTTTTGCCCGAGATGGATCTGAGAGCATTCCCACTTAGATATGTGATGTAGTGTTTGTCTGATTGTTCAATCAGCTCATGCTTGTCCAACAGACAAAGATTTGTATGTGTAGCCGAGGGGCCAAGCACCTAGGAGCAGATATGAAAAGGTGTCACCCCTGTCCTGATACTGTTGATTTTTTTTTTTTTAATTTTTGGGGGTTTTTCAAGACAAGGTTTCTCGGTTGTAACTCTGTCTGTCCCGGAACTCACTCTGTAGCCCAGGCTGGCCTCAAACTCACAGAGATCCGCCAGTCTCTGCCTCCCAAGTGCTGGGGATTAAAGGTGTGCGCCACCACCATTCTGGCACAGCTGACTTTTTGAAACTTTTCAAACCAGTGAACAATCATAAGAGAAAAGAGCCAGCTTGCTCTTTCATCTTTGATGTTTCCTCAGAAGAGAGGCCAACGCAAGTCAGTCTCTCTCAGCTCTCTCTGAAAGGCTAGCCATTCCAACAACTCAAACCATAAACATTTCAGATTCTCAAAGTCAGCCGTGAGGATTAACTCTCTCGGCAGGAAAGCCTTTTTCTCCTCTAAGGAGCAGAGGATGGCAGCTTTATAGAGTCCATGTTGCAAGGTCAATGTTTTAAAGGCAAAGAGAAACCGGTCAGTTGTGTTAGCCAAGTACCCTCCAAGAGTATCCCGCAGACCCACCCCATGCTTCTCCCCCTAAACTTTGCCTTAAGTAAATTAGGGGTGCTACAAGACAACTGAAGTGAAAAGGGAGATGTGTGTTCTCAACATAGCCTCTTAGAAGGAGGTTGAGGCAGAACTCTATGCAAGGTGGCATTATGGAATGTTTCCACTGCCACCAGGATAAAAGGGTACAGTGGAAAAGAAGGGACACAAGCCCCACTTAGGGACCTAAACTTTACCTGTCTGACTTGTAAGTGTGAAAAGGCAAAAACAAAACACACATCACCAACAGACAGCACAAAGCTTTTTCCTTATGAGCCAATTGCTTGTCTCCTCACTAGGAAAGTTACAGAAACGCCACCGCCGCCGCCGGCGCCGCCGCCCGAGGCAGCTTGGGCCTCTGGGTACAATGGAAAAGCAAATCGGGCTTTTGTGTGAAGGGTGGGTTTTTGTTGTTGCATTTTTCGATGAAAGATTTATGCTTGCAGTTTGGCCCACTCACAATACATCATAATGCTTTGCAGACAAACTTATGCTCTTTTCCCAATGATCTAGTGACCTTAATCTCCAACATTTTGTGGTTTCCTGTTTGGGGAAATGATTGAACAGAAGCCTAAGCTATTCCAGGCTGCACAGTGTTCCCAGTGGGCCTCTATCTGCCTTGCTTTTGAATGTTCTCCTGTTCACTAATCAAAAAAAAAAAAAAAGTTTTTTTTTAAAGAAACTTTCCCTACAGATGCTAAATCATAGAAATCCTACAATGCAGGCTCTCCACACTTCCTTTTTCTGGCTGCTTTTCTTATCATTCTTCTATTGCAGTCTCCAAGGCGGCCGGGAGTTCTTTCTGCTTGAAGCAATTAGCAGGACCCACTGGTGCCTTGCCTCTGAACAGAGAGAATTAATCGCGCTAATATCCAGCTCAACGAAGGATAATTCCCAAAGGTTTCTCAAACACTTAGAAGCCAAAGAAAATCTTGAATTCGAGTAAGGAGTAGAGCATTTAAGAACTGTTCTGACTGGAGGCGGAGCGATTCCCCTGCCTTGGATAAAGACTTGGCTCTGGTAGTCATGGTTCACAGTTTTGGCCTTTCTCCTTCCTCAATTTTTCAGGGACTCAGGGGGTGCATTACACAGGAAGCCTGAGTCCCCAAGGTTACCTGGACAAGACGAAGGCAGAAAAATTATGCAATCGTTGAATGAAACAGTAGTCAATCCTGCAACCAGGTTGTTCTTAAAAATGCGAGATTTTTGCTTCCAAGTTCAAGCAAAAGGAAAGGCAAGGAGGCAGGGAGAGTGACTGGGAATAGCCGCCCCCTGTGCCTGCCATTCCGCCTTTGCCCGGTTTGACCAAAAAGAGTGAAGGAAAGTGAAAGTGGAGCAAGAGTCTCAGGTGGGTGTCCAGAAACTGCACAGACTGTGCTTTTCGGCTAAAACCTGATTCCTGCTGCTCACAGCCTCATGCTGAATAACCAGGCTGCCTGTAGAGGGGAGTGAGAAGCAAAGCTAACTGGAAAAGCACCCAGAAAGCCAGCATTCCAACACGGGAATCTTACAGGAAACTTCAACTACCTGGAGCCACACAACGAGAGATGCTCAAGAGAATGACCCAGATAATATTGTTCTGCCAAACTTCAATATGAAAGTCCGGGTAGTGCACTCTAAGGAGTCATTTTCTCTGCTTGATCACTTATCTCTCAAGAATGCCCATTGACATGTCTCAATAAGTGCACTTGAATGAGCTGGACACACTCCAGGAATGAACCTTCCTACTCTCCCACACAAATCTTCTCAAAAAGAAGTGTCTTCCTGGTTACTAGAGAGCAACTTCAAGGTCATGTTCAAGGGACAACTCCAAAGGCTACAGTGTACTTGCCAATACCATTCACCTTTCTAAAAGGTGGGCCAAGAAGCCAATTTCCACACCATTAAATGTATTCGATTAATATGCCTACATTTGCAAACAAACTAACCAACCGGAAACAACCATGTTAAGAAAAAAAATGCTCAAATTTCTAGGTGGTTATATTTGTAGTACCAATCTGTGCTGTCAATAGAGCAATTACTGAGTGCTAAAACACGTGGCTGGTTCAAATTTGAATACTCTGTAAGTGCAACATACACACGGGACTTTGAATTTTTGTACAAAGTAACTAATGCAAAATACCTCAATGGTTTTATAGTATTTATTGCAACCCAATATAAAAACATTAAATATATGTGTGTATGCGTATATGTGCATAAATAATTGTATGTAACATTTTATATTTATACTGTTAATGAGGGTCAGTACATTATCAAAATTGATTTCATTGCTATTCCTATTTTTAATGTACCTCCTAGAGAACTTACATATTGTAGCTTGCAATATGTAGCAAATAGTAGCAAACTTCCTCTGCTGAAGTAGCCAAATGACAGAAGTTGCTTTCAAGGTCAGCTACTCTTAGCTGTGGCCTGCAGTGTCATCAAGCTAGATCAGGGCACCTGGAGATGTGGCACTGTAGGGGGGGCACACAGCAGATACTCCCAACTATGTCTGCCAACAGAGAGTGCACATGCATGCGTGTGCGCACGGACACACACACACACCCACACACCCTGCATAGTACCGACTCCCCCTGATCCTCTATTAATTAGTACCACCATTCTCAGATCCAAAAGCAATAGTTACATTAGACATGTAGAGGCTTCCCTGGAATGGGGGGAGAAGCAAACCCAGAGGCAGAGGCACAGTACAGCTCTGGGAAGGGAGGCCCATTTCCCAGCTAGAGTTGCCTTGCTTGCCAGAGGGACAGCAGCATCACTTTGCTGAGGGAGAAATCCTAAGCAACCTGCAAAAGACATTAATAGAAACCCTGAAGTTCTCAAAAGGAGTGAGGAGGGTGGAAGTGGGGGTGGGGTGGGGTGGGCAGTGTTTAGTGAGCAGCGTATTCATGGGTTGCAGTCCACCATGGACTCAGCCTGGCCCATTGGCATTCTCTTCTCCTGTAACACATTTGCCTTTTAGCTTGAGAGACGTCTAGCTCTCCTTCAGTGGAGACTACTTTGTCCTTCCCTAAGACCTCTTGGCCACACAACCGATCTGTTTTGTCCTTCTCTTACAAGGGAACTGAATGTGAGGACAAGTAGGCATTTCTCCGAAGAGCCAGGGGAGCCTCTTGCAGGAATCCAATTCCCGCCTGTGGAGATCAGTCCCTAGAGCCCACCCAGGAGGAAAGCAAAGTTAAGGAAACCATGCTAACTTCACAGAAGAAAGTAAATTGTAGTTCGCTTTTCCTTATCAAGGAGAAAGTTTTTTTTTGTTTTGTTTTTTTTAATCTCCACTGGAAAAGCCAGTGTCAGTCAGGTACAAGAGTCTCTCCCCCACACTCTCAATGGCTCCATTCATCAAAACCACTCCATTAGCTTGCAATTAGGTTTTGGGTGGCTCACTTTTTTTTCCTAAAAGTACAGCTCCCTCATTTGGAGAATCAAGCATCGCTTTCCCCACTCTTTCTAGGAAACGTCAAACAGGTTAAAAAGATGGCACAAACCACTGTAACAAATATAGAGACTGTCCGGAGGCTGTGGAGACAAATTGAGCAGCAGAGTGATAAGAGCCCATTGGGAAATGGAGCAGGAAAATCAGGCCAGGAAGGTTAGAGGCACCTCCCCAGCGCTCAGCTTTCAGTTAGTCATATGTCACACAGGAATCCTGCCCTTGGTTGCCTTGACTGTTCTCCTGTGACAAGACTTGTTTGCAGTAACAATAACAAGAATAGTTAAAACAGGTTTGGCCTGAAGCAAGGGGGAAGTCGAAAAACCCCTACAGTAGGCTGGGCAAATTCTCAATAAAATCTTCCTAGGAAGAGCCCTACGGGCTGCTGTCGTGGCCTCTTCCTCGGGCAGTGGGAAGCATGGGCACCCTGCTTTCTCTCCCCATCTACAGATGAGAGTCAGCTGCCGCTGGATTAAGTCACAGGTGCTCAGAAGAGAGGGAAAGAGTTGTGGAAGGAGCACTGGGCTGAGAGTCAGGGTGAGTAGAGAATAGTTCCGATGATGATGGAGGCGATGAGGATGATGGAGGTGATGAGGATGATGGAGGCGATGAGGATGATGGAGGTGATGATGATGATGGAGGTAATGATGATGATGGAGGTGATGGTGATGATGGAGGTGATGATGATGTTGGAGGTGATGATGATGATGGAGGTGATGATGGTGGTGATGATGATGATGATGGAGGTGATGATGGTGGTGATGATGATGATGATGATGATGGTGGTTGTGGTGGTGGTGGTGGTAACCGGAGAATGCAAACCAAACACAGGCACTAGCTTTGCATCCTGACTCCAGACTGCCTAACAAGTGACTGTTTAACAAACAGACTGACCAGGCCCAATCTAAATATTAAATATGAATAAACCTTATTATTTTGTTTTTTACATTTTTTAAATGATGTTTTACTGTATCTTCCCCCATCCCAGGGGGTGGTGTTACACACTGCTTTGAAATCCACCAAATCCCATCCAGTGGTCCAGGCTTCTGAACACCTAACATCATCTTTTGCACAGTCTCTGATTCCCAAATCACCTTTGCAAAGCCCACTGACAGAACTGCCTATTTGCAGTAGCTGCCTTTCACAGAAGCCCGGTTTACCAGTCGTCAGCTCCCTGCCCCCACAGAACAAACGCCACTGCCATTTCCCATCTTCCTTTCCAAGCTACCCTCGCTCTGCCAAGCTTGGATGATTCTGGATTAAATTCTACTTTTCTTGTTGCCCTAAAGCACACCATACTTTTTAATGTTTTTAACATGAAATATGTTCAAATAATAAAGTAAATCCCTGTGTAAAATGATGGTGCTCACCAAGCAGAACAACTTAACAAAACAATTCAGGGGTTAGATATATTGTTGAATGGCTTGATGAAATAAGGAAATAAAAAAACTCACATTGGCCTGAACTTTGAGCATTTCGTTCAACCTAAATTTAGAGAATGACCATGAAAACACCAAGAGGTGAAGTCAATTTCAATCAAATTCTATTTCATAATTTATGGACACTCTCTTCCTTGTGTTTGTTGCACTCAATGATAAAAACAAAAAACAAAAAACAAAAGAAACAAGAAAACAAGCAACACCAGTCGCAAGGCCTGGAGATCTACCTCATGCAAGTAATCTTTACCTGGATCACAGCTGGCACAGGTAAACTGACTTCACAAAGAGCCAGCAGGACATGGATGCTGTGCACACACTATTGTTATGAGACTCTAAAGGGACAGCTGTTTATAGAATGCTAGGCTACAGTCGCCAGAAAATGAATGTCCCAGGATCAGTGTCCGCCTCCTTCATTAAGGTTCACTGGGAGCCCCTTCTCCTCTCTGAAGTTTCTCAGGAACAATGCTGCCATTGCCTTCATTGTCTTTCAAAGAGCTTCCCATAAGTTTAAGGTCAACAAAGTCTGCTTTTCCCCTGTGTCTCAAGGGATGCTTGGATCCAACCAACAATTGAAGAACTGGGGTCATTAAAATGTGAATGTTTTTCTTGGTGTGTAGTAGAATGCTGTGGCGGCTCGCCAAGGATGACAAGGAGGCATATTTCAAAATTACAAATCCTTCCAGACCTCAGCAGAGGGAACCACTCTCCTGGCCAGTGCCATACTCACAGTGGAACCCTGAGCGTCCCAGATGAGAGCACGCGCAGGTCACAAGCAATCAAACATCCCCCACATTAATCCAATACCTGCAAACAATACAAGACCCCAAGACCTAGGAATTCCCTCACCCAACAGTGCATAAAACAATTATTTTATACATAACTAAAAATAAACTTCTATAACATTGATATGCCAGTCATTTATCAGACCTATACGCCTGGCCCCTAGCACCAGCAACATGTGTCACTCGAAGATGCTCCTAAGGAAATACAGACAATTAGGATGAGTGCTAAAACAAGCAAAACCAGAAAGAGTTACCCTTTCAACTTCTAAATCACATTCATTTATCAGGGACTGCTCCAGCCCTGAAGCAAGCTCTTTCAATAGTCACGATAAGTCAATAAAACACCAGTGACCTTGGTGTCAAGGTTTCAGTCTGGTACTGAAGCTTGGAAACTTTGAGACCCTGAATTCTGAAGATGCAATTAGGGGACATTTAATGAGCTGTAGAATGATAAGTGACAGGGAAATGTAACTTTATATTTACAATTTCCTGACGAGATGAACTTTTAAACACTGAACATTAAGCCCTATCCTGGGACTACTTAGCTTTTAAAGGCACAAGCATGTGCTAGGAAGAAGGGCCATTTAGTGAAGATACCTTCTCAAACCGCGGCGCTCTGCTAGCTGACTTGCAAGAGAGGCAGGTTTTGATTCCAAGGCAGCGTGTAGGGTTGGCCCCTGCTGGCTTCTGTGTAGCAAGCTGTAGCTCCTATTTGTTGAAAAGCTGATTTCTTACAGACCCCTTAACGGTCATAGCTATCTTCAGCTAGGCAGCACTTTTTAGGAAGATGAGAACTATGAGCAGATGGCAGGGAAACTAAAGAACGTTTTCATAACTTTACTTGGAAATTAACACAATAAAATGTCTTTTCTACAAAGAACCAATGGCCCAGGGAACCTCTCCGAAGAGCTGAACTTTCAAAGCCAGCAGCTGTGTGAGATGAATACAAGCTGTGTTTCTAAGAGTCCAGAGATGTGCCAGCTACTGACCACCACTTCTACTATTTTAAAATCAGGATATAACCTCCAATCTACATATGTGAGAATATTTATATTTGACTTGCTTGTAAACAACGCCACTAGAACGAGGGAGATCATATATACATTATAACCAATGGTAATTAAGTTGGCAAGTTATTTGGACTTAGAACTTTGAAGACCATTTACTGGTTATGAACAGTTCACCTTTTTTTTTTTCTCACCACCTCACATTTATTTCCTTCCTTCCTTCTTTCCAAACTCACCACATGCTGCCGCATGCTTACTGCTAGGGCAGGCAACTACATCAGCACCTTTAATGGGGCAGGCCATGGCTGGGTGATTTGTAAGCTCCCCGGGTGCTTCTAGTATAAAAGGAGTCCTGACAGCCACAGCTGCAGTGGAAGTAGAGCTTCGGGACAACAGGAAAGGGAAGATTAAAGGAAGCAAAGTGTATTAGTGACATCTGTGATCCATCCAGACTTTTATCGCTTCCTTTGTTCCTGTGACAATTCTTTTTCCATTTATTAAAGGTTATTGAGTTGTCTGCCATGCACCTGGTCCCCGGGCCAAACTATGGATATAGAATGGTGAGCAAGAGGGTTCACAGCTGCCCTGAGAATGCTTATTTTCTAGGAGATAAGATTTCACAGATCAGAAATAAAAGGGGAGGGGGATGTCAAATTCCAAGAACTTTGACTTCTGACCCTGAGCGATCTTCAATACCGCCATCAAAGAAGATATAACAGCATAGAACTAAAAGGTTTAATCAGATGCCCACAGTTGGCAGGAAGAACCAGGCACAAAGGATTACGCTAGTAGTTACCTGCTATTTTGGATTAGGGGAATCATTTTCGATTAGTGAGGAAAGGTGATGGAATTCTCTGTGAGAGTAGCTCAGGGTCTTTTCTCCACCGTGCTGCCTCACGATTCTTTGCCTCAAGTTGGGAGGCTTTCAGGAGATTTTCCCACTAAGCAGTCCAGATGTTTACAATACAGTGAGCTAATTCTCCGCATAGCAGTAATCAAATGTGCCTTCATTAAAATTTTGCGTGCACACACACAGACACCTGCCAAAATATACATAGCAGCATAGCTTATCTATAAGTTTAGAAACGTTATAAAAAATGCAATTGCACGTGTACCATCCACCTTAATAGATTGAACTGTGCACCCAGAAGGCTGCAGCCCTAACCACAGGAGTGTGGCCTGCTGGCAGGCTCCAGCTCTATGCATTATTCTGGCAAGGACTACACACACACACACACACACACACACACACACACACACATATACAGGAGAGGCTCTGACCTATTTCCCCTTGTGGTTAAAAACATCTATGGGGCTTCAGCCCTGCTGTTGAGATGGGGAGGTCCGTGCACCAGGGACGCTTCAGTCCCACCCCTTGTGCTGTGAGGTCAGCATGCCAATGAGGCTTCAACTCCACCTGTCACCTAGTGAGGACTCTGCACCAATGAGACCTCAGTCAGTCATCAACCCAGGGAACACCATGCCAGCGCACCTGAAGTCTCCAGCTCCACCCATTGTCTTGGGGAAAAGTGCGTCCATGAGGCTCCAGCCATGTCCATCATGCTAAAGCAAGCAGTGGACCCAGGGCACTTCAACTCTTCTCATTGCCCTAACAAGGTCAGCATGCCTATGAGGCTTCAGTCCCAGTGTTCACAGCGTTGCTAGAAGGTTCAAGCCCTGTCTGCTACTCTAGCGAGGATTATAGGTCCAGGTGGCTTCAACACCACCCATTGCCCTAATGAAGATTATGCATCCATAAGAATCAGCCCCAGGTGTTACCTGGGTAGGATCAGGATACATGGGAGGCTCCAGAGGAGAGTCAGATGATAACAATAACATAATGTAGAAATACTAAAGAAAACCAAAAGTGAAATACTAGAAATGAAAAATGCAGGAAGTCAAATACAATCTTTGTGGGAAGGTCTGACTAATAGATTGGGGGGGGGGGCAGTCAGAATACATGAGGTTGAAGGCAAGGTGGAGGAATTGGAACATCTCAACAAGAAGGGAGATAAATTAGTAAGAAAGTACCACTTAAAATGTCAAAATATCTGAGAAACTATGAAAAGACCAAATCTCAGAATCATGGGCATAAAAGGAGGTAAGGAATTCTATTCCAAAGGCAAGGAAAACATTTCAATGAAATGACTGCATAAAATGCCCACAAGCAATGCCTGTGAGGATATAGGAGACATTCAAGACACCCGACAGACAATATCAGAAAAGGACTTCCCCTCATTAGCTTCTAAACTACTAACTTACGACAAAGAAAGAATACTGAAATTGGCAAAAGAAGATTACCAACTTGCATGTAAAGACAGACCTACCAGTATTACTGCAGATCTATCAAATGAAACTTTTAAGAGGGCTTGAAAGGATGGTTTTCAAGTTCTGAAAGACAACAGGCAGAACCACCCCAGACCTAGGAAAGTCATCTGCCAAAATTAAAGAAGAAACTTTCCACACTAAAATCAGGTTTAAGAAATTCATGACCACTAATCCTACAGAAGAGATTTGAAGGAATTCTGCAGACTGAAGAGAAAGACAAATACACTCATGGGGCTACAAGGGAGAATAAACCACTCTTGTGTTACAGTTAAGCAAGAAAGCAATAGGAAGATGGCAAATACCACCATCCCTCCCATCTCAAATCACAGGAAATTATTCATAGCTTTCGATTCTAACTCTGAATATTAGCAGTTTTGGTTCCCTAGGCAAAAGCAGATTGGATTCAAAGGAAGGAGATGGGATAGAGCAGAACCCTACTGCAAGAGAGCTAAGTAAACAAAAGCTCTCGCTGCCATACCGACAGTCTGAGTTCAGCCCTTGGAACCCGCTCAGTGGGAGGAAGAGCTGCCTCCCACAACTTGTCCTCTGACCCACCCAGCAAAATAAATAAATTAAATTTAAAAAATAACACTAGGATTCATCTGTTTGCTGTTGCCAATAAATGGATCTCATCACCATCAAGGACAGACTCTTCTTTAGAGTGAAAGAGGATGTAAAAAGCTATTGCAAGCACATGGACCTGGGGAAAAAAAGCAAGCATTGCCATTCTAGTATCTGACAAAACAGATTTTAAACCAAAACTAGGCAGAAGAGATAAATAAGTTCACTTCATACAGCTTAAAGGAAACACCCATCAAGAGGACACTACAGTTTTGAACATATACACTGAACATGTATGCTCTTGACTGCATTAAACAAATGTTAGCAACATCACAGACCAACCTCAACACAGTAATTGTGGCAACTTTGATGCCCTTTTCTCACCAATAGACAGAAGGTTAGCCTTGTTATAAGATAAACGGCAAGCCAGGTGTGGCAGATGCTGTAATCTCAGCACTAGGGAGGCAGAAGCAGACAGATCTCTGAGAGATCAACACCAGCCTTTTCTATGTAACAAGATCCAGGCCAGTAAGGGTAACATGGTTAGACCCCTTCTTATAAAAGCAAATGGCCAAATAAAATAAATTAGTAAATTAAAATAAACAGAGAAATATCCAAATGAAGTGGCATCATGGATCAAATGAACTTAACAGAACTCTACAGAACAAGCCACACAAATACAAACAATCCACATACTATAGAGCACACATTCTTCTCAGCAGCCCATGGATCACTCTCTAAAGAGAGCATATGTTAAAACACAAAGCAAGTCTTCACACGTACAAGAAAATTGAAATAACTTCTTGTATTCTCTCTGTTCTCAATGCAGGGAATCTCCAGATCATCAGCAGGAGAAACTATAGAGCACATACAAAATCGTAGTGATTAGATAGCACCGTTGAATGACGAATGGGTGCTTGAGGAAATCAATCAGTTCCTGGAAACTGAAAATAAAAACACAGCAAAATAAAAATATGGATTACAGGGAAAGCATTCCTAAGGATGAAGTTTATCACTGTAAGTGCCCATATTAAGAAATAAGGGAAATTGCAAATAAATAACTTATTTATATACCTCGGGGCACTGGAAAAACAAGAGCAAGCCAAGCCTCAAATCAGTAGATGAAAAGATCAGTACAGACATTAATGGACATGGAAATGTGTGTGGGGGGGGGGGGGCAATGAAACAAAGAAGCAAATCTTTGAAAAAATAAAGATTGAAAAACCCTTGATTGCCAAGCTAAACAAGACAGAGAGAAGTCTTAAATTGACAAAATTATAGATGAAAAGGAAGCCAACTGCAAAAGATACTAATGAAATTCCGAAATCACTGGGACATACTTTGAATGCATTTATTCCATAATTTGTAAAATCTAAAACAAATGGATGAATTTTCAGATGAAGTGAAGTCCCCAAATCAAATCAAAGTAAGACAAGGTCAATGGATCTAGAATAAGCAGCGAGGCCAGTGCAGTGAAGACAATTCTTCCAGCTAAAAGCGAGTCCAGAGCTAGACGGGTTCTTGGCTGAATCCTATCAGACCACCGAAAAACCGAAATTAACGCTTCTCCAAGAATACCAAAAGGTTGTAAGAAGAAGGGATACGCCAGATTCTGATGAAGTGAGAGTCATTATGACACCCAAAATGCATAAAGACAAAAACAAAAAAAGAAAATTAAAGATTAATCTCCCCAACGAACACAGATGAAAAACATCAACAAAATATACTTGCTAACCAGTCTCAAGAAAACACTGAGAAGATTGCTCATCATGACCAAGTAGAGTTTATTCTGGAGATTCCTGATGGTTTAAGACATGCAAAGCAACAAACACAACATGTCAACAGACAGGCTTAAAGACAGATAGTGCAGAGTTCTATTGATAGACACCGAAAAGGGCTTGAACAAAGTCCAACACCCTTTCATGATCCACTTGTACTTCTCCTGGGTTAGCCCAAGGATTCTGTCTTTCAACAGAGACTCCTGTCCATCCATGTTTATTGCTGTTCTATTCACAATGGCAAGCAAATGGAATCATCCCGGAGCTCTATCAACAGAAGAAGGGGTAGTGAAAATGTGGTATTATATACAACAGAATTTCGTTCAGTTACAAGGAAGCATTGTTATAAAATGCATAGGAAAATGGGTAGGGCCGAATTTTTTATATTAAGTGATGTAACACAGGTTCAGAAAAAGGAACACAGAATTTTATTTCTTTTATGTTAATCTATTTTGCGTGATATATACATATATGTATGTGTGTGTGTGTGTGTGTGTGTGTGTGTGTATGAAAGTGGCCCATGAGATGAGATGGGGGAAGAGGTTTTCAAGGCAGTGAGTATGGAAGGTGTGGAATGCATACAATATGTTAGTAAAAGGGGGGATAAGCAGTAGAAGCATTTAGGTTGGCATGGGGGACTGGGAGATGTAGAAAGGGTTAGAGGAGGGCCAACCCAAACTTAGTAGGTTTGAAAATGCCATGAATAAACCAGCTGATTTTCCATGTTAAAGAAAAAAGAATTAGGGTCTTGCCAATACCATTAAATCTACCTAGCGTCCTTCACTGTTTCAACCCTTTGTCTGCCCCTGGAGATAACTATTGTTGAGTTTAAGCTTAGAATTTCTTTGCTGGATTTAAACACAAACATATGTACTCAGCACCGTGCCTTGCCTTTGTTCCCTGCCTCACTCTGTACAGTGTTCACCCAACACTATTTCTAGGAGTCTTCATGCTATTGAAGTAGCCATGGATCGTTCGCTTTGATGAAAAGTAGGATGCAAAGCTACATACAGAAAATAACAGAGGACTCCACCTTTGCTCTCTTGGGCATTGCGTTCTTAGGTACAACAACAAAACATCCGTAACGAAAGAGGGCAGAGATCAATTCAAATCCACCAAAACCAAGAACTGTGGGCCTTGATGAACACCAGCAAGAAATGAAGATAACCCTGAGAACCAGTAAGGCCCTTGTGTGAACTGTGGAAGGAGCACTTACAGTTTGACAATTCAGAGACAAACCAATTACTCAGAGGACAAAGAATGTGCATAAAAAGTTCTCCAAAGACACAAAAGCAAGCAGAGCCCAGAGAAGAAAGGTGTCCAGTGGCATCATCCTTGACGCAAGTACAAACAACAGCCCCCAATGCTTTCCATTCATCCTTCTATGTTACCCACAATGACTTTGCTTAGACACACAGTACACATCATTTCTCCTTCATGTTTTATTCAACGATCATTTCATTTGCTGCCAATTAGTTATCTGTAAAACTTGCCTCATCACATTTTAAAGATACTTTACTTATTTATTACTTGCTTATCTATCTATCTATCTACCTATCTATCTGGGGCAGTGCACACAAATCATGGTGTGTATGTGCGAGTGTGTGTGTGTGTGAGAGAGAGAGAGAGAGAGAGAGAGAGAGAGGTGTATGAAAATTTATGTGCATGTGTGCATGCATAGGCCAGACATTCCCATTATGAGTGTCCTTAGAGGCCAAACTCCTATAGTCAGGTTTGGTAGGGCAAGCGTTTTCACCTGGTGAACCTTCTCACTGACCCAGCTTTATGACATTTGACTGTTTCTTATTTATTACATATTTTGTAATTCCATTTTACATATTTAAGTACATGTAGCTATATTCTATACATATTGTTTCCTGTATATCAAGCATCTCGACTCTCCACATCTGTGTACTCTATATGGCAGCCTGTCTATTTACGTGTTAAGTGAATTTATAATTATGGACATTCTTAACATTAATTAATATTAATGGATATTCTTAATATTCATTGTCAATTTGACTGTGTTCAGAATCACCTAGGACACTCATCTCTGGGTGCATCTTTGAGGGAAAGGCTTAACTGAGAAAGAAAAACCCACCTGAATTCAAGTGCCACCAGCCCATAGACTGGGATCGTGGACTGAATAAAAACAGAAAAAGGAGAAACCCAAATGAGCATCAAGGGCCAGATGAGCTCCGGCATGCTCCTGTGTTTCCTGATGCACACAGATGTGAGCGTGCTCTTCTTACCACCGTGAACACCATCCTCTCAGACGAGGAGCTGAAAGACACCCTTCCTCTAGGAAGTTACTTTTTTTTTCAGATATTTGGTCACAGAGACAAGAAAACACAAAGAACATTCAAAACTACACTTTTATTAAATTTAGGTATGAGAACCCAAGAGATTAGTGTCCATCTAATTTTACATATTTGTTTCTATTGGTTGCGAGCAATGACGGCCAACATGGGGACACTATAGGTTGTCATGGAAGATTATTTTTAGTTATGTATACAATAATTGTTTTGTGCACTGTGGGGTGAGGGGCTTTCTAGGTCTTGGTGTTTTGTATTGTCTATAGGTGCTGGATTTATGTGGGATATGTCTAATTGCTAATGATATGTATATGCTATCAGTAGAACAGCTGAGGAGTTCTATATCAATAAAAACACTTGAACTGGGACGCTCAGGGTTCCACTGTCCAGTATGGGACTGGCAGGATAGTGGTTCCCTCTGCTGATGTCTTGCAGGGCATGCACCTATGAAAAGATACCTCTGTCTCTTCCTTGGTGAACCCATATAGTAGGTGTACAACTACAGTAGGTATTCCATACATCTCAGAACTGGTGCTGTGCTCTAGGTTAGTAACCACATTTCATATGGGCCCACAGAACATATTCCCCAGCTGCATATCTAGGGATGCAGGTCCTCAGGGCTACCTTATTCCCACTTTCCAGGATTCAGACTTCCAGTTATCTGTGTCGACTTTGCTCTAGATCTCCATGCATTGTGATTGTACTTGTAGCGTATCCTGGAGTTGGCTGTCTCAGCACCATTTGTTGAAGATTGTATCTCCTCCTTTGTACTGCGATTGACAACTGATTGTATTCACACGGGTCTGCTTCTGAGTTCTAGTCTGCTCTATAGTGTATCTGTCCATTCTACTGCCCACTTTGTAGGAAGTCTTCGCATGCCCTCCAACATTGTGCATTTTTATAGTATATTGGTTATTATGAATCTTTTTACTTTTCATGTAAACTTTGGAATCAACTTGTCCACATCTACAAAATACGTTGCAGACAGATTTTGATTGGGGTTGAGTTGAAACTATGAATTAAAGTAAGGAAAACTGACATCTTGATAATATTAATTTGACCTATTCACCAACAGGGAATGTCTCTACTTTGTGTTTTATGTTTTCAATCAGTTTTGTGATTTTACATCTCACTAGATCTATACCTAAGTATCTCATTGTGTGTGTGTTGACATAAATAGTACTATTTTGATTTCAAATTCCATTTACTTATTACTGACAATTGAAAGTGATCCTCTCTTGTATATTTATCTCATACCCTCCAACTCTGGCATGGTTATATATTCAAGGAGTTTTATGCTGATTCCTTTGGATTTGCTACGTAGACTATGATGTTCAATTACTTGAGCTCTTATTTTTATTAATATTTTATTATTATTTTCATTTCTCTTTCCTTTTTTTTTTTTAACGACAGGGTCTTTCTATGTAGCCCTGGATGGACTTGTACTCAAACCAAGCTGGCCTCAAACTCACAGAAATCTACCTGCCTCTGCCTCCCAGGTGCCTAGATCAAAGACATCAGTGACCACCGGGCCTTCCTCCCTGTCTTTTCATACAGAGGAATGTTCCATAGAATGCTTTGTTTTCTTTCTCTTTGAAAATCTTATTGAAAGTTGCTTGCAAAGTGGATCTACTGACAGAAAATTCCTTTCCTTTTTGTTTGTTTAAGAACACCTTGCTGGGCAGTGGTGATGCACACCTTTCATCCCAACACTCAGGAGGCAGAGGCAGGCAGATCTCTGTGAGTTCAAAGCCAGCCTGGTCTACAGAGTGAGTTCCAGGACAGCCAGAGTTACAACAGAGAAACAGTGTCTTGAAAAGCAAAAAAAAAAAAAAAAAAGAGAGAGAGAGAGCACTTTGTATATTAGATAGTACTTTGTTTATTGGTTTTGCATTTATCCTGTCTGATGTTCTCTGAGTGGTTTACATACAGAACGAATTCGCATAAATCTTCTATCATTAACTGCTTACAGTATCGCTTCTGTTACTTTTGTAAAATTATCCTTTTAAGGAGGGGTATAAAAATTAAAAGACTAAAGTAGAAAATGTAAATAAAATAAAATAAAAATTATCCTTTGGGCAACATCTCCGCATGAAGCTGATTCTTCTCCTTCTCTTGTCTCACAGAAGCTGGGCATTGTCCCGTGGGGCAGGGGCTGTTTTGTTCTGTCTCTCATCTTGAGTCTCGTAGTTTCTATTGTCGTATTCTTCAGCTTAGTGACTCACCTCGGCAGCACCCAGTCCACTAATGAACCTATGGAAACCATTCTCAGTTCCTGCTAGAGCATCTTCATCGTTGACATTTTTATTCTTAGAATTCCCACCTCTCCAAATCCGTTATCTACTTATCTGAACATTTTTGTCATTTCCTTTCAAAGTCCTAATCGAGCGTTATCTTCTGTTTTGTTTTTAAAATTCCTGATCTGGAGTGTTGCCATTCTTGCCGTGTCTCATTTTGGTTTTAATGAGTATTCAGTGCCTTCAAACTGTACCTTTTGCCTTTTGATACGCTTGTAATTTTTTGTCGGAAGGTTGACACTGTGTTTTGGGGAGTAGGAACTACAGTAATAGGTCAGAGTGTGCAGCCGGAAGACTCTGGGGACAGGAAGTGCTGTGTGTCCTCTACCTCTCGGGGACCTGTGCTTACAGACTGTGAGCCTCACCAGTGTGTCACGGTTGTCCCTGCCACTCTCTAGAGGAACAATATAGCTAGAAGGGACCGCAGATGGGTACAGATGACTCCAGGCTTAGGATGGTTCATTTTAGCCCCTTCCAGTTTTCTGCTGGTGCGAAAGTGATACTTGTTTTGCAGAAACTATTCTCCTATGATTGGATTTTGATCTATCCCAGGTCGGTCACACAGATTACAAGGTTCTCTTGCCTTGCTGTAGTGACAGCAAGCTAGAGCTTCCAGCCAGCCATGCAGATCATGAGATGACAGCTACCCATCAGTGCACCACAGGATCAGTGTGTGTGGTTATTGTGCTTTGTGATTTCATATCCAGTGAACAATAAAATGCATGAACTATACATCAACATTTAGTTCAAGTAGAATCACGTTAGATGACTTATCCCAGGCACAGACTAGTGCGAGTGGCTTGAGAATGTTGAAGGTAGACTGGGCTGAGCACTGAAGTCTGTTAGGTTGTATTTTCAACTAACACTATTTTTAACCTACCATGGTTTGAGGGATGTAACCGTCTTATGTCAAGCAGCACTGCTAGCTTACGACAAAACTCCAATAGATTTAATACTGGAAAAATAGTTGCTCTCCTGAGCAGATCTTGTTAAATGCACAGCACTCTGGCACGTTTCCCAATGTCTCCTCTGCCCCCTCCTCCTACCATCATAAATGCCAGATGGTTTCCCCTAGTACCTATTGGAGACCCTGGATGAACTCTTGAAAGTAAAGTTTACAAACATGTATAGCCCCGGCTTGACTGGGTCCCCAGTATTTTGACTTCCATACTCCTTGTCCTCACCTCCAGCCATGTGTCCAATCACAGTTCCGTTTTCAGCCAGGGCCTTGGTTTCTTCAGGGATTCCTCTATCCCAGGCAGGGAGGGACGCTTCTCTCTTTTGGCCTCCAATTTGGCTTGCTCTGTGACCTCATTTTATTCACAATTTTGAGAAGAGCTCTTTCCCTGTATGGTATGATAACTTGTAAATTCCCCAAATTCTAGTCAAGAAAGTAGAAATCTGTGAAGCCTTTTCTGATTTGTATATATTTATGTGTGTATATATGATATACTAATATATATAGCATATATAATTATATATAAAAACATAAATATATATATATATATTTCTTGTATAAGCCTGTGTGTGTGTGTGTGTGTGTGTGTGTGTGTGTGTGTATGTACGTACATATGCATGTTGAATGTGGGGGTCAGAAAATAACCTCAGGAGTTAGTCTTTGACTTCCATCTTTTTTGAGGCAGGGTCTCTTTGTCATTTGCTGCTGCATACTCCAGGCAAGCTGATACACAAGATTGCGGGGATCTTCCCGCCTCCAGATCCTGTCTTGCCATAGGAGGACTGGGACTGCAGACAAGTAGGTTCCGGGGATGTATACCCAGATTCTCACTCCTGTACCTGCATGACAGCTGCTTTACCCACTGAGCCATCTCTCCAGCCCCCATCTATGTCACCTTTCACTTTTATGTATAGTGGGTTCTTAGACACTTTGGCTAAAAGTTCTTGGTAATAGGTTATGTTTATAAACACTTTCTATCCACCAGGGACTGTTTTAAATACAATCACTCCTAAATCTCATAAAAGCTCCCCTTTTTGTCTCCCATTTTATAGCAAGGAAATGAAATCACCAAGAGTTAAATAGCCATTCCAAAGGAATAGCTGTGAGCTCAGATTCACTATGCTTTACCTGGACCTTGAGCATACGCTGTAGGCCACCATGGTCTTTCAGTATGTGACCTCTAAAAATCCTGAGGACATTCTGACTTGATTTAATTATGAAGATAGTCAGATTGTCCAACAGATTATTCTAGTCCTACATATCTCAATTTACTATTCCACCACCCAAAATGACGGTATCTGCACCTCCAAAAGCCACTGCACAGCATGGCTGTGCTTTCATTGGCTTACACAGGAACTGATGTTTACATAGAAACACAGAAACACAATCACGGACACTCCCGAAGGCCTTCCTTGCTCTATCAGAGGTACTGCACATTGGCTGAAGTGAAGACAGTACTGGGAAAAGACTCCTGTGTTCTTACGAATGGAAATAGGCTCCCAACTTTCTATGACAAATCAGAGCTGAGTCTTACATAAATATAACCTTAAGGACACTAATGTCTTAAGCCAATCTATGTTGTTCTGATTCTATTATATACACATTGAGGTTCACCATCAATAGCGGACAAGCCAACAGTAACCACTGCCAGGAGGGAGCTGCCAGCTGTCTCCATGAATGCATAGTCTATTCCACGGCTGCCTTGTTCAGTCCTAGACTGCACAGTCTGTTCTTTCTTTATGGCTACAAGCATTATCGGCACCAGCACCACTAAACCATTTTCTTTTGCTGGAAACTGATTCAGAATCGAAACATAGGATATCCAGGTTTCATAGTAGGTGCTAGGGGCTGAATAATTCTGTCTTTCCTCAAAATTCATATGCGGTATCTAATCTCCAATGTGGGGACATGGAAAGTAACTGAATCGTGAGTGTGCAGTTCTTGAGAGTGAGATTAAAGGCCTATCAGTGGTTCTAAACCTTCCTTAATGCTGAGACACTTTTAATACAGATCCTCATGTTGTGGTGATCCCAAGGAGAAAATTATTGCCGTTACCCCCTCATAACTGAAATTTTGCTACTGTTATGAATCACAGTGTAAATATCTGATGTGCAGGTGGTCTTAGGAGACCCCTATGAAAGGGTTGTTTGACACCTCCCTTCCACAGCAAGGGGTTGCAACCTACAGGCTGAGAATGGCCTCTTCTAGCCTTTTCTGCCAGGGAGGACTCTGAAAGAAGGCAACAGGAAGCTGACAGCACTCCTATCAGACAGTAGCGTCTGGCACTGTGAGCACTGAGCTTTTGTGGGATGGAAATTTCCCAGCCAAGTATTTCTCATAGCAGCCAGGAACATGAGACAGCTGATTTGGGTTATAGGGGAACAAAAGGAGATGATGAAGTATCCGAATGTACTCTAGTCCGTATGTAATGTGTCCTCTTTATCATCCAGCTTGCTCTGATTGGTCAACACTGAGAACATTATATCACCAGGAATGCTGTATGCCTCACCCTAGCCTCACATGCTTGAAAAGGGACTCAGATTCCTGGTTAATCCATATATCCATCCCAGGGCCAAAACAAAGAAAACATTGGAAATTATTTTCAACAAAAGCTACTTTGATTTCCTTATGATATCTCTGTCTTTTTATATCTTAAAACACAAGTGCTAAATACTTTTTGGTTTAATAAATTTGAGGATGATAAATATCTAGTTAGTTACGACAGGTTTTCTGGGTATATTTTTGACATAGCTAAGTTTTTATTCATTCATTCATTCATTGGTCATGGACATGTGCTTCAGATCTGTACCTACACATGGGTGCCAGAGCAAGCACCCAGAATGGCAGCAGTGTATTCTGAAGGTCACCAAAGGGGGAAAGCACTCAGAGAGGAGGATAGGCTAAGAAGAGAAAGTACTGTATTTTCTCAGCAGAGCCCAAAGCAAGGATGGTTGAAATGCTGGCCTGATCTATTGAGGTCCCATCTTTCTTAGAATGTAGGCTTTCCTCGTGTACTGCAGGCTAGTAGACTTTACACATGTGCTAAACCCTGTGTTCTAGGGGCAAGACCTGAAAGGTGAGCCTTCCAGATGGGAATATTCTAAAACAGAAGCTAGTAAGTCTGTGTTTATTCAGTAGCTTCCTGCACCAGAGTGTACACCGTACACTGAGAATCCCAAGGACCATTTCTAACACAGACATTACAGAAGTGTACATTCCTCATGTTGGAAAGGAGAGCAAAAAGTTGTGGGTCTACAGAAGCAGTGTGTGGACATTGTATGAGAGGTGAAAACTGAATAAAAACCTTGAAGCCAGGACATTTGGTCTAATTCATACTAAGGCAGGCACTTGCGGCTTGGCTTTTGGCTTTTGTTCAATCCAGGTATCATCTTGCCTCTGCCAGAAACAGGGAGGAAGCCTCAGTAGGTACCATCCTCCAACACTCCTGCATCCATCCTTCAGGGCTGACCCACAGGCCTTCCCTAGGATCAGAGTGGGGTGAGAGAGTGCTACTAGGAAAGGATCAAAACCCAGGGGACGTCTTTCCAGGTCACTTGCTCTTAGCATCCTCTGTCATAGGGAAGGATGAGTGACAGCTCACTGTGATTTCCGCTGGGACTTCCTTGGCTAACCAGTTGGAACACATCGACCCTGCACACAGTGCTTTCCTTGCTCTGTTCAGAACAGTTATTGCTCACTCCCATGCCACAGCCAACAGGGCTGAGCTTGTGGCAGATACCAGCAGGATAACCAACGGTCGAAGCCAATGAGAGCAGTTTTTAAGCTGATACACTCTTGGATTAACCACGACGAGGCTGTCGTTCACATCATAGAGCAAACAACAAGGACAATTAATTGTTACACAAGGCTAGACATCTTCTTGGCTTTATTTTCCTCTACCAGGAAAGCATAAGAGCTGGTGGGTGCCACAGGGAATTTCATTTTGAGAAACAAAAAGACCAAACTTGGAGACATAAAATAAAGAAGGTTATTTCTATTCCATGAATAGAATAGATGGTGTTTTTTTTTTTTAAAGGGAAGAAGTACAATAAAAGAAATAAAAATAATAGAATAAAATAAAAATAAATATGATAAAAATAAAATAAAAAAGCAATAGGAATAAAAGGAAACCCCCCTTGGCTCACAGTGACACAGATGTTTTGGGGTGGCTCCCCTCTAAGACTCCCTGCTTACCTTGTAGTGATTCATGAGCTCTGTCAGCCAGGGCTTCACCGACTGCAGTGTATCCACTCGAAGGTACTTCTCAGCCTCAGAGCCATCACTGAACGACCGGTTTCCCACGTGGATGGCTTGCCTCACTTGTGGGAGTGACAGGAATTTTCCATAGTAACTTTGATCCTCAGGTTCCTGGCAGAAGGCATCAGGGAGGAGGACGTCAGGCCTAGCCCAGCGGGAAAGCTGAGACTTTCTCAGAACACACAGCACCGGAAACAGGACATGACTGAACTGTTAACTTGTCCTCCTAGTTGACCTAATGGGACATTCTAGGTCAGGTAAGAGGGATTCTCTAAGGCCAAACACAGAGACTCTCCTTCATTTGCCGTCAATACCCAATTTGCCCAAGAATAGATTTTCTTTCTCGGGCACTAATCTTTTCATTCCCGCCATCTAATTAACCCGCTCATTGGAAAGAATGTCGGAAAAAGGAAAGAGCTGAGATTCTGTAAGGCCATCAGGCCTTGACCTTGGTTCTGGAGAAGAAGGTTAAGTGGCTTTTAAGGGACCCGGGGGCCGCATAGTGGGCTAAAGAAGTAGTTTGAGTCTCATTTTCTGCTGTTCATTAATATCTCCGCGTCCTGCTCCCCCATCAACTGGTTACAATTCATGGGGGGATTACACGTTAAAAAAAAAAAAAACTTAACATAACTGATACTTAAGACATAAAACAAAAGTTACCTACAATTCTTATGAAAAAGCAGAACTCCCAAAAATTACTCTTTAAAAGTTTCTTTAATAATCATTACACTTTAAAAAATATTCATTTTTTTTTTTAAAAATCCTCCAGGTTACAAAAATACTGTTTAGGGGTTATGTTCGATAGTGCTGTGCTTCATCAGCGATTTTTCTGGCTGTGGATATATTACTTTCACCAGGAAAACACTGGAATCACAAATTCTGTCTCTCTGTTACTGCCATGCTTTGTTACTGGTAGAATATAAATCCAAAACCACAGGGCTGGGAATCCCACCAAAACTGACTTCATATTTTACTTACAAATAGCTCATAAATAAAGCAATTTAAAAACTCCATGCATTGTCCTGCGCCGTAGACAAGAGTCCGCACATTCAGACTGCCGAGCTGTCTTGCTTTTCCTTACTCACTTAATTCTACACAAAAGATGTCAACTCTGGCCTACTTTTATGAAAGAAACTCCTTGAATACTTTTTAAAAAAATATTCCAGAGGGTTTGAAGTGAGGGCCGTTCCTAAATGCTCTAAACACTTCGTGTTAAGAGTAAGACAAGGCAAATATTTTCAGGGAGGTTTGACAGAACTGGTTGCCTGAGCCATCTTAAGTGCAGAATGAAGAATGTGGATGTTTTTAAGAGACTCTTAGTCTGCTGCCTACACCCAGCACCCGGGGCTGCAATCCCAGCATGCACGCTTCACAGAACTCCTCCTCCCAGGGCAAAGGTCGAGTAGGGACACTGAGCCAGTCAGCCACCATTCTGAGCTATCTAGAATATCACATCTTGTGGATGGTCAGATAACAAGCCCGATGGGAAATGCCCCCCTGAGGGCAGGAGGCAATATTATGCGGTACTTGTTAGACATAGCCATCTAGTTTAAAGTGAGCTATGTTTTGCAGTCAGAGGCAGTTTGGGTTTTGCCCAAAGTTTTAAGCAGGCGCTACCAGATTTTTAAAATTGTGGTCATTACCGTGCACTGTAAAAAGTTGTAGTAATTGGTGCATCCTGTCACATTCTGGAAAAAAGATGGACCGTTTATTAAATCTCCATCCAGAAGCGTGTCCAGGATCTAGATCAGAGAGGGAGAAAAACAGTGTCAGGGAGGGTTAACTGGCATAGACTTTGTTATATCATCCCATCAGGAATTATTCATTCATTTTTACAGGGCATGTGTATCCATCCATATATGTGTGTGTGTTTATGTGTGCATACATGCACTCATATGCATGATATGCATATGCGTTTATGTGCATGTATATATGCATGTGCACACATGTGGAAGCCCCAGGACAACCTTGGGTATCATTCTTCACACGTTGTCCATTGTTCTATTTGAGACAGAGTCTCTCACCCACATGGCACTCCCTTAGGGTGAGTGTAGACTGGCTTCCCCAGCACAAGTCCATTCCAATACCCAAGCTCTTGTGTTTACTTGGATTATGGGGCTCAAATTCAGATCTTTGGGACCACATCACAAACACCAACTGAGCTACCTCTCCAGGCCCTATATTTTAAATCTTTTTCATTTTACTTAGTGAACATTTGTAAAAGACAAATGCCATCCTTCATAGAGTTTATACTCTAGGGAGACAAATGAGCATGGTAAAGCAAATAAAGCCAGGTGTTACAGCAATATGTGCATTGGGGAATGGTAAGGAGAGAGTAGGAGCTGTGGGTGGGTGTGCCCACTGTGTATAGGGCACACTGAAAAAACAAGTTTGGAAAAGCCCAGCGCCCCTAGTGGTGAAGGAGCTGAACTCTCCTCAGTTTAATGGCAAGTACTCGCTTTCCCAGAAACCTCTCTGTTTAATGGCAAGTACTCGCTTTCCCAGAAATCCTTGTTTCCTCATAACATTTAATGAGCCAATCCAGTGCCTGGGTTCTGACCAATCAGAGAGATCCCCTGCTCTCTTTAAAATCCCAGGTAGGGAGCTCTCTCCTGGTCAGCCATCTTGCATGGTAACAGATCCCAGTGTGCTGGTTTGCTCTGCAGAGTAAAGGCTTCTTGCTTTTGCATCAGAACTGATCTCCTGGTGGTACTTGAGGAGGGGGATTTCGAACACTGTGCACAGTTTCACTTGGAAGATGACATTTGAATCATGACCCATTGGCTGGAAGAAAGCCTGGAATATAGACAACCAGGGAAAGAATGTTCTAGGAAGAAGACAATAAAACCAGATGCTTCAACTTGGGAGTTCCCTTGGTGAGAGGGTTGCCTTCACACAGTCCCTGGACCACTCACCCACAGTGTGAGCAGACAAGGTATGGGGTGTGGTCTGAGATTCAGGGTCTGGGAGCTGGTAGAGGGCATCTGTAGACTTCCGGTTCAGGCCCAGCGGGGGACGAGTGGTCACAATGGCTGTTGACTTTTCTCCAGCCGTGGGCTGCTGCCCAAGGGTCAGCAAAGGGTAACAAAGAAGGAACCTCAGCCAGGATTGTAGCTTAGCCAAAGAAGTCAGAGGAAGCATTAGTGGAGTTCCACACAATGTACGACACTGGGTTTAGGTTGGGTAATCAGAGAATGAAGACTTGCGGCTTTCATGAAGAGGTGGTAGGCATTTGGGCCCAAGGCGCTGGAGCTGAACAGTTGCTGCGGTTGGTTGGTGCATTAACACAAGTGTGCTGGAGGAATAGGGTGGCAACTGAATAAAGGTGTTTCCGTTTCAGATTGTGAAAAATAGCTCTGGCGGTTTTTTGTTTGGTTGTTTATTTGCTACGGTTTTTGTTTTGTTTTGTTTTGTTTGTAGGTAGCAGAAATAAGTAACTAAAGGGAAGAACAAGATTGCAAAAACAAAAACAAGCCAACAAAAATCAAGAGGCTAAGGAACACAGGAGTCAAGTATGGATACTGCAGTCACCAGGAATTATGGTGGAAGCGATGGTGAGACATGAGCTAAACCAGCCAGACAACCCGGAGAGACCCGTGGTGTAAGCTGCCCTGTACAGTGTTTGTCAGCACCCTCCGAGGCTATCTGCAAAGCACAATGCTACAGGAGGAAGAGGAAAGCATCCTGGGAGCAGCCACGAGGAAGGAAGAGGATGGCTGCTCTACCTGTGAGTCAACACAGGAGAGCTATGGGGGTGCAGCATGGGTCAGGCCTGGGTTAAAGCTGGAAGATGAAGAGAGGAGGAGGTGTGACTTTTCTTCCTGCTGCTGCTGATGTTTTTTGTTTTGGTTTGGTTTTGGTTTGATTCTTTGAGACAGGGTTTCTCTGTTGTAACTATGGTTGTCCTGGAACTCATTCTGTAGACCAGGCTGGCCTTGAACTCACAGAGATTCACCTGCCTCTGCCTCCTGAGAGCTGGGATTAAAGGTGTGTGCCACCCTGCTTACCGATGCATTTTAAGAGAGGGTCCTCTGAAAGGATTGTATGACATGAATTCAACACTTAAAAAAAATCCATCAAGAATGAGTTTAGTTTTTTATAAAACAAAATATCATTGTTCTGTTGGATAGTGGTGGCACATGCCTTTAATCCCAGAGCTCTGGAAGGCAGAGGCAGGCAGATCTCTTAGTTTGAGGCCAGCCTGGTCTACAGAGTCAGTTCTAGGACAGCCAGAGATACAACAGAGAAACTGTGTGTGTGTGTGTGTGTGTGTGTGTGTGTGTGTGTATAAAATCTATCCTAATGTTTGGTGAGGAAACTATGATTCACAGAAGAGCAGTCACTTGACCAGGGTATATAGCAGGATGCTTTGAAGGAGTTTGTGATTTTTGTTTTTTTAAAACACAAAATGGTGCTTGGACTGTTTTTGTTCCCATCCCAGGTGTAGCGGATGATAATGAGTTGATTTGGAATGTTCATTACAGGTGGTTATGATTTGATTAAGTGCAGCTGTTTTGCCAAGTGTAGCTTGTCTTATGATTACATGCCACTTGGACTTCTGGGAACTTTGCTTAAAGTATATAAGGGTTGAGACCTGGAGAGCTGGGTATGGTTGCTGGTCGTTGGTGGGTTGGTTTGTTGGCTGGTTGGTTATTGCTTAGAGGAACTTCAGTTAGAGAAATCGGGTCAAGGATATTGAGATGAGACACTAGTCCAGCTCACTATCCACTCCTGCTCTCCAAGCTTCAGATAGCCGAAAAGGGCTGTGAAGATTTCTTCTTTCTTCCCCTCTCTCTTTCCATGCTGCCTACAAAGGTAGTGAAGATTTCTTTCTTTCTTCCCATCCTTCCTTTTTCTTTCCTGAGCTAGAGAAGAATAAAGTGCAATAGCAACCCGCTACAAGGCTACCCACTGAAGATGGCACAGATGAGACCTAGGTCCTCCATGACTTCAGCCTGCATTCTCAACCACACACCTGCTGCTATCCCAGCAGTCATTCTGCAGTGGCCCCTGCCCTCAACACCTGCTTGTGCAGTGGCCCCACATTTGGCTGTTTAGAGATATGTGAGCTAGATGAGGATTGAGAAAGGTAAGGAACCATCTAAAGTCTGCTCGGCAAGCCACAGATTCTGCTCTGGGCTGCATCTGTAGAAATGGCTACACTTCATACTGTGGAGGCATCTGCTTATTGACTAATGAACATGCAGGTTCCTAGCCAGAGCAGGCGTCTTTCTCTAATTTGTCTACTGAATGCACTCACCAGTTGTGGAACTCATCTTTAGAAGCTATCCTCAACACCAATGAGAATGTAGATTCAACCTTGAGTCGGTTAGCTGGGGATAGAATAGTAGGTCAGTGGGGTGCTTGCCCCACAAGCATGAGGACCCAAGTTCAATCCCCAGTGCCCACGTAAAAACCCTGGAGTGAGTCTAATGATTTCAGAGCTTTGGAGATGGAAATGGGTAGATCTGGGTTCTCTGATTAGCCAACCTAGTATATATCTAAGTGAGTCCTAGGCAAGTGAGAGATGCTGCCTCAAAAAGCAAAGCAGAGAGTGAAGAACACACCTGACGTCAACCTCTGGCCTCCACATGTACATACATGAATGAGCACATAAGCACACACCTGTTTTAGTATGTGTGCACGTGCACAGGTGCACACACTAATATTTATTTTTATTTTTTGAATAGTTTTATGTACATTGGTGACTTGCATGCAGATATATCCGTGTGAGTTGTTGGACCCCTTGTAACAGGAGTTAGAAACAGTTGTGAGCTGCCATGTAGGTGCTGGGAATTGAACCCGGGTCCTCTGGAAGAGCAGCCTGTACTCTTAACTGCTGAGCCATCTCTCCAGCCCTGCACTAATATTTAATTAAAAACAAAACAATAAATTTGCTTCCCCAAGAAACAAAATCACTTGCTGTCTAGCAAATAATGTGGCTAGTTTAATCTAGACTTCTGAAATCTACTTTCTAGTGAAAACTTATTTCACAGAGAATGTTCTGTGATTCAGAGCTTTGTCAGGAAAGAGATAGAAGGGAGCAGAGATCTGTCATGTTACTCTTGTAGAATTGTAGTATGGCCCAAGATTTTTAAAGAATATCCAAGCACTACTTACTGCAGGAGATTAAAACCCTGGGCTAGGAGCCAGGCAGACTCATTCCAGGCCCAGGCCTCCCATGATCTACATGTGTCCTTCTGTGACTCGTGACTCCCCTCAGAGCCCAGCTATCCCATCAGCGTAGGTGTGAGGAGTACGTCATCTGTCTCCAACGTTCTCACCAGCTGTTACTGCCCTTTTACTAGTTGATATGTCTTAAAAAATCAGAACACTGGGTCAGGAAGGGGATGCAACTCAGGCATTAAGAGCACCTGCTGGTCTTGGAGAGAACCCCGATTCAGTTCCCAGCACATATATGTTGGCGAACAACCAACTATAAATCCAGAGGATTCGATGCCTTGTTCTGGCCTCTAGGGACACCAGGAATGCATGTGATATATACACATACATATTTTTTTTTTCAGGCAAACACTCATACGCATAAAATAAATTTTTAACAAAAGAGTCAGGACACCAAACAGCTGAGTCTGTTGGACTTGAGATTTTGACATTTGCATCCTCTTGAATTTCAGGACATCTTAACATCTTTTGTTAACGAACTAAGCACTGTTTTGTCTATTTCCTTTGAAAACTCAGAGGCTTTAATCCATCACTCACGTTCTTGGACCAGTGATTGGAGAGACCTCCCATACCTTCAAGGAATGGCAGGGATATATTTTAGTTTTGACTTTCTAATGAATTTAGTTTGGGAGAGACTCCTGAGCCATAGTCTCAGTGTTTCTAACTGTACAAAATCTCCATGCTCTTCAACAGTTTTCCAACCTGGGAACCAGTGGCTGACACATCATGTGCCATGGGTGTTCTTTTGCTTCCCCCAGGCCTATCAGCTGGTCGAGCTTCAGACGCTGCTTAATAATCTCTGTGTGCTTCTTCAAAACCATAACAACTCTCTCTCCCTTGCAAAGTAGTCTCATGCCACCCAAAATTCAGTAGCAATTCTCAATTCTCAAGCTCTCCTCCCCGCCACCCCTTCTCTACCACAGCAGGCAGCCTAAAACCTCAAACCTATCCCGAAGATACTGTTATTGCCAGTGAAAGCAGGATCTCACACGCTCCCAAGACAATCCCGCTTCCTCTGTGTTTACATCTGCGCAAGGCATTCTGACTCCGCATTTTGCAGCCACATCTGGTGTCCTGACACAGAAGGAAGAGTGTCAGCATTCTGCCTAGGGCTGCAACTTCCCTTTCTCAACCCATCTGCAAAGCTTGCTGCTATCAGAATTCATAGTAAGCCTGGCCACTTCCATGGGGGAACTCAGTAGTGTCATGGTGCCCTATCTGTAGAGTATCACTTTAAGTTGCCTCTTTTCTCCCCAAGTTTGCATGGCTCCTGTTTGGGTCATAATTAACATATCTGATGCACCTGAAAGTCTATTAATGTCAAGCCTTGGTCTGAACAATCAGGATAACTTTGGGTACATAGAGTATGTGTCTAAATAGCGAGCAGAGTTCAGCCACTGTCTCATTTACCAACGTGTCAGACAGGACGGTTCTATAGATGCACAGCAAAAGCAGCAAAGCAAGATTGTTTACTTTGCCTTTGTGTTGGCTAAAACAAGCAAGTTCCTGTATCTCAGTATTAAGTATAACCTTACACCTCAAAGAACCAATATCCAAAGAGACACAAGTGGGTAAAGGCTGGAATCATATCATCAGTCTCATATTCAGTTGTTAGGTTAACTGTGTAATAATATCCACACACACTGTGTCTCTTGGGAGATGTCTCCCGTTACACTACACTTTGTAGTCTTCGATCCTGACACTTGCAAGCCTGTGACTTCGCTTGCACACCAGGCCACTTCTCCAGCTGAAGCCGTTGGTTGCTCGTGGACATAACCCTTCTAAATGCTTCTGAGCATCTGTTGAAGCTCAGGCATCCACTTCCCAGATTACCTTGCTTCTGATTTCCATATGGTACAGAACGCTGTCGGGTTCCACACAGCGTATAAAAAAATCAGAACACGTAATGAAAGACACAGTTAGATAAGCGTGCCAGAATGGTCTTGGGTTAAAAACACAGCCAAAGTGAGCTCAGAGAAATACAGGCGGTGCTTTGCTTCGTGCCCGCTCACCTCTGATCTCAGACAGAGGAGGGGATACATACCATCCCACAAGCAGAGCACCGTGGTGTGCCGCCTGACCCCCTCCTCTCCTCAGATGGTTTTAATTGCTCAGGGGCAGCAAGGGGGCCCCCAGAACTCACTTCAAAGGCCTTCATCCAGTCCTCATTTTTGATGTATTTTATGCACTTGTTGCACTGCTTCTGGAAGTACTTCTTCTGCTGCTCGTCCAACAAGCCAATTTGGTACAGGAATGCTGCATACCCTCCTATAATCTGGGGACAGAAATGACAGGCATGAATGCCAAGCAGAGAAAGGTCCAGGACACTGTTTGCTTCAAGAAGAAACATTTTACAATGACCTGTTCATTTTTTGCTGAAATTAGCAAAGCCAGACAATTACACACACAGACACATAGAACAGAAAGGCTACACAACGCACGCACATACAGCACAACACACGCATACGTACAGTCTGGCAACCAACACAGGCTGAAACAATAAGTTGACACGCTGAAAGGTTTAGTTAAGAGTCAGATCTGAATCCAGTCAATACTGTCTTTTAGCAAGTTGGGCGTCTGAGGTGAAAGGGCTATTCGCGTTCTATTCAAAGGAATTAATCTCTGTAAGGGACATATTAAGAAAGAAAGAGCAGGACACCAACCGATTCAGGATCAGAGTATGCATCTCCAATGGCAATTCCTTTCAGGTGGATCTTGAAAGCCCTCACAGGGTTGAGGATGTGGATATAGTACCCTATGGCTGGCACGTATTTCCCTGCATAAGACTGAGAAGGACAGATGTTGAAATGACGGTCCCAGACTGATGCACGCACAACTGTGTGTGCTGAAGCTAACTGACAACAATCACCATCCACTTCTTCAGCTCATTTTGAAAATTCTATAGTCACAAAGGGCTCTACCTCTTGCTTCTGTTCTCACACCATACGAACCTAAGTGACATGCAAAACACATGAATATCATGTTATAAGTGAACATTCTAATGTCCTTCTAAAACAAAATGACCTGGAGCACGGGACACAACACTCCCATCTCTGTCTCTCTCCTCCCTCCCTGTCTCCAACCCACCTTTGGTTTTTCAAAACAAGGTTTCTCTGTTGTAATTCTGGTTGTCCAGAACTCACTCTGTAGACCACGCTGGCCTTGAACTCACAGAGATCTGCCTGTTTCTGCCTTTCCCAGTGCCTTTCCACCACCACCCAGCCAGGCGTCTCTTACCAAGATCATCTATTCTACATTTTATTAAAGGATAGAAAAAAAAAGTCAAGTCTACACCTAAAACTTAAAAATCTGAATAATGATGCAAAATTTGAAATCACCGTGTATTAAAGGGATAGGAGAATGGGCAAACCAAATGATATTTATTGATCACAAGTTTTCATTGAACTTATCTGCGTATTCCAGCCTTCTGTTACACAGGATCCTTTTTTCAAGGCAAATTATTGTGTTGTCCATTTTTCTTCTAACAAACACAGTACTTCGACTTTCAAACCATGTTTAAAGTGCTACTACTAGCCTAGTCATACACTTTTATACTTTTACTGTTTTATTACATATTATTCAGTTATTTGTGTGTGGGGGGATGGGGGGGCAGAGGTCATCTTTTAAGCATCAGTTTTCTTCTTCCAACACGTGGGTCCTGGGGGAGCGAAATGCAGGTCATCAGGCTCCATTAGAAACACATTTACCTGCTGAGCCCTCTCACTGGCCTGCTCGGTTCTCTTTGAAAGCAGTTTTTATTAATTCCACCAGAAATTTCCTTTTGAGCTTGTCCAGTTGTCTATCTACCTGCAATCTCCATCTGTTCAGAATAAACATCCCTGTGTTCAGAATACAGGTCCTAATCCCAAGTCTTCCCGGAACTTCCCTCGCAATACCTGTTAACTGCTCTGAACACTCAGGTAGAGATCTCAGTACCATTCTTTCTGTTTCTTTTTCTGGTACCCCTTCAATTCCGTCAGCCAGTTCTGTCAATCCTGTCTGTCCTATCGAACGCATGTGGATTACAGTGCCTTCTTCCACACTCGCTGGTGCCGTACTGAGGCTGGCCATCGCTCTGTCTCCAGCCTGGGTTACTGTAGCAGCTTCCACTTTGGCCCTGACCTCCAACCGCTCTGTTTTCTAGACAGCGGTACAGCTAAAACACAAGCCAGACCACAGCAGCACTGCTGCACGGAAATAAAGGCAGCGGGCTTTATTTGAGGCGTAAGGCTCACGTGACCCACTCCTCCCACCAGCCTCACCCCATGTAACCTTCTCACTCATCCCTCTCCAGCTCCACCAGGCACTAGAATATTCCCAGCATACACCGGGGCTCTTGTGTCCATTTCCCTTTCCATCTGGAATGCTTTCTCACAAGTACCTCATCTCTTACTTCCTTAAGTGAGGCCACCTGAGCCACTTCTCACAAATTTTAAAAATCCCCGTCTTCTTGTTTTCTATCCTTTACTCTCCCTTTCAATCCTTATTCCTCCTCAACAAACTCATCATTTTACATCATTTGTGCCTGCCCCCTTCAGAAGATGTCCGAACACAGGCATAAGCATCTACTCGGCTTACTTATGTTCGCTGTGCCCGACGCTGTCAATGTTCAATAAATATCTGTGAAATTAATGAATCTGTGTGTATTTGGAAAGAGGCAATGCCCAGGCATTCATGGTAGACTAGAGTCCACCGACCTCCTGAGACATTCCCGAGGTTCTTCAGAAACTTAGAACATCTGGCAGCTCTAAATGAATCTATACCGTAGTGGGTTGGAGATACCGGTGTTCTCGCGTTAAGCTGGGACACAGGACATGGAGAGGTTAAGTGGTAAGAGTCCGAATCACACATGGTCTGACCTCTTCCAAAGTCTAAACTCCTTTCAAGCTGATAAAAGCAGGCAATTCACACAACTTGTTTGAGATCTTGTTTGCACAGCCCTCTTGCACAACAGTGGTTACTTAGGTAAACCAGTGGATCAAACACTTCCAGCATTTATGATTAGGAATCAGCTTTAGTTTCCTCATGGAAATACAAGAATGAGTTTATGTGTCTGAAGTTTGCTTTGTCGTATAACTGCACTGTGATCTTGCCTGTGGAGATAATTGAAGACTTATCAAGCACATTTCCGTAAGATATACATTTTCCTGAGAAATCACTTTGCTGGTAAAATGTGCCACCTAGCCTTCAGTCAACAAGGGTGTCCGGGACAAGCCATCTGTCCAGGTTATCATCTATAGACTTGGGAGACACAAAAATGAATGAAACACAAAAGTGTCCTGAGAAAGTTCACAGTTACTTCTAAGGACACATTATAGGAATCCTGTCTCCAACTCACCAGAGCAAATATCCAACTCATGAATTATAGTCTCATGATGTTTGCAATGACCAACCCAAAATAGGCCCACTCGAGCACGTGAATGAATGACTGATCTCACATAACCTGTAACTTTTTTTCTCTGTGGAAGCTGATACAAATGCTGTGTGTGTGTGTGTGTGTGTGTGTGTGTGTGTGTGTGTGTGTGTGTTGAGAGATAGCATCTCTTGTGTTGTCTTGTTACATTTGATAATGAAACATTTTACTCTTTCTGAGATAGAAGGCCATTTTCTTTACATTGCTGTGTAGTCGGCTGAGTCAGTTTAGCCTGAAACATTCCATGTGTGGAACCTTGCTGACCACCATCGTGCATGGGATGTAACCAGGTAAGAAATGAAAAGGACACTTTATTCTAAATGCTCACTCAAGATTCTGAGCTTCGTCCATACACCAAACTATTTCTCTTACCCTACTATGAGTCCATTTACAGCCAAACTCATTTCTCTGTATTTTGCAGCCTTGAAATGAGGGTCCGTGCATGTTAACGGCATGCCTGGCTAGAGAGCTCCCTGGGCTTGGCTGCTTTCACAGCTCTCATTTCAACCAATGGTCAAGAGCCGTCCTATGGCTCTCGGGGGCCCATGCTGGGACCTGTTTTTTATTCACCCCATCACTGTTAAGCAGACCGCTCGTGACAAACGGAACAAAACAACGAGATGGATAATTCTGTAATTTCTTCTAAAGCTATCATATTCTTCGGTATTCACCCCACATCCGCTATCCGAGCGGAGAGGATATTTATCTCCTCTTTGTTCCTAATGACTATCACACACTTCCTTGCTTTGTGTCAGTGTGACAAATCCTTCATTGTCTTGTTCATTAATCATTCCACTGGCTGAGTGACTCAGGCTGTCACACAGTAGACAATTACAGGATTGCTCTGCGGGGGAATCAACACATTCTAGTGTGACTTCCATTATTTTTTACATTTTTTGGTTGGGATGCATTCCTTTGTGTTTGCAAAAGCAGACGTCGTATTCTCGAGTCATTTATTTCTCGGTGTAACAATTCACAAACTGTGGAAGACAGTAGGATGACAAAGCAAGGATATTTTGTTTTTACCTCCCCTTCCACTTCTATAGATACTTTAAATCTAGTAAAACTTCCTATCTGGGGAGAGAGTCTGCCTTCGGGCTAGAAACAGACTACGGTGGCTTGTGTTTTGCTTTGGACCAGAACATAAGATCACTTGCTCCTTTGGTCCCGAGTTATGTACTTGGATGATGACAGTGATAACCACAACCGGAACACAGCACTGAGTCCTCTCCGACTTCCCAGTGGTGCTCCCCAGTGGGACAGCAGCTGTCTAATGAAGCCCGTGAAGTCTGGAAATGAACACTAATCTTCCATCCACCCACCCACTCACCCCACCCCCAACCCCGTCCCCCAGATCCAATATTGGTCTTATAAAAGCTCAGGACAACATCAAAGCCATTATAAAAGGGAAAGGAAAAGTGCTGCCAGGAACAGACACATTATATTAGCCTTTGGCAGTGACCTTCGCGCAAGGAGCTCAGCCAGATAAGCATATATGTCTCACACAGCAACTCAAGCAAAGTTAGTAATCAACACATCTGGATCCAGTCTTTCCTTGGTATTCCTCTCTGATATGTAAAGGAGCTGCAAGCTGCCAATTCCAGTGCTGCTCCTGCTTACCTCGCTTTCCCATGGTGGCTGTAATCACACTCAACCTCCCGCATGAAGGACCAGGGACATCGGGCGGTGTTTGTTTGTATTTGCTTTATTTGCTGGAGCTCAGAGAAGCAATAAAACTCTAATTCTTCTCCTATATCAGAAGCATGACAGAGCCCAGCTCTCAGTCTTTTATTTTGCCCTCAAGAGAAGGGTCTTAACTTCATAGCCGAATGTACTTTTGATTCTTGGTCTATCGTCCCTGTGGATACTTACACCAAACAGGTTCGTGGAAATCATGGGAAGGAGAGCTCACTGTACTTAGAAAACCAGTCTACAGAGGATGTAGTACTCGCTTAATTATCCAGATGTGTAAACGTATAATGAGGTTCAACTTAATTGTGCATTCCTTCTGAATCTCTCCCTTCTTACAAGGTTCAACAGCGTTCACAGCTGACTTACCAAGTCCCTACCACCTAGGTACTTTTAAGAGAAGGGGGAAGATTTCATATCTAAAACCAAGCTTCAGTCAGCTCCTTCAAAGTGGGGTGTAGGACAGACAATAACATTATACTGGAAACAATGCCCCTTTACATAACTGCTACACATAGCCACAGTTTCTGGTGTTTCAGGCACATTCTCCCTACGTTCCTTAAATGTAGTATTGTTTTTAATCAATACAGTTCTATTCACTCGCTGCAGCCTTGCTTCTAGGCATAAATTTTGTGGCAAAACATTCATAGCTTTATCAATGACAATAAGAGATGGCTTTTCACAGGGAGACAGCTGCCCTGGACATTTTTTTTTTTCCCCTTCAGAGTTAGGCATAGTCCTCAGCTCTGCCTGGCAGAAAAGGCCAGGGAATTTGCAACCTCAGCAATAGTGCATTGAGCTCTCTAAGGGTCAGCCTGTGCACCCTGCCCTGCTCAGCTCCTATTTCCCCAGTCACTCAGCTGGCAAGATGCCTCTGTGAAGAATTCATGGCTGGGCTGAGAGACCTCTGCGTCTCCAGAAGGGAGCAAGGATAGGTGCCTGTCTAGAAAGAGTTGACCGATGCTCTAGGGCACTGCTCTTCCCAGGCAGGGCCTTTGGAGCATCTACCTTCACTCGTGGGAATAGACCAAAGGAGACAGGAAAGCTTCCATGCTATGAACAGAGTTCTACTCAAGCACTGAAAGCACACAGAAAGCCACAACAGTGGGGAAACAAAGCCAAAACAACAACAACAACAAAAAACAAAACAACAACAAAGTCCAGTGGAATAGGCCAGTCAATATGGGGCCAAAGCAAACCTGCCTCCATCAAGCCTTGGTTAAGTGGGCTCTCACTTTAGCTTGGCAGCATTGTTTTCTCAGCAGAGAGAAGCCTGACTTCAAATGGTCAGTTTGGAAAGTGAACAAGAAACGCCAGCACTTCAGTGTTGCGGTAATCTCCACAACTTCCTAGACATTTCTAGACCGTGCGTCATCTGACTTTAGACCGCACTGCTGCAATTAAAAGGGAGGCTTTTCACAAGGGCGTGATATTATCAGCCATCTATTTCTCTTGAACGTGAGCTTACAAAGAACGCTGCAAACTCTCCAGGCACAGACACGGAGCAAGAACATTTTGACCTGCAGCCAACTTCTGGTCACACCGACCCATGCAAAGATATGTGCTGACTTCCAAGTGATAGATAACTCACTCTTAGTGCCTAGGGTGAGTATAAGAATATCACCCACCCCTGAGAGGTACAGGGGCACAAGATGCATCCACTCCCCATCTAAATGGACAAGCCCAGTTTGTTGCCAGGTGATTCAAGCAGATGAATAAACTCCTTTGTTTAAAACGGAGACTCCAGTTAATTTGACTTGTAAATAATGAGTATGAGCAAACCAGGCCACAGGCACAAACCAAGGCCTCTTTAGATAGAATTTAGAAAGTTGAAGCTGCTTAAGTGATTTACCTTCAAATTGCTTGTCCCCACCCCAAACATCTCTAACCAGGTCTCGGTGCTGTGTCTTGACGGCGCTATCTGATTTTGCAGGATAGCTCACTTTGGACAAAGCTTATGACTTCTGTCTGTGTACTCACATTCTTCTCCATGCAACTTGAGAATCAGTAAATATGTACTGATTCGATTTGGATATATTCTCTGAAAGCCGGAGGCCCAACTTGTAAACATTACCATATGCCCTGGTATGGTTCTTTGGGTTGCAGCTTAAACCTTGATTTTTTATAATATTAAACTCATTAAACAGTCACAAATCCGTTCTCAATTCTAAAAGAAAATATTGGCAAGTGCAGATGGATGTAATTGAAAATAGACCTTTGTCACGGACTGAAGAGTTAAACCAGCTTGAATGCTGTCTAATAAAATCCAGCAAGTTCCACGGCTGAGAAATAATTGCATTCCAAGGACTTCCAGTCCTTATATCACTTGAAACTTCCATTTGCTCTATAAAACTTCATGATCAAAGCCAAGTCTTTGTGATTAAAACTAGGTCTTGGCCAGAAAGACAGACATTCGAAGAGCTAGGGAGCCTCTTCTCCCTTATATAGAGTTATAACCCCAGAGAGCTGCAGGAAATATGAACGGGGGTGTCAGACTCCCTTCCAGGGGAAGAGGATCAGGTCTGAGGGAGGAGAGAGTTCCTGGAGATGATTTGGTTTCCAGACAGCACCTCCTCGAGCAGGGCTATGTACACCCGCAGCCAATGTCAGCGTTCCAGGCTTTTGCCCTGGGGTCTCATCAGTATGCTCCAGTTTTGGCTTGCCCACTTTCTGGCTGGGTGACCTCGGTAAGGTATACCTAGCCTGAGTCTCAGTCACTTCATCTTTAAGATTGGGGTATTTATAAGGAAGCTGTTGGGATTGAATGAAGCAATGCGTCAGACAGCACTCAGCAAGAGAGGGCTTCCAAGCTGCTGCGTGTCCTAATGTGAGCAAGGGTTCTTCGGCGAGATCACCAGTAAAACACATAGACACTATGTTCTTTACGCTATCTTCTAGTTCCCCAATTCAGTGACTCCAAGTACCAAGGCTGGTGGAGGCTGACACAGAGTGATTCTTGGTCTACTGCCAGGAGCATGGTTCCCCACTCTCCCTCGCATGTCACCCCACCGCCTGCATCTCAGTGCTTGCGAGTCACCTGTTATAAACATATTTCCATGGCTCAGCACTTTTCTTAATTCAAACATAACTATGTTAGGATGAAAATACAGTGGGTGTGAGTTATCTGATCTCTTCTAATGAACGGTGGGCTGGCAAGTCAGGATGGAGAACGAGAGACAGAACAATCTGGATGGATAGGGAAGCAATGTGGAGACATAAATCTGAGCGTGAGCTCGCAAGGGAAGGAGACCGAGTAAGCGTGGAGACTGAGCAGAGGATGGAGATGGGAAAGCCTCTGGGGACAGTGACAGGGAGACTGGCTGAAGAGAAATCCCACCGATAGGTTTGCTGTGTCTAATAGCAGCCTCTCGTGAAGCCACTCTAACACACCCATTTAGCATGCGCTTAACATGCATAAGAATAAATAAAACCGATGTGTCCTCCGTGTCCTGGGCTGCTCCCTCAGCCAGTCGGACTGTAATGACATCAACCAAGTTGTCAGACACCACGGTCCCAATGGGATTTTTCCCAAGCAGATGAAGACAAAGTACCCCCATCGAACTTACTAACACATAAGTAGCTTCAAGGTTCTGCCTGTGTTTGGGCCTCCATTTAGCTTTGGGAGCAAATGTACTCGTAAAGAGAGTCCTCCCTTTGCTGCTGCGGGGAAGCGTATGTCCTCTCATTTTGGAAGCGTTGCCATTTCTACGACCACACGCAACATTGAGTCTTTATCTAAACTGGTTCATATAACCCCGTGCTCAAAGAACACCGGGCAGCGCCCCCTTCGCCCTGCCACTGCCTGTGTTCCCTTTAGGGCCGTCTGCCTTTAACTTCTAGCTCAGCCTGTGGAAGCTGGAGAGGTTCTACAGTGTGCTGTGCGGATACTTCAAGAATAAGAGCTGTCTCACTAATAGTTACTGGCTTAGAAAGGATAACACTTAAAGAAAGTTAATCACGGGAATTAAACACAGCTTGTTTCTTTTTGAAGTATATTTTTTCCTGCCTTGAGGAGGGTGATTTACAGACACATTTGTCTCTCTTTAGAGAAAATTAATCCCAGTTGGTGTTCTGGGCAGAAATGAAGAGAAGAAAGGAAAGAGAGGAGAGCCTTCTCCCTTGTCCTTCACACCGCAGTGGGCCTACACTGCTCTCCCCGGTGTGCTGTGCCAGTGGATGTGGGCGGGTCCTCACACATCCTAATGAGTATCAAACAAATCATCCCAATTTCTAAAACCAACTTTAAGGCTCCTTCATCTTTTAGGCAAAATATATGCCTTTTAAAATGTGTTTGGCTGAGAATAAAGCACAGTGCTAGAGGGCTGGCTTATCATGCTCAAAGCCCTGGTTTAGATCCCTGATAACACACGCGCACACACACACCATACACACACACACACACCATACACACACACACAACACACACACACATACACACACACATACACACACACACATACACCACACACATGGGCACAAAGATACAACCACACACACACATATATGCCACACACATCACACACACATATACCACCCACACATATACACACATGCACACACACACACCACACATGCAAACATATATATACCACACACACACATATAACACACACACATACAAACACAGACACACACAACACACACACATATATGCCACACAAACACCACGCACACATACACACAAACATGCACACACATGCATACCACACACACACAGACACATACTACACACACAGACACACACCACACACACACATATATGCCACACAAACACCACGCACACATACACACAAACATGCACACACATGCATACCACACACACACAGACACATACTACACACACAGACACACACCACACACACACATATATGCCACACACACACAGATACACAGACACACAGACAGACACACACACACACAAGAATAGAATAGAGTAGAATAGAATAGATAGGATATGCCATAGCTTAGCAATGAGCAAGCAGAGCTTTTGTGGACCCCTGGGCCTTGTCTATATACCTTGGGCTGTAGGCTTTGAGCCTTCATGGAGGTATCACATGCTGGATGCTCACTATGGTCAGTCACTATTTGACATATCTAAGGAGGATTATCTACTTAAATGCTCAAACAGTGCTAAGTAGTAGGTACAATCATCATTTCCAGATCTCTTAGACCAATCCCAGGGCTCTGAACAGCTGCTACAGTCCCTTCGTGCAGGGTGCTTTCACCCCCGTTACATAACTGTAAAGGGCGCTCTAGCCTACCTGTGTGCAATGTAAAGCAGAAAAAGCATTCCCTGAGTTTATCCATTATTTTTCAAGGTTGACTCTACAAAGTCAGCGGTGCTATTTGTTGTGACTCCCTAACAAGGAGAGTAAATGAACATTCAAGAAAGGAAGAATTTCCAATTAGCAGTTTGGTAAAGAGTTGGAGAGAGGCAGGGAGAGTTGGCATTGCATTCAAACTGCAGGGACACAGAGGTAAAGATGCTGTAACGGTGAGTCTGGGAGACCGCCCTGAACTTCTAATAAATGAAGCAAAACAGCCACGGAAATTGATCTCAGAACCAACCCCTGTGGTTGTGAGATAAAATTCAAAGACTCAGGTTAGCGACTTGCCCGGAACCATTCTATACGATCCAGCTCTCCAGGTATCAACCCAGAATTCCCGTACCCTGTTCCAGGTCTTCAGTCACCAACCCAGAACTGTTTTCTCCTTCGTGGCCTTGGAGGACAAACCAAACAGAATTCATGAGATCACAGAAGTGGGGCATCGCCATTTAGCATTCTTCTTTCCAGAAAGATGTGTGACTTCTAGAGGAGGCATGTCTATTTTGTAGCGTGAGGACTGCGTGTGGCTATGGAATCAAAACAATACTTAACAGGTAAGATTTCGTGTTTGCTTGTTTTTCTATAACCCAGTTGCATAGTTCTCAACTGCGAACTTCGGGGATGACACAGTGTCACGTTATCAAAAGGTTGGACACACGCAGGCGGACCCACTGGGTTCTTCTGAAGCTGAGACCTCATGTTTACTGCCTCTCTGCCTGCAGGTCCTGCCTGCCTTCCTGCTCATCTTCCTTTACCACGCGGAAAGGAAGGCACAGGTTTCCTTAAGAGTACTCATCCTGGCAGCAAAGAGTATAAAAAAGAAAATTTTCCTTTCCCCACACACATTTGGATATGACATGCATGAAAACCACAAAGCACAAATAAAATAGACAACTCAAAAATTTCCTCCGGGGTCTGGCAGCTTTACTGAGCATCATGGTTAACGACATTGCCACATTATTTGTTAGACAAGGAATTACACACTGAGCAAACTGGTCTTCTGCTAGATGGGGAAAATGTGTGACTTCCAGGGTTACTGTAAAAAGTCAAGGGTGTTACTTCCTGCTCCTTTTCCATCTTGCCTCTGAAAATGCTCAAAAGGCAAGGGGCAGCAGCAAATATTAGTGATAGAGGGACTAAATGCAATATGATACTGAGCAACTGAGTATTTAAAAAACAACAACTTAGTATAGAATGCTAAACCATCTTCTCTGACAGCGTAGAAAGAGAAGATAGGCTCAAGAAATTCCTGGTTCCATGAACTTCCCATTCCTTAGGAATTTAGACTCTTTGTCTTTTTCGGTTCCTTAATGTGCACATCTGTGGACCACTTGCCCGGCATCCTTCCAGCCCTTCCTCTGGCACCATCACTCGGACCTTCCTGTGAAGATCTCTCACTCCAGAGTTGAGTGTTATGGCTCAGAGGATGACTGCCCAGCGCGATCCTTCCTCTCCTGAGTATCGGGGTAAGCCTTGGACACTGGTCTTTGTTCTATCCCGCTAGCCTGATTCATTGGTTCCCAGATAGGATGGGACCTAAAGAAACCCTCAGAGACTCAGGAACATGAATAGACTTGTTGGTGAGTTAGACTTGCACCAGGGTAGAACGCAGGGGCAATTTAACACGATGAACGCTCACCAGAGAATAAACTGAGATGAGCTTAAACTCCTGCGGCAGATAAGCAGAGAGTGGGAGACTGAATCCTGAGGGAAGAAGCATGGAAGGCTCTATGTTGGCTGTGGCAATGGTGGAGTGGTTCTAAGGTCATTCGGGGTATAAGGTGGGATTGTGCGTAGGAGGAACACACAGAGCTACTGGGAACCTTGTTCTGCAGCATGGGGGACACACAGACAGCAGTGGAGAAAAGCACTGGAGAAGCCTGTGGTGGGGATCAGGGTTGGGGACTCAGCCAGAGTCACAAGGTCCAGAAGAGCTGTCACACTAGCAGCAGTGAGCACGCTTAGTGCTCCAGACTTGGCTTTTCAATGCCACCCTCCACTGGAATGAGCCAGAGTCCCTAGAAAAATGATGAATCCCAGAACCAGGGCAAGGGATGGACAGGGTGTTTCAGAGACAAATGTTTGTGATTTAGAAAAAGGAAATGCTTAAAAACGGTCAAGCCTGTCAAAAGACACAGGAGTCGGCTTGAAGGGCCTCTCACAGGGCAGAATCAGAACAAGCAGCAAAACAGAAATGATCAGTTTTGATAGATCAAATAGAAATAACAGCGCGTAGGTCCACCGGGATGTATATGAACACAGAGAGGAGTCAAAGGGGATTAGCTCTGTGGGAGAATGTGGGATGATGACACCCATACAGAGACAGATTAGAATACTGTCATTTTATAACTCCCAGGTTGGAATAGACACGGCTCATCAGTGGCTCTGAAACTGTTGGGACACAGGCTTGGGGAAGAGTTGTTCATGTGTCTGTGGATCACTTGTGAATTACAAACAGGAGCAGGTGTGTTCAAGTGGTGGAGTCTAGCGAATGCCATCTTAACCCAGTGATCAAGTTCAATGTCACTCTAGGGCCAAAGTTCCACGGTGTGGCCCCTGGTGAGATGTCCAGAAAGCACACAGTATCATCCAGGTGGAATCCTCACTGAATCTGATCACTTAAGAGAGAATAAGACAAGTTCGGAATATGGAGGGGACTCCAGGCACCTGGCCCCCTGCTGAAAATCGTTGATATGAATGACGAAAGCAAAAAGGGGCAGGAACTAGAACATGGTAACCCACTGCTCCCATCCCAATATATGACTCCTTCACTGATCCCCAGGTCAAAATACTGTTCAGAGGATATTTACAAAATAATTGGAAAACTGTGAAGGTGGACTGGATCGACACTAATACCTACATCCAGGCATGCATTTGCTCTAACTGCTGTCACATGGTCCCGCCTTCATGATGCTGGAGGCACGCAAGAAAATAAGACGTCCACTCACCTCCCCAGTGACATAAAACGCATTCTTCGAATATTGGGGGAACAACTGGAAAAACTGGACCAAGGCACTGCGGGAGAGAGAACATTAAGATTGATTGGAGAAGTGAGTCAAACTGATCGGTTACCACACCTCACCGGCTGGGGGCATTTGCCCTATCGGGAAAGAGAGCACTGTGCTGTGTGCTCCTCTGGTATGTGGTTTCCGGTCCCAAGACAGTAATACTGTATTCCACATGGATGGTTAGGCAAATAGATGGGCTTACACTGCCATACAAAGAAGTATAGACAATGGGCATCAATACTGGCAATTTCCAAACTTGTAATTGCCACTTTGGGTCATTTAGCTGTGGGCGGTGGGGAGGGGGGGATAATCCTGTGTCCACGATGTAGCTTCCACATACTGTGTGCAATTTTCATTTAAATCATATGATGCCGTTAGGCTAGATTTGTAGAGAAGAAATAGGAAGTTCCGTTGCTTATCAACACCCCCGCTGAGAAGGACCTAGACTATTTCTAAAGGAGTTCCAGAATGCCAGTGCTTTAATAAGAACTCCAGAGCTGTGAAAAAAGAAGAGACAGAAGGAGGGAGGGAAAGAAAACAACCAGGATCTCATGGCAGCTTCAGCGAGCTGTGCTGAAATAGGTTGAGATGGACTGGCGGGGGAAGGGGGCGTTCCACAATACGTAAGAAATGACTGGCTCCTAAGTGACTTCACCAAAGTCTTTCCAAACGGGAAACAAAAACCAATGAAACTCAGGCACTTCAGGCACTCTAGGAATGTCTTGACCTGGACTGCAAGGCTGGAAAAGTCAGGCAGGGCTCAGTCCCTGCTTCCTGCTGAGGGGCTAAAAGCCAGGGACCTTCCTAGGAAGATGAAAGGCAGGGGGCTCTGAAAAGCCAGGAGAGGAAGAGAGTTCAGGGGCTACACAGAGAAAAAAACTCAACCATTATGACCACCATGATCCCTGCTAGACTTAACTTTCAAAGGCTCCATAAAAACCTACTGCGAAGGCTGTGCATACTCTATTTGTTATTTATGGCGGCTTTGGGGAACTAAAATTTGGGAGGCTGCATTTTGATCGTTTCCACATTAGTGCTGCCAGTGAGTTAGCAGGCTTCAGAACAAGGGTAAAAATAGGAGTTCGTTCCCCCACTCCCCCTTATCAACCTTCAGGCTAAAAACCACTGGAATGGCACCAGCTCATTTAATACAGTAAATCTCAAGCCTCTTGCTTTAACTTACAGCTTACTTCCTCCATATTTGATGGAGCACTGTTAGGGTTGATAGGTTTAGCAAATAAAAATTCAAAGTATACAATTAAAATTGAAGTGCAGATAAATAATGCTTTAATATAAGCATGCTGGAATACTGTCTAGAACACAGTGTGTGTGTGTGTGTGTGTGTGTGTGTGTGTGTGTGTGTGTGTGTGTGTGTTTGGTATATGTGGAAGACAGAGGTCTTTTCCAACACTCTCCACCTTCAAAAAATACTTATATATAAAGAGACAATTGTTGTTTATCTGATTTTCAAGTTTGACTGACATTTCGTGCTGTGTCTGGCAACCTACATTGAAGGTGAGAATCTCCCCAGTTCTCTCTGGCTAGAAAACACCAGGTAGCGGAGGTTTCTAAAGCAAGTGCTTGCTCAGCAAAGCCATTACTATTGTAATCTCAGAGTGAAGGTCTTTCTGTGAATTGCTTGTTTTTTCCAAGTCTTTGGTAAGTGGTTCTTACATAGCAGTAAGTTGTGAAAATGATAAAGCCATTAGCCAGAGCTCCACACACTCATTGCTCCACTTAACTGTACTAGAGTTGAGCACTGTTCGGATGCTAAGGTGAGGTTCTATTTAAAATAAAATCGGAACTCTTCATATCTTCATGCATTTCAAAGTTTAGCATAGTGTTGTTTGCGTGTATGGTATACAAACGTGTACATGATTTACTCGGATATGAATGTTACCTGACACAGAAATCCTGTATCGTCAGGTGACTCCGGAACTGTGCCAAGGTCTTCCCTGATAAACAGAATTTTAGTGAAAGACTCTTTGGTTGCAAAATGATACATTATGCAAAGAAGGAGTGACTTGGAGAGAGAACATTACTCCTCAGATGACTTTTTGGAAAGATCCTTTGGTGGATGTAGACCAGAGAAGTTGATGCAAGAATCTTGTGCATCAGACCCAATGACTGCAAGAGAATCTGGTCAGTTCTGGAAAAGCAGAAGCACCATGGGATCAAGAGACATTCAGGGGGTGGAGACTCAGTGCAGGCTCTCCACAGGGCGGTGGTTTGAATCTGAAAGCTTAGGTGTTCCAGGCTTAGCCCCAAGGCACAGAGGTGGGACTGTGCAGAGGTGCATGACTCACAAGGCCTCTGATTGTAGGAATCCACATGTGGATTTACAGCTTTGCATGTGGCCTATTGGGAGATGGGAACCTCAGGAGGCAGGGTCTCATGGGAAAAAGTATGTCACCAACATGTCTCTTTGAAAAGGCATAATTTGTCTTGGCATCTTTCCTGTTCATGTTCTTGATTTCTGAGCTGTCATGGGATGAGAGCCGCCTCCATTCAGCTCCAAGAAGGTAACTTCTGGGTCCCTACCAGGCTGGGAGCTTTAGGAGAGCAGGGGCTCTGTGCTGCCTGCTTCTGTGTTACCAGCTCCAGGTATACACCCAGTGATCAAGGGAGATCAGGTCAGCAGCACCAGGCGAGAACTCCACTTTAAACTGAGGAAACTGACTAGATTTAATTCACATGTTTCTAAACCAAGAACCGCCCTGGCTCAGCAGCATCCTCTACAGTATGTCTGAACATGAGTGAATATGTTCCTTCCTGAACACAAAGACTGAATGCTAAACGGCTCTTAAGGAGGTCATTCCTTCTAGGCCAGGCACTGTTCGCAGAAAAATAGAACTCCATCTTCAGGGGTAAGGGTGGGGATGGTGTGGGGGCTTTCAAAGGAGAAGAAAGATCTGCTCTTTAAACCCCCAGTAGCCCATTTACTCGTTCCAAAGCAACCTTCTTATTGCAAAGGCCCATCTGCCAAGCTGGAGAGAGGAATGCAATCACAAAAGGAAACGAATAGTGTAAACCGTAAAGGAAACAGCTGAAATCAGTTTTCTGCACTACTCTTGATTAGCTCTTTTCCAGTTCTAAGAGCCTGAAGCAAAGGGAACCAAAACAGTTATAAACAACGGCTGCTTTGAAATGCCTCCTCTTTCTATGTCATGCAGGAGGAGACAGACCACATGTCAGCAGTAAAAATCCACACAGAGGGTCAACTGCTTAGCTGGAAGCATCCTTGCTTCCAGCTTAGGGGGCGGAGTGCTCTGCAAAGCTCTGGTTTGCAAAGGGTGAACCACATTTCTTTAACAGAGAGCCTCCATCCTCAGGCCATTTGTTAGTTAAACAATGCAGCCAGAGTATGTTTGTAGTAAGGGAAGGGGGGAGGTGCCCGACTGCAGAGTGGAGGCGGTGAGGGTGCTTGAGTCAGCTCCTAAGGCCAGGCACCGCAATCATGCCTGTGCTCGGAGAAAGATGCCTTGGGTGGGAGGCCAAAAGAGGTCCCTCTGGGAGGCTCAGCTAATTATGTCCCAAAGAGCCACTGTACCTGGGTACAGCAGTCTAAGGACGTAGGTATCCCTGCTGGAAACTGAACTCAAGTGTTAAAATCTTGAGATGTGGGAAATTAGAGAACAGCCATTTTCTTTTCTGGGTCAGCAGAGGGAAAGAAAGAGATGTCCTTGGCAGGAAAGAAAGACCAGGAAGCCAGCAAGAGCTCTGTACCTGAGCCTCTGTCTGATCTGGGAGGAAGGAAGAAAGGTAAATGGGAAGCTTTTGTCCCAGATCAGATACACTTTCCCTTGGAGCCCTGCTAAGTGCAGGATTTGCTCGCTGGGTAATTACAGAGTGAGCGGTCAGATGAGACTGGACATTGGGGTTCTTCTGGTAGATTCTCACGATGCATTTAAGGGTGCTCAGGAGCACTGAAAGAATTCAGACTTGTTCTCTCCTAACAATTTATAGCCTGGAAGAAAATTTGACCAAATAAGAAAGTTCAACTTAGTTTTTAAAAATGTGCTAAAAATAGATATAAAGAACACAAGAAAATGAAAGGAAAATTTATGTGTATATACTTTAACCACAACTTTACATCCCTCCTCCCACTTTTTTTTTTAAAGGGAAAGATATATTTTGTAAGGTGAAGGGAAAGAAGAAAGATCAGGATCAGCCTGTAAAAGTCATGAGGAAGCTACAGAGGAAAATATACATCCAGAGCCACAAAGGGAAAGATCGTGGAGAAAAGACAAATACCCAGAGAAGACATTATCTCCTAGAAAGCACAAAGTGAAGTAGAATTTTAGAAGCAACCAGAAACTTCTAAGGCATGTGGTTGGATGGCTTGAGAAGGGATCTTTGGTTGAAAGTAAGTGTTGTGTCTCGACTGAGTCTCGTAGGATATTGTTGTAAAACTACAATTGATTACATCCATGATTTTAGCTCTGGTTACTCGGTCTGCTGAACACATAAATAATAATCAATGACAAGGTAAGAAAGAGCACAAAAAAAACCCCAAAACCAACTGTGTACGTCCACAGTGCACACGTACTCATACGGAAATGTTTTGTAGAGTTTTAGAAGGTGGACAATAAGGACCAACCAGCAGTGACTCTACCACTTGAAGACATTTCCTATTGCCACAGATGCAGGCCATACCTGTATAAGTCTTGGGCTACATCGTCCTCATTCACAGCATAACCCTGGAGATCTTCCGTGAAGCTGAAGCCTGTGCCCACCTGACAGGAAAATGAAGACAGGCATGAAGACACATGTCCCTTGGGGGACTTTCAACTAGGCCCCACACTGGGGGATGGCTTGCTGATCCCAGAACCACACCTCTGACTTCAGATCTCTACCTTCACTCCATGTATCACTAGCCATCCCCGCAGGAGGACTCCAGGTCCATCCCCCACTTGACCAGAAAGTCAGGTAAAACCCCAGCACAAAGCTGGACCCTTCTCTTCTTCACGGGGACACAGCCTAAAGTAAGCATAGGAGCCACCCTCCCTGGTCTCCATACAGAATCGCTGCATCTCTACAACTGGCTCTGCCAAACAGATAAAGAACCCTGCAGGCTGGGCACAGATGCGTAACAATTTCTTCTCCTTTCCCTCACTTGCGGGAAACGTCGTCACCACTTCATTCTTTCTCCAGGTGAAATAGGCAGTCCTTAAATAATAAAGGCTCATTCTAAACTAATAGTGCTTTATTCCTACACATTCATGGACATTTGAGCTATACGTCTAAAGAAGAAACTAGAGGTGATTTGGCATCAGTAACTTGCGTAAGAAATGCAACTCCCCATCATACGTAAAATTTCTATTTCCTCCCCTAAATATACAAGAGAACACAGCGTTTCATTCTATCCAAACATGTCATTGTAAAGGAGGAAAATGCGCTGCTGATAATACAAGGTAGAAGGACCAACCTGCTGGGGTTGTCCTTCCTATTCTGCTCTTTGAACAATCTGCACATTGAGAAGTGTCAGACCGTGGTTACAGGTGCACGTGCTGCTGGGTCCCTGAAGTAGCTCAAGTAGACACAGATTTTAAAGCAGTTTGTTTCCAGCAGGATACATATTGACATGCCAAGGCTGACCAATTAAAAAAACACGGCAACCCTGAAAGCTGGCCATGTCCCCACACCAAACAGGCAGTATCTAGGGGATCTCTCTGATGGGTCAAGACCTGAACTTTGAAACCAAACAGGCAGTGTCTAGGGGATCTCTCTGATTGGTCAAGACCTGAATACTGGAATGGATTGTTATGTCTCAGGAGGAAGCAAGGTCTCCTGGGAAAGCAAGAATTTGACAAGCAGAGAGGAGAGGTCAGTGGTGTCCACCACTAGGGGGCGCTGGTCCTGTCAATGTCCTGTCTGCATGGGCAGTTCTTTGAACAGTCTGCACACTAAGATATGTTGGACCATAGTTACAGGTATACATGCTTCCTGTCTGTAGAGGCTGACCCTGAGCTGCTCTCTCATTTTAGACCGTATCGAGACTGATTTTAGAAAACCTCCTGGGGGAGAATGTCCCTTTTTATCCACCACTGAGGCATATCAGGTTTGGCTCTTTGTATCTAGAAGTCTACAGGAGAGATGAGGAATCTTAAGCAACAACCTGTGAGACAAGGGAACCCACATCATTAGTGAAGAGCCACCTCGCCCCCATCCCCGTGGTGACATTCAATGTTGAGATGGGAGAGGTCCCACAATATAACTTATGCTGTAGCTCAGGCTAGCCTTGGACTCACTATCTTACAGCTCCAGTCTCCAAATGCTGGGATTATAGGTGTGTTCTGCCATGCCTGGCTGCTCATTTATAAATTAAATAAATTATACTCTGAAAAGGAAAAACTGTATTTATATTTTAGAAAACATACAGCAATACATTGCTTAATGGTGAAGACAACTTAGGCAAGTTTGTAAGTCCTTCATAATGAGTTCTCGCTCAAACCTAGAAGGCATATTCCACAACACACTGGAAGTGGGCATAGTAACATGTTACGCTACTGAATACAAGAAGCTTCAGCGCCATGCCAGGTGTGTGTGTATTTAAATATGTGCATCGATTGAAAAGGTAGAGGAAAATACAACAAACAAGACCATCTCAGCTCCCCGATAGCCTTATAGAAACATCATTGCATATGTGGCCTGCTGTTGATCATCATGCGGCCATGACTGTTCTTGATCAAAATGAAAGGGACAAGAGGCCAGCGCTGGTGTTTCACGGTGTCCTGTGCTACTTACCGGATTATCAACATAAAGCATGGAAAAGGTAGCAGTCCAAGGGAATTCTCTGTCAAGAACTGTCAAAACAGAAGAAGGGGCTGAGTTTCTAACAAAACAGCAAGCAGATAAAGCATCCTTGCTCCAGACCCCAGTGTACCCTGCTGTCCTCTGACTGGCACCAGGCTTCCCCTCTGCTACCGTACCAGATTCTTTCCAGAAGACCAGCTCCTGTCACCCCTTCTCCTCTCTTCTGCACTTTTGCCCCAAACCCCATGATCTATAGCTAAGAATAAAGCTTGACAACAAAACCCGTGAAGAGCTGCCATGAAAATACCCTTCTGTCCTATCCTATGAAAGACCCCTACATCCAGGCTTTCGGATTCTCTTCATCCTCTCCAACATTGAAGAAAACAACAACCCCGCCAAAACTGCCAAAGATGCTTTTACAGTGAGTCACAGACTCGTTCACACTCTGAATGCTGACCCAGGGAGGGAGACCTGTCTCTCCAATGAGCCAGAGATGGAGTCCTCCCTGAGACACAGCGAGAGGCTCTTTCTCCAGCCCTTCCTCCACCTCAGCCTCGCCCAACATCTTGCTTTCAAGGCATCATCTCATTTAAGTGATGGACTCACAAAGCACTCTATTTCCATGGATAATGAGGGATATAATTACACCATTAGGGTCGTGCAAGAGGGCTCACCCAAACAGTAATAAACACCAACCATTTTCTTAAGCCAAGACTGCTTGAGTCGGCAGTCGGCCTTCAGAAAACAGCCAAGACCCTTTCACTCTCATTCACAGGAGAAAGTAAGCCAGCCCCTCATCCTGGGGCTCCTCCTTCTGGACAGACATTGCCACAAAGTTGAGTTTCCATACTCCTAGAGATTCCTGTGTTTATTCTAAATTGGTTGTAGAGCAGATACTGTGGGGAAAGTTCATGGGAACAGAAGTCTAAGCATCACTTACCAGTCATGTTACTTGTGATAACAAAAGGCCCATGTTCCACAAAGAGTCCATACATGGATGAACCCCCAGGTCCGCCCTGAAGCCAGAGGACCACTGGGGCATCCGAAGGCTGTACCTGGAAGAAGCAGAAAAGCCAATGAGCAGAAATGCACCGAGGTTTCAGAGCATACTCATGTGCATAAACCCTCTGTCTTCCACATCCGTGACAACGTCTGGAAAGCTTCTGGCCCCAAGGGCCCTACTCTACTATAAATAAAGGTCAGTCACCTCTTGCTGTTTGGGATTCACACGGACCGCAGACGTCAGTGTCATTCCACGCGGTTGGCGGCAACTTGCCATCTGTGTGTTCTATCCTCCAAGCATAGCAAGGGGACCAAAGAGAGCCAAATAACTCCTGCCCCTGCCTTGTTGACCCAGCCCCTCACTCAAATAAAGGTATCTCCCAAATCCAAGTGGCTGGGCCCCTCCTGTCAGGACACCGTGAGGGGACTGTAGTGGGAGGCCAGACTAACTTATGAGGGTGTCGCTGGGAGCTGCAGTCAAGAAGGAAGATACATGAGGCATGACTTCCCTGTCACCCAAGGTCTGACATAGGTTCCCTCGCTTGTTCTAGACCCTTTCTGAGAACGTTCTTGGGGATAACTACGGTCTGTAGAATAGCCTCACCATGAGGGGTTTCTTCCAGATCCACCCCCGACTATCAAGACATTGAGTGCTATAGCGAATGTCCTTGGAGCATTCATACAATGATTTGGCTGTAACTGAGGGGAGAGAGTTAGACGTACGGAAGCCTATGTGAGGCCAGGCTTCCAGTCAACAGGCCAGTAGCCACAGTCAGCCCAGTCCCGTGGGTGAGTGGGGAATGCGTTCACTAAACTCTCCAGAAGCAGACCCGGGTTTTGCTTGTCCCCAGCTGTGCAACTCCGGACAATTAAGCAATGTGGACTTTACTTTCTAAAACAGGCATCAGTGGATACCCCATCCTTTTATTTAACCAGTAGTGGAAGCAAAGGCCACACAACAAGGGGTAGGAAAACCAGGGGAACAGGAAGAAAGTCATCCCCATTCTTCCCAGCCTCCTGGGAGCACGGGGTGCTGGGGTACACTGATTTCAGAGTACTTAACCTTTGGGGACTCCCTAAGTCCATGTACATCAGTGACCTTCAAGCTCGGTCGTGTATTAAAATAATGAGGAAATCTCTTTAAAAGCGACTTCTGCCTAGGCTCAAGCCACAGCAAATTGCAATCCCCCTGGTGTGGAGTAGGGAGCCATCCTTTTCCCCAGAACTTTCTTTCCATGCAAAAAGGGGCTGGGGAGCCTGCTATCTTAGTCTCCTAGGCAACTAGTCTCCTCTCCTCTCTTCTTCACCCCCACCTTCCTGTGACCTGACAGGGTTCAGAATATCTCTAGACTCTCAGAAAAAATAAAAAAATAGCCTTGTCCTGAGAGGCCACACTATAAAGCAAGTCAAACAGCAGTGTGCTGAACAGGGTTCTTACTGGGCCCCGAAGCACAGCACCCTGCATTCTTGGAATGCTGGAACCCTAAGAGCTATCAGGCCTCCGACCTCAGCTGACCTGCCTCCTGGGTGCTCAGCAGCCCTCGAAGCAGCCTGTTTTTAAAGAAAGCCCTGCCATGAGCCTTTTCTTCCTTTTAGCCTTGACGACTAAATCAGGTGCCAAAATGTGAAGGTGCCGTTTAACGCTATGTACGCGAGAGTCAGTCACAGCACGGCGCATGTCTGTGATGGGCGCAGCACCATAACCATGACCGACAATCCGCATCAGTGTGGCCGGCCGCACTAATGACAGGGCGCTCTTAATGATAATGCTCTGTGATGTCCCCAGCTCTCACCTGTGAGGGGAGGCCCTTCTCTTAACAAAGGAGTCCATGATTTCACCCTGAACAAAACCTCACTGCGAACTTAGGGGCCAAGGCTTAAAAAAAAAAAAAAAAAAAAAAAAAAAAAAAAACTTTGCTAATTACTTGCAGGTGGGATTTAATTCAGAACTTTAAAAATAGTCATCTCACTGAAGCTATGATCCAACACATTTATTTCTTCCCCCCAAAAGCTTCAATGTAATTTTCTCAATATCTTATATATTTCAAATAGAGTACATCTTTTAAAACTTTATTACTTTATTTATTTATGTTTATTTTCACAACACACCTGTGGAGGTTGGTGGACAATTTTTGGTAGTTGGTGCTCTCCTGTCTTGTGGGTCTGGGGGGCCAAACTCAGGTGCTCAGGTTTGATGGTGGGTGAGTTTACACATTGAACCATCTCTCAGTACTAGAGTATGCATTGTTTTTAAATTATTTAATTCTATTTATGTGCATTGGTTTAAGGGCGTCAGATGCCCTGGAACTGGAGTTGCAAACAGTTGTGAGGTGCCCTGCGGGTGCTGGGATTTGAACCTCGGTCCTCTGGAAGAGCAGTCAATGCTCTTAACATCTGAGCCATCTCTGCAGCCTGCTAGAGTATGCCTTTCTTAACTAAGGATTTTTAAAGATTATTTTAAAAAATTCCTTCTGCTCTTACCAGTCTTACTCCCTAAAGCTGATCACGGAGACACCTGAGGAATCTTCTTTATACATGTACCATGCTTGTGTTCACCCTATGGACATTGCATGTGCTGTAGACATGGTTAAGAGAGAAAATCTTGCTGTTTCTGTGGCCACTGGACAGCGTGTTGTGGGCATCTCTCCATGGAAGTGAGGTAATACCATCAGGCTACATTAGTTCTATACAGTGTACATAAATTCATCTAATAGCCCACACTGCCTACTTTAATGCTGCTGTCTAGAGCTGTGGGTTAGCTCCTACTCGTGGCCAGGAAAAATGCATACTGGTAAAGAGCGTGGATATTAGGCCCTTCCAGGACTGGAGTTCCAACTCTGCTATTTTGCAGCTGTGTGTGTCTGGGGAAATCACTTAGTTTCTCTGTGTTTCAGTGTCCCCTGGTTGGAAACACGGGCAATAACAATGCCAGTCTCATAAGGTCATTATGCATCTTGAGCAGCTGGTACAGGGTCAACACTTAAAAAGCAGTGTCCGGTATATCTTTTAAAAGCGTCATTTCTGACTGGTTTTTCTGATGGGTGGGAAGACAGCTAAGTGTGGTCACATATATGGACAGGTGGGCAGAGGAACAGAAGATTGAGGAGCCAAAGGCAGGGCTTTGAGGGTGTTATTCAAATGTCCTGGGATGGACCTGGTAGATGAGTAATCCCCACCAACAAAGAGTTACCTATTTGGTGATGAAGAAGAGAAACCCTGTATGAATGATGCATGGGTCTGAGTACTAGCTATCGATGCTGCGAGGGGCTGAAAGAAGGAAGGAGCAAAGCAATGCTAAGGAGCAGAGGACTCCTGGATCTTTGGGATCCCTAGATAGCAAAAGAAGATGGCTGACATGTGAAAATGTGGCTGAGCCCTTCACTGTGAAGAAGAAACAACTGTGGCAGTTGGGTGTCACACCTGCAATCCCGCTGCTAGGGAAGAGAAGGTAGAAGGATTGAGAGTCGAAGTCAGCCTAGGCTACACAGAGAGACTCTGTCAAGAAGAGGGAGGGGGATAAAGGAGGGAGGGAGAGGGGGAAGGAGGGAGGATAAAGAGAAAGAAAATGGAAAGGGAGAAAAGAGAAAGGGAACAAAAGGACAAGGCCCATTCTGCCCACAGGCCTCCCGATTCCTCTGGCGACCCCTGGTGGCCGGCCACGGACTTGGCTACTCCTTAATGTTTCTTGCATACCCAACAGCCCCGGCAAGGCACTCTTTCTATTCTGTCCATTAAACTCTCTACACTGGCACATTCCACTACTTACTACCCATGATGAGCAATGAAAATGATCCTGTGCCTTCATGGGTAGCCACTTGAGGGAAGCAAAATTCATAAGCTCTAAACTGGTCCTGACCTGGGGCCATCATTTTCCAACGAGAGACGCATCAATTATCCTTCTAGTCTTTTCAACCGTATCTCCAGCCAGACTAGATCATTAGCCCTTCTACACATTACAGGCATAGACGACAACAAGACACAGTAGACATGACTTTCTATCTGAAAATTCCATATATTGCTGATACGGAGAGTCAACACATTGGGAGTAGGGACTGAAGACACCAACTTCAGGACTTTCAAATAGCATAGTCGTTCCAGTTTGATTTCTACTGATCTTATAAACACCATGACCAAAGGCAGCTCAGGTAGGAAAGTATTTGTTTCATCTTACATTTTACAATCCATCATTAAGGGAAATTAGGATAGGAGCTCAAGGAAAGAACTATGAAATGACTTGGAGGAATGCTGCTTATTGACTTGCTCAGCTTGCTTTCTTATCCCATCCAAGATCACTTGCCCAGGGGTGACGCCGCTGAGAGGGCCGGGCCTGCCCACCTCAAACCTCAGTCAAGAAAATAACCCACAGTCAAACCTGATGGGTGCAATTCATCAGTTGAGGTTCTCTCATCCCAGCTGGCAGTTTGTGTCAAGCTGACGAAAATATAACCAGTCACATGGCTGTATTTTATGTAGAAGATTTTACTGAGATTGCTTTAGGGAATTTAGATACTTTTCCACCTATTATGTCAGTATTTTGACCAGTACCCAATCTGGGTGCATACTTCTAGCCAAACCTTTCCTTCATGCCACTAAGAAACACCACACTAGGTAAGAGGGTGCAGCAGCCAAACCACTGCCAGACTCAACACAGACAGACTTTAAATAGAAGGCGTGCTTTGTAAATCAATGAGGCCTTCCCTGCACTCCTATATATGCAGAGACTGACGGTTTGCTTGCTTTAAGTAACATGTTCTTTCTTAATTGAAGTCATTAGTACCCAAAGTAAATGTCTCTAAATGCCCCTGAGTATGTTTGAATGGACTCCCACTCTGCCCCACAGATCTCTCTCCTGTGGTGCTTCAGCTACCACACTAACCGTGTTAATCAAGGAAAGGGGTTTTATTTAAAGCAATTAGTTTTGTAACTAGAATCACTAAATACCTATGCAGTGCCATTTTAAGTCTACACACATAGTTCCAACATATTTGAACATCTTGCTTAAGATATCTGTGTGTTTCCAGAGAATGTTGCTCATCATGCTTCATGTTGACACTCATTAGACCTTCTTTTTCTATGATCATTCACAGGGAAAATTAACTCTTCCTATTTTTTTTCTGGTCTCCTTATAGCATTCCCATGCTCCCCCAGGTACTTAACAAGCTTTGACTTGTCTCATCAGGCAACCAGCTTCAAGCCCACTAAACTCCTCTACCTGCTCTTCCTTAACCATGCCATGAGGTAGTTAAGGCTCCTTAGGGCCTCAGACAAGAACTCTGCAGATCAGAAGGATTGAGAGGCAGTGTGGATGTGGGAGACTGATCTTATTTCTACTTCTAGATAAGAAGAAAATGCCTAGATTAATAACTCCTACCTCTGTGTATAATTTTTATGTCCCCTAAAGGCAACTGGGCACAAAAAGGTTTCTGCAGAGTTTAAATATACTTATGAATATACTTATGAATAGAGTGATCTATAACTTACCATTTTATCTCATTTGTTTGGTTTCATATGGCTTTAATTCAGATCGTTGATGCCTCAAGAACACCAAAATGAATAAATGGTAACCCACATGCCTTTCACAGGAACGGCCCTACACTTATTGTAGAAAAGACACATTGGTCATGTGATTATCACATGACCCTTGGCTGATTGGATCAAGGAAGATCACCTGATATGAACTTGACCAATCACGCTATATATTCCTGTAGGCACACTCTGGTGAATCCCAGTTGGTTCCACAACCAAGGACAAGGTATGCCTGAAATCTGTAGTTTGGCCAACTTGGTCAAGGGCCTGGAGGAAGGAAACCATACTGATGTACTAAGAATGGGGGTGAGTGACACGCTGGCTGCATCAGTCCCTGAAGGCTTTCCAGGACATTCTTAGTTCTTCAGGGTAGCCTGTTTCTGAGAGAAAGAATGAGTGGCTATATCGCTCTGTGTCCAATCATAAGACAGGAACCTGTTACTTTGCTTTCTGCTCCTGTATTCCTGCTCCAGGATGCACATTTGTTGAAGCCACAGAGGGCACAGACAAGCCTCTGGCAGAGTTGGGCAGAAGGCCCGAGAGCTGACCCAAGTCAGCTTGTAAGTCAGCTTGTCCAAGCCTTGTAAGTTTTGTTCATCCTCCGGAGAACGGGGAAGACAGTATAAAAACACAGACACAATGGAAAGTTTTCCATGGGTGTGTAAAGGGGATGCTGGGCTAGGAGAGAGTGCCTATGAGGGGATCAATCCCACAAGGAGGGATGTGCGCACTCCTAAGGCTTCCTTGAAGAAGGGCCTGGAAACAACAACCCTTTGGTGGCTAAGTTCCCTGGGTTGCCAGGCCATAAGCTGGCTGCAGCTGGATGGTCAACTAGGCAGAGGGTCTCGGTGGTCTGAGTGAACATTTGAAGCTGAGTGTCACTGGACTGAGCAGCAAGACCAAGAAAAAAACAAAACACAAGAACAGGGAGCAGAAAAGGAAGGCAACTTCGTGCTGTGGTGTCCCTCTAGCGCCCTCTACTGACAGACTCACCCAATAGCAAAGATGCTTAAAGCTCCTATCTTGGGTCTTGATAAATTGGAACTGAGATGCAAATCAAGGACACACAGACACGCACACTTGCAGTGTGCCACTATGCAGTGGCCGCCACTACCTATGTTTCCGTCCTATGGTTTAGTGAGTAGCTGTCGAATGTCACAAGATACCGTAGCTCAGCCTAAAGGAACACAGTGTTAGCCATCAAGGGCTGTGCGGTGTCTTTACAAACCTTAATAGTTTTTAAGACCTGATAACATATTATCCCTCATGCTGTCGGTGGGTCAGGGATGGGATGATATATGGCAAGGTGACTTGAGTTCATGGTTCTTGTAGAACTAAGATAGAGCCCTGGATGTCAACTAGTATTGGCCATTGCTGTTTCAGTGAAGTCAGAATCCTGGGGAGAATGAATGTCCTACACCAAGTTAAACAACCAGAAATTTCAGACCTGGAACAGAGTCCCTGTATCCTGACCTCCAGCTCCCTTTTCCCAAGTTCAAGACTGCTGACAAGCTACACTAGGGTGGATGTGGAGGGTGGATAGTATTAGAAGAAATGCAGATCTGCGCCCTCGAGATCCTGGATGAGTAGGGGACCTTAGAGGGAACCTCTTCATTCTTCTGACGCCCCCAGGTGGTTCTGATGAGCAACGGGGAGTCCAGACTCCATCTCCTCTCCTACACATACTCTGCTACTGAGGAAGTTCTGACACTCAAAGGAAGGAGTATGCATGGCTGCAGGTGACGGATTAGGGGGTCCTGATTCCACCTTCACTCCCAAGACAAGCTGTCCAGTGGCTCCTCAGGATACTTCAGGACATCTGCCTCCACTGACAGAGAGAATGCCTTGCTTTGACTAAGGATACCAGAGCCTTTGCGGCCTTTGCCGTTCTCTGATGGCTGGGTAGAGGGTTCTTCATACCCTGATCCTGTGCCACCTTTGTTTTCCTAGTGTCTGGCTATGAAGGGTCCAACCTGCAGGTTCCTGAGTGACCACCTCTTCATATGCTGACACCCAGGTGTTGACGTTTATTTCTAGTTATGTTTATTATAACTGTTTCGTACATTGTTAGGAAAAGGGTTTCCTAAGTCTTGACAGTTTATAATATCTGCAGGTGTAGACTTGGTGTAAGTCTGTAAGTAGGATGTTTGCTGTCTTGTGATCTGCACCTGCTCTCTGCTCTCTGGCTGAGCCATTGTGGTTCACTGAGATCTCCTTGTGAAGAGCGAAGTTGCTGTGGAGGAATTCTTGTAGTCCCTCTCCCACAGTCTCAGGCAACAGGGAGAGAACACTCCCCTTGGGCCTTGAGATGCCCCCATAAAGGTGATACAGCTTGGCTGCTGAAGGATTGTGAAATGAGACTAAGCTACAGGTTTCCTTCATTATGCAAATAGGCCTTTGGATGAGGGGACAGAGTTTTTGTAGCATCTGAGGAGCTTCTGTATCAGTAAAAACACCTGCGATCAGAGAATTGGGGTTCCACTGTCCAGTATGGCACTTGCCATGACAGGCAGTTTCCTCTGCTGAGTCGAAAAGCTTGCATCTATGAAAGTGTCTCCTTGTCTTTATTGCTGAGTTCACACAGTAGCTGTTGGCTATACCCGGGTGCCTCATAGGCCTCAAAATACAACAAACAAACCAGGAATCAAACCTTGTCCTCTGACAGAAGAGCAAGGGGTGGGCCTCAGGAAAGGGGCTGTGCTAACTCTAAGCATTCAAATTACTTGTGTTCCTTCCTAGATGATAAAGTCAAATACTGGCTATCTCTTTCCAACGAAGACAGCTTCAAAAGTCTTTTATCTTCTGAAGTGTGACAAATCTCAGTCTCTCTTGGCAATTTCCTTATCCAATAGCAACTAATCTACATTCTTTCCTGGTGATTTGCAACTTCCCTCTATTTCCTTTAAAGACCCCAAACTGTAATTTACTTTAGCTCATTATTTGTGGCAACTGGTATCACCCAAGTGATAATGTTAATAATCGTCACAAGGACATAACACTCAAAGTGATATTCATTGTGTGTCCGATATTCCTCTAGTCAGTTGGTTCCATTTCCTCTTTTGTCTTTAGACCCAGGTCAGGCAGCTGTTCTGATTCTCACTGTGAACTGGGAGAACAGATGCCTGGTGCTGTTAGGAAATGTGGGTAAGTGCTGGAGCCACAGTTTGCACCCAAGCCTAATTCAAGAGGCCATACTCCCAACCTCTGTACCCCAGGACTTTGTGGGGTGACTTTTCTAGGGGTGTGTCACCCGATGTTCAAAAGCAAAGATGTCTAAGTCAAAGATTGAGCTTTAAATTCTGGTTCAGCCAAAGGAGCAAGGAGGTTTAGCACACAGCCTGTGTTTCCCAACGGCAGCCACTGGAGAAGTTGTCTTTTATTGGTCACAGAGTGCCTCCCAGCCCACGCAGAGAGCCTATTTCCCCTACAGTATTCCACAGCACGCTGATTTCAATTTCCGGAATTCATTATGCCCTGATTTGTAGACAATAACAGGGGAATCTCACAGAAATAACAGGAAAACAAAACTAATTTGAGAACTAGCATCCAGAAAGTGACTCAGAGGATGCTCTAAGTGCAGCATCCTTTCAGGATCTCTATTTTGGCTACCCTCATTCTTAAAAAAAATTGTCATTTTTCTCCTGATGACAATGTCAGCTGCTTCCCTGGGACAGGCAAGGAACTCATATTTCTACCAAGTGAAGGGACATTCCTCAGTGTGGTTGACAGCTGCTTCTCCTCCAGTGCTGTGTCTGCTCTGCCCTGTCTTTTATTTCCTAGCTTGGATACCTGGCTGTGCCTGGGTGTCCTGGTGAGGCACTGCACAGTCTTTCCCAGCCTCACCTGCCTGCACTATGACCTTTTCATAAAATTCTGCCTCCTCCTGGAAGCTTACCTGCTACTTTCTGCAGAACCCTGAGCCCAAGACCTTTGTGCTGAGATGGCACATGGCCAGGACTTCTGGAACTATCTCAGGATGTATCTATGGCTATAGAGCTAGATCTGGAAGACACAGCCCAGTCAGTGGATGAAGAGCTAGTTTCTCAGTTGATTGAGGGGGAAAAACTACCAAGCCGACATACCTAACTTTGAACCCATGGAGCATAAAGAAACTCCACCCCTTTTCTAGTCCAGCAGACAGAGCCATGCTAGAGCAGGTCTGCCAGGTAGAAACAGAAGAAAAGAAAGCCTTCTTTCTGTTATTGTTTGGTTCTTCTCTAATCTTCCTCATTATTAATTGTCGCTTCCTAAAATATGAGTAATTACTAACGGCTCAACAATCAGACATCAATGAAGGACTTCTTGGGACACAGCAAGGCTGGACAAAATAGAAGAGAAAGGAGAGAATTAGCTTTCATCAGCTGGGGTGGGGGTGAGAATCACAGAGAAAGGAAGGGTGGAATGACAGGGTCTGAGTCCCAAGAGATCTTAGTGAAATGCCAAACAGGATTTGGAAAGCTGACCGCCATCTTTGCCCATACCCCAAATGGGTGCAGGTGGCTACATACCCCTCCCACCTGGGTTTGGCTACTCTGAGCATTTCTTTCTGATGAAGATGGGGATCACTGTGGGACAGAGCAGGAGCCTGGAGAGGTGGAGGGAGAGGGAAGACTGGGTTGAGGTTTAGTCCCCAGCTTTAGCCATGTAGCTACTAAGTTACAGTCGTGAAGAAGTTCCGGGTGTGTGCACAATAGCCTGTCTGTAGATACAGTAATGCACGGTGCATTCACAAAAGGATAGAAGAAAGTGTTTTGAACATTTTTATCACAAAGAAATAAATGTTTGTAAGATATAAACAGCGCACACCTGCATTTGAGCATCGCGCTGATATTTGAACATAACGAAATATACGGCTGTATCAAAGCAACACTTGGTCGCCAATAAAGATGTATAGCTTTTATGTGTGGATTAAAATTTTCTAAATAGCCAGCTTTGGTGGTACCCTCCAGTCTTCCAAGAACCGGGGAGGTTAAAGCAGGAAGACCACCATTGGTTCGAGGCCTGCCTAAACTACATAGCAAGACTTTATCTCAAAACAAAAGAAAACGTAAAGACATGTGTTTCCTAAGTCAAGTATGAAATTTCAGAGAGACTTGGGGTTTGGGAAGCAAATAAAAAGAGATGAGAGGTCGAGGAATGGAGAGGAGAAACACATATGGGTGGAGGAAACAAGACAAAGCCCTGCTAGGAACTCACAGGGAGGGATCTTCAAGTCTGCTTAGGGCGTGGATAACACAAGAAAAGTCTCTATGTAGTGAGGTCATATTCCTGGGCCTCATTTAAGTCAAATGGCCTTGAGACATTTGGCTGTTTGCTGCTGAAGGCTCATTAGCGTCTTTCATCCTGCTAGGCCCTGCTGGGAGGTTCAAGGGAGCAAACCTCAGTCTCCCTGCCAGCTGGATTCTACCAAAGGTAGGCACCTAGGAAGACAGACCGTACTTACTGGAGTGCTGAACTTGGATGCAGCCACCTCTCCCCATCTGTCCCTCATCCACAGCACAGGCCTCTCCCTAAACTCTGGGCTCTGGGCTCCTCACTGCGGGTCACTGTGCAACTCAACAATCACACAGAGGAATAAAGAAGAATCCCTCTGTAGTCCAGGGAAGCCTACCAGGGGCGATGAGGGTCCAAAGACCAAACCGTAAACACCTGAAATTCTGTTTCTCACCTGCCCGCCTCCACTCTGCAAACAACAGACTTCTGTGAGGTGAAGTACATCAGAAGTCATGTGGTTAGGGGAGAAAAACAAGTCAAGAAAACACAGCAAGACTGTACCAGTTTTAAAAAAAGAAAAAAGCAAGTTCATAGTGATTCTGGACGAATTTACTAGATTATTAAATATTCAACAGTATGTAGGCAAATCCTGTGCAAATATGAATAGCACCCTCCGCAGAGATAGGCTTTGCTTTCTCTAGCTTCTAAACCAAATCCGGTTTGGCAGATGGAAATTGAAAACGGCTCCGTAGTGGGCTTTAGTGTCTTTATGCACCTCAGCACCTCTCCCCAGACCCCCCCCCCCCCCGCTCCCCCGAAAAGGGACCTTCAACTTTAGTATGTCATGTTCACAAAGAACTGCATCACCTGGAAATGAGTTAAACCTCACTGGTGCGCTTGAAAGCATTCTCTCCTGTGTCCCCAGGGACCTGGGAAAGGTGAGTGACCCCTGAAGAGCACAGGTGAGCCTGGTGACACCAGTTACCTGTTAGCTCCAGCAGCTCCCCACCTCCTCCTTACCTCCCTTGGGCTCTCTCCAATGCCCACCCTGCCCCAAGTACTATTAGAATGGAACAACAATTAAAAGATGCAAAGAAGACTGTAGCAAGAAAAAGGGAGGCTGTGTAACTATATGGGGGGGGGGCCCTCATGCACATATGTGCACACACACACACAAAGACAAACAATAACAAAACTCATGGGTCTGCAAGCTACCATTTCTGCTCCACGTGGAATGAGCTGCCTTCAGCTCTCTGCTACAGGCCTTGACTACCTACCCGAGCTGGAAAGAACCAGAAGAAGAGATTGCTATTGTAAGTCTCGTTCACCGTGAGGTAGCCAGCATAACTTTTCACGTTCGTTCCGGGGAAAGGACTGACGATGCTCTTCTTCTGCCCTGGTAAGGAGAAAGAAAAGATACCCAAAGATTAGAGAACATGCTCCCTGAGCCTACTCGGGTGAGGGGAGACCTACACCAGCCACCGGGTCAGGGTGAGAGGCCAAGAGGAGGCTGGAGCGAAGACTGCTCATAACTGCAAGTTCCGACCTCTTTCAGCTGGTCCCATAGATCCCTCATTCCCAGTGAGGCCAAAGTCAAGGGAAGTTGTAAAGGGGAGGCCAGGATCCAATTTTTGTAGCAATTTTTTTTTTTTTTTTTAGAAAAGGAAATCACCCATCATCTCAAAGGGTGGGAGGCTTGGGGCAGCCTGTGGGCCCTACCTTGGAGTTGTTAGGAGCACAAAGACTTTTGATCTCTGAAGGACAGTACATCAGGCCTGAGGCGCTCAGGGTGACTGGAGACAGGCATTCAGCCGGGGTGACCTCATGGCTATCCAGGAGGCCAAGTAGAACAGGGACAGTTGTGGAAAGGCAGAGGCCTTGGGCTTGTTATGCAAGCAAAGTGACAGGACAGGAGAAGGAGGTCATGCTCAAACAGCCCAGGAGGCCTTAGACTAACTGACATTGACAGTAGCTAAGACTTATCAGGTCGTGGTGCCTTTTCAAGGGCTTTATACAGTGTGTGTGTGGGGGGGGTATTATTCCTGCTTTTCGCCTGAGAAAAGAGAAGCATAGGCAGGCTAGGTAATTTGTTCAAGGTCTCCCAGCATTGAAGAGAAACTGAGGCACACACACATCCAGGAGCTGCAGCCAGGCTATAAGGCTGTCCCTGCCTGCCTACTAGAGATGGCTGCACTGAATCAGAGGTACAGGTGACAGGAAGTGGGGAGACTTGGTGACAAAGGACAGAGTGGGAGAGAGGGGAAGGGAAACCAGGGAGGAAGAGAAGCATCCCTCAGTAAAGAATCACTCTAGAAAGTTATGGAAGTCTGAGGAACATTAAATAGAAGACAGCTTGGGAGGTCAACATGCCAACTAATGATACCCACCATGGTGGGCGTCTCTCCCCAGTCTGGCAATCAGCCACTCAATGAACGGGAAAAGAAATCTACCATATTAAGAGTATTCAGACCCACAGGTCTGAATTTACAAGTGATGTAAAATCTAGAGCCTTATTCTAACATAACTACAGCTTTTGAGGCCACAAGTTCCTTTTCAGAAATAAGCGTGTCTCCCTGGGGGTGGGGTGCACTTCTGGAGCACACTTCCCTGTCCTCCTCCTTGGTATTCTGCAGCGCGACAACTTCCTAACCAGCGTCGTGACCCTTGGTGGCGACAGCCAGCCTTCTCTGTGCTGCAGTTTCTCAACTAAGACAGGTGTACCTCTTACAGGTCTACAGGAACAACAGAGTCATCACGCGTGCAAGCCTGTCAGGAGACGCCAACTTAGGTGCTTGGGAGAACACTCAATCAATAAGGTGTTTGCCTTGCAAACACGAGGACTGGGTTAATTCCCCAGAACCCACGTTAAAAGTCAGCTAACGTGTGGGTGCTTGCAATCCCAGTGCTGTTGGAAGCAGAGACAGGAGGACCTCTGGGGCTTGCTGACCTGCCAGTCTAGCTAAATCAGTGAGCTCCAGGATGGTGAGCGATCCTGTTACAGAGGAGATGGATAACATTACTGGGGATGATACCCAATGTTGTTCTCAGGCCTCCACACTAAGACACATTCACATGGATACATACACATAGGAAAAGAAAGGAAAGAAGCTGACTTGCACAGAGTGTAGCTACTGCCGTTTGTAAGACGCCAGTGTTGATTGAGGTCCCACAGTATCTAGGGGCGGAGATAGTTGTGGAACAGAAGATGAGTCTCAGTGGGAAGTGGCCTGAGGGTCCAGCTGTGCTGCCCCAGGAGAATATGTGGGCTTCCTGGTCAAACAGACCCGATTTATAATCCTAACTCAACTTCTCAGCAGATCATTTCCAAGCCCTGCTTTCCCTCTGTGGGCACTGATTTCCCTACCACGGGTTTCTGTGAAGAACAACAAAAAGTGCTTATGAATGCCTAGGAGGGAATCTGACTGAAAACAAGATTCTAGTCTATAGAAGGCGGGGTCTCATTAGCCCCTGGGCTACCCACAAAGGACGCCTAGAAGTCTTCAAGTCTTTTGGGCTCTCCCACCTTCTCCCTAGCAGAATGACTTAAATAGAGCCTCACAGTCCAGCCACTCTCTTGCCAGGGGCACTTGTCCCTCTTGTGTCTAAATGTACCTACCAAAGCTCATGTTGGGAATTAAATCCTCATTTTGAGGTATCAGGAGAGCAAAAATATAGTATTTTGAGAGCTGGGCTTTGGTGGGTGATGAATGTTAAATGAGTTCGTCAGGGTGGGGCCCTAATCCAACGAGACTGTGGTTGTATACTAATAAAAGAGCCAGGTGGTATTGGCACATGCCTTTAATCCCAGCACTTGGGAGGCAGAGGCAGGCAGATCTCTATGAGTTCAAGGCCAGCCTGGTCTACAGAGTGAGTTCTAGGACAGCCAGAGTTACAACAGAGAAACAGAAGAAAAAACGAGGAGATGAACCATAAGTGAAGACATTCTGTCTCACCATGATGACCTGTGCAGTTCAAGATCTGTGGAGTGTCCACAGCAGGAATGACCTCACCAGGCCCAGCTTCTCATCTTAGACTCTGCAGCCTTCAGAACTTCAAGCTAAATAAACCTTCATTGTTTCTAAACTGCCAGCATGTGCTAATCAGTTACAGCAACAGAAGCTAGACTAACACCTCCACCCCAAAAATGACAATGAAAAGAAGGGAAAGGATTGTAAGAGAAAGAAAAGAGAAGTGTCTGGGGAAATGTGATATTTTCTGACTGTGGTGATCTAAATTAGAAGGATCCCCATAGGCTTAGGAGATACCTTAAGCAAATCTGTTTTAACCATCTCAATATCAAACAGACATACATTCATTCCCCAAAAAGAATGACAGAGACATAAAAACTATAGGCCACAATGGGTGACGGACAATCCAGAGAGAGCTGATGGATAGGACAGGATTCGAGATAGAAGACAGAGCAAAATGAGAGAGGTCAAAGTATAATGAGAAAAAGAGAAAATATATAATAGAAAGGAGCTGGAGGGAATGGAACACGGGCGGGAGATGATTGGATCAATGTGTCTCTGAGACCAGCACAGCACAGGGTCTGCAGGCTAGCTTCAGATTGATTCTGATGCTCCCTTGTCCCTGCCTCCTGGGAATGCCCAGGTGGCATTTCTACTAACTTGCACTTAGGCATGTCCTGTCCCTTTTCTCCTCCAGCACGAGCTGTAGGGAGGCAGGGAATTTGTCTTACTTAATCCTGGAACGCCTGGGACTTAACATGACGGTTCACATACTTAAGACACTCCATAATTACTTTTTAATGAATGAATGGTAATGAATGGGCAGATGAATGAATAAAGGGATGGGTGGCCACATTAGCACATTTCTACAATGCCCCCTGCCAAGAAAGACCTTGCTGATATCTTAACAAATTTTGAAGATCCCTTTTCTATTTAATGACAGAGTGATTTTGCCTCAATTCCAACTTTAAATTCCCATTCACCAAATCACAGTAAGCTATTCAAAAGTTCCCTCAACTAACAGGACATTTAAATATGTCTGAATGTGCCTTCGTCCTTAGCCCAGAGTCAGCTGTTAATGGAATACGGAAAACAGCGTCCCACGTGGAGTTTCCATCTTTCTGGCACTGTGACACACAATATAAATGTTTAAAAACAGTTGAAGAAGGAATCATATTTCTTTGAAGTCATCTCACTTCCTCCTTTGCTGCTTACTGCTGTTGCCACTAACACTCTGAGAATAATTGGAGCGTGGCCAGAGGAGGGTTGAACAAGCCGACCGGGATACACATTAGGTTCACAAACACCCGAGCCATCCCCAGTGTATACGACACACCACCAGTCCACAAGCAATAAATTAGGGCCCAACACCAAATTATCTTTAACATCTGTGAAAATATAATGTTTGTAAAGACGCTAAAATTTGCTGTCTGCTTTCATTTTACCCCAGAACGTAAGGATTTATTTAGCCTCAGAGAAAGCAAGCATGCAATTACAATTATATAAAATTAAGCCAGCTAATTGAGTATTAAAAAAAATTAAAAATTCCCCTCGTCTTTCTGTGAACTACTGTGTATCTCAAAAATGTTCCCGTGTGCTGCTAAGACTCCCATCCCTGCAGCCTTGACAGATCCCATTAACAACAGGGATTTAAAGAGGGAGCTGACCATCTGTCCACAGCTCCCTGAACTTTCAGTAAGGCAGATGAATGAAATTACCCTTAATTATGTTGTCCAGCAGCATCTGAGTCCCCAGATGTGCCGGCTCTTGGATCTACCTCTCAGATTCCATCTAGCCATTATGAGTATAAACATAACGTTAGCAATGGGAGTTATGTATCAGTCAGCGTCTCAGACGCCGCCATTCATAGGATGAAGATCTGCTGGGCTTGCTACCACAGGACAGAAGATCAAACTGTCTCCCTTACTGAGTATGCCCATGACCTTGGAATGCCCCTAGGCCAGCGAAGCAGCAAGGGGAGGGATGGCCCATTGCTCAGGTGGATTCTGAAGAGTTATTTTCCCTCTGTTCTGTTGCATATAGGGCATGGACATGCCGTGGCTTCTCTGACTCAATGCCTCTGCTGAGCTGTCTTCCTTACTCAGCGTGCACAGAGACCCTTCCTGGGTCACTCGTCTTACCCACAGCCTTGTGTCAGGAGCTGATCTCACGGCACAGAGGTTCATAGTGTGGTTGGCAGGCAAAGGTTATGATCCCAGGTCTGTCACTCACTGGGTGTATAGCTCTAGGCAACATACTTATCTTCCTACAGCCTTGGTTTCCTCATCTACACAATGGAACCCATAACTATATGCTCTTTATTAGAGTTGCTCTGAGACCTACGTGGTTCCTGGCACACGACTGGGACTCAAATGTAAACTGCACAAGTATTTTCTGAGTGTCGACTGCATACGGGTGTTTTGCTAAGTGCCAGGAAATAATAACTGAGTGTTTTTCATTTTTATTTGTTTTTCAACTTATTTATTATTTTATTAATTACTTGTGTACAATATACTTATTTATAATTTATTATTGGTTACTTTCACTACCACTGTTATTGTCTCCCTAGATGATGTCAAGAGCACCCCTTCTCAAGCTTTTGGGCACGCCTACTTTGGATGTAACCCTGCAGCTCCATACCTGAACTGGTTCACGCTTATTAGCATATCTATTTCAGAAGACCATGAACTTCTTGAACAAAGGAAAATAAACCACAGCAGGCAAAGCACAGCGGGGAATTCAGAAGATCTGAGCCACAGAGCCCTCTCGGCTCCTCCGTCTCCATCCCCTGCTTCCCGGTGGGCAAGTCCTCTATGACGCCCCATCTCCACTTCCTTGCATGTGGCTGGGTAGGACTTGGCTACGATGACCTTAACTGCTTTTCATCTCTACATTAACTTCTACATTCACTGTGAATGAGCTGAATCTGAGCATCCGTCTCAAGCTGTTAGAGAAGCTGAACAGAGTGCAATCTGGCACGGTGGGGTTGGGTTGATGTGTTTCCTACTGAAACATATATTTAAGAATCAGCCTATGTGACCAGGTAGCCATCGTCTGGTGAATTTTGTGCAGAAAGCCAAACTGAAACCTTTTTAAACATTCTGATTATACAACGGAGGCCTCTTCACCTTCTTGAAGCAAAGAGTTGGCGAAATCTAGAACTTCTGCAGATTTCACAGGGAAGCCAATTTTAAAGAAAGCAGAAATGATGACATTTAATTAGTTATAAGGACACTTCCAGTGAGGAAACGCTGTTTTATCTTAATCTTCCTTTAGAGTATTGAGATGTATATTTGGTCGTTAGAACCAGGGTTTCCCTGATCTCATCTATCACCACCACCACCAACCCCACCCCCCCAGTTGTTCCAGGTACCGCTCCGCACCAGGTACCGCTCCGCTCCAAGTGAGAACGTCCTCTAGTCTCTCCCACTCAGTCTCTGCCAGCAGTTCCTCATGTCCCGCCCATCTTCCCCTTCAGCAAACATTCACTGTCTGTCTCCTCTTTGACACCCTTCCTCCACTCTTTCTGGCCACCAGCCCAGTCCTCTGTTTCTTTGTACAAACAACTCCTCAACACCAGAGCCAGTGAACCATTTGCAGCTCAGGGGTCGACTGAGTTCCGAGGACAAGGTTCTCTGTGGCCACAATGACTTACTCGCCTACGCACTGAGACACAGTAAGGGCAGATGTGACGTGCACGTTAGTCTAATTAAACACCAAACGCGACTTCTATTAACTGATAGATATTAACCTCCTGATGGTCTGTTAATGAAGCCTCTATAAACACTAAGAGTTGGGAAGAGATGGCTCATCAGATAAGAGCACTGGCTGCTCTTCCAGAGGTCCTGAGTTCAATTCCCAGCAACCACATGGTGGCTCACAACCGTCTGGTGCCCCCTTCTGGCATTCAGGTGTACATGGCAGATACAGCATGCATACATAAAATAAATAAATCTTAAAAAAAAAATGTATTTGAAAATAAAAGAATAAAAGTCTTGATTTAGGGGAAAAAAAGATTTAGGAAGAAATTTACAGGAGACAAAGAGTTTTCTCAGGTTTGGGGGATTTTTGTTTTGTTTTGTTTTTTCTCACTAGATTTCCCTGACATTTTTGCAAATTCTGGAAGCTGTTAAATCTGTCTGAATAACAAGGAAATGGAGGCCCGGGCCGTGGATAACATGCCAGGTGAGAGGCACAGCAGACTGGGTGAAGAGAAGCCCCCTGTGTGTACGCAGCCCACATCTACCAGCTGGCATCTCTGTGACATCTGGCAGGTCCTTGGACCTCCTACACCTCAGTCCTCCTGTGTGGGCACACCTTGCTGTGTTGACAGGTGTGGATGAGTTCATGTCAGACAGCAGTTCCAAGGTCTGCAGTGGCTTTGTCAATACTGTCCCACCCGTAGACATCCACTGTTTTTATAAAGAGAAATGCTACCACTTAGCCACATAAATATCCCTTTCCCGGCTACCTTATTTTAGCTCCAAACTCAGATAATATATGGCATCGAGTCAGTAGTATTTGAAATAAAAATACTGACCTGTATCTTGTGGGGGGGGTAGTTGTTTTTCAAACACCATCAGAAATGTAGCATCAGTTTTCTGACTGATACTTACCCTCCTTGATGAGCCCAGCTCTGATATAAGGGCTAAGAAATAGAGGCTGTCCTGCATTTCCCTTGAATGGCCTGGAAACATGGACACTTCGGTATATGGAGCGAAACAGTCCGTCAACAGGGCTGACCATGAACAGCATCAATGAAACAATCACCTTCCACCTGGCACCAGGCATTTCTTGTTGGCCTAGGGTGGGAGCAGTAACATTTCGCACATGAGTCAAGAGTCAGTATTTGCCTATTCCCTTTACATGCAAGAAGTAAAGGTGTTTCTTTATTGTGCATAAAGGCAGTTTGCTGAGCACCTTGGACACCACGAGGAGACGATGATGTCATCACCCCAATCCTGATAACCCTGACCTTAGCTATCTCCCACGTTGGCAGAGGGAGATTCTACGGGAGATTTATAATGAACCTGGAAAGCTACTATTATGCTTAAAAACTTTGGCTTGGAAAGTAAATCCATTAGAGAATTAGGTAAAGTCTGGAAGCAACAAGGACTCTAGGAATGGTCACTGAGAGAGTTGTAGGGACCATTCCATGACTGCAGAAGGAGGGGGGATCTGGGCACATTACAAGTGGAGATGACCTAGGAAGCTCTCCCCAAGGTGAATGGGAATGAACTCAGGCATATGAGAGCAACAGGAAAACCGCAGCCCGACCTGCACCAGACATATAGGAGATGGCTTGAGCAAAAGGGACACCTCAGATATCCCGTGCACTTTGCATCGGAATTTAAAATATATAGGACCTTTAACATTTCCCTGTCTCTTACAAATCACAAGTTTTATATCCAGCGACAAAACAGAAAGAAAGGGAGGGAGGATCCTATAACTATCCCCAAGACCTTGGGCTCATTGTCACCCTATTTAAGAAACCAGGCCCCACGGGGCACATACCTGCCTGCCATCCTAATGCTTGGAAGTTGAGATCTAAAGGATCAGAATTTCAAGGTCATCTCTGACTGCATAATGAATAAGCAGCCAACTTGGGCTACATGAGATTCTGTCTCACACACAAACAAACAGAAAGTACATATGTGGAGGGGTGTGGAAAGAAGGTTTAGGTGTAAAATGCTCCTGCTACTCTTGTGGAGGACTGGAGATTGCTTCTCAGCACCTGTGGGTGGGGCTCACAACCTCTTTTAACTCCAGATTCATGGATCTGATGCTCTATTCTGGCTTCTGTTGACAATTGCACACAGGTACACATACCCACACACGTACACACGCACAGTTTAACATTTTTAAGAGAGAGGAGGAAAAGGAGGAAATTAGCAAAAAAATCGTTAAATGTGACGTTTGCTGACAGTATTTGCCTGGCACACCATCACAGTGGCTTGAAACCCTTTGGTCTACCACCAGGCTTGACAAAAACATATAAATCCTGTTTGCAGTGGGCCTTCCTGTGTATTTTTAATGTGTTTTTAGCTGACTCAAATCTCCTAGTAACACCACCAGAAAAGCAAGGATGATTAGAGTCAATGTTGGGTAATAAAACCAGACTGAATAAGCTGTCTCACGTAAAGACACGAAGGTAGAGAAACCAGGGCCTGACTTCAGGATCCTGTGGGTAAGCCAGGACCCATGAAACTGCTCTGAAGGGCAGTTGGAGGTTTTTATCATTTTAAAATCTTGATTGATTCCCATCATAGTTTTTCCACTATCTGCAGCTTTCAGGTATTGCACTGCAACACTGTTCCCCTAGATGGCTGAGCTCTTGTGACTATCTGCGATCTCCCGTCTTCCCACACCTTGATCCCAAACCTACTCAGTGTGTTACAAGAGGAGCACCTTGCGCCTGCCAGCACCTCCTTCCACACCACTGCTACTTAAACACGATGGATAGTCTTAGCTCTGAATTCTGATCTGGGTGGTTTTATTTTAGAGCTGAACATGGAACCCAGAGCCCTGAACATGCTAGCCACTGAGTTATAACCCCAGCAACTACTAAACAAAACACTGTTCGGCGAATAAATGCCCCATACACTCAGGTTTCTGATTCTAAAAGGAAATAAGCCATTATGCAGATATAATGCCTGCTTCTGGTTTTCAGTGCTTCGAAATGTCAAACCATGAGAACATTTTAAAAATACGAAATGTGTACAGATCTATTAACCACGTGTTTAACACTACCCAATTTAGTACAATACAAAATACTGGTTGTGGCCAATTTAAAAAGCTTTTCAGCAACATTTCCCCATTGAGGTAAGGGTTCATAATCATCCTTGGATTTCATATATGACCCCTGTCATATCTCTCAGGGTTAATGTAATAAAATTCTCTGTGTTTAGTGTAAATAAGCCCATTCAAATGCAACACACAGCTAAAAATGATTCTGCCTGTTAACGGATTATAATAAAGAACCAAATGAATTGAGAAATTGAAATTAAGTTCTCAAGAGGCTCAAGGGTAATGGCCACCATGGCATTGTTAAGATATTGTTTTTAATTATGTGAATTTGTTACACCAAGGCTTTAATAACATAGCTATTTTCAAAGAATGCCTAGAATCAACAATTCTACTGATTCAGACAAGAAGAGCGTGGTGTTAAAACAAATAATAGAAGAAGCTTTTCCAGGAAAGGGGTCCCCTGGGGGTAGAAACAAGAAACCCACCACCCCGTTGTCTAATTTTTCTGTCTTCCAGAAGTAAGTCTCCAGCTCCCTTAATGGCACCATTAATATTTAAACAACCACTGTAGTCACAGCGTTGCCCCAGAAAGCAGAGCTTCACTCAACGATGTTAAAGAAATTTAAAAAAAAAAAAAAGGAGGTGCAAGCGGGCTTGTTTTAATTGACATAAATTTAGTACGCAAAAGCAGGAGTGAGGTCAATTTGGCAGAACTCATTAACATTTAATCGAATAACCACTGGAGCCATGGTTTTCGATATCAGTGAATGAAGGCAGCAACATACTCCATGTCACAGTTCTCGTTTAACAGACAGAATCCCACAACTGCTCAGCTGTCATCTCTCTTAAGGGAAACGTTTTTTTTTTTTTAATTCCTTATTAAAAACACAGAACAAAGCGAAACCTTCTCAGCTGCTTTTGTTGATCCTAAATTGGATTATATCTCTAAGTTATGAAGCATTGACTACTCTCTGAATGAATAAACCTATACTAGACAGAAGTTGTGACTCACAGAATGTAAGAAAATACAACTCTACTGACCACACATCTCATCGAGCCTACCTGAATGCGTATGGAAAGCCTGTGTGCAAGCTCCAGTGTAAAGGCGTCATAGTGAGGGGAAGACTGCTCTCCTGGCGTTTAGAAATACAAACTCTAGGCAAACCCCAGCCATACTGGTAGAGTCAAATCAAGGCACAGTAAGGAAAAGATTCATGAAGGAAGCTCTCACACAGACTGTCCACTGGACACATAACAAACAGCCTTACTCCAAACTGAAGAAGTGGTAAAATAACCAGGAGGGTTATTTTGGAGGTTATTTTTTAAATATGCTTTAAGATATAACTCATTCCATGATAAAATTTTATCATGGATAAGCACACACAACAGAGACACACACACACAGACACACACACGCACACACACACACACACACACACACACACACACACACACAGACACACAGACACAAACCCAGAGACATATATAGTTCAAAAGTGCCTATTTGCTAAAACCACTGAATATCACCATTTGAATCCATGTATCATACACTGTCTATTGCAAACAGAGCCGTTTACCCCCACGTTCTTTAGGACAAGAAAACGACACACAACGTTTACACTAACACACCAGATAAGCTACCACTCGATAAAGTTGCCATAAACAACGACTGAAATGATTACAGACAACGCTTTGAAAACATGACAAAATATTGGGTAAAGAAGAGTAGATTACTGGATTAGTTTTAGGTATTTTCTCCTTGTTTTTATACTTTTGACAAATTTCTAAGTTTTCTACAATAATTAATCTTATAAATACGAAAGAGTAGTTTTCCTGGTATTTTGATTTTCCTTCAGACAAAATGAAGGAATTGACAGACATGACAAAAAGCAGGGACTTGTTCCTTATTCCTCGTTACTACCTGGTTATGACCTCTTGCGTTTCCTAGGGATAAGGTTCTGTTTGTTCTTTTTCCTCAAACATTCTATTAAGATGTATCCTGGTCTAAAGGCACAGAACTTCAGAGGCTCGAAGTGGAGTTTTCCTTGGTAACTTAGAAGGCTCTGGGTAAAGGTGAGATGCTGTTGTCCTTCCTTATTACGAAGTTTTACCCAGTTCTGCTTAGAGTCTATAACGAATATGCGCGTGTAAGAATTACTAAGCAGATGTGCGTGAGACTGATGAATCTAAATGGAAAACCAAAGTATCCTAGAGCTGCAGAAGACAGTAAATGTTGATGTGATCTGGTTTAGGTGTCTGACAGCCTAGAAACCCAAGTCTGGCAAAGACCGGCCTGAGGAGGATCCCACCAGAGGTGATCAGTGGGGCCAAGACTCAAAACCAGGATTATTTATGGTTCTGAATCTGCTTTCTACTGTCCCTAATTGGGTCATTCAAATATTCTGACTCTAGTCTCCACAGACAATAGTCTCTAGCCTGTCCCTGTCATGGATTGTTGAACAATACACAAGCAGACAAAGAGATAGATGGAATATGGAGAAGTCAGTCTTTCTGGGGAAGCTCTGCCACCAGAACTTATCAGTGGACTTTGGTAAGATAGCAGCTTCCCTGTGTCTCAGTGGTATGGCAGACTATGCCAGGATAGTTGCCAGTTACATCTGCAGGAACTCTGATGAGACAGTTCTTTAACAGATGCTGCTTTTAAAACTCAAACTATAAAAATTTATCATGGAATGAGATATCTTAAAGCAGGTTTAAAAAATAACCTCCAAAATAATCCTCCTGGTTATTTTACTACTTACTCAGTTTGGAGTAAGGCTGTTTTTTTATGTGTCCAGTGGACAGTCTGTGTGAGAGCTTCCTTCATGAATCTTTTCCTTACTGTGTCTTGTAGCTGTCAAGAGCTTGACATAAGCCATGTCTGCAGTATCTACACCATAGGACTCAGCAATGTCACAAACCAGGTCTCTTCCCCTGCCAGAGTCCATTGTTAAAGTGTTTTCTGCACACTATTATCTGTAAAGAGAGCTGGACACTACTTCAATCGGCTCCCACTCCAATCCCCACCAAAGTGGCTAGCAGAGGAGACACAAGAGCAAAGTCCTGCTCAGTTGGCTTCTGTGCATTAGAGAAAGAGTGAAATGGGAAGTCCAGAAGTCTGTGTGTACACACACACACAGACAGACAGACATAGACACACACGGACACGCACACATACACAGAGACACACCCACAGAGACACACCCACAGACACATAGAATGGAGCACTTGGAAGAAGTTTTTGTTATTTTGGTTTCTTTAAGAACACAAAATGGCATTTGGATTAGGTTTGTCTTTCCACCCCAGCTGTGGAGTAGTTGTTCATGAGTTGGATTTGGAATGCTTAAAGGTGGCTATAATTTGGTTAGGTGCAGTCATTCTGACACCTATACCTTTTTGGGGTGAGGGGGGAATTGTGTGTCACATGAGTTTATGGGAACTTTTGGCTTAGGTTATAAAATGTCTAAAGCCCTGAGAGTCAGTGTTGGTGTTGTTTGGTGGTTTGTTGCTTGGGTTGTCATCGTTGGTGTGTTAGTTCTTAAAAGAACAAAGGTTGGGAGGGATTGAGTTTACAGACCATGAGCTGAGATGCTAGTCTGATTCACTAATCTTCTTCAAGCTTAGGACAGCCTAAAAGAGGCTGCGAAGATTTCTAACTTTCTCTCAATCTATATCAAGCCTGCTTGCAAAAGCAGTGAAGATTTCTTTCTATCCTTCCTTTCTCTTTCCCTAAATTGAGGGCAAAAGATTGTAGCATACTGCTACAAGTGACACATCAACTTGGGGCAGGACATCATGCCAGCTAATTCAATGTGGAGACAAGGAAGAAGAGAAAGAAACCCTAGACTTGCAGAGTCCAGTGAAATACGCTCAGGGCAGCTCCTAGAGGACAGAGATTATACATATGCAAAAATAATGAGCAGAAGTCTCCTGAAGGAAGAGGAGAGAAAGAAAATAAGCCTCTATGAAAAGACTGTAAAATAAATAAATAAATGACGGGGGAAAAGCTCCAAGGTGAGAGCCACAGAATGGAGGCCCATAGAGATAAAGAATTCAGCTCAAAGCAAGGTTCTTACTGCTTTTCCTGATCATGGAGCCAACACTCCCTCCTGCCACTGGTGGTAGCATACTGTTTCACAAACTGAGTTTGTTGATAGCTTTTTGTGTGTGTGAAGCCCAAGTGGGTCTTGGGTTTGAGGTGTATGAAGAAGGGTGGCATGTTTACCTGTAGCCATGCTAAAAGAGAACACCAAACTGCCAGAATGTTTCAACTGGCGATTCTTCCCTACCGGCCCAGGATTCCCTACTATTGTGGAAGCCAATTAAGGCTTAGAGCAAAATATCTGCTTAGTTAAATTGACCATCTATTTTTTCTTGCCTGCAAACCTGCCTATAAGTGGTCCAGGCACTGGTGATAGTGATGAGAACTCTACCCATGAGGGAACCCTTTCTGCAGACAAGGACTAGTTATTTTTCCTCCAAACCACACTCTATCTTAAAATTTGGAAAGTGTTTCCTCAGGGTCAGCACACAGAAGCTGTCTTCCAGAACTGGCCAAGCATGTAGCCAAAACTTGGTACTGTAAGAATCATCCAGGTGTTACTGGTTTTGAAGGCATGAAGAGGTCTTTGGAGAGCAGCTGAATCTTGCCACTGTGAGAGGCCAGGTGAGGCCATTGGTGGAGGCACAGCCTCGGTAGCAGTTGAAGGCCCAGATTGAATGGGGTCATGTAAAAAAGTTGAGGCATGGCAGCATGAAGAGAGCCCAGAAGAGGTTTTGGTGAAAGTGCAGCCCAGTTGCAGCAAGGGACCCCAGCAGTTCTGAAGATGCCAGTACCAAGGGACGACCACCAAGAACAACAGCAGCAATGGAGTCAAGCCAGCCAGAGCCTGGAAGACAAGTTGTGTGTGCTGCAGAGGGCAGAGCCAGAGAAGTGACCTAAGCCCTTTGGAGGATCCCAGAAGATGGTGAGTGAATTCCAGATAATTGGACATTGATAATGTTTTTCTTCTGTCCAAAGACATTGTGAAAAGCTTGATAGATGTTTGGTATCATTTGATCCTCATGATTGTTCCTCTTGTAAATAGTTTTGCTGGTATAGTGTTAAATTGTGTTGTAAAGATAAAGCAATTTTTTATATACAGTAAAGGGGAATTTTTGTGGAAGCTTATTTTTAGTTATGTATAATATGTTTTATGCACTGTTGGGTAAGGAGCTAAGCTAGGTCTTGGTGTTTTGTATTGTTCGCAGGTGTTGGATTTCTGTGGGGGTTGTTTAATTGCTTATGATCTGCATGTGGTATCAGAAGAGCACCTAAGGAGTTCTGAATCAATAAAAAGACCTGAGCTGAGATGCTCAGGGTTCTACTGTCTAGTGTGGTACAGGCTATGGTGGTGGTTCCCTCTGTAGAGGTCCAGCAAAGATTTGCCTATGAAAGTGACTCCCTGTCTCTCTTGGTAAGCCCACACAGTAGCCCAACAACTACAGACACACACATACACATAGAAACATACCCACACAGACACACACATGCATACACACACACATACACACACATAGAAAGACACATACACGTAGACACATATACACACAGACACACACACAGACACAGAGAGACCTACACATATACACATGGACACACCTGCATACAAACACACAGAAAGAGACACACACAGACACACACACACACACAGAGGAGCACACACACACGGACACAAACACACAGAAACACATACAGAGAAACACATACATACAGAATAGACACACAGAAACACACACACATAGACACACACATATATACACACATACACAAAGACACACACACAGTGACACAGACACACACAAAAACAGAGGAGCACACACACACAGATACAAACACACACAAACATAGACACACACATGCACACACACATAGAGACACACACACATATACACACACATACACAAAGACAAACACACAGTGACACAGAGACACACACACAGAGGAGCACACACACACAGACACAAACACACAGAAACACACACACACAGAGACACACATATACACACAAACATAGACACACACATGCACACACACACACACACACACATATACACACATACACACGGACACAGAGAGACACACACAGGCACACAAATATATACAGAAACACCCACACAGAGACACACACACACACACAGATATGCACAGACATACAAAGAAACACACATACAGACATGCACACAAAGACATAGACACAAACATATAAACCCACATATACACATGGACACACACAGAGATATACACACACACACACACACACACACACACACACACACATCAGGCTGGCCTCTGATTCTTTTTTAACTCATTCTCCTTCTCCGTTGTACACTATGACTATTCTAGCCAAAGGAATAATTTTCATGTAATAAACATTATTGCTGTGATTAAAACAGTCATGTGCTTTTTAGATTTCCAATGCGATAAGTAATATTTTGAAAAAAATAAAACAAGTCAGCAACAGATGCTTCCATGAAACCTGTAATTTAAAAGAGTCTAAGTAAGTGACTCTGCTATTTAGAAAACATTCGGACACCTTGAGGGGTTCTGCAAGCACAAATCACGAGAATTTGATAATAAAGGGCTATTGTATAGCCTTTAATTAAACAGCAGTCCAAATTCCAAATCTAGCCATTTTGCGAAAGGATTTCCATATAAGCAAATGAGTGAAACAGAAATTACTTCCAGATCTTCATTGTTCACTTCCTTAAGACATCATTTCAATTTCTAAAATTGCTCTTTGGAGCAGGACATAGTTCCAAGGTGAAGGGCAGGCCTGGGCTGCAGTGGCCTGGCTTCCTATCTCATCCTCACAGGCTTCGCTTCTGGCACGGGGCCCACACCTGATCTCTCTGATGAATTTTGCCGTCGCTGTCTCTGCCACCGTACCCTTGTACTTGCAGGAGTGGGACACAAACTAGATCCACGTGGTGGGTAAAGAATGAGCAGGGTCAGGAACAGGCAAAAATAATACAATCACAGGCTGAACTGTGGAGCTTCACCTTGGAACGTCGCTCCACTTGGGGAAACGAGGGAGGTCAGAGAAGAATGGGAAATAAAGTCAGCATGCTTGCAGTGTTTCTGAGAGTTTGGAATCGATCCTGTAGGTGATCAAAGACTTCCTCAAGTTATGGTACAGGTGTGGGCAGCCAAGTGTCAAACACTCCTCAAGTGCAAAGCGCTGTGCTAAGTGCTTTATAGTTTTTATTTCTAACCCTTATCATGTGGGCAATAAAATTGATCATCCTATTTTGTAGTAGAGAAACTGATTCTTAGAGAATTCCTTGCTGGGAAACAGATCTCTGTGGAAATGATCAAGCTGTAGGAAGCCACCAGCCCTGAGGAAAGTGCAAAGGCCCCGGGGTGCAAACAATCTTGTCAGTTTGCAACAGAGGGAACAGACTTGGCAGAAGGAAGTAGGAGAAAGGGGTGGGGCCTAAAGCTTCGGTCTTTTGGTGGCCTATGGGTTAACAGTGAGAGACGCTGTGGGGCTTTAAGCCAGGGAGCAATATATTATGAAGCGCATTGTGAAATGACCACTCTAGCTGTTGTCCAGCAGTGGACTTCAGCACAATAGGAATGGAACCAGGATACTAATTACAGGAGGATATAATGGTTCGGTAGTGAAGACAGAGGCTGTACCAGGGAGTTATGGCAGAAGTCGTAAGGAACCACCAACTGGGTTTTGAAGTTATATCCACCACATGTGTCTGTTAATAAGCCACGTGTGGTGGCTTGGGGAAAGAAAGACACGGAGGACAGATGTCTTAGTCCATTTCCAGTTACGACAGCAAAACACCCAGGACTGGGTAACCTGCAAAGACTAGAAATTGATTCGATGGCTCTGCTTGAGAGTCTAAAAACAAGGCAGCAACATCTGTGCAGCAGCTGGAGAGCCTTCTTGAAGCATCATAATGTGGTGGAAGCTGTGAGAAAGAGCCAGCACACCAGCTGGGGGGCGCTCTTCTCCCTGTAAAGCCATGACTACTGTCATGACCTCATCCCATGCCAGTTCCCTCCCAGAGGTCACACTTCCAAATACTATTCTCATGAATTTCAGGATTATGTTTCTAACACATGAACTTCTGAAAGACACACTCAAGCCATAGGGCTTTCACCCAGAGTGACTGCATCAATTTTTAAAGCCAGAGTTGAGTCTTATATGCCCACCTCTCTCTCTCTCTCCACACACACACACACACACACACACACACACACACACACACACACGAGAGAGAGAGAGAGAGAGAGAGAGAGAGAGAGAGAGAGAGAGTTTAATTCCCACCATCTAGGCACAGGACCTTATATTTTTTTTAAAAAAGTAACTTTGTAGATATAATTGGTTAAGTCAGGATGAAGACTAGGACAAAGTTTGTAACATAATTTATAAGGAGGGGAGAGAGAGGAAACACAGGACAGATAGTGCTCTGCAAGGACAGAGAGAGGTAGAATACAGCCACATAAGAATTAGGGACCAGAGCAGTGGAACTAGAACCAAAAGATCACCAGGGCTTGTGCTAAGCAGCCACCACTGGAAGCAAGGGAGGGCTCTCCCCTAGAGGTTTCAGGTGGGGCCCCAGAACTGTGGGATCACAAGTTCCTGTTGTCTCCTCTGTTGTGTGTGTGTTCTCACACCGGCCTTAGGAAGCTAATACACAGGCAGTGGGAACCCTACCTGAGGCTTGGCAAGAGAAAGAAAGCACAAAACCCAAAGAATGTGTATGTGTCTACAGGCATACACAAGAGAGCTGCATGTGGTCAGAAACGAAAAAGGAGTTACATTCATTTCTTATGCAAAGTATGACGAACATGGGAAGCAATCTCCAACTGCAAGCCAACGGAAAGGTCTTCCCAAAGTTGACCTCACTGAGGTCTTTATGTCTGAAGTGTCTGGGTGGTATTCAAGGTGAAGACAATGGAAAAAGCCCGCAGACTGGCTCATCTGGTTATTGAGCTCTTAAATCACCCTTGGTATCGCTCCTGTCAGCGGTTTCCGAGAGCAAGCCCGCTTCCTACTCTTATTTGCTGCATTGACTTCTGTCTACACCATCTTGCTAAAATCACCAATGAACTCATTTCCAAATTCAAAACAAGAAAGAAGAAAAAAAAGAACTGAGTCTTCATTGCTGACTTTTCTGGCATTCATGATGCCCCTTCTACAGCTTTACTGTGCTTTGCCTCCTCAAGTCTGAGTTTCTGTGGATTCTCCCAATGCAGCTCCTTCTCCCTCTGGGGTTCCCAGGGGCCCACCCGTGGTCCACTGATTATCTCACCCCACCCCACACTCTTCTTGGTAGTCCTCATTTTAATTAGCACTTTCTGCTGACTTGCTTCCCTGACACACCTGGCTGACCTCTCCAACTGCCTGTTGAAGTTCCCACCAGAAGTCCCCTCGGTGTATTTAACTACACACGTCAAAATGGAAGTCAGTCCTGTTCACCCAGGGTGAACTGAGCCCATCTATTTCTGTTCCCACAGAAATCTCCCTAGAGTGAGATTATCGACTTTTTTCTAAAGGCACAAATCCTCGGGCACAAGGAAACAGGAGAGACAGTGGTAGACGAGGCAGCTCAAACACGTAGGGTGGGGAGTAGAGAGTTTGCCGAGGAAGAACGCATGGTATCAGAAACACATTACTTCAGTTTACAGAACTGTGTAAAGGCTCAGAATGGTCAAGAGCTAGGCACTGAAGGTGTAGGTGCCAACAGAAGCAGGGAGAGTCTGTCCAAAAGTTCCTCTTGAGATTATTTAACAGACGTTCTAAACATGAAATAGTGTAAGAGGTACCTGCCTAGAGATAGGAGAAAGTCTACACACCCATATACTCCACAGCCCTGGAGCCCTGGGTATGGTGGCGGGGGTTGCATCTAGAAGATTCCTCCAGCTTCACCCTGCATAGGAGTCTGAAGGGTTCCTTTCCACAGTAGCCAGATCTCTTTAGAGAAAGAACCTATGTGCAGTATGAAGAGGGCCACCAGTCACATGTCTGGGACCCCTCCAGTTAACTTAGTAAGTGCAGATCTCCTGAATACACAGAACACCTAGGTATTAATGCAGTTTCTTACACTTACAGAAACAGACTGCAAGGAACCACAGGAAAGTATCCACTTGGAAGAAAATCCAAAAGACACTATAAGAAACAAATTATCTAACTAAACCTTCCTAAGAAACAATTCATGAAGTGGAGTAACTCTTTATATTATGTTACGTGATATTTATTATAATATATAAATATCCTTAGCGGTAAGACACTATATTCAGTAAACAATAGAATGATACTTTAAAATACATTTGGAATAATCAAAACAGGCAATTTTTAACTCCCTGAATTATATGAAACTTACAAGGAAGGGGTTGTAATTATAGCATGCCTTGGCCACGAGCCACACCCATGCAATCAGGTAGATGTTGGATATTGACTTTGGGAAAGAATTTAGTGACCATTTCCACAGGCTGCAGAGTAAGACGGCCTGGAGATACAGTGAGCGGCATATGACAACTGCTTACTTTGCGGACAAGAATATAAGCACAAAAGCAGAAAGTATTAATCTGGGGGTGCAGAAGGCCAGCAAAGGGGTGACAGGAGACCAGAGAGGGGCTGGGAGGGTGAATATGAGCACAGCACAATAATATACATGCATAAAATCATCACGCGAAACCCATCATTTTGTAAGTTAACTAAAAAACTTCCTAAAAATTGCAACTCTAAAATCAAAGAAGCAGAAGATTCTTTGACACGTAGAGTGAACCGGGGGAGGCCTCAAAGAAGGCGAGGGAAAAAAGTTGAGAAGAAGACTAAGATTTTTTTTAACTTGAATTATAAAATTACTTGGGGTTTTTCACCTACACATAGGCATAAAATGTTGACAAGCATCAAAAGTAATTAGGAGCGTAGACGCTAACTGCATTCTCCTCCTCCCCACACTGCTTCTCCTTCCTCTGCTTTCTGCCACGGTTGGAAATGTGTTGTGCTGCCAAGCTCCAGTGCTAGAAACTCATGTTGGTTGGTTCCTGTGCTCCCCCTCTCCCTCTTGCTCCTCCTATTTGGGGCTCCTTAGTGCTCATTCTGCTGTAGTATGTGCTGGGCCGCACATTGCACAACAGAGGCGAGGCGGGACACAAAGAAGTCAGTGGAAGGCTAGTGTGGAGTCTTGTAAGGCACCCTAAGAACTCAGACTTCGTCTGAAACAATTAGGAGCTTCTTTGGGGCTTGGTGTTCTGAAGAATGAGAAAGACCTCGGTGGCAGGACAGACATGAATTTTAACATTAATAGGTCTTGCCAAAGAAAAAAATTTTGGCAAAATGAGGATGATGGGAACTTAAACCAGAGCAGGGAACCAGTCATGTGTGCTGACAGGGAGACTTGAAGGGACAGGAAGGTGAAGCTGGCAGGCCCTTCCCAGTGATGAATGGACCACAGCCACAGAACAGGTCTCTGCAGGGAGACTCTTATCTCTGACTTAGCAGGGCGTGGTGGGGGAGGGATCCCGGAACAACTGAACGTTGATTTCTCTCTCTGGACTTTGCTTCTTTCATTTGTATGTTTCAATGGTTAGATGAACTGCGCGGGTCCCAGCATCCTAGCTCAGAGTTTCAGTGCTCTAGCAGCTCAGGACAAAGCTGCAGGCTCTGAGTCTCAGAGGTGACTCACCCCAGTCTCACTGATAAGAGGAAATCTCACATCATTTCTGCCCTGTGCGTCAGTGTGAGGCTTGTTCCCCAGGAAAAGCTATTTTGTAGTGTGGTTTTGAGCGTGGTTTAACACATCGACAAATTCCCAGTGAGTGCCTGCCAGCTAATAGGTGGTTAAAGTGGGTTTGGATGTGGCTCCTCAGAGGGTCCCTTCCCCCCTAAGACAAGCCCATTCTGTAAACATGTCAATACTCAGAAGGGGAGGGAAAACCAAACAAATTATTTTCAGTCGTATCTGCTGAGTGTTGATAATATTATTTGTCAAGAAACCCAGGTGGGGATGTTTCTCATTCTCAGGATTAGCTAGAGCTGCCACCTGCCCTTCAGACCGAAACCCCACATCACAGGATCCAGGCTGCTTCAAGACAGATTTGTCTTTCTTTAACTGCCTGCATTTCTTGCTGCTTAACTTAGAAGCTTAGCGGCTGTTCTACTAGTCTAGTTGGTCCCTGAAACCTTCCTACTGTCCTTCAGCACAAAGCAGCCACTTGTCCTGGTCCCTTCAAGCCCCACCACACATTTCCATGAAAATAGCTTCGACTCTTTGAACAGCATCCAGTGACTCCAGATGGGCTGGGAGTGAGCACTGGGATGAGGTGCAAGGGCTAGGCTCTGTGACCTCTGACCTCATTACGTTCTCACCAGGCCATGACCTATTCGCAATGTCGATCTTGCTGCTCACTGTTCAAGTAGTTACTTGTAACTTCAGCACAGATAGGACTGAGAGAACAAACCACAGTTCCGGCGGCTACCTGGCTACCAAATTACTGGGGGTGATTTTGCTATGGGCACACATTCTATCTTACTTTTTCCCTATGGACTCATAATGGGGGAAAAACAGATAAAAAGTAAACACTGGTGTTGGGTACAAAGGACAGGGTAGGGAAAGGCCGAAGGTTAGCAATGCAAGCTGCAGAAAGACTGTTTCTGATTCCATGCTTAAGAGAAACCAGCGGAGTTAAAAGTATGATCTCAAGGAGAATTAATGAAGCGGATGCTAAGCAGAGAGAAGTGGGAAGTTACAAGACCGCGTCGCTTTCTGAGGCTGGGATTTAGAAGAAGGCTTGGTCCTCGGTGCAAGGTTCGAGGCTTTGAGTAAAAACAAGAGCACACGAAAGGAGAGCCACCTACCCAGGAGTAACTAAGTGTATACAACTCATCAGCCGCCCAGGATGGAGCAGCCTCAGCAGAGAGCTCACCTGTACTATCACTACCTCTGTGGAATTCTGTCTTGCCTCAGGTTCAAACCAATATTGCCAGCCTCTCACGGACTCCAATCTCAGCCACCGTGAGCCAAAATGAATCTTGTCTCCCTTAAGTTGTTGATACCAGGTTTTTGGTCATGGTAATGACCAACTGACTGGTACACTCTCTTTGAATGAGATGTACTTTGTTTGATGAATGTATTAGCCACTTCTTACCTGGAATACTTGGTGCCAAGAAGAGGTAATCTGATACTGTTAGGGCTATAGTAAGCCCCTACCTCACTGTCTTGATCTGTGAATACTAGGAATTTTTTTTTTTTCCTCTAAAACTCGTATGCCTCCCCAAAGACAGATTTGTTAACAGAATCCGGCCATGCAGTTTGCTGCTTATTTAAATTTTTCTGTTGTTGTTTGAAAGTGAGCTGGCAAGCACAGGCTTTCTTAACCCTCTCTTGAGTCATCCAAATCTCATTTATTTTTCAGGCTGTAAAATCAGACTGGTAGAATCCCTCTGTACATTGGTCTATAAACTGGATTTATTTTATTATGCCCGATCTATGAAACAGTGAATGGGTCAGCCTCTTGCTAAGAATGCTGACATCATGTTAGAGAGGGTTCCCATCGTATCTGTGCTGCCCTCAAACTGTCCAGTCCACTGAAACATCTTCGCACAGCACAGACATCATCTGTCAACAGAAGTCAGTGTTACTGCATTTTTCTAGAAGTGTTCCAATTCTCATTTTGAACACTTCTCTTAAAATGTATTTTTTAATTAGTACAACTCATTTTTACGAGAATTTTAAAAAATTCCCTTACATCTCTTTTTCTTATTCATCTTGCACCAAAAACAAACAGAAAAGCCGTATATTCACACAGAAATGGAAAGGCCTCACTGCTTTGGAAGACGAGTACCCTTCCTAATGTCACTGGCAGTGTGTTCTGGAAACAGCAGGCCCCGGGCACTTTCACCAAGGCCCCTTGTGGGTTCAGGGGAGTAGAAGACAGAAGTGAACTGCACAGGAGGGACCACAATCAACACAGACAGAACTGGAAGCATTATTGATTCTGTCTCTTACCCCCCCCCCCCCACTTCACCATCAGTCATAACTCAAAGGAAAATCACCTCTCCCTGGAAGCCACACTCCTAGCTAGGTCAGCACACCCTAGAGTAATTTTCATGTTTAACATAACATTTCTACACTTAAAAGGAAGTGTGCTCATTAGTGCCATCTTCCAGATAGAACTGGCTTGGAGGGCTTCAGCTCTTTGTCCAAAGTTACCAACTAACAACAGAGGCCGGACACGGGATCGAAATTCATACATATTACTCTCCACCCCACGCCCACTCATATACCCTCAGCCCCACCCCCACTCATATACCCTCAGCCCCCCACCCCATATATATCTCATCCCTCAGTGAGAATCGCTTGTCAGGGAGCAGCTTGTCCCTGCCATGCCTGACCCCACATTCTGAGAACACTGATAGTCCTCTGCGTGTGTGCTTTCCCTTGTATAGGCAAGTATCCATCTAAACCTAAGGCACTTTTCTCTCCCTTGTTCTCCAGCACCCACAAAAACAAAACAGACCTTCAGAGACACAGGTGGGGAAGGGAGGGCACTGTGCTAGGGTCCCTCGGCTTGGAGGGGCTCCTGGTCTAACTTGGATGCTCCCTGGTTTGAAAGACATCCTAGTGGTGTCAGGAACCCTCAGGAGCCACCACTAACTGGTTATGTACTCCAAACATCCCCATTCCAGTTTGAAAACCCAAGCCTCCCCGTACCCAAACCCCTGGCTGCTTTCTCCCCTGAGGAATCCCAGGAACCTTCATACCAGCTGGAAAGATGCTAGCCCACAGCGTTACCTCTTTTTTCATTGAGCACAGACTCAAGCTAGCCTGTCCCAGCGCAGCGCAGCGTGGATCACAAGTCTGGCAGGAGTAAAGCCACCTCTTAAGTGCTCCTTAGAGTCACCCGACCCAGACCTATGGGGGCAAAAGTGTGTTGCTTCCTAGGTTCTGAAACCTGGTTGAGCATTGGAGCACTTTCCATCAGGAAGAAGCAAGGACCAAAGAGCCCCAAGATGAAATCTTAAAAACTAATCAAGAAAGTTTGGTGCTCACTTCAGGTGAACAGAAACTAGGAGAGAGGCATGGCCCTTGCCCAAACATGACAGTCAATTTCCCGAAGGTTCCATAAGAGAGAGAAGGCTCCTGTGGCGTCCCAGTTGGGGTATGCTCCTTGTTTGTTTGGTTTTTTCTTTTCCCCTAGTCCACTTTCCCAGAGCTGCTGTCTCAGAATTCCAACCTCGTGTTTTGAAAGCACTTCCTTGCTCCAATACTTGCATGTTTCAGGGATTGCCTGAAAAACCAGGCAGTGGTTCACTCCCTCGGCTTTTCAATCAACACGTGTTCCTTGATCCTCCACAGTGCAATCGTTTTCATGATAATTTTTAAAAATTATAAGCACATCATTTCCCCTTTCCTTTCTTCTCTCCAATCCCTCCTGTCTATCCCCCACTCAAGTGCATGGCATCATATTCTTTAATTGTATGTGTATATATATATATATACACATACACACATATACATATATATATATATATATATACACACACACATACACACACACGTATGTATGTATATATATATTCCTAAATACATAAATATAATTCATAAATTCTGTTGGTTACCCAACAACAAGTGATCATCCCTGAAATCATAGGAACACAGGTACCACCATATGGATTGTGCAATCATTTTTAAAGCAACAGAGTGCCAACCTGGAGCCAAGCACTCTTGCATTGTTGCTATAGTCTTAGAGCAACCTGATGTGATCTGTGCTGTATCCTCATTTTGTATATGTGGAACTAAGACTTAGATTAAGTCAGCGCTCGGGGTCACATTGCATGTAAGTGAACTGAGTGCGTGTTATTAAAAGCCAATAGGTGGTGGGCGGTGCCACAGTAGAGGAGGAGGCTAGATTTAAAATGGCACGGCTTCACTGTGGTAAGGAATAAGGACAACATCGGGGGAAGTCTTCATTCTCAGCCATAGGAGCCCCAAGCTGCACATAACTGAGAGGCACTGGGAACCTTCTGTTGTATAAGTTTATTTTTAGATATGTATAAAATAGTTGTGTACTGTTAGGTAAGGGTCTGCCTAGGTCTTAGCATTTTGTATCGTCTGCAGGTATTAGATTTATGTGGGGGATGTTTGATTGGTCAGGATCTGCATGTGCTATCAGAACACCTGAGGAGTTCTGAATCAATAAAAACACTTGAGCTCAATACTCTTGGGGTTCCAATGTGGAGGATGGTGCTGGCCAGGATAGTGGTTCCCTCTGCTGAGGTCTGGAAGGGTTTGTACCAATGAATATGCCTTCTTGTCATCTTTGCTGAGACACCACAGCAGCCTGACTACATCAGCCTTCCCTCCCAGGCCAGTTTCCAGCTGACCTCAGATGCCCGCCCAGCCAGAGAACCAGAGATGCAACCGCCCGGCCCAACCCCCCAGAAGAGAAATGAATAAATAAATCATTGCTATTTTAAGTCACTTTCGATTTAAGGCAGTTGACTGTGCAACTAAAGCTAACTGAAGCTCTGGTTTTGTGGTCTGGAACAAATTACTTAATGTCACTGAAACTTAGTTTTTCCTCCCTGTTGTGTCGTTGTGAGGACTAGATGAAAACCTTTGTGCAGATTGTGTAGTCTCCAGACTGCAGACTTCGTTTCCTGTCATGCATTATGCATGGAGGCATTTCCTATCCGCTTAACTCTTCATAACAAAAAAAAAATTGTTAGTGGAAAAACTGATCTTTTAAGACCACATTCAGAGCCTTGAATGTTTATAGTGCCCACAGTGAGCCTACAAATAAAGTCCATAACCCTGATGCCCAGATGCATAGGCATTACCAAATTAAAAGCCACTGGGTGCCATGGATTCTGCCTTCCTACCTTGACATCCTAATGACACTAAAGGCCAGGTTCTAATTCTCAGGCGTTCTGCATCTCAGTGCAGCAACCTGAAAAGGTGGTTTCCTGTCCTCTGCTCTGCAGCCACCTCCTCTCTTCCCGAAAACCTCCAGACCATAGATGGAAGCTCAGGTCAGGAACACTGAAACCACTGCCACTAATCACCTCTTGGGTTTGGGACCATAATGGCAAGAAGCAGCACTGTCTGCCCACAAGGGTTGACTCACCTAGATATAGCTTGTCTGCTTACGTGTGGACTCTTGAAGCAGGACTTGTTGCTTTTGTGGGAAGGAATTTACAATCCTAGATTGAGGAGCAGTGGGCTTAGGGGTCAGGGGTTCAATGGCACATTCCCATGGACTCCTAACTGTATTGGAGGGAGTGCCCAGTCAAAGGCCAAAGTGGAGAGGTTCTGCCCTGCAGTCTTGGGCAAGGGCCTCCTGGGTTTAAGTGAAAAGAAAGCTGCAAGCTAAGAGATATCTGTGCCCAAATGAGGCCAATCAAATGGAAGCCAGACTGAATTTTGTAATAAATACAGACTGAACCACACATAAACATTCACATTTACGAGCATGTGGCACCAAACACACACACACACACACACACACACACACACACACACACACACACACACGGCAGTTTATCTTTGTTGAGATGAATGTTGCAGCATCTGAAAGTTTAAGTTTCACCATCATTTAGTTTTGTCAATGTCCGGTACAGTATTGTTTCCATTTTGATGTTTGTTTCTGTTCCCCTGAGTTAGCATGCCTTTGCTAAAAGAAAACCATTACAATAATATTCATTAAAGTACAGCTATGCAGTGTGATGGTGTTTCATCCAATAGTCTCATAAAATTACAGTGCAGCTCCAAAATGCACGTCCTCTAGTGACATCATAGAACCATAGAGAAAAACACAGCTGTGATAATTTGGGGTAAATAATCCTATCGCGCTGCTAGTCACGAGTCCAGTACACACAATTATATGCACTTCACAGTGCCGCGTGGTGGCGTTACTGCTATATGTCATCGGCTTACGGTTTCAATATATACACGTGTAATTGTTATTTCAGAGTGTGCTCCTTCTACTAAAAGAAAATTTTATTCTTAAGCACTTTGATCGCTGGTTTCAACCACACAGGCATGAAACTCACTGCACCCCCTGACCACATCGTTTCCTCTCAAGCTTGATTTGATTTCACGTTCTGCTCATTGTAACCTCCCCAATAATGTTGCCTTCATCATAATAATGGTAAAGAGGCCTCCTAATGATTGACCTGAAGATAAATTATAAGTAATTAAGAACTTGCATTGGTTATTGATCAGTGTTAGCTGTGTTTTGTCCCTGCATTGCTTGCAATCTTGAAGGATAAAATGACGGAATCTGTTAAAGGGTCCGTGGCGTTGGTGGGAAAAGGACTGACAAATGAAGACTGGGGTGGTAGGGTGGAGGCGACTCAGTCTGCAAAGTGCTTGCTGTACAGACACAAGAACCTGAGTTGATCCTCGGCACCTGTGTACAAAGTTGCATACGACAGCAGGCACCTGAAATCCCTGGGCTGGTGTGTGTATTTGGGGGGGGTGGGGAAAGGTACCTCTAGGGCTTCCCGGTGAAGTAGTTTACCTAAATAAAATCAGTGAGATTCAGTTTCAATGAAGGAATCTGTCTCAAAAAATAAGGTGAAGAGTGATTGAGGGAGACCCCTGGCATAAAGCTCTGTGCACAGACACACACACACACACACACACACACTCACACACTGGCAAATGCCTGTATCCTCGTATGATGGCCTGGGTTAGGGTCCTGGTGCAGGACAGTAGTCCTCCAGGCACAAAGACAGTTATGCCCAAAGCAAAATCATTGTTTCCAATATTGAAAGAATGGTGGGCCCAGCAGTGGTGTTGAGGTCTAGATGCTTTAAATAATTCAAGCCATTTTTCATTATGTAATGTGAAGTTAAGTGGAAGGTCTTTGAGAAGTTGGGTCCAGTCTTGGTCATGGAAGAAATTAATTGCCAGAGCAGGTCTTCCGTAGAATAAAACTTCTCTAATCTGGAAACCTATGTCTGAAAGAACTTTCATTCATAAGGAGAATAACTCAATGCCAGGGTTCTGACCCAAACAGGAAAGCTATCTAAATTAGGCCAACGATACAACTCCAAATTGAAGACCTTTGTGTACAATGAGGACCCCAGAGCCTTTGAGCCTTCCAAGAGTTACATGTGGGCTGGGCATGATGGCACTCATCTTTAATATCAGTGCCCCAGAGGCAGAGGCAAATTCGCCTCTGTGAGTTTGAGTCCATCCTGGTCTACATATCAAGTTCCAGGACAGCCAGAGATGAATAATGAGACCCTGTCTCTAAAAGGAAGGAGGGAGCTGGGGAGGAGCAGCAGCAGAAGGTGACAAATGGCCGTTATGATGACATGGCTCGTGCCACACAGGACGTGCAGAAGTCGTGGAGGGCAGAGCTCCTAATACAGGGCATCCTCCTAAACCGTCCTGCCGGAGACAGAGCTGTACTGTTTGGAGAACTAAATGCTTTTCTAGCTATGCATAGTCCCTAATAGTCCTGCGCATCATCCTCTCAGTGGTCTGCATGCCAGTATCGAAATGGTGCTTTACCCTGCAAATACCACCCTTTACACCCAGATGTGGTGGTTGATCTAGATCAAAAATTTGAGTAGATTAACAAGTATCTACAAGTAATAAATCAAAACTATGAGTGTCTGTGGGCACATATTGAGGGAGTGTTGACATGTGGGATATTGACTGGGGGAGGAAAGACTCTCCCTGAATGTGGGCTGAGAGCCAGATAAAAACCAGAAGAAGACAGCATGCTTGTGTGTGCAAGTCACTTTTCTTTCTGAATGAGTGCATATGTGATTCTTCCCATCGTGGCTGCCATCAGACTCTAGAAAGGGCTCTCCAGAGAGCTCTTCTAGGTCTTCAACCCTGGAGGCCCCCTGGGTGAGGTGTCTAGATTCTTGTATGGGGTATCTGGGTGTTTCTGCCTCTCCAGAATTCGAGAAGACCAGGTTTGACTACAGCTGTGTGTGTGTGTGTGTGTGTGTGTGTGGTGTCCATCCTTTGGTTATGGGGAAGACACTGGTATGATTCTGGAAGGCTTACCACAATTGTGATTCCATCAAAATCCTTGCTTGGGCTCTGGTAATGTCCCCAAGGAGTGTATGATGCATTTAAGAGGACCACCAGAACTTCAGAGGACATCAAAAGGAAGCAGGTGCAAGACACCACCTGGCTAAAAAAGATGCCAATAGCTGTGCTCTTGGCATGAGCAGGAATGCCACTGGAATCCCTGGAAGAGAGGTTCCTGAGGAGTTGACATGAGGAGCTGCTTGGCTAGGAAGAGAATGTGTAGCTGAAGAGGAGGCCAGAATTAAGGCAACCACAGGAGAAGGAAGCGAGGCCCAAGAGAATTCACAGTGAATCATCTAAAAGTAATAGAATCTTAAGCAGATGCATAAAGCTCCCTTAAAAGGTAGGAAAACAGGATTCCAGCCTTAACAGGGTTCCATTAACTAAAGGAAACATCAACAGTACATGATTCATTCACAAGCAAGTTTATGATGACTATGATAATAAACCATATATTTCAGAAAAGAGAATCAGTCCTTCAAGAGTTATGGTAGGTCCTGAGGAGAAATACAGACGATGATGTCACAGGTGGTGAAAGGTTCAGGGTGGTTGCATTTATAGGGTAGAGGGAAAAGGGCTTATTGGTTGGGGCAGTGGATATGGAGCAGCCCCATTTGCACCGGACCTAGGTGGTCATATTGTCATTGACTGGGACCAAAATCCTGGGAAAATCTTTTTGCGTAGACAGAGGTCTTACAGGGACCAGAGGAAGAGACCTTATAAGATTATATAGGGAGAAGAAAGGCCAGTCCACCTTCCAGCCACAGCACAGGTAAACATTAACCAAACTGCATGTCTTTGAATTAACAGTGCCCTGCTGTCAAGGCAGGCAGCATAAGAATTGGCTGGGATTTGTCAATGTAAGAGAGGGGATCAGCCAAATGCCTTCCTCTCTCAGGGTGAGAATCCCTGGGTTCAAAGCACACTTCAACACCCGCTTAGCCCTAGGACAGCTTCACAGTCCATGTGTGTTATCCCTGGAGACTTTACAGGGACATGAGACAGCAAGAACAGACAGTAGCACTGATGACACTCAACCCTGTAGACCAGTCTGTGTGTGTTGTTTGCTTTCTTTCTCTCCTTATATATGTAAGTGTGTGTATGTGTGTGTGTGTGTGTGTGTGTGTGTGTGTGTGTGTGTGTGTGTACGGATAGCCTTGAACTTCTGATCCTGCTGCTTCCTCCTCCTGAGTGCTGGGATTACCGGGGTGGTGATCACCACTGCCCAGTTTTACGTGGTGCTGGGAATCAGACTCAGGGCTTCACGCATATAGGACAAGCACTCTACCAACCTAGCTGAGCTACATCCCTGGCCCATGTGTCTTAGTTTTTAACATAAGGCACTTAAAAAAAAAAAAAGAATAGAGAAAAGCTTAAAAGATAATGATGCCCAGAGAAGGTATTTTTCATAGATGCACATTTGCATTTTATACAAAGCTTTTACCAAAGAATCACAGTTACTTAAAAGTTCAAAAATTTATAAAGTTACATTAAGTTACTATTATAATGTAATAAAGTATAATCACATCATGATTGTAAGGCGGTGCTGTGTGCAGAGACAGCCCAGGCCTTCATCTGCATTCATACACACTCACCCACCCAGAGCACCTCTGTTCACGGTAAATACTCACACAGACATGCCATCGTTTATTTTTATATGCTATGTTTACTGTATGTTTTCAGTATTTGGATATGCTTAATGACCCATATAGTTAGCATAGCAGTAGAATTGCCCACTGTTCAGTATGTTGATGTTCTATTTTGTGTTTAGCTCAGGAGCTACAAATTATAGCCTAGGCTGTGCCGTAAGTCTGAGGATGTAGTAGGCTGGACCACCTAACTTTCTGCAAGTATGTACTCACGGTGTGTGCACAGTGGCCAGACGGCTTGATGACAGTTCTCAGAATGTGCTTCCAAGATTAGGTGATGCATGACTGTAATTAAACCTCCGTGACAAAAGAAGCAAAATTTCCAATGACAGCCCTGTCAGCTCGTAGAGTTCAGACTTCTGACGTTAATGCTCAAACATCTACATAAAACTGTGTTTGGGACATACTGTATGTGACTATATTTTAGTTTGTTGTATGACAGGCTCTGTGATGAGCACCTTTTTAAAAGTGAAGGAAGAAAACAGTTTTCCCTAATAGTCTCTAAGGAATTTGCAATTCAGTTAAGGGCAAAGGTGAAGGAGACACAAAAGTTTCTTTCATGGTGTGATGTGATCTGTTCTCTACTTTGGGGCTGTGACCATAGAGCAGGCAACAAGTGCCTTTCTGAAGAAAGGGAATGTCAGCAGAGGTGACATGGGGCTGGGCATCGGGAGGAGAGGTCAAGAGGTGGCAGTTCACGCCAAGAACTTCCCTGTGCTCTGGGAATGATGACTGGATCAACTGGCGGTGTCTGGATGGGCCTTCGAGCTGCAGAGGCTGATGTCATTCAGGATGAATGGACTGAGAACTGTGTTTACTTAATCTAAACAGAACAGTGGAGCCAGTGTGCCTGGTTTACCAGCGCTGGGTGTAAGGGAGGCTAGAAAGCTAAAATTAAAGAATCAGCAGGACCTGTTGTCTCTGACACCAGTAGGCAAGAGACGTCCCTTGCTTGGGACAAACCTTGCTCAAATCTCTCACTTGTCTTTGCAGAAACTTCTCCCTGACTCTTCACAGCATCCTCTCTCTCTCTCTCTCTCTCCCTCTCTGCCTGTCTCTATATCTATCTTCTCTTCTTCTAAAGACATAAAATGACCTCCAGTCATGAAATGACCCCATTTGAACTTGGTTGCATCTGCAAAAACTCTACTGCTAAATAGCTCATTCTTAGGTCCCGGAGATTAGATTTCAACACATACTTCTTGTGGGACACAATTCAGCCCATTATAGGAAAGAAAACACCAGAGCGAATCATGTTCTAAGGGCTTTGTGTTTCCTGTGTGCGTACGTGTGCAAGTGTTGGCCTTTTCACTAGTTTGAGGGGGTTGCTGCAAATTACGGCAAAGTTAGGGTCTCAAAATAACACAAATGCGTTCCCTTATAATCCTGAGGTCAGAAGTCAGAACAACTGTGCTCCTTCCAGAGCCTCCTGGAAGAATCTACCTCTGCCTCTCTCGCCTTCTAGAAGCTTCTCCTACCATCTTCATGATGCCCACCTAAATACTCTAGCATAACCACATCATCCCTTTAATTTAATCCCACCTTCAAATTTGGCAGGAAAGGTGCAGCATTTATAGATTCCAGGGCTCAGGACCTGGACAATTCGAGGGGACAATTGAGTCACAATGCAAGGCAGCCTAGAAGCTGCAGCACTGAAGGACTCCTGGATATTTGAACACGACAAGTTGTTTTTGCTTCTTATGAGCACAACATGATTATTTATAGAAATGTGAATATATACAAAAGATTAGATGAACGCTCCCATTATAACTTCTCAGAGATGACCTAAATTATGAAACTTGGTCCTTACAAATGTATATATACAACAATCAGAACCGTATTACATAGAGTTGCTCATCCTGTCTTACGTACCAATTCTTTCCATAAGTTGCTAGTTCAAAGACATAATTTATGATGATGCACTCAGCCATTTTCTAGCATCCAGTCATCGCAAAGTTTCCTTTGGTTAAGTCCCTAAGAAATGCTCTCAAATAAAAACCCAGAAAGCAGAACTTCTAAGACACAGAAGTTTATCCATGCTCAAAGAGGACAACTCTGTTGCCAGAGGGGGGATGGGGAGGTGCCTGTGGGAGAGCTGGGTCAGAAGACTGCAATAAAAACAAACATGGGCATTGGTGTTCTGGAGATGCCAAAGGAAACATCATAAACCAGGTGGCCGAGAGCAAAAGTAACTCAGTTCCCTGAGGGAGAGCGTCTGAGGAAGAAGCCTTCTGACTCTTTCGCCCCCTCCTACAAAGCCTGGATGTTCTTTGCCTGACAGCCGTCCCTGGGGTGGTATCTCCACTTCTGTTGTTGCCTGGCCTTTCTTTGCTGTGTCTGCACATTCTCTTCTATTTTCAGGAGGACACCAGCCACTGCGTTCGGGTCTTATACTATTCCTGTGTAACTTCATCTTTACCCATTTTAGCTACAAAGACCTTATTTGCATAGAAGATCCCATTCAGGCATTCTGGGTAGACATGAATTTTGGACAGATTCTCTTTAGCCCACCAAAGCCACCATGGAAAAGAAAATGCAGCTTAGAGATTTAGAAGCATTGAGAAGATCTGAGGAGAACTGACTGTATGTGAACAAAACAAATTGAGTCTGTATATTCACATTAAATAATGCCCTGTCTCTCCACATCCATTCTGCAAGAGACTATTGCTTCTGGAAAGACTTGAGAAACCAGACCGCCATGGAGAAGGTGACCTTTAGCTGGGCCTCCAGCCAGCTGTGCACGTACAGTTGGCAGCAATGCGGAGAGGGATGATTTTAATGTTGGCTTTTTCATAGAGACAAATGAATTCCTTCTCCACACTACTCAGTAACATCTTCCTGTAACACTGGAAAAGCTTTCTAAAGCTTTCCATGGTAATAATTCCAAAATATTTGGCCCCAAGTATCCATAATAATAATTGACTGAGTAGTTAAAAAATCAAACTATATGTCTCAGTGGGTGAGGAATCCTTTGATGCAGGTAATGCATTCAGCTCTTCCTTGTGTTGCATGTTCACAAAAGAAGACAGAAGTACAGGCTAGCAAAGGTATCACACTAATCGCTGACTAGCATTTCTGAGGGCCAAAATTGAAAATGATTAGATGATTGGTTGATGGTCAGGTTTCCTGATCCCTTGTGGTCTTTGAACCTGTGTCTTCCTGGGCAGATCAGAGTATGAATCAGATCAGGGTTCAGGTCTAGAGCCTGCTGTTTGGTGACTCAGTTGAGTTACTGAATCTCCGTTTCTCATCCATAGATGCTTCCTTGAAGAGTTTTAAAGAAAGTGAAATGAGACCGTACATAGAGTTTGCTTATCACATATGATCATAGATATAAGCAGTAGTTATAAAAACACTGAAAATCAGGGCGGTCTGTGAGATTCTGGTCATGTGACTGCAGATCTTTCTGCTCTCTCGATCCATCACAATGGTGTTTGTGCTTCCCTGGGAGGCTTGACCCTCGCTGCCCTTGAGCTGGTGTTCTGCATTGCTCCACATACTCCAGGCATGGATGTATATAACGTAGCTTTTTTACATGTCTGGAGCAGGTAAACACAATTCCAACCTCCTGGCTTACAGGCTGGCTTTCACATTTGTAGCTGCTGCCACCAAGATAAATGTGGAGTTAGAGGGAGCTAAAAAGAAGCTGATTAACCTTGCAGATGATCACACCCTTCTTGAACCTGTCTGTGCCTCTCCCCAGACTTGTCAAGACTGCTTACGTTGCTCCTTTAAGTGTCATTACCAATCTTTGATGGGCTACCTCACATCTTAAAAACCACAGTCTAGAGGTGCATCAGAATCTTCACACCCTGCGCACAGTTCATTAGCCTGCTTTCGCTCGATAAATCAGAGGCCAAATGTGCCACTGTATACCTGTAATCCCTGGATTTGGGATACCAGGCAGGAGACTCACAACTTCAAGGCCAGCTTAGGATCATGTAAGACCATGTGTGAGAAATCCATGCACCCTTTCCAAACAAAGAAATAAAATCCAGTTAGGTACATCAAACCTTCCACTTGCAAAAACTCACTGGACTATTTTTAAAAGGAGGTGGGTGTGGGGATCCAGCTGAAATCCTCTGGACCAGCTGTGCTGTCCCTTAACTGTAAGCATTGATGACTTCATCACGGGAGAGGCAGGCACAGGTGGCAATAGCACAGCTATGAGATGCTGCCAGATGCCTGGTAACTTCCTGAATGTTACAGTCTCCTAATGCTTCCTAAGGAAGGGGTAACCTTCTGATACTAGCCTCAGGCTACACACTCCGGGGAAGCTGTGGATAATTACGCGCTAATCATTCGTAATAAGTGCTTCTACTCTCAGCGTGATTATCCTTCCCTGGGCTGCTTGTCTCCTTATGCTTGGTTTATGTAGGGAAACAATGTCCAAATTAATCTCTGTCTTTTATAGTGAGTCTATTCTTCTCTGATGATCCAGATGGTTTAGTGCCCTTTGGCAGCAGGTGTTAAGGCTTTTTCACAAAAGGCGCATTTTCAGCTTTCCTTCAGCTACGGGGAAAGCTGGGAAACAAGATGTTGGTGGTTTGGATGACTTATAGGATTAATATAGATCTGGCTACTAAGGAGAATAGAGCTAGTTCTGAGTAAAACCAAAATAACAATAATAAATAAATAATCGTTACCATCATCATCACAGCAATCTTTCGCAGATGGGCTTTTCACATCACCTCCGCAAGGTGCACAGTGTATTATTGTGAACCTCCTCTGACGCGCAGGTCAGAATCTGATTAAGGACGTGGCCTTAGGAGTAGGCTGATAGGGATTTGAATCCCAACGCAGCCACTTGTCATCTGTGTGGTTTCTGCTGTGCTAATTAACCTCTTTACCCTTCTACTGTATAGCGGAGGGACCACCACAAGCCTAAGCTGAGAATTTGGTGAAATGCAAGCAGAGCCATTAACATAACACCTGACCTATAGGAATCGAGTCGCTCACTGATCGAAAAAAGGACATTCCTAAATGAGAAGCAGAAGTGAAAGGAGGTGTATCTATAAATGAAACCCAGTGTCTCGTCTCTTCTCCCTAAGATTTTCTTTTCCTCTAGTGGAAATGTTGCTATTGCATGTGTTTTGCTTGCTGGTAAGATAGCATGCCTCTGATTAGCTTCATTATCCTGAGAGCCACTGATCTAACAAGTGTGCACCTCTTTGGCTCCATAGGCTCTTTAGGGCATGAAAGAACAACCTTGAGAGGCATAAGGCTGGGGCTGTAGCTCCACAGTAGAGCATTTGCCTCATAAGCGCATGGTCAGGGGCTTGATACCCAGCACAGCAGACAAACAAAAGCAAAGCAAAAGTGTGTAACATCGTCAAATTAAAAAAAAAAAAAAAAAAATGAAATGAAATGAACTAGAGCAGCTCCCGGCAGGAATGCTCCAACAGTTTCAGAAACAATGTGACAAGCTTGGACAGAATTGCTTACATCTACTGCCTGGCTTATCCCCATGTATATAAAGAACTCAGCCTTGATTTTGAGATGGCTACAAGCTGGAAGCATTGGGCAGTTAGAGGAGAATGCACTAGACTCCGAGGCTCCAGGATGCATTTATTTTGGTAATTTGTGTGTGTGTCATATGTATGTATGTGTGTATATTATATGTATGTATGTGTGTATGTCATATGCATGTATGTGTGTACGTCATATGCATGCATGTATGTATGTATGTCATATACATGTATGTGTGTATGTACCTATGTATGCATGTGTGTATGTACCTATGTATGTATGTGTGTATGTACCTATGTATGCATGTGTGTATGTACCTATGTATGTATGTGTTTATGTACCTCTGTGGAGGCCAGAAGACAAACTCCTGTGTTGTTACTCTGTTTCTCAGGAGCTGTCTACTTGGTTTTCTGAGACAGGAGCCCTCACAGCCCGAAACTTGCCAAGTAGGCTAATCAGGCTAGCCAGTGGGCACCAGGGATATGTCTGTCTCTGCTTCCCCATACCTGGAATTAGAAACGTGTGTCCCCATAGTCAGCTTTTTAGCTTTGGTCTGTGACTACTCAACTTAGTTCTTCATGCATACGTGGCAAGAACTGTACTGACTAAGCTATCCCGTGGCCCAACTGATGTAATTTTGACCACTAGTATAGGAATGACTATTGCTCTTTCCCATCACATATGCAGGCAATACTGGCAAACAACCAGACACCCCCCTACTCTGTGTAGACAATGACAAGCCCAAGAAGTCAGAATTCTTTATTAAAACTGTCCATTCTTCTAGCCTGGAATTCCGTCCAGGGAATGATGTCTCGTGTTCTCAGCATGAAAGTCCTATGGCTGCTGGGCAGGCTGACCAAGATGTCTTATTTTAACTAAAGAAAGGATGATGTCTAAAGAACACCAGAACCAAAGCTACCCTCTGAGATCTTCATTATCACACATGGGGCCACTCTGTCCCCTTGTGATGTCAGTGGGAAATAATCTCTCCTGCAGAAAGTAAGCCATTATCCTGGCTGTGCTGCCAAATTGTTGGGGGGCGGGGCGGTGTGAAGGTGAGGGGGGGTGAAAAGGTTCTCCGACTGTTGAATGTTACAGTTCTTTATTTCCAAAAGGATAAGAAGAGCTTTCTTTTCTCCCACGCAACATCCTAAGCACAGGTTTAGCTTACACCAGAGGTCCCCACACCTCTGTGGGAGAAGAGGAGAAGGGAATAATGAGACGTGCCCCTCTCTAACCCTGCCACACCCGCTGACCCCTGTGGGTGATGTGTCTTTAGACAACTTCCCAGTTGTCCATGCCCAGCCCCGCTGGGTTAGGGAGCTACATGTGTGGTAACCAACTGTTCCTCTACAGAAGGTCTCCAGCAGGAAATGACGTTTCCCCAGTCGCTAAGCCGAAACCTGCTCCGAGAAAACAGTTGTTTTCTCATCCTGTTTCACGTCTTTACTCATTTTGCTTTAAAAAAAATAATCAGATACATGTGCAGCTGCGGAAATTCGAAGTATCGAAACAGCCTCTTCTAGAAATCGATCAGGATTTGCATTTAGCAAATGCCACAGAGGGCGAGATGATTTTTTTTTTTCTCCTCCACATAATGTCTCTTTGGTGGTAAATTTCTAATTCTTCCACCGGTGAAAAGCCACTCTGTGACCTGAATAGGATCTGGTGAGGGAGAACATATTTTCAGTAGCAGTGAATTCATTTTTCTGCCAGAACAAATTAGTCAGTAGCTATCTCGTGTCACTGAGGTCTTGAAGAGGCACTTAGCAGGGTGTTAAAAGGATCCTTCTACGTAGATGATTAGACATGTCATGTGCTAAAGTGAGAGCAATCTTTCTGCTTTACTCCTTCTTACGGAAAGCGTGTTTTTATTTGCAATTCCACTCCTAAAGAGATGTCTTTTGAAAATGGTTTCAAAAAGAACCAGAAAGGAGAATTTATAATGTAAGCCCAGAGACGACAAGATGGGGGCAACATAGGATGAAGGAGACAAAGACACACATGAGTTCATCCTTTCTGTTCCCATCCCCACCAGAGACGGCAGTGAGAAGAGCCAGGCTGCATGCAGGAAGCTCTCCTTAGAGCTGAGTACACTAATACAGAATGGGTTTCTGAGAGTTTGAGGATCTGTGTTTCCGACCTGGCTTTCTTCTTTGACATTTGAAGGGGGAGAAAATTAGCTTATAGCACACGCATAACACACGGGACCTCTGTTCCCATTGCTATATCACAGAGACAACAATTGCTACTTTTCAGAGCTACTGAGAAGATTAACTAAGATTCTGTGAACAAAAAACATCTACCGTGATATTAGTTGTACAATTCAAAACTTCTAGAGTGAGGTAAAGCAAGGATTCATATGTCTGGGGTACAGGGGGCTAAATGCTCAAAATTCAGACAGGAACATTTGGTCTGTGCTGCCTGATCTTTTGGTGGTGGCTTTCTTACTAGAGATTACGAGAGCCTCTTCAGCGTGATCCACTCGATCACGTAAGTAGGCTCCTCTTTTGGATAGAGATGGCTTGGAAATTACTGTGTAGTTGAAAGTGGCCTTGAAGTCCTGCTCTGCCTACATCTGCTTCCAGAGTGCTGAGTTACAAGCCAATGCCACCACACATGTGATATTAATTGTGTGCTTCAGTGGGAAATCTATGTGTTGCCTGGTTGAACCTGGGTCTTGTACAAGCTAGCTAAGAGCTCCACCACAGAGCTACATCGCCAGGTCTTTACCTCAATTTTCTTTAAAATCTGGGCCATTTCACATGACCATATTATTAACAGTTTAATATGAAAATGTTGCCATTTAGTAGTATTTGATTTCACCCATTTTAAATATTTACAGATGCTTAGCTCTTAGATACTTTTGACATTCCAACAGATTTAAACTCCCTATAAACATTCCTTCGGGGGCTTTTTTATTTTATTCTGATAGTAAAGCCTACTAGAGGAATGCGAATTAAACCTGATTTCCAAATAAGATATCCTGCAGCAATTGAAATATCCTGTGTGCTTATTATCCCCTGTAAAGTACACTTCACCCCAGGGAATCTGCTAGAAGAGAAAATTAAAACCTAGCTGCCCGTTTTAAAGCCCATTAAGTCATTATGCTCTTCACAATCCCTGGCTGCCTTTTCCTGGTGGGCAACAGAGCACAGCTTTCCCATCCGGTCCAGAAGAAGAATAGCAGCCACAGATTCCTGTAAGGAGAGCCTTTGAGTTAATGGTGGAAGTTTAGAGCTGAGACGGACTCCAGGCTTCACTCAGTTTCTTCCATTTGACAAGAGAAGAAAGACGAGCACAGAAAAGATGTGTTGGTGTTTTCAAGATTCACAGCTGGTTAGAAGCAAGGTAAGGATTGAAGCCCTCATCAGTGCCTCATTGTGAACATGGTCCTGAAGGTGCTGGCCCCGCTTCCCACTGTGTGTTGTGGATGGTGGAACTAGAATACTATCAGGTTGGTAGCTGTGTGGGAAAGTAGGATGGGGTGGCTCATTATAGGCACACTCTTCCTGCTACGGGGGTCGTTTAGGTCAGAGCATAGGGCCTGGAGACCCTAATGAGCTGGGCTTGAGCACTGCCCTCAATAGAGCAAAGAAATGGTGAGAAGCGGAGAAAGGAGATAATTCAGTGTGACCACACTGAGAAGAACAAAGAGGTCTAGTGGGTCCCTGAGTTCATCTTCAGAATGCTGACCTGGGGTTCCAGTTTAAATGGAGGACACGAGGCAGGAATAACTAAGCAATCATGGTCAAGATGTCGTCACCCCATATATCTGATTGTCTGGGCTCCGGTCTCTCTGCAAGATGGTCGACAAGTTGTCAGGACTGCATGAACATTCTTCTTGGGAGACAAGTTCTTCCTCTGGCTGCGTGAGACTCCTGAGGAGATTCCAATTCCTGTGGGGCCGTTGTCTCAATCGACTGATCGCCAACAGGCTGGACACAGAGTTCTCTGTTTACAATGCCTTCGCTCCTGCTAGGTTATTTACATCCTCCTGTGTGGCTACCTCAGCCTCCCCTGGCACACCAGCTGATGCGCAGCCAGATCCATTATTATGCCACTTTGCGGGAGGAGAAGCATGTGCCTGTAGACTATCTAATAAGACTGGCCCTTTAATTCAGCATGTTTTGTTTTACAAGGGTCTTGAGTATCCTGGGCTCGCCTTGAACTTGCTATGTAGCTAAAGATGATCTTGAACTTCAGACCCTCCTGCTTCCACCTCCATTATGCAGGGACGGCATGTCCCATTTGATTCTGTGGTGGGGATTGAACCCAGAGCCTTGTGCATGCTAGGCAGGCAGTCTGCCAACTAAGCTACATGCCCAGCCTTTCGGCATGGTCTGAGGTGTTTAAATATTACGCAGTTTGTTACCAGCTATAGCTCATTGTTCAAATATCTTATTGAGCACCAGCGGTGTGTGAAGTTAGTGTCACACATTCATCAGTGACAGACACAGTTAGGCTGTGTATTTTGGAGTAGATGAAACTATAGAATTCCTCTACTTCCCCCATCATCCCCCTGTGGGGTCTTTGGCTCCTCTGAATGACAGACAAGGTCTCTCTGGCTGATTCCTCATCTGACCCTAGTTAGCCAAGGACAACTTCTTTCCCCTTTGCCTGTGATTGCTCTGGAAGAGAACAAACAGTGCAGTCCTGGAGAGTGAGATATGACGAGGAGCCCAACGGGGTGCTCGGGGAAGACCTTCCATTCTGAAAAGCTATGAAGATACAGCAACCCTCACACCCTCGAAAACCCAGATTCTTAATCTGGATGTACCATGTGATGCCTGGTGTTGTGGCAGCCATCTGGTGGCCGCCAGGAAGCACAGCTCGTAGATAGGAAGATAGCAGAGAAGACTTATGGAACCAGAGATCTTCAAGACTTTTTTTTTTTTTTTAAGCCAGCAAATCTACCCAGAGACCATTCTGCCTCCTGACTTCTTCGTCACAGTCATAGGATGGTACCACCGAGGCACTTGATAGCAGATCGGTAGTCTCCATTGAAAAGCTGGAATTGTGTTCATAAATATGCCAACCTTGCTACAACATTAGGAAAGGCTTCATTTTCTTAAGTCTTTCCTCTGTCGCTGAATTTTTCTTACTTTTTAAAACTTTCATCATTCTCCTAACTCTGTGAACTTGGGCCGCCTGTCTCCTTCTGAGATGTTATCTGGAGCTCATTTTTACCTTATCTCCCACTTCCCTATTAAAGGCCTATCTTCCTGCCTATGATTAATAAGATAGGGGAAGCTGTTTTATGGCTGGGAGAAAAAACTGAAATGATTTCAACCTTAGGTCTGACTGGGCTTCCAGGGATGAGCAGAAAAGTGAAGGAAGAAAGGGGGGGAGAGGGAAGAGGGAGGAGGGAAGAGGGAGGAGGGAGGAGGGAAGAGGGAGGAGGGAAGAGGGAGGAGGGAGAACGGAGGAGGGAAGAGGGAGAATCATCCTGTTGTTTTTCCTTTCCATTTCCATTCTTTCTGTTTCTAAATGGATCTCCCTGACCATAGCCTGCAAGGCTCCATCCTTCTGGAAGACTGGCTTATTCCCCAAGACTCGCTCAGCCTGTTTTCTTATACAGCCCCAAGGCCTCCTGTCCAGAGGTGGCACCACCCACAATGAACCGGGCCCTCCCACATCAATCACTAATTAGGAAAATACGCCACAGGCTTGCCTACAGGCCGGTATTTACGGAGGCTTTTTCTCAGTTGAAGTTCCTCTTCCCAGATGACTCTAGCTTGTATCAAGTTGACGGAACATTACGCATGACATGGCTGGTCTGCCTCACAGCCTTCGCGGTGCCTTGTCTTCTACTGCCCCATTGTCTATAAATGCTGATGCAGTGAGACATAGTGATAAGAATGGACGTCTTTGTACTGTTCTTCCCCTAGATGACAGGCATTCTTCGATCTGTTAAATGTGCTACTAACTGAGGTTTCATGATGACCTTTATCTGGTTGAGCTTGCTTTTTTTTCCTTTTTAACATAAAGGAATGTTGGATTTTTTGCTAGATATTCCCTTTGCATGAATTAAATCAAACAGGATTAAAAAAAACTATATTAATATGGTAGATTATATGGGTTAATTTTCAAATCTGAATCAACATAGCATTCTTTTTTTTTTAATTAATTTTTTTTCACATGCATTGGTGTTTTGCCTGCATGTATGTCTGTATGAGGGTGTCAGATCCCTTAGAACTGGAGTTACAAACAGCTATGAGCTGTCACGTGAGTGCTGGGATTTGAACCTCGGTCTTCTGGAAGAGCAGTCAGTACTCTTACCCACTGAGCCATCTCTCCAGCCCCTCAACACGGCATTCTTAAGATAAACATTTTACTTGGTAAGATTTGTACTTTTTTGTGACTTTGTTCATGATATTATCTACATATTTTGTTTTCCTTTAGTGTCTTTTTTAGTTCATAAGATGGCCTCACAGCTTGAATTTTAAGTGTTTCATCTTCTGTTTTCTTAAAGGTTTCATGGGGAGTTAGTCTGTCTTAGTCCATGTTTTATTGCTATGAAGAGACACCATGATCACAACAACTATTATAAAGGAAAGCATTTAACTGGGGCTGGCTTACAGTTTCAGAGGCTTATTCCATTGTCAGCATGGTAGAAAGCTTGGCTGCACGCAGGCAGACATGGTGCTGGAGGAGCTGAGAGTTCTACATATGGATCCACAGGCAGCAGGAAGTGACACTGGGCCAGGATTGAGTTTCTGAAACCTCAAAGCCCACCCCCAGTGACACATTTTCTTTAACAAGGCCACACTTCCTAATAACCTAATCCTTCTAAAGTAAGGTCACTTCCTATAACCAAGCATTCAAATACATGAGCCTTTGGGGGCCATTCCTATGTAAACAACCATATAGTCTTAGTTCTGATTTAAATGTTTGGCAGAGTTTTCCAGAGAGGCATTTTGGCATGGACTATTTTAGGGCTCTGATTTTAAGCAGGGAAGTCTCTAGCTGTGTGTTCTATTGCTTTAGAGCTGTGGAACTGGAAAAGTTGACTCTGTCATTTTGAGTGATTTTTAGAGGATTGTTTATCCCAAAGACTTTGTTCATTTAATCTAACTTGCCAATCATACTGACAAAAGTTGCTTATATTTCCTTGTATTTTGAAACTTCTATGCACAATTCAGTAATAATGGCCCTCTCTCAGTTCTATGGTTGGCAATTTATGCCTGCCCCTCCCCACTCCATTTTAAGGTGGTTTGCTCTTCTTGAAGGTCAAATAACAAAATCTTTAACTCAGTCACATTGTTTGGTTTTGGTTTTCTTCTGTTTCCTCTACTTTCTTGGACATATGGAGTATATTTATAATAGTTCTTATAATGTTCTTAACAGTTAATTCTGTGGTCTGTGTCATTTTCTTGTTCTGTTTCTTTGGAATCCGAACAAAAAAAATGTGTGTGTGTGTGTCTGTGTGTGTCTGTGTGTGTCTGTGTGTGTCTCTCTGTGTATAGTAGTAGTAATAGTAAGCTTATATAATGTATGCCGTAGTTTCTTTTCTATTGTGATAAAGCACCATGACTTAAGGCAATTTATAAAAGAAAGCATTAAATCTGGCTTATTGCTTCATAGTATTGGAGTCCACAATGGTAGAGCAGAGAAACAGCTGAGAGCTCATATCTTGGTCCATAACCACAAGGTAGACAGTGCTAACTCAGAATGGCATGAGTCTTTTGAAACATTAAAGCCTACTTCCAGTGACACACTTCTTCCACCAAAGCCACGCCTTTTAACCCTTCCCAAACAGTTCTACCAACTGCGGACGAGGTTGAAGAGATATGACCATGGCCACTTGTAAAAGAAAGAGTTTAATTGGGGACTTTCTTAGAGTTTCAGAGGATAAGTCCATGACCATCATGGTAGGAAGCATGGCAATAGACAGGCAGGCCTGGCACTAGAGCCATAGCTGAGAGCTTACATATGATCCAGAAGCAGGAGGCAGATATATATCTATATATATATATAGAGAGAGAGAGAGAGACAGAGAGAGAGACAGAGAGACAGAGAGACAGAGAGACAGAGAGAGAGAATGTGTGTTTGTGAGAGAGAAAGAAAAAGAGAGAATATGTGTGTATGTGTATGAGAAAAGAGAGAGACTGGACTTAGCGTGGGCTTTTGAAACCTCAAAGCCCATCCCCAGTGACGTACCTCAGGCCACACCTCCTAATCCTCCTCAAACGATTCCACCAACTATGGACCAAGCACTCAGACAGACGAGCCTACGGGGCCGGTCTCACTGAAACACCACAACCGTAAATCTCATTTTGACCATATCCAACTCCCCAGTCCAGTGACCACTATCATAAATTTGTTATTTAGTTTTAAATGTTTTCACGAATTCTTTGACAATTCCATACAATGTCTTTTGATCATACTCTCCACTCCCCCTCCAGTTCTTCCAAGATCCACTCTCACTTTCCTATCCTCCAAACTGTGTGCTTATTTATTTATTCATTTATTTATTTTTTCCCTTTGAGAATGCCATTCTCAAACCATAAGTACTGTGTTTACATCACTCCCGTCCTACTAGTGACTCTCAAATCCCAGCTCATTCCCTCTGGAATTAATGACCTCTTCTTCTATAATTATTGTTACACACACACACACACACACACACACACACACACACCTGTGCAAACCTATTGAGTCAATTTAATGTTGCTTATATGTACATGTGTTTAGGGCAGACCAACTGGGATTAGACAACCTATCAGGAAGCTCATCCCTGATGAAAACTGATTCTCCCTCTGTCAGGAGCATTGCTAATTGTCTATAGCTCTTCATCTAGGGGTGGGGTCTTATGAAATTTCCCCTACTCACATTGGCATGTTGACTGATGCTGTCATCACGCAGGTCTTGTTCAGGCAATCACATTGCTGTGATGTCACAAGTATCGCTTCCCTGTCATGTCCAGAAGACGCTATTTTGCACCAGGGACCCTAGTCCTCTGAATCTGCAGCCTTTCCAACACTCTTTTTCAATACTACCTGAGCTTTTGTTATATTGCAGATGGAGTTATTGAGGCTGGGGACCCCGATGGTCGCATAGTCTCTGCATGCATTCTGACCAGTTGTGGACCTATAATTGCGTCCGTATGTTGCACAAAGAAGTACCTTTGATGAGAAGAGAGAGCTACCCGTTTTTTAAATCATCTATTGAGACCAATTTGCACTGCCCGTGTATTCCTTGATGTCAGGCCACCCACAGTAGAATAGTCAACCTGGGGCCACACTCTTAGAGAAAACTGACTGTCCCTGAGCCGCCCATAGCTTCTTGACTAGGGGTGGTATTCTTGAGTCCCTCCCTATTCCCGGGTAGCATGTTGACTTGGCTTGATCTTGTGTAGGTTTTGTGGGGACAACTATAGCTGCTGTGAGTATGAGTGGGGTTGTTCTGCCCTGCCCAGAAGATGCTGACCTACTCTGGTTCTCCCCAGCCTCCAGCTCTCCCACTCTTTATGCCTGCAGTTCCTTGGTGGTCTCTGAGCCTTGCTGGGGAGTGTAGTGTAGAGGTATCATTTAGATACCGCTGACACTACTCTTTACATTTTGGCCACTTGTGGGTTTCTTCACTAACCATCACTGGGCAGAGAAATTTCTCTGATGAGGTCTGCGAGCTGCACTAATCTATGAGTAGTATCAGTTCAGAGGGCAGTTTGATACAGAGTATCAAATAATAATAGTATCCTGGCTTGTCTCACCTCGGGAGTTCCTCTGTCCCTCCCCCTAGGTTTTCCATCCTCCTTATAACCCTCATGGCTGTTCTTCCAACACCACCATTACCCTGCTCTCTCTCACTCTTGCAGACTACTCCAGCCACGGCCAATCTGTTTCTTTCTTTCTTATTTCCTCTCTGTTCTGGACTTTTCCAGATACCTCTGGATATTTTCTCTCTCTCTTATCCACAGTATAAACCTAACCCCGCTGGAGTGGCCATTTAGCCGTTTTTTTACTGTGCCCCGTCACATACACAGACTATAAAGGCTCTTTCTCTTAGTCTGAGCCGTTGGCTTCCAGGGAGAAACAGTATCTCTGGCTAAGCCGGTGACAAAAGACACTTAAAGACAATCTTCTCCTCTATATTATGTTAAAAAGCAGAGGTCATAACTTAGCTTAATATGTACTCATGTTTCTAAGACACTTACTTCTAAATGTGTTCTATGCTTCTGTTTTCTACATAGCTGCGTGCTCACCACTGTCCAACGTGACCGCTAAGCTTCAAAAGGGTCTGAACTGTTTCTCTCGTTTGAAGTAACACCAGCCAGGGATACAGAAGTAATGTGTCCTGAATTCTGCTTGATAGAAAGAAAAGCCTGATGAGTTAGGACAGCAGGAGGGAAGGAGCTCACGGCTTGATTTGTACAGGACCCTTTCATGGCCATCAGAAGAAACCTGTCTCACGCATCATCAAATTTGGGTTGCTTTCCCTGTTTGACGGATTTCTGCTGTCTTTCTTTTATGACCATTTTTAGGTTGTCTATGTATTGTGCATCCAGCACTGTCCTTTGAAAAGCATCTAACGCAGAATACATAATGTCTTGTGGATAAACGCATTACCGTGATGTCATCGTAAAAGAACCAATGAAGAGCATCCTATCTTTAGACTTCTTAAACTGATCACCCTATTGAGTCATGTCTTTCGTGTGCAAAGTACTTTGTCTTTCAGGATGCAACCATGGAATTCTCATTGCCCTCTAAGATGGTGTTTTAATTGTCAGTTTAAACAACGCACCGTCATCTGATGATTTCTGCCCTACGTTGTAAAACACAACTATAGAGAGAGAGAGAGAGACGAATGTACGTATCTAAATACAATGCTCTGCTAATTCAAACAAATTAAAAGTTAACTATTTCATTGTTCTATTATCTTTTGTTTACAAAAGAATGGAGGATTAAGTAGGGGACGCACAGGACCTTTGCCTGGTTCCGGCTCTCTTTGTCCTATCACCCCGTGCAGCTGGCTTTGGTCTTCAAAGCTCTTGACACATTTGACCCAGGGAAGTCCCTCCCTTCCTTCTGACCATCCGTGTTCCTTTGCCATGGCTGGAACTCTTCCTGCCCTCATCCTGGGGCTGTCAGACAGGACCAAGAGCTATGTGTCTTTTTGATCTTTATATCTGACCTTGAAAAACCCTACAGATGCCATTTTCTAGAGTGGAATTCAAGGAATTCTGGGGGTTAAGAAGGCGTCTCTGAATTCATGACCCTTGGCCGGTTCCAGTGAGCTTCCTGGCCACTTCATGTTTAACAATAGATTGCTGGCAACACTAGCCTTACTCCTCCTCGTCTTCTATCTGGTGTGTTTCTTCCCTGCCTCAGTGACCAGGAAGACCCTAGGTATTAGTAGGGTTTCTTTTATCATTCCACTAGTAAAAGTTTGTTCTACTTTGTTCTACTCTACTTCTACAAGGAAGACTTGCCTTTATTAATACTGTACATGTTGGTTTTTCTCCCATCATTCCAACTGGTTTTCTCCAGCTGCTCATGGTGGGGGGGGAGAAGCGGGGAAGTATACCTGTCCTCACATCAAAATGGTTTTGTACACTGAATGTATATTTGAAGAGAAGCCAACCATTCTGTGATGGATGTACAACTTGTAGTAATTTCCCAACTCCTTAGAATACTTCTGAGTGACCTTCTGGGATATTTAATCTCAGTTAATGTGACCGGGATTTTGACTCCACAGATCTATTTCCCTGACAGATACAACCAGGCTTTCTCTAACCGGCTGTTCACGAAGTGTGTCGATCAAGATAAAAAGTGCTGTAAGATAAAAAAAATACAGCTGGTCTTGCCCCTGGACCAGACTCTTAGCCGGACAGTCCCCACCACTGCTTCCGGTGCCGCTTCTTCCTGACTCTAGCACCAACTGCTCTGTTTCCTCAGACAAGCTTTCCAACACACTTCCAGAAAACCAAAAGCTCTTTGGCTACCCAGGGCAGTTCACAGGACTGCAGAGAAAAGCTGCTAACTGGGCTTGGCTCTCTGTGGGAATGCAATGAAAATAGCACAGAGTTAGCCAGTTTGGAGCTATCACAGCGAGCTTGTCAGAAGAAAGGGCATTGTTGTCCAAATAAGCTAAGGGGGTGACAATCCCAGAGGACGACAGTTCTATCCAGAATCTTCCTCGAGTCAACCCTAATTTACAATACAAACAAACAAAGGAAACCAAAGATCTTCTGTGTACAGGAGTGAGGAAGTGGGAGCCAGATATTTCCTTCATAGCTGAACCAAGAAGATAAACTCTAAAGCCTTAAGGGACACTACGTAATCTAACCCCATAAACTGAATACCTGCCAGGAGACACTTGAGGCTGCCGTTTATTATAGGCTTAGCCCAGACTCAGGACACAAGTAACTACATTAAGAAACTACCAGTGTGTCTCTAAATAATGCAATTTCGTTTTGTCAATGATAACTGCTTATCTATCCAATCTATGTGACTTTATCCAATCCTATCACTTTCAGAGGGTTGAAACTGAAGCCCTCTCCTCCCCCGCATACCCTCATACATAGTCCTTACAAAGGGAGATTGAAACCTGTTTGAAGAGCAGCTTCTAATTCCTAGATCCCTGACTGCAAAAGACAAAGTAGCCATGGCTAGAAAGATTAGACCCTCAAAAGACTGCTCCCTTAGGGTATTGTAAACAGTATGTGCGGGAACTTATGAGATTCAGAGTAGGAAGAAGGCAGCTGGACCATATATATGCATGAATTTCTTGGCTATCTAAATGAACCAGGAATTGCTTAGATTTTGTCTGGGAAGCTTGTTACAATCATTCTTCCTTCAACGGGGCATCTTACTGGGGATCGTTTAAACTCAGTGTCCCTTCTACTCCAGGCTCCAGCCCATTGAGGTCAAGACTGTATAATCTGTGTGAGGAACTTGGTAGACTTGTATTAGTTGTACCCAACTAAATGACTCTGTGGTCCATGTATCCCCAGGTTGCTAAGTCTAGGCTCACTCTTGGTTGTGTAGCCTTAGTGTCTGAAGTTTGTCTTGGTGTGTTTGTCTCTCCCCGTCATTATGCAGCTTTCCTGTTATCACTGGCCATTTCTTTCTAAGCCCCACCCCCAGGGCATTGAATTCAGGAAATCACTAGAATCAGTTTCATTTCCCTTGAAGTAAGAAAATGAGTTTTAAATTATTCATATTAACACCCTTCAGATAAATTGAACTTCCAGACTCTATTCAAGAGTGTTTAAGTAAAGCTTAGTTTAAAAAAAAAAATCAATCTTTTACATTAATAAAAGCCATTTTTAAACTATTAAACATTGGTTTTGACTTATACAACTATCTCATCAAGAATTTCAGGAGTCATTAATATTAATGAGGAAAGAAGCAAAACATCACAATTTTAACACTACAAGAACACTCCCGACTTCTATTTCTGGCTATACAACTTCTAGCTAGCAGAGCCCTTTCCCTACAATACATATTCCCACCTACACGCATCACCTAAACACGCTAACTGTGACAATATTTAAGACACTTCCTGTTAAGTGGATGTCTGAACTTTGTTGAAAATAAAGGTAATGCTTTAAGACCCTGAAACTAAGCAGGACCACAGAGTAAAAGTGAGTGAGCCCTCAATCAATATCGCCTAGAGGTTGTTGCATGGTGGTGTGGCCTTGAGCAGAGCTCATTCTCGGTAGCTGTCCTAGTCTTGCTCCTCTGTTCTCACTCAAACCAGCCTGGGAGGAGGAAAGGGTTTGTTTGGTTTACAGATTAAAGTCCATCATCTAGGGCAGCCAGAGCAGGAACTGAAGTGAGACCATGGAAGAATGCCACTTGCTGGCTTGCTTATTGCTTATTGCTTACTTGCTTATTTGCTCAACCTATTTTCTTTTCTTTTTTTAATCCAGGACTACCTGTCCAAGGATGGCATTGCCCAAATGGACTAGGCCCTCCTACTTCAATAATTAATTAAGAAAATGCCTCCATAGGCTTGCTTACAGGCCAATCTGATGGAAACAATTTCTCTATTGAGGTTCCCTTCCCAGATGACACTAGTTGTTTTAAGTGACAGAACAACCAACCAGCACAGTAGAATTATGATTTATCCTCCAAAGACACTGATTTATGAAGTAAAAGGCGGTACCTTCATAGTGACAGCTCAATCAGAACATTCTGATAAACGATGGGCTGCGTATGACAGTGTTCCCACAGATTATAACGAAACAGAACAATTCCCGAGGCCTATTGACATCTCAGCCACCATGATATCATGGTGTGAATTGTATTTTCAGGCTTAAAAATAAACACATAAAGTTCTGGAGATGGAAATATGGTATCTTATTTTATTCAGCTGATAAACAGCAGGTTATACTGGTGGAGAACCATCAGGAAAAATAGTTAATATGTCAAAGAATAAATTCTCCACAATAGAGAAATGTGAATGGATGGAGAGGCCTACCTCACTTGGGGGTTGAGAGGAGAAAGTGGGTGGTATTCCCAGAGGGAATGGCTACTTTCTGAATCTAGGAAAAGATTCCTTAAATTTAAGAAGACCCATAAGGCCTGGGAAGAAGAAATAATACGACATCTAGAATGATTATAGGAAACTGCTGTGTCCTGTCACAAGCTTCATAGGGAGGGGCAATCCACAAACTCTTTGAAGCAATAGAATAACAGTGATTGAGCAAAAGAACCCGTCTCTAGACTGACTACGGTCTTCTCATTTGCAGGAAAACCCATCCAAGCACATGGACTAACATCTCCAGAAAACTGAACAAAATTAACTGTCAACTTGAAGTCTATTCACATTGAATTCTTATTCCAAATGGAAGAAAATATAAAGACATTTAGTAACAAAATTCTTAAATGAATAAAAGGACCTAAACAATTGTGTCTCCATGGAATGCCCCATCCTTGGCAGGAGATTTTTAGCTACATGCTCATTTACCAATATCTATCCCACTTTAAAAAAAAAAAAAAACAAAACATGTGTTCTCCTACAGGCACATTTAAGCTCCTCAAGAGAGGCACATTGCTGTTGTATCTTCAGGGGCTCTAGCTGTGTCTAGCACACTGTTGGGACTCCATTACTGTCTGCTGATTGAATACTCAGCATGAATGGACTAGAGTAAAGAGTGATTGCACTGTTTTTAAAAAGACAATCACATAATCTGTTGAGGACCTTGTCTGACAAACCCAATAGGATATTTACATTTCCAGTCGTGACTTACTCATCTCCTGAGGACCTGGTTTTCTACACTGTTAAAATAGGAGGAGGGTCTTTGAATCCTGTACTGTGTACTTATAGCCCGACGGTCCCTTTGACAACAGTGCTTGCTTTTCTTTTTCCCAGATGTGTGTAGGAGGGCTCACCTGTGTTAGGTACCTCTGCCATCTGGGAGTACCCCTCAGAAGATTCTAGGCCTTTACAAGAGAGGTTCTTAATTACCATCCTTAAAAAACAATCCTGGCTCTTAAAGTTCTTAAGGAAATATGCCCTCTTGGCTGTCTTCCTTCCCTCCCAGTCTCAGCCTCCCTCAGCCCCTGCAACTGAGTCAAGAAGGGCCTCCATGCCTGAAACTCTGGGTTTTGTGGAACAAGAGCAATTCACCCCTTGCAAGCTGTAGAACTCATGAACCAGACTCAACCCAGAATCTTCACAGAGTGGGAAGCAAAATCTCCCATTCTTCCTCTCAGACTTTATTCTGTCGTGATGGTGATAGTGGCTTGCTCTGTTTAGTAGCAACAATGGAACAGACATTTGTAACTTAACATGTCTTCTTAGCATTTATTTGCTATGAAATCTAACTTTTTTTCTGGTGAATAAAGATATTTTCTCCTAGGCAGGGCCCATCCACAACAACCATATTTGATTCTCCAGTTATAAAATCCTTGGCGGCTGCTCTGTGTCCTGGAAATGCAAAGTACTGTTAAGAACTAGATTTGGGACTGATAAGGTAGTTCAATGGGCAGAGAGGTGCTTGAATGCTGGCCTGAAGACCTGAGTCTATTTTCTGGATCTCTCAAGGTGGCAGGGGAGAACGGCTCCTGAGAGGTTTTCTTTGACTTCCACCCCAGGTGGGGAATTAACTTAGGTATCACAAACTTGATCTAATGTCCATCCTGTTTTGAAGGTGTTAGAATGTTAAGTATGTGACAGGCCTCCTGTTATTTATATCACTTTCTCAATTTATTTCCTGACTGTGGAAACCCCACTGATTATGTAAAATGTCTTGGGAAAGTTTCTACGTTCTTCCACGCTCAAAATTCTGAAGGTAGTCTGCTTCCTGGTGTTATCTTTTCATTAGAAAAGGAAATATTTCATGGAAAACTTTTAAAAATATCAGGGATGAATGTGAAATTCTTTTAAGGAGCCAATTGTATGACTATAAAGAATTCAAATAAATTGATAGAAGAAAGACTTATATTTATGAAGGAAATAATGAGCCAAAAAAAGGATATCTTTGCTAAAACTTTGACTATTCAGAGATTGCTATAGCTACCATATGTAAACAGTAGTTACACACCAATAAGAACATTGACATACCAATTAAGAGGCCCAGTGGTAAGTGATTAAGAGTTAGTTCTGGACTCAAATTCAGGTCCTGATACTTGGTGTTTTTTATAGGGCATGATCTTTAACTTCCACATACTTCTTAGACTTCTTGTTAAACTGAGAAACCAGGCATGATAATGCATAATACCTACCTTGAATCCCAGTTCTCAGAACGCAGGTGGATCTCTATAAGTTTGAGGTTGACCTGATCTCTATAGCAAGTTCCAGGCTAACCAGTGCTATAAGAGATACTTCCTCAAAATAAAATAAAATAAAATGATAGTATCATGGAGAAGAATAAGGTACCACATGAACATAAGTCGGTATAGTTATGAAGACTCTAGTTATTATTTTAGCTAAAAATATAAATAATTAAGTGCAAAAAATTTAGTCTCATGAGTAATCAGGCATCCAAATTAGTGCAGCAGTTAGATGCCATTTGTGCTTAGTAAATCTGAGTTTAAAGATACATTCTAACTGTTAGATTTGATCCATATATGGTAAGTCTCATACTGAATGTAAATTGAGACAGATTTTCCAGAAGGCAATTTAGACATTTAGAATTTATCAAGGGCTGTAAACATCTTTGTAGCCTCTGTCCTGGGCTGCCCCTGCTGTTTGAGCCCAGCAGTTTGGGTGTGGCCTCCCAGGAACATCATTTGTGTAGAATATTCTGCAGTTGGGCGCCTGTAGACTTGTACAGCTGAGGCTGCCATTGACCTGTTCAAGTCCTGGAAACCCAGCCTACAGATATCAGCACATACAGATTTATGCGTGAGGATTTTCATCACAGTGCATTTCACAAAAGCAAAAAATGTTAATGCATATTTCACTCAACAGAGGAATAACAAATACTAGGTTCCTACAATGAAACTATATCACCAATAGAAATAATATTAAGAGATGCATAACAACAACAACCACAAGAATACACAGGTCTCCTCCAAAGCGGAAGTGGCTTCATTATTATCTCCAAATTAAAAGAGAAAAAAATATACTTATTAAAAAGTACACAATTTGGAAATATTAAATAAATAATCAGATATTGATGATTGTAACCCTTGATGCAGACATTATGAATGGGGTTCACACACAGTGTTTTCCCATGAATGTTCCTGTTCCAACAAAATGCACATGTCAAAACCCAAGTGCTCAGCTGCAGCCCCCCAGTGGGGAGAATGACATCGCTTAACCATGGTGACGGCAATATTACCTGATTTCTTTTTAAAGTTATCAATTTCTAAACCTTAAAATTCCCATAGGAAACTTGAATTACTTTAAGAAAATAACATTTTTAATAATATAAATACTATTTGTATTATTATAAATATGCTTCTTCCTTACTCATGCCTACTTATTTCAGTGCTGTGAATATTAAATATAAAAAATGGCAATACTCCTTTTGCAAAGTGGGAAATGCTATTCATTAATCACTGGGTCGTCTCCCTACTCATGAAGACATGTAAATGCATATGCAAATGAACCGAGTTTCTATTAGGAGGTGGTGACAGGATATTCCACGACAGAGGAGGTCGTGACAGAAACGGGAGGGCCGAGGAAGGTTCGCGGTGGCGTTAGATTTCCAATCTGAGTGCCAGAAAGAGTCACATTAACATGGCGGGATTCTGTCAGTAGATAATAAGATCACAAACAACATGAAGCAATGAAGCTGGGCTGCAGCGGCGTGACCTGATGTAGGGGAGGGGCATAGAGAGACAGAGTTGAAAATGAAAGTGTATAAAGTTGTGACATTCTCCATCCTTTTTCATAAATCTCGCCAGATTATCCTGTTCAAGCGGTTGACAAACATAGTCAATGTCGCCCATGCCCAACCCTAGGATAATTTTGTCCAATATCACACATCTGGATAAAAACTGAAAAGGATGAGTTCAGCGTTCAGACATCTTGTCTACTCAATTGCATACCTTCACGTGTCTAGAAATACAAATTGAGGAAACTCAATGTCCCTCAAGATTGGTAACGTTCAGGAGACAAGACTTTAATGTCACAAGAGGCTCTGACGCAGTTAGGTTCTTAAATATAACTCTCCCAAGGAGAATTACATTTACGCTTATAAAAAGTAAATAAATTCACTGGGCAGGGCAGAAGAGACTATCAGACAGCATCCTATTGTGCTGATCCTGCTTCCGCCCTGCGGTATAGAAAACCAGGACAGCCTGGTGCCTTTCAATGGCTCGGAAAACCAGAACAAAGGTAACAGCTGCGTTCTTTAAACATTTCTGAAATTCTGTTATAGGAAAGAATCCTGGGATAAGGAAGAGAGGTACAAAAGTGACATGTTGTTACTGCCCTCTGGGGTTTTGGGTTTTTTCAGTTGAGTGAGAGAGCCAGGTAGGAAGACAGCTGCAAAGCATCGCAGAATTTATTAAAATGAGGAGTTGATGGTGAACATGGAAAGAGTTAACTGACAGCTCCCTAGGGAGGGGCTACAATTGATCCTAGGTGTTGTGGATCATAGCAAGGCTTGGGGACTTGCAGCCTGAACATCACCACCGGCTTGTGGAAATGCAGGTCCTCATCTACACTAGGACCCCCTGAGTCAGCAGCCTGGGGTGTGGAACAGTCCAGAAATCAGTATTTACATCTCCCCAGGTTATGTTTATGGTCTCTTAGTTTGAGAAGAAGCATTGCTCTGAAGCACAGGCACTATGATATAAGGATATAATCTACTCTGTTAGCCACAATAAACCTTTCAAAACATGCATTTTTAAAATTGGTAATCATGCATTCTCATTATTGAAAAATTAGAAATGTGGAAGAATACAGAAGAATTTCTGAATGCATCAATATGCTGGTCAAAGACCTCGGAGAGTCAGAACGGAGCACAAATGATGAGCAAAGACGTGGAAAGGATACGTCTGTTGGTGTGTTGAGGTCTGAATATGAAATATGTCTGTGCTCCCCCAAGTTCATGTATTTGAACACTTGCTTTCTAGCTGGTGGGGCTGTTTGGGAAGGCTTTGAACCCTTTGGAATTTGGGGACTAGTTTTAAGATATAGAGCGCTAAGTGTCGCCTTTGGAATGTTATACTCACTTTGTTCTGGGTGTGCTTACTGATGCACTGATGTGAAGAGCACCAGGACATCCTGAAGGTTCCCCAGCATCCCATAGGCCCCTGGGCACCATGCCAGCTACTTAGATAAGTGCCTAAACATCACCCAGGACCCTGGATTGTCCACCAGAGTCAGTGCCACACAAAGCCAGGGTTCAGTGCAAAGCAAACTCTGGCAGTGTCAGCAATGTACATAGAACTCTGTCTTGATCCATATGAGCACCCTGAGACCTACCCAGAGGAGGAGGCTCAACCCCACCTATGAAACATGCTTTGGCTGGGACAGCTTTATGTTGCTCAGAATCAGGGTGCTCCCATGGTTTAGCAGCACATTCTGGTGTCAGAGCCCACTGAGACTCTAAGCAGATACCCCACCCCAACACCATCCTTGATATCCTACACCTTGGCCTTTGTGCCTACAGTCCTCTGACATCTCTGCAGTCTATGCCCTTCCCCCACCTCATCAGAGGGGGCATCCTTAGCAGTAGCCATGGCCATAGGAGCCATAGTTTGGCTCAGGTACTACAGGCAGTGAAGCCGCCAGGCAGGTCTAGTGGTAGCCAGAAAGGTGGTCCCTCGTGTCAAGATCTCTCCACAGCAGATGACATATTTTGTTTTCTTTTAGCTGAGACATCTTGCTGTGCAAAAGAAATATTAATATCTCTGATGGTCTTAATAAAGAGCAAAGACCATTTCTCAGAGATGCAATACCTGGACAGCTTAGGCAGAGCACTCGCCTCACATGGCTGTCCCTCTGCCTCTAGGTCCTTTAGTCATTCAGAATTCCCTCCTATCCCACACAGGCCTTAATTACACAAATGAGTAGAGCCTAACATCCCTCAGGGGCTGCCAGCAGACTTGTTGCCTACCCCAGTGGATGTCCAAGCTGAGGAAGACCAGAGTCTTCTCTGGTCTTCCCTACATAACCTGTAAGGACTATAGGGATCCTTCATCTGTATTAGCATAAACACATGGCCTGTTTATGAGGATATATAGGGGGCTAGTGCATTGCTTTTAGCACAGAGGCGTGAACAGATGCAGGAAGCAAGTCTTTGACAGACTGAAACAAGCTGCAAGGCGCTAGGAAGCACCCTTCCTCCACACAGCACAGAAAGCACGTTCGCAGGAGCACGATTCCATAAAGATGGAGTATATAACTATAAAAATATCCAATCCAAATATCCCACTACATTGCTCTGGTTCAGAGTGATCCTGTGGCTTGGCAGCTTGCCCATGGGCAGGACCCGCTCAGACTCCAGATTGATGGGCCCTGCCCTGCCCTCGGCATGGACCATCTTGCCACCTCAGGCCTTGTGCTTGCAGCCCGCAGCCAGCAGGCAGCGCTGCAGTCTATGCTTCCCCCACCCCATCAGAGAGGGCGCCGTGAGCTGCAGCCACAGCAAAGGGAGCAGCTGCTCAGGTCTGGTGGTGTGTCTTAGCTGTGCTCGCCATTATTCCCCTTCCTACAGAGCCCCCAGCTCTCTGTCACCTTGCTCCCAGTTCCTTTATTTTCCCCTTCTTGCTCGCACCAGCGCTATAATTGTGCTTCCCAGTTTAGATTCTCTCAGCCTGCGGGGGGGGGGGGGGGGCACACGGGGAAGGGGGGTTGGGGGTTGGGAGAAAGATGACTACAGTGGCCCCTGCCTCCTAGGGGGACTCCTGTATCTGATCCCACCAGCTCCACATCGCCACTGTGGATCCTGCTGTATTTTTACCATTTTTCCCCTTTTCCCCTCATGGGACGTCGGTTTTCCAAGTCTTTTGTCTTTCCAATCACATTTCTTTCTTAAAATTGTCTCCGTTGAACTTGGTGACAGAGTAGTTTCTCTGTGTCCCTGAAGGGAGGCTCCAGAGGTGACCATATTGGTGGGGCAGTGGAGCAGACGGATGTGGGTGGTGGGCTTGCTCAGCTGAGATACTACCTCTTTTCAAAGTTTCATTTTCATATATTCATAACACATCAGAAGTTGAAGGTGCTTTTCCCCAAAGCAATTTTTCCTAGCTGTGGTGTGAAGTATTTTGCTGGCATAAACATCACCCTTCAACCCCATCTGAGTTGAAAATCCCATTTCTAATCTTCTTTCTGATTGAGAAATGATAGAGTGGATTTGCTGGAAAACATCTGCCTGATGACAGCTGCCTGCCCCAAGGGAGTGGCTCTAAAGTAAGTGCATATTGTTTATACTTATTCACCCATGCGCACATTTTTAAAAATCGCAGCATAGACTAACATCTGAGGAAGAACTGCCACTCTGTTGATTGGAAAATTTGTGTTCTAATATTACATTCTGTTTTCCTACTCGATGTCTGTGGATACAGTCATATAAAAGACCTGGACATGGATTTGACACTTTTCCCTTTCTTTCAGACCAGAGATAGACAGATGTGGCCGAATCACCAGTTGCAGCCGGCTTCTTTCAGAATATAAGTTTGCTAAGTCCTCCAATCCTACCAGCCATCTTCAGACCTTACAGAGTATAGCAGTGAGCTGGGAGCTTTTGCTTATCTTTCTAAAACCAATCTGCATGGGTCTCCTGTAGATCCTGCCTTGATTATTCCAGGGTGTGGTCTGAGCATTGGAAATGTTGAAAGCCCAATGGATGATTTCTCGGAGTTGCAAACCTTCAGCCAAAGGCCCTTGTTGCATTTCTTAGTAATGCAGGGTGGGGTCTGCCCGGACTTGCTGGATGGAAGTCTGTATAGACCTTTATCTTCTCTTTGGGAATATTAGAGCTTATACAGTCCTCTCCTATGTGTTGGTCCTCTATCTAGATTAAAGTCAGCTGTGGGGGGAGGAAATAGGGAAATTTAGGTGAAAATATCTAATTTATTCAATGAGTCTCCCTCACACCAAGTGTTCACTGTAATAATTCTTTGTACAACTGGAGGCGATGGATGGAGTTTAGATGTGTGGACACTGGCAAGTTTTAATGAAGGTTTACTTCTTATAGGGGAGGGAGAGAGACACTGAGTCTGGGGTAGAACAGGACCCTGTAGACAGAGGTGGAGGGAACAGGGCAACAGAGTAAGAGACCAAGAAGAAAAGAGAGAGAACTATGGCAGAGAGGGATTTTATGGGGGTCGGCGGGTTCCCTGCTGATAGGCTAAGACAGGTGACCTGGGGTACAGGTCAGAAACAGCTCCACAATATTCACAGTGCTTTGCAGACTAGGAATTGAAACTCCAGGGTTCCTGACTAGGGAGTGTTCCTTGGATCTCTGAAATCCCTTCATTTTAGTAAATAGCATCTTCCTCTCCCTGGATTCATGCCTGTCCCTACCTGAGCCCTGTAGTGTAGAGCATAAATCCTCAGCTCCCAGGGAGCCTGACTCACCCTAAGGCTTGTATTTTAGACAAAACAAAATGACAGTATTGTCCTAGGTTCAGATTAAAAAAAAAAAAGAAAGAAAGAAATATTTAAAGTACATAAAACATCTTTTAAAGCCTCCATGTCTCGCTTCAGTGAAGGCCCAAACGGGAAAATATTTACTTAAGCACAGAAACTTCAAACAAACTGGGAGGAAAGCTTCCTCTGTGTGCTCTGCAGAAGCAGCCAAAGCTGGCTTAAGTTGGATAAATGTGACCTTGAGAAATTATATTGTCTCCCTTTTGGCTTTTATGACCAAGTAAAGTGGGAGGCTGTTATTGTCCTAAAGCGAGGGTGACTGTGAATTTAGATTTAAGACACTATGGGCTGTCTAGCCTTGGTTTTCCCTATTGGAAAATGTACATAGTCTCATTTTAGGACTGCTACAAGTGTGTGACAATGTGCTAACGTTCTGAGCAGGCCCCTGGCATACAGTGACTGATGAGTGAGGTTTTGTATCACCAGTGACAGGGAACTGAATTCTATCCAGTGGAGGATGGGTGGGAAAACACCCCAATCTCAGGCCTTGTCATTTAGTGGGGTGTTGGGTTGTACGGAGACAGAACTTGTGCTTTTGAAATTCTGCTCATTGCTCTTAGAGATTCTCACCCACTACCCTTCCTAGAATGTCCTATTCTCTGCCCAGGAGTCACGATCAAAAGGCACCTGCTGCATGGGTGCCATTGAGCACTGAGAGTGATTGTCAGTCATAGATACATTTACATAATGATGAGGCAGATTATCATCTCCAGTGGGGAATAGGAGGCTGTAAATTGGAAAGGCTAAGTCCCTGTCCAAGGTTATCAGATGAGATACAGCTCAATTAGGATCTGAACTCAGATTTATCTCCAAATCCCAGGCCTGGATTATAGGTCTTACTGTTCCCCCTACATGGGTGACATAGTTGAAGTGGATGAAAATTTTGCCACAAACCACAATCCTTCCAGACGCTTCTGAAAGAGCAAGTGAAGGCCCAGCACACTTGACTCAAAGCACAGACAATGCCAGAACTCTCAACCAGGCTTCTGTGCATCAGATGTAGCTGTTGCTTCAGTCAGCTGTCACATACTCTGTAAACTGGAATTAAGAACCAACCCCATTTTAAAGATCAGGCGACTGAGCTTAACTAACTTGCTCAAATGGCAAACTAACATGGATCTGTTAGACTCCTGGGATACACATTAAGCATTTCTAAAATTACTTACCCGTGCCTTGTTTTCCAATAGTCTGAAACAGGTATAGAAGGCTAAGAGGTATTCTCGGCATCAGTAGATGTGCCCAGGTACTGTCTGCTGGCTGTCCTTCAGTGAAAATTCACTCTCCTTCCTTAGAAAACTTACTGCTTTGTTGTTGAATCTATTGCTGCCACGGGGGTGGGAAGGGGGATGAAAATATTGATTCCGACGTTCTGACGGTGAGGGCCAAGAACACTCATAGGCGATCATCACTTACTGATGAGAGTTGTTCTGAGAACTGTGTCACTAGGTGACTCAGCTGCTGAGGGGAAGTCACAGTTTTGTGCTCTTGTGCTTGCTCCATCCAGATGGTGAGGTCAGTCTCTACACGGTTACATCAAGAGGTTCAGCAATCCCAAGACGTAGACGCCTGAATAACAGGGCATACCATTTTACATTAAGTTTTTTTTTTAATGTAACAATACTCCTTGAAATCATTTTAAAGCCTATAATATAGCAAGTAGACAACGCAGTAAGGTGGCACAGTTGTCATTATCGGGGGTTCTGGACATAACTGCATGTGCTGTATTTCTGTCTCACTGGAGGCTTCGTCCTGGCAGCATAGTCACAAAGGTAGCAGGTTGTTCTGCATTCTCAGGACAGACACAATGGCCACTATGATGGTCAGTGGGTCAGCCCCATTATAATCCCTATGGGATCTCTACCATGTATGTATCCTGGGACCAATATAAATATCGCTACGTGTCTGTGTCGGCATGCTATTTACTTGATTCTCTGAGCCAAAATGCCCGAACTGTGGCTGAGAAAATAAATGTCAATTACCTAGAAAATAGCTCTCGCAACTTGATTTTAGAGGTGTTGTTAAACAATAAAAAAAGACAACTTTCCAGCTGAAAAGACATTTGCCACTGACATGAAGAACACCGGAGATTTCCCATAGAGATCACTCTGCAGTTTAAGCAGGATTCAGATGACTGGGCCTTGTCCTGTGGGGTCACAAAGCAAGGATATATTTTCCTCACATCTTTATTCTATGGGTCTTCTACACACACCCCTACACACGGTGAGTGCTCGGTAAGCTTTTTCTGAGTCGATTACATAATGCACGAATACATGAACAATTACCAGAGGAGAGGTTCTTGAGAGAAGCAAATTCTGATAGTAAAGGTAGCCAGAAGTACCCCGAGGAAGACACAAAAATCAAACTCAGAACCACACTCTGTCCAGAGCAGGCTTGGGACTTTCTTCACTTGAATTTACCTTGGATTTCTCTGAGGACAATGAGGGCAGAAAGGGTTTTATAAACTTAAATGCCAAGAAACAAAGACGGGATGTGCAGTGTGCAAATGAGGTCCTTCTCTGTCTCTTATTAAAGATGGTGTATCATTGAATACGTGTGTGAGTGCGCACATATGTGCGTGTGTGCGTGTGCGTGTGCGTGTGTGTGTGTGTGTGTGTGTGTGTATGTGTGTTGCTAGCTGGCAGAGTGGTCAGCTGGAAGTCGGAGGCATTGCCTCCGTGGCTCAGCACCAAGTTGCAGAGACATCTGTGCCTGCAGCGTGCTGATCTCCACTAGGGGTCTCCAGCAGCTGGTGATTTGCAGTGGCAGTTGGGTTTGCAGGCAGCTTCTCTTTGTCTGCACCCCAGGTGTGGACTCCCCTTTGTTCCCTGACTGGGCTGTTACCTGCCCTGGCAGTGAGCACCTTCTAAGGCCACCGCAGGCTGACAGCGCCTGGCTTCAGTTAGCCTCATGCTCTCTGAGAAGAGCCAATGTTTTCTAGCAAGGTTAGGTGTTAATCGGATACAGGGCTTGAACTACAAAGGGAAATAGTTCTTCCAGCCATGATGTTGATGATGATAAGTTGACAGCAAAGGGCCCACATTCCAGCCCAGAGTAATTTGCTATAAAATATTTAAAGCTGCTTGACAAACAGCCCCGCAGTTCTCCCTGTGAACACCAACCACTGGATTAATCTTGAAAGTAAGAAATATTTCATTCTTGTAGAACACAGGGAAAGGGAATGACCTTTTCTGAGAGACACCCCAAAGGAGTGCTGAGGGCAACCCCACTCCGCAGAGCCAGCACATTCACCCCGTGGTGTGTTCTGTCTGCCTTCAAACTTCAAAGGAACGCTAAAATAAAATAACAGATTATAGTAATGTAAGTGTAGCCTGTAAACAATCAATTACAGGAGTTGTAACAGTCCGACTGGTGGAGAGACAGGGCACAGACTGTAAACATTTGCGTCATTTAGATCTTGCACTCTTGTTGTCGCCGGTTCAGTTTGGTTTGTTCAAGGCTAGAGTGGCCTCAAATGCCTGCCCACTGCCCTTTGTGCCCTTGAGGTCTAACTCATCGCTCAGTGGCCACAGCCACAGAGGAGAAAAGCCCTTCCATGGGTTGCTTGTGTATTCAGAAGGTATCTCTTGATGGCCGCCTGTACGTACAGCGTGGCAAATTACACAAAGGCTGGACGGGTAACTTCTCTCCCCCTTCTCAAACTCCTCCAAGAAGCCTGGAATGAACAGGGAGAGAAAACTATCCCAACACCCAGCATTACCATTAAAACAAGCTGGAATTGAGATGTGCTGGTAGGGAGCTACAGCAGAGTGGGAGCATCCCACAGAAGAGATGACTGTCGAATGAAAAGATTCTCTGGACAAAGTGCATTCTGGGTAAACTTTCACCAAAGCACCACTGAACAGCAGGGACAACAGGGAGGGGCGAGGCAGAGATTAGTGTTGACAGCTCCAAAGTGCAAAGGTCACAGTGAGAAAAGGTCACAGCTGAGAGGGAGGCAACAGGAAATGAGGTCAGAAAGGGGAAGCAAGAAAGTTTTGAAGGTAGGAGTCTGTTCAGCAGCTCAGGCTTGACATCTCCTGTGACCTAGGCTGCAGGGAGGTTGCTTCATGGATTTGGTGATGAAATCCATAATGAAATTACAGCTAGGGGCTGGTAAGATGGCTCAGTGGGTAAGGATATTTGTCCCCAAGACTGAGGACTTGGGTCTGAGTTCAATTCCTGGATCCACATGATGGAAGAAGAAAACTCGACTTCTGAAAGCTGTCCTCACATATAAGCATGTATGATGTTTACACAGGTATAAATGCATACATATATACATGCAGACACACATATAAGCACATTCTTATACATACAGACATGCACAGGCACATACGAGCACACACCAAATGAATATAAAAAGCACAAAATAAGTACTAAGATGAAGCAAAAAAATGATGATTTTAAATTCTATGTCAGACTACATTTTTGACAAGTCCTCCTCTTTTTCATAGATCTTTTCTTGTTTGAAGGAAGAAGCAGTATCTAAGAAAATTGCACCAGATTACATTAGATTTTAACAAATCTCAGATCTTCATAGAACCAATATTCTCATTTAATCTCTTCCAGGATTGTGAAATGCCATTCAGAAGTGAATAAAATGCATAAATGAAGGTTTTATTGTTTTACTTGGTCAAATATGTCAGAAGGCCCACCAATGTTTCCCATTCCTTCTGATGGAGAAGAGACTTGGCACTTTCTTTCAGCTCCTGCTTGTTAATTTATGGTGTGAAACATCTGGTAGGTAGTCCTGAGCCCCTCCGTTTGACCTTTGAGTTGGAGAAAGTGGATCTTGATCAAGAGCAGCTATGTCTACTGAGTTTTCTCTGCTGATTATGCTCCAGGAGTTCCAAAGAGCCATCAACTTTTAGATGTCAGTCCAGTACTTTTTGTTTGTTCTTCGAAACAACAGGCTCCAGGCATACCACACACTTCCTACCACAGACTGGACCTCACTTTAAGAATCTCTGTCATCTACTTGTGTACTGCACAGGGTTACCTGGTGGTGCCATCACAGTGAGAACCCCTTCATCCCTTTATCGATATGGAGTGATAAAAATAATCTAATTCATTGGGCCAGACTTTGCTTTTTTAAAATACTCATTTATTTTACTATTATGCCTATAGAGGAATGCTTAATCCTTTAATCAGGCAGCTTGACTACCCTAGGGTAGGAAGAATGTTGGTACACACCTTTAATCCCAGTATTCAGAAAGCAGTGATAACATACACCTTTAATCCCATTACTCATAAGGCAGTGATGGTGCCTGCATTTAATCCCAGCACTTGAGATACAGGAAGCAGAGCTCAAAAATCAATAACTTCTGAGATGAGTCAGAGTGAAGGGTAGGCAAAGTGACAAATAAGAGGAAGAGTTAGCAGAATGAGTCTGACTAAAGATATGCCCAGCTCTCATGATATAAAAGCAGGCTCTCAGCTCAGAGAGTCAGAATAAGACACAGAGACAATGAAGCAACCTGACTTAGGCAGAGAAGCCGAGAGGCTGACTGGAACAGTATAAGGCAAGGAGTCTAAGGGAGAGACACAGAGGCAGCTTGGCAGAAGTCAGTATTTGATGGGAAGAGAGAGTTATTTTGAAGTCCCAAGCAGAGCAATTCAGTTTGAGGCAGTCAGAGAATCAGCCAATCTGCCAGAGTCAGAATAGTTTGGTCAGAAACAGCAAGCCAGTTCAGAAGATCAGTCAAAACCAGTCAGCTTAGAGAAGAGTTTGAACTAGAAGAACAAGTGCCAGAAGAGTCAGATTTCAGCAGGAGTTAGTTATAGTGGCTCAGTCAGCTGTATGTCTCAGAGGTTGAGTAGATTGTACAGAGATTTAAAAGTTCTAGATTGTATGGAGGCTTAGACTGAAGCCTTCCAATTCTAGGGTTAAGGCTAAATTGTAAAGAGGCTGAAATGCTCTAGGGCTCCAGGACTAAGAAGCAGGGATTGAATTAGACAAAGAAATGAATGGCTTTTACCCTAAATCATCAACTACATTTACCTATATGGGTGTTTTGCCTTCATGCTCATGTGTATACCACATGGGTTCCTGGTACCCACAGAGATCAGAAGAGGGTGTTGGTTCATCTGGAACTGGAGTTAAAGATATTTGTGGACCACCGTGTGGGTGCTAGGACCTGAACCTAGGTTCTCTGCAAGAGCAACTGCTGCTCTTAACACTGAGCCAACTCCCCAGACCCCAGACTTTGCTTTTATAACTAAAGTTCTGTGAAAGCAAATATTATAATCTTCACAAATAGAATCAGACAGTCTGTGAGGTTTATGATAAATAAGAAGCCCATCACTTACTGCTCAGTTTGAGACATAAGAAAGATGTTTGGCCCACAATTGAGACATTTCCCCCCCAGTGAATAAGTCACCACAGGTTAGTTCTCTCCAGGAAAGAAGGTAAAATTGTTCCAACCATTATTTCGATCTTTCAGGTGAACAATTAAAACTTCTTGTGCAATACAATCTTTAGGTCTGATACAAAGGGGCTTCACCACTAGTATCTTTTCAAAGCTTAATAAAAATACTCTATTATCAGTAATAGAAGTGAGGGAAACTGGGCGGTAGTGGTGCACGCCTTTTATCCCAGCACTTGGAAGGCAGAGACAGGAGGATCTCTGTGAGTTTGAGGCCACCTGGTCTATAGAGTGAGTTCCAGGGCAGCTAGATTACAACAGAGAAACCCTGTCTCAAAAGACCCCCCCAAAAAAAGAAGGGGGACGAACAGTCTGAATCTATGACATTTGCTGACATTTTAGTTGAGAGGTGACAGAACCAAAGTTTGAACACAGATGCTGGTTTTCTTCAAAGACCAGATAGTAATGATCCTGTCCAGTGACATAGCCAAGTCCGCCATCTGAAGACCTGGAGGCTTTGTAAATTATTAGTCAAACAACTAAACATCATGTCAGGTCTTGAACTCTGAGTGTCCAAGAAGATCCATTCTCATAGAGAGGTCAAGGGCATGATGCGCAGCTGTACATCCCTGTAGGGCTCCAGATGAGGTCACACCAAGGTTGCACTGCCCTCCGAATGTGGGTGGGGACTGGAAGACTTGGGCAGGACCCGGGTCTAGTTAAGATCTGTCCTAAGAGCCCTGTAAAGGAGACCAGGCAGATGCAGGTCAGTGTAGCTGAAGAGGTCACAGGCTTCAGCCCTTTAGCAGGCTGGTTTTTCCTTAAACAAACCAACCAACAAAAACAGGTAGGGGTGCTTGTTGGGCAGTCACACTAGGATGGTATCCTGGAGGGAAAATTTAAAATATACTTTAAATCAAGCAAAAAATATGTGACACGAGTGTGTATTGTGTTCACTTAACATTTATTACTCACTGTATATGAGGTCCTCTGCGGATGAGGAGGCCCCCAGGACCTGGCTGCCGTTACTGAGTCACTCCTGATAATTTTTAAATGAACTATGTATGCTCTTTTAGCCGTGTTTTTCAAAATCGTCCCGATCCCCTGCCAACACTTGCCGTTTTGCTCTATAATGAGAGTACTTTCATTCCTTTAATGTTTGCTTTTTTTCCTTTGATCTAACAATTTCTGTTCAAATTTCACAGCTTTCTGTAGCTTCAGAATTGAAAGAACCGTTTACCCTGCTGGGAGCGTGAAACGGATTTGAAAAAAATATATATCTGCATGGCATTTCCTCCCGGTGAAATTAATTTAGGTTTAAATACAGGAGGATGGCACACACTTGCTACAGTCTCTTTCTCTCATACACCTAGGCAGTTCCTCATACTGAAAGGACTCAGTTGCACCTGCTGCAGAGCCTTAGTCTTTTGTGAGGATCCCTTCAAGGGGCAGAGGACCTCTTTCTTTGTGTAAGCCTGATGCCACCTTTGGGATGTCTCTATTTCTTTGAAGGGCAGTCTCAGAAGCCTAGTGGACTTCTTGGGCACTGTCCCTGCCAGTGGCTGGGGTACTTAAGTGTAGTCAAATAGCTCCCCCCCCGGGGGGGTGTTTTAGGAGACGCTTCTTGCAAAGGGCAGAGACCTTCAGCTCCTGAGCAACAAAGGACAAATTGGAGGGTTGTGGAAGGGGCGCTCCCCAAGCTCGGTAGTATCCTGGCCTGCTTCTGCCTGGCACCTTGTGCTCAGTGACTCCTCCTTTGCCTTCTAGATTCCCCACCCCCCGCTGGGTGGCAGCCCCAGAGCCCCAGAGCTCGGGAGTTCCCACTACCTTCCTTCTACGACTCCCTCCAAACCCTTCTAACTGGGGAAGGAGCGCTGTCCACGGCTGCTCCGCCAGCCTTGTGTCCTTGGCGGCGCGCCCAGCACCTCGGGGCGGGCTCCCAGGCCAGTGGGTCTCCACCCCGCGGACCGCAGCCTCTTCCTGCAGCCGGGGGCGCAGGAGCTGTCAAGCCGGCGGAGCCCATTCAGCCCGGGGCGCCGGCATCCCTCTCCTTCCTTTGTGTGTGCGCGCGAGCCGAGTCGAGGCGGAGGGAGAAGGGGGAGGTCGCTGTCTGTCTGTCTCCCCCCCCTCCTTTGCCCGGGCTGCTCGAAGTGCGGCGGCGGCGGAGGCGGCATCCCCGAGAGCCAGTGCCTGGAGCGGCGGGGCGCCCGGGTCCCAGTCTTGCGCGAGGAGCGGGGCCCGCGGCGGGAACGGCGGGGACGGTGAGAGCGGCGGCCCCATCCTCCCGCCCGGCCGCCCCGGCCTCCCCGACGCCCGAGGAGGACGGCGAGCGCGAATAAATAGCGGCGGCGGCGGCGCGTCATCTGGCGGAGCAGGAAGTGCAGGCAGGGTCCGGAGGCCGGTGCTTCCCGCGCGTCCCCGGGACTTTGCCATGGGCCGGGGGCCGCGCGGGCTGCGAGCGGCGGGCCAAGGGCAGCGGCCACGCCGCCGGCGCCGGGACTGAGCGAGCGGGGACGCGTGGCGCCGGGATGGCAGCGTCCAGCAACTCCAGCCTGTCCGGTTCCTCCGTGTCCTCCGGTGAGTTTCAGCGTGCGGTCGCCGGTGCGGGGATGGAGAGTCTACCTGTGGCCGTCCCGCCTGCTCGAGGGCACTTGTTAGGGTGGCCGGCACCCTGGTGCCCCAGCACCTCGGCACCCGACCTGTGACAGTGCAGAGGAGGGACGCGCGGACCAGGGGTCTGGGGCTCCCCGGGAAGGAGCAGGACAGCTTTGCACTTTCCGCGCAGGCAGCTGGAACAGGGACTGGTGGCTCCAGGAACGTGGGGGGAAAAGCAGGGCGCCCCACCTATCTGCCTGGACGCCTGTCTGCTCCCCTGAATACCCAGAGTCAGGGCAGGAGGGTGCCAACCCTTGCACCCTTGCTCCTTGCAGACTCGGATTTCTTTGTTTGTTTCAGAAATTAGCTCCTTGGAGATACTGGCTTGGGGCATGGGTTTGAGGTAGCGGCAAGGAGAAAAATGTGCCTTGCTCTTCCGAGGGAGGTGGGAGAGAGCCCAGCCTCTGTGACTCCTGGCAGTCACAGTGAGTGTCAGTGTATGTGAGTGAGAGAAAAAGCACAGTGGTGGTGATGGTGGTGGTGGTGTGTGTGTGAGGGGAGGGGGGGGTCTAGACATGTTCTTACACTACTCTGTAATTTTACTTTCAAGGCTTCCAATTTTTTTTCCTTGTTAAATGTGGCTGGGTGAAAGATGGGCTTTCAGCTCTTCTGTGGTTGAGCAGCAGGTCTAATTGAAGAGAAAAAAACGATAATGAATGTGAAGGCATAGGGATCAATGGAGTCAACCCCGCTGGTCTCTGAACATGACAGGTTTCTAATCAGAATGATGCGTCAGACACAGCACCACTACCCCTTCGGTCACTGAAAACTTTCATGAGAAACCCCGAAGGGATGGCTGGTGAGACATTCGGCATGGTATATAGAATTCAAGGGTCAAGGATCCCCTGAAGTCCTACTGGAAAGGCTCTGTGTATTAATATTGCACGGTGTCCTGTTGGATTCTTTTTTTTATTATTCTCCAAACGTTAAACTCTGAGCGGAGGAGGGACCAAGCACTGGACAGAGAGGCAAGCATAAAAGGAACCTTGTCTATGGATGTGTAACTAATCAAATTGTAAGCACAAGGTGGCTGTGACCAAGGTGCAATTGTTATGTGGCACAGGGTGTTCTCTTGAATGCTATGTGCTATCTTTTTTTGTCAGGTTTAGTTCCAGGGAAACAACACTTCCTTTGCTGATTGCTGCCAACTAATAAAAACAGCATTGTTAGGTGTCCGGAGGTTTGAGCTGCTGGCAGTAGCAGCCGGTGGGCAGAGCAGTCAGTGCTTATTAAGAGCAGCAACAAGTTGACCGCCCGTGGTTTTAATTCTGAGAACTCAGCAAATGCTCCAGCTTATTTTTAGTACCTGCAAACCACTGCTGCTGCGTTTCAATTCATTTTGGTTGACTAACATTGAATTTAAAATGCAGAGATGTTGGATTCCTATTAGCACATGGTTCTCCCTCTCCAAAGACTGCATGCACTGAGGGGAAAGAGGTAGCAAAGGGGCAGACTCAGAAAGGACAAGGAGACAGTATCATCACAAGATTTACTGGAGGCATGCATTACAGATGCTGTGGCATCTGAAATTCTGGATCTTGCTATAGCTTAAGAAGCCTGATTGAAAAATACTAACTCAGCCCTGGGAAGACCCTGCTGCTCAAAGAAGCCATCATAAGCCTTAGAGGTTGGTAATTGTTTTGTGGATAGGCAGGCATGCTCACTAGGAGTTTCTTTCCGGTCTTATAGACCACTGGTTTTAATCCTGTTGGAAACTGGGAAATTGCATGACATCTGAAATACAAAGAGTTGATATGAATCTATTTACTATTTCATGTAAATCAACTTGACCTGTGGGCTATATAGCTTAGTTCACCAATTCATCTGACACTTTGTCTTGAAAAACATGGAATCATAGTTCTTTTTAAGCACACTTACCATTGTGTGGATAATGAATAATTCAGAGGACACAAGCAATTCACACCTGTGAGAGGTGTTGAGTAGGAAAGAATAGAGCTTGCTTCTCACAGCAGCTGGGTTCTCTTAGGCAAAGGCCAGAGTCTGAGAATGTAGGGCACTTCAAGAACCTGTTAGTCACCATGCTAAAGGGCCAACTGTGGGCCAGACTTGAGCTTCAAGGCTTAGCAAGGAAGATAATTCTAGCTTTCTTTGTAGCTCCAAACTTCTGAGATCATTGTATTTGGATTCAGCTCCACTGCTGACCAGTAAAGCATCTTGAGGTGGCTTACCTGTTTTTTCCTACCCTCAATTTCCTCATTAAATCACTGTGAGTATTTGACACAGGATCTAATGCGTAAGGGTGCTTGATGCAGAGACTGGACAGACAGCTCAGTGGTTAAGAGAGATTGCTGTTCTTTTGATGGACCTGAGTTTAGTTCCCAGTACCTATGGTACCATCGAAAGACTCGCAACAACCTGTAACTCCAGCTCCAGAAGATCCAGTGCCCTCTTCAGGCCTCTACAGAAACACCTACATATGCAATACACATATACCACACACACACACACACACACACACACACACACACACACACATGTAAAAATAAATCTTTAAAGCAAGAATTTTTGGTGCAAACAGATTGTCTCCTCATCTGCTAAACCTGATCTTGAGTTTGGGCTTCATCAAAGAAGCATTTATTGAGCGTATTCCAGGTTTCAGGCATAGCTGAGTCTTTGCACCCAGAAGAAGACTCAAGACTCTCGCTGGGGAGCAGCAGCAGGGGTATGCAGCAACTCACACCCAGTGTTCAAGAGTGATAGGGACACACTCTGTAGAGGAGGGTGCGGGCAAAGAGAGAAATTCCTGCAGTCTGGAGTGGCCAGTGGAGGTGACACAAGCGGTGGGCATTGATAGGTGAGCAGAAGCTTGCTAGAATGCAGGCAGAGAGAAAGGCATTTCAGGAAGATGGAGAACTTAAACACAGGCCTGGAGATGGGAAAGTCTGTGACTTTCCTTTGCTTTTCTTGGGTCATTGATTCCTTTTCTGGGAACTGATACCTTCTGCAGGCTTTGATGGGACGATCCTGGAATCTTGGAATGAGCTTGGGCATCTGAGCACTGGAAAAGGAACAACTGACTTCTGCAGGGTCCTCATATGGTCTGACCCTGTCTCCGAGGAACAGCTGAGAGAGAATGGAAGTTACTGGTGCTTGTACCTAGGGAAACTGTGTGTGATTTTCTCAGCATAAACTCAAGGTTCTCTGGCTTGAATAATCCCACTTTCTGTTGTTTAACCACTTCACCTAAGTGTGTCTTTGTGCCTGTTACCAACTATCACATAACAAATGAAGTCATCAAGTTAACATTAACTTAAAAATACATTTTCTAAGAACTTTTCAGAATTTCCTTCTAGAGGATTCAATTATGTGTAAAAGGAATTGACATGCCTCTGTTTTAATGATGACTGCTGATATTTAATTTTGCAATCACTTAGATTGGCAAGAAGATTTGATTCCTTTTATTATTTTAAATCACCCACAGGCACACAGAATTCAGTATCTTTAAGCTTTTAATATAGCTCGGGTACTTGATTATATCCAGAAATAAAGTGGCTGATTTGAAAAACAGTTTTCTTAATAATCATGGGTCACATTTGCTTTCATAATTAAAAGAAGAACTTTCAGATATTAGTAAGGTGATTGCTAAATGGATAATTTCACAATCAAGAAAAAAAAAAAAACAGCCCATGCAATGAAGTAAACAAGTGAGATATTTTCTAGTAATTGAACAAATTAGAATATTAAATATTAAAGAGACTCCCTGGATAAGAACTTAACATATGAAAGCATAAGCACATGACATTATTAAGAGGAAGTCGACCATTTTTGCCAAAGGTAAAAAAATGGTAAAAGTCAGCACTGTGTGCAGTCATCAAAACTTAATTGAAATAACCTTGTTGAACAGATTGAGGTATTTACTTATGGGGGTTTTCCAAAGCAGCATTGAGCGCAGGGAGGTAGGACTGCTTTCTGCTGTCACTTTGGTGTTGGCCCTAGAAGCAGTAAGCAGGAGCAGTTCTCACTTGGGAGGCTGGGCTCAGTGACACACACAGAAAGTCTTCTACTTTCCTAGGCACGAGGGAAGACCTGGACTTTGGTTATTCTGGCACCACTAACGTATGTGTAATTAGGAGTTGTGTGGATCTAACATGTGCCGGGGAACCATGACAGAGGCAGACCTGCAGGCTGAGAAATCTTTAGGGTCTTTGGACACCAGAAAATTTCTTCTGTAATATTCAGTTATGTGGGGAAGACATTGCTTTTCTTTTCATTGATGGCTGCTGGGAATGGAACATCATAATCACCTGTATTAGCAGGAAGGGCTGGTTATCTGTTTTATTTTAAATCGCATGCACGAAAAAATGGAATTAAATATCACAAATAAAAAGTTGCAGAGGTAAATTAATGCTGAGGAGAAACAGTTCTCTCACACAAGGTACATCCGCTTTCCTCGTAGCCTTTTTACATCTGATTGAACGTACTAGCCTTTGCTACTCTCCTGCACTCACTTAGATGAATCCAATAGTTCAGTATGTGAGAGATTAAGGATGATCTTCTTACATGTATTTGTTATGGTTTTGATCTTAAACCCAAAGGTCACAGGTTAATGGAATGACCACCAGCCCAGATGCTGCTGGAAGGCAGTGGGACTTTTGGGAGACGACTGAGTTGAGGGTGTGTCTCTTCTCCCTCTGCCCAGCAGCAGACAAATGGATCTCCTCTGTCACCAATTCCCTGCCATGAGGTTCTGTTCCACAACAGACCCCAAAACTGATCTCAGATGAAGTCTCTGAGACCATGAGCCAAAATAAACCTCGCTACTGTAAGTACCTCAAATACCTTGTCACAGTGGCAGAAGATCGGTATGATCGATGATGCAGACTTCTGGTATTTGACAGGGGACACCCTGACTCGTGTGTTTTGCTGCGGTAACGATTCCCCCACCTAGCCCCACAAAGCGTATAGAGACTTTGTCTTTTGTTTGACTGTTGAGGGATGGAAGCATCCGGTATTTTTCCGAGGCCAGCCTGCGTATAGTTTAACTGGACAATGTTACTCTCAGCTGCTACCTGGGGCCTGGCCTCCGTGTTGGCTTCTACTGAGGGCCATCTGCTCCTCAGCGGGGCCTCCTGTACCTACACGTGTGGTGGAGACAAGAACTGGATATTTAGTTGGAAAAGATGTTCGGGAGCAGTGTTGTCCTGGCATGTTTGGGGAGATAATTTTCTGCCAAAACATCAATATTCATGCCAACATAGGTACAAAGAAAGAAAGTGGTCCTAGAAGTAGGTTGGTGAAAGATTGTTGACATTTACCTGTCACTCGTGGGTCTGTTGTCTTTGAGGAATGTGTTTGCGTTTCCTGGCTTCTGCAGTTTATTTAAGTTTCAAAATGAGCACTCTGCCTCTCTCTTTCCTTCTCTCCCTCTCTGCTTGCCTCCGCTCCTTCCTTCCTTTTCCTTCTTTTCGCTCTTGTTTGCCATACTTTTGTTTAGAAATCTTTTCACAAATCCCATGTCGAGTTGACTTTGCTGTCAATCCCCAGGCATCTTCCTGCCTCTCCTTCCAGGGGCCATGTAGGAGAGAAAGCTGGCTTTCTATCCTTCCCGTGGATTTGCATCAGAGAGTGGACACAGACACTGGGGCTTCCGGAGCATGCCTGTTTATTGGTGAAACAAAACACAATTGCATGCCTTCAAGTTACTAGCAGGGGGTTTATCAACCTTGCCATGGTTAGAGGAAGCCAGCCTCTGTTAGGATTGTACTGACCCCACAGGCAGTCTGGTCTCCCAGGGACTTCTGTTACTGTCCCCTGGGGTCTGAGGCTCTTAGCCTAGGATGTGACCCTTGCCATATGAGAATACTTCCTGCTGGGGACTCAGGGAGAGCTGCTCCAGCTCCTTGTACAAACAACCAGCTTTCTTCCCCACGATTAATCACACAGCACAGCGGAGTGGGTGCCGATCTATGAATTTAGTCACAAGGTTTGACTCAGTTGCAACATCGCCTTGTTTCAACAGGTAGGCCTGTCAGTCTCTCAACCTCAATGTGGTATCGCCAGCATAAATTATTAATTTAAAACAGCCAAGGTCTAATCCTTCTTTGCCCACTAATAAACATGAACTAGGCTGAGCAGGCTCAGAGTACAGCAGAGTTCAGGGTGGTTCAGCAGATCCTACCCTTTTGGTGCCTGTGAAGATCAAAGTCCAAAAGAACTCCGGACTTTCTGTCCAGTGCGACTCAGCTAGCTCACAGTGGAACTGACTGTTCTCCAAGACCCCAGGTCCACACGCCAGCTCTCCATCCTTCCTGGCTCAGCCAAAGAGTAGCATCAACTTTAGAGAATTTATTGAAGATTTTCGTCCTGTCTGGCTTCATGGAGGATGCTCTACTTAATTGCTTATTACCTCATGAGAGAAAACACGCATTGTTTTGCATTTTGAATGGGCCTTGCATGTCATGGAGGAACCAAGACTTAAGTGAGTCTTGCCTGCCTCAGCTCCATATAGAGCTGCGGCTGACCATAGTGGCCATTAGACACAGCTGGCTGCTTTCATTTACATGTGAAAAAACTCAGTTCCTCAGCTCTTCTAGAACATTTGAAGGCTTAAAACCACACAAGGCCAGTGGCTAATATATTGGACCACACATATTTCTATCGTTGTGGAAAAATCCATTTGGATGTCATGGTATACATAGTTCTAACACGGATGACAGAAAATCCCATCATCTGCTATCTCTTTTCTGTCTTTCTTTGAGTCTCTAGCTTAGGGTTTTTAGTTCATTTTGCAAACTAACTTTCAAAAGCAGTTTTCATAACGTTAAGGAAAACTAGGATGATGATGATGATGGAAAGAAGAGTTAAAATGTCAGTAAAACTCCTTTAGTCCCAAGGTTTGATGCAAGTTTCTTATATTAAAAAAAAAAAAAAAAAAAAGTCTTTTTTTTTTTTTTTTCCTTACTGGTAATTTGATTTCTTTTTGAAACAAATCCACAGTGAGCTTCAATTTCTGCCTCAAAGAAAGAAATGCCTATGAGAGAAAGCCTGGGTCTCTCTCTGTTGTGTTTCTTCCAGCGCATCGGAAAGGAAACAGATTGTGAATGTGTGGACCGAGGCTGCTGACTGCATATCCAGGCTACGTTATTTGGAAGCCTTCTGAGCTGCCTGCCCATCAGCAAACAGTTTGCCTAGAACTGTTCTCCCCGCAGCAGGCCCACTTGCAGGACAATGAAAATGAATTGGGGTATTTAAAAGAATCAGGTTAGCTTTTGGAATTTTAAGCACACATAATTTGGAGGAAATGCCTACAAATAAGATACAGGAGCATGAGAGTTCCTAAGAAAAGGAAGGGTTTTTTTTTTTTTTCTTTTTCCCTTGACCTTCTATTAGCACTTCAAGTACAACAGAAGTGGAGACATGGAAAGCATCTTACAGTGTCAAGTAACTGTCAGAAAGGCCACTGGATTCGGGAACCAACAACCTGAAGACTATGGTGTACATAGCCTGTCTTTTATGAACCTGAGTTCAGACCCTAGCTGTAGGGCCTATGATTTGCATAGTCGCTGGGGTGGCAATGTTACGCAATTCTTTTCTGGTTGGAGGCCCAGGTCCTTAGTTTCATAGTGCCCATAGTTGACCTCTACAGTTTCATAGTACTGACTGTTTCAAGGAAATGAAACCCAGAGCTTCCTTATTGTTTCAGATAGTGCCGTGCTAGCAGTGTAAAGTGCTTTTCCTTGAAATGGTTTGACTTCTGAAGAATAAACCCAAGAGGCTCTGTTGGGTTAAGAAATAAGAAGGAAGAACATGGCTTCCAAAGTCAATCTTACTGCATCCAGCAGATTTACCCATAAGAGTCACATTCTCAGACCTAGATCTGCTCTGATCAGTATAACAGCCTCATGTGGCTGGGGTCATTTATGACCAGTCCATCATTTATGACTAAAAACGTCTTGGGAAGAGAAAGATTTGTTTCAGTGTACACCTTTCAAGTCACTGTCACTGAAGGAAGTCAGGGTAGGAACTTAAGGTGAGAACCTGGAATCAGGAACTGAAGCAAAAGCTGTGGGGGAGTGCTGCTTTCTGGCTTGCTCCTGATAGCTTGTTCAGCCTGCTTTCTAATACAGTGCAGGACATCCTGCCCAGGGTGGGTACCACCCATAGTGAACTGGGCCCTCCAACGTCAATCATTAATAATAAAAAAAAAATGCCTCCAATCTTTTTTTTTTTTTTATTGAAAACAGTTTTTCATACAGTATATTTTGATAATTTCCCTCCAGGATCCCAACTCCTCACAACCACCCTACCTACCCAACTTTATGTTTTCTCTCTCTCTCTCTCTCTCTCTCTCAAAAAAAAAAAGCCCCATAACAAACAACAACAACAAAACATCACAAAAATGAAAATCAAAACAAAATACCAGTAAATTGAAAAGTGTCGAAACAAAGCAAAAATGAAACAAAGACACCACAAAAACATCATCCACTTCATTTTGTGTCGGCCAACTACTACTTTGCATGGGGCCTGCCCTTCCTGGTCCCAGTGACATTCCATTGGAAAGAATGATTTCCCTTTGCCAGTAGGTATCAGTTGCAGATAGCTTCTTGGTTGGGGGCGGGATCCTGTCTCCACTTTCCACTCTCAGTGCTGGGACACCACCAGGCTCGAACCTGTGCAGGTCTTGTGCACACTGGCCCAAATTCTGTGTTACACCTTGTGTCTGGGAGCCACTGTTTCTTTAGGCCAATCTTACGGAGGCTTTTCTCCACTGAGAGTTCCTCTTCCTAAGTTAACATAGAACTGATCAACACATGTTCCAAGAGTGAAATCATACCAGAATTTAAAGATGGTGTAGCAGAGACGAATGAAAATTATCTTATTAACCTTTAAAAATAGTGTGTGTTGAAATTATAATATTTAGATTAAATAAAATGTGCCTTAAATTCACTTTACTTTAAGATGCTAATAGGGCTCCTAGGGTATTTAATATTGCATATGTGGCTTACAGTAGCTTTGCAGCAGACAAAACTGGTCTGGCTGGCTCCAGCGAGCAACGCTTACTCCAGCCTTTGTCACAGAGTCTGCCAAGCACAACTTGCTGATGAACACCCAGCGTCTCCCATGGTATGCTCTCCAGAAAGTGACCCTCTGTCCACTAAAACAACTGAGCCGCAGTATTCTGAGGCCCCAATTTTAGACCCAGACTTTGAGAGACATCATTAGTTATTCTTGAGTCTATATATAGATTTTGAATTGAAGTGCCATACAGAGAACAACTTGGGGCATTCATCAGATTCCTGCAGAGATGGGTTTTGCGTTTTGTATTGTTTCATTCTAGATACTCTAAAATTCTAGATTTTACACATTTACATGTTAGATTTGTGTACACCTTTCCTTTCAAAGAAAGCCTGCAGTGCTCTGAAGCTGGAGGAGAGGCTGAAGAGACAAGGGCCATCTCTCTCTGCTTGTGGGCAAAATGCTCCTCAAACAGTCTCTGGACCGAGGCATCCTGTATCAGTCTGTATGTGTGTACACATACACACATGTGTGCATATATCTGTGTGCCTGTCTATGACTACACAGAGAGTGAAAGTAGATCAGCTTTCAAACAAAAGCTACTTCTAACCAAATTTATATTGCATATAAGTTAATACCAAAGGAAATGAAAAGTCAAGCCTAGCATTACTTCTAGTAATGAAAGAATTCACTCGGGATTATGCTAATGATATGTAGATATTAATACACATAATACCAGTGCCTAATATTGATTTAAGTTGCTCATTCAAATTCATTTTATTATAGAAAAAATTAGCCATTTTGTTTTCTAATGCTTGTCCTCACAGATAGCCTTGGGAACACTAAAGTGTGTTTATTATTTGCTGGTTTTTATTTGCAGAGGGCACTGTAATGTGTCCCACAGCCTTGTGGGACATGTGTCCTTTGACTTGGGAGCGTCTGGTTGGGGCCTTCGTTGGCTTATACCCCTTACCCTCTCTGCCATCCCTCTCATGATCAATGTCTAGGATGAAGGCACTCAGTGACCAGAAGAGTTCATTTTCTCTGTGACATTACTATGCCCTAAAGCTGAACTTTGGCCTTACGAGGGGCCCCGTGCTGGTTTTCTACAGCCAAACTAACCAAAATGCCTTTCCCTCAAAAATAAAAATTCTTCCTCTAAGAAAAAATCAGCTGACGGAGGCTTTATAGACTCTGCTGATTACGGCTAAGGCTAGCTATCGCAAATGCTAGACAAGTATACATGTAAGGTATGAAGAAGTTTGAATGTCACTTGCCCTAAGAACTCTCTGATCACCGTAGTCCATATTTAGCTTTGTACTGTACTAGCATAGCGTTTTGCAAAAATTCACAGCAATCTTTCGGGGAGGAGATGCCCTGCAGCATCTCCCTTTCATGAATAGCTGAGTGTAAATCTGTCATTGAGAGGTTCCTGAAGACATGTGTCTGACTCCATCTGGAGTTTGAGCTCTGTTTCTTCACAGCAATGCATCCCATCCATTTACCCACGCAGTGCTTCACCATTCTTTCCTATGCTTTACAATGAACTCTCTGAAACTTGCTTTTAACACCCAGTTCTTGAGGTGTTACGTAAGGGTGGGCACCTTTGAACCACACACTTTTGATAAGGTATCACCAACAGCGGTGGAATTCTGTTAACCTGGACCTCTCTGAGTTTCCAGTTTCTAAGACTGTGAGTATTGTAGTTTATTTTTAGTTATGTATAAAATAATTGCTTTATGCACCATTGAGTGAGGGGCTGGCTAGGTCTTGGTGTTTTGTATTGTTTTCCGGTGTTGGGTTTCTGTGGGGGATGTTTGGTTGCTTATGATCTGCACCTGAGGAGTTCTGAATCAGTAAAAACACCTGAGCTCAGACGCTTAGAGTTCCACTGTCAAGGATGGTGCTGGCCATGACAGTGGTTCTCTCTGCTAAGGTCTGGCAGAATTTGTACCTATGAATATGCCTCCTTGTTATCCTTGTTGAGATACCACAGCAGCCTAACAACTTCATGTGAGAACTGAATCTGTAAATGTCTGTGAAAGAGACTTGAAAATTGATTCTAGAAAGAGGCTTTTCCCGGGTGAGACGTGATCACTCAGCTCATGGAATGCTGTCTGTACACATGTTTTCTTTAATACCCTGACCAGCTCTTCTTCCATAGCCTCTCAAACCCTTACCATGTGGTGGAACCAAGTCAGCCAGTGTGCATGCCACATTGCCAATGCCATTTTAAATTAGCTGAGACAGTTCTGAGGGATGCCATTGTTTATGCTTTCTAATCCTGAGGACTGGCTCTTTTCATCAGTTAACATCTGTGTAATATTCAGTGTAGATTCTCCTCAATTCCGTTGTGTTGCATCCAAAGAAGCACATTGTAGATGTAAAATGTTGTGACTGAAAACACAGACTGCATCTCACCTTCTGAGCATCAGTGCTTATGTAAGTGAAAACAGACTGCATCTAACCTTCTGAGCATCAGTGCTTAGCAGCACAGCATGGTGTAACTCTGGCTGATGCCTCAAATCCATCTTGTGATCACATGACTGATGAGGGGTTGTTGTCCAGCATTTATGGAGACTACCTTACAGGAAAATGTCAAAGTTTGAAGTACAATCTACTGAAAGTGCATTCCTTTTGTACCATCATGGACTCGAACAATCATCCCTGGAGATCTGTCCACATGCTGCATGCTGTGAACCACACAATACAATGATTAAGAAGCCATCATACCACTTAGGAGCATTATCTCTCCTCAGTCTTCCCAGATCCGCCCTCCTTTCTCCATCTTCCAGTCCTTCCTGAAACCCCACTATTAGGAATGTTTGTTTGTATTTGAAGTGCTAAAGCTGAAGTTCTGAGTAGTGTCTGTGGAACAGTACACACTCAGTAACTCCATATGAGGAGCAAGAATATTTATATGTCAGGTACTTTGTCAGAGGAGTGCCCGTATGCCAGTTGTGTCAGGATGAGTTACCCATTCACCTTGGCTCATGCTTCAGTGGTTTTCAGAAAATTAGCTTCCTTTAAATTCATAGTCTACATAGTTATATTTGGTAGTACTTTGTGTCAATAGACTGCCAACAAAATCAAACTATCTTTTCTGAACTAAGACTTTGTAACTTGCGGTTCACAAGCCCGTTACAGAAGTGAATAGTGGACACTTAGGAAATGCAAATGCAGAGTTCGAGAAATGTAAATACAGTGATAACAATTTTCGTGCTACAAGACGAGCCTGAGAAACATTGTGATAAGTGAATGAAGCCATTCACAGACGACCACATGCTGTTTGATGCCACTGGTATGAGACATCTAGGAGAGAAAATCATAGACTTAGAAGTAGATTCCTGAAGTTGCTCCTGAGGGTTGGAAGGGTTGGAGAGAAAAGTGAGCCACTGCTAATAGATACGAATTCTCTCTTAGAACACTAAAATTATTGAAATTTGACTATGGTAATGGTTGCTGATATCTGTGAATACAGGAAAAATTATTCAGTTTTGCATTTTTTAACAATTAATTGTGTACTGTTAATTGTATCCCATGAAAGCTATTGCTTTTTTTTTTAATGCCAAAAATTAATATAATGAAAATGAGGGCCAGGCCTGGTGGCACATGCCTTTAATCCTAGCACCTAGGAGCAGAGCCTGGTGCATCTTTGTGAGTTCAAGACCAGCTTGGTCTATCTACACAGTGAGGCCCTGTCTCAACAAAGCAAAGCAAAGCAAAGCAAAATAAAACAAAAAACCCAACCCAAACCAAAACAACAAGGACAAAATAAGAAGGCAAATATTCACAAGGTATACCTGTAGAAAAAAATCCTCAAGACAAGTCCGTTCTGGACAAAATGCTGTTGATCACATAGGAGGCATTTAAGCCCCACATCACTGGTCTCTTATAAGTCACATAGTGGGGCTTCTTTCTTCCTCCCCTCCCCTTCCATCCCCTCCCCTCCCCTACCCTACCCTACCCTACCCTACCCTACTCCCTCCCTCCCTCCCTCCCTCCCTCCCTCCCTCCCTCCCTTCCTTCCTTCCTTCCTTCCTTCCTTCCTTCCTTCCTTCCTTCTTTCCCCTCCTTCCCTCCCTGCCTCATGCCCCTGGGATTGAGTTTGGGGTCTCTTGCATCCTAGGCATGCACTCTACTACTGAGCTCTGCCTCCAGTCCGTTCTTTAACTTTCATCTTGAGACTGTTTCTCACTAAGTTTTCCAAGCTGACCATGAGCTTGCTATCCTCCCTCCTCTCGGTCTCCTGGGTAACCGACATGACAAATGACAGGCCAATCCGGGGCCTTTCGTCTCATTTGTTTCCACCTTCATTTTTATTCTACTGCCAGTTGCTCACCTTCCGGAAACTAGACCACGGAGACCGGTCACTCAGTCTCCACTGGACAAACACCTCCCTCCTCTGATGGCAAGGGTGTTCTCCCTCCTACAGAATGGGGAGAACAGTAGACCTCACCCCAGTGTTGGACAAGCACTTAACATGTTCTTCACCACTAGCTAATTAGATTCTTCCAGCTTTCCAATCTTGGACACGGCTCTTAGACCCTCACCGTCGATGAGAGTCATCCGGAGCTGAGTGTCCCTCTGTGCCGCTGGAAGCCTGGCTGCTACCAATACAGCTGTGCATCTGCCACTGCCCCCTTGCGCTCTCATGAGAAAGCTGTCTGTGTAGACATCCCTGCGCAGAGCTTCTTGTCTGTACAGATGTTCCTAAGATTTCTCCCGCTGCCTCTTTTGTTATTTCTCCTCAAAGTGCTGGCACCCTTTGATCACGTAAGATCACAGCATCACACCGTAAATACCTCCTTAGAAATACCGAAAAGCCGCAGCGGAATAGCTGTCTCGGGTGCTCTGATACTGTGGACTTTTATCCTGAACAAGCCAAGAAAAACTCATTCGAGCCAGTCAGATCTGAAATAGGAATCGGCTCACACAGAGGCATTGCCAGGGCCACACAGTTTATACTACTGACTCCCCGTTAATGGGCATCTTTCGGATATGTGCTGGTTTCCAGTACTGGCTTGCAGAGACGCTCTCCTCTTAGCCTTCATGTGGAGACTGTCAGCTGGACCGTGATGCTCTGGGCTGGAGCTAAAAGAGGTGAAGAGAGGGGTGTCAGAGACAATCTCCCTGCAACTCGTGAACATCTTCGTCAGTTCTTGTCTGACGGTCTCACAGGAGTGTTTCCCTGGCATCCAAAGAGGGAAGTGAGAGAGGCCAGAATTAATATGTTGTTCTGTGTCCTCTCAGAGGTGAGCTCTGGCTCCCCTCTCTGAATTCTCTAGAACAACAGCACATATGTGAGGAGAACTGTGCTCCATGCTGGCCTCTGCAGCTTCCTGCTACCTCACCCCATAGGTCATGCTTATGGAAAAGGTTTTCTTATTTCCCATAGAGTGGGGGGAAGGGACAGGGGGAATCTATATGCTATTGCAAGACTGTTGTCATCTTGACACCAGAGTGAGGTTAAAGAAAAAGCTCACCCACGAGAGAAGCTGATAGTGCGAGATGTCACAATGTGCAGAATTTCATAAGTATGGATACCTGCAGCAAAATCTCCCTTTACTCATTAGCTACAGCACCGCCACGTGCTTAGGTGTAAACCCATCATCGACGAGGAAGTAGAATTCCCATGATGCTCTTTGTCCAATCCAAACCTCCCCCTAGAATGAGAATGGGTCAGCCTCTTCTGAAGGGCCAGGCAAAAGTGGATTCTGTTAAGAAAGTGGGGACCAAGAAGTCTTTGACAGCTATCTCAAAGACAAAGTTCTAATGACCTCTCAGGGTCAGAGGAGAGGGCTTGCCATCGCTCAGCTGAGGAGGAAGCAATTCTAGCCATCCACTCTGTTAATGTCTCAGCCTGAGAAACTGCTTTGTTCTCTACAGACTCTAGGAGATCTACAGCTTCACTGAACCACTTTCTCTTGTTAATGCTCTGCGATACAGCACCTTGCCCATGGCTCTGAAAAACATAGGCCCATCGCTGTGAAAAGTGGCAGACCCTTTACTTCAGATAAAAAATGGGACTGTGGGGGTTAAAAGTTTTGACTCTTGACAGACTAGCACCCCAGGGACTGACATATACCGGGACTGTATTATTAGAACATCACAGGATAATAGTAGATGAGCCAACCTCTCCCGGTTGCTATGGCGAGGAGTTTTTAAGGCTTTCATTTATGAGAAATAGTGATCATTAGCAGCTCTTTGTTTTTAAAATAGAGATTCTTGCAAAATTGCCAGGGCTCTCCTGGAAGAGGTGATTGGCACATAACTGCAGTGAGAATTTGGGGTGAGTCCTAAAGCAAAGGGAACAGGCAGAATGCTTGTGGGGAGCCTGGTTCTTGTTTCTCCTTTTTAAGGCAGGCCAGGGTAAGTGAAGATCTCTAGACGGGGAGTCACATGACCAAAGTCTCCACTAGTTTTAGCTCAGCATTTACTTTTTGTATACCCTGGGGCAAATGACAGTACCACTTTGTAACTTGGATGCTCCTTGGTGGAATTATTAGGTCAGGCCAGATCGTCTGAGAAGGTCTTGAAATTTTTATGATTTTCTGACTGCGTATCTCCTCTTGCCAATTTGTGATGCTGTGGTGGCTGCCTAAGGGAGCAATCCCATTTCCACTTCCACCCTCCCTACACACACACACACACACACACACACACACACACACACACACACGCACAGAGAGAGAGAGAGACATACACACATACACAAAGACACACACACACAGACACACACACATACACAAAGACACACATGCACACACACATGCACACACATGCACACACGCTTCAAACAGCAAGCCCCGTAGGCAGCACCCCGTCACGAGATGTGAAGGGCTGTTGAGTGTGTGCATTGCAGTCACCTTTCATTCCTCTTGTTGAGTACCTCAGAGCTACCTCAAGTGTGCTCTCAGACAGTGTCGTACAACTATGTGATCTATACCAACAAAGGTATTCTACATCACAGTCTAGTGCGTAGTCCCTTGCACACATGCACAGTGCGTTCTAGGTGCTAGCGATACTACTGCTCAGGACCAAACAGGCAAACTCCAGGATCTCCTGGAGATTTAAAGGCAGAGAGACAGTGAACAGAAGGAGTGCTGTAGGATATGTATGCACCTCTATCTAATCGTACCATATATAAAATATGTAATTAGGAAGTGATAACTTCCATGGAGGGGAATAAGCCCTAGAGGTGAAGAAGGAAGGCAAGAGCCTCTGAACCGCGAAATACATGGTCAAGGGAGACTTTTTCTGAGAAGGTGGCACTTGAAGATGAGCGAACCGTTGTGCAAGCTGTGGAGGAAGAGCCATACCAGGCACGGAGCCGCAGGCACTGAGGATCATGGGAGAATACATCTGAGGTATTGCGGGACCAGAAACAACGCCAGCGGTATGGGTACAGGGTGATGGGACTAAGCCAGACAGGGTCAAATCAGAGCTGGTCTCACAGGCATTTGGTTTCTACATTGAGCGTGACATTTCTGAAGGGGACTGCTGTGGCGGGACTTAGGCTTTAACAGACCAACACGCATGCATGTGCGTGCATACATGCATACATGCGTGTGTCCACAACCTTGGAAATAATTTTATAGTGCAAAAAAAAATGTTCTGTTGTTGGTTTTCCTACAGTATTAATAATCACTCATTTAAAAACTGTTAGGTGCTGACAAAGGAGGGATCGGTTTTCTGTAAGAGCCTAGCCCCTGCTAGGTCAGCAACCACAGCAGAAGGCCACACAGCCAAGAATATTTAGGCAGCACAGATTGACCTTGATAGAGTGAAAAAGGCGAAAGGTTGTGGAAGGGAAGAGGGTAGATCTGGGGTGGGGATGGTGAATATGGCCGAAGCTCATTGTATAGCATCCTCAAAGAATTAATAAAAATTACTTTAAGGCCTACGAGTTGATGTCATAATCTACTACAGGGTGGTAGCTGGCATTTTAGAAACATCATGAACTGGCCCCGAACCCCAACCATGTAGCTGAAGTTTGCTTGCTTGGGGTAGAGTGTGGTATATGTGGCATATGGAAACCTCATGATCATATGAGTTTTCACAGCACATTTGTTTATATTTAAACTCATTACACTAAATAACATTATTGGGCTGTCATTTAAAGTTTTCATCTTTTTCTAAATGTTTGGTAGGCTTTTGTTTCCAGTTCATATTTTAAGTCACTTTTTTTTTTTTATGTGAAGCATTTTTACATAATCTAACATAAAGAGAAACATTTCGCTTTAGTGGGGATCACATCCTACCCTATCTGCTGCATTACTCTGAAACGAATCTCAGGCCTGGCAATACTGTATCTGTAAATATTCAGTTGGTAACAGAGAAAAGCATGTGTTGGTGGGGGAGGGGGAGGTGAAGAAGTGGAGAAGGGAGGAAGAGAGGAGAGAGAGAGAGACAGACAGACAGAGACAGAGTCTCACACACACAGAAAGGATGCCTAATTATTATTATTGTAACTTGTGTGCACACAAAAAGTATGGCCAGCGATGTCTTTATTCGTTTGCCTGTCATGGGAAGCAGGTAACCTTTGCAGAGGGAAGCTGTGGCGTTTTTTTACCCCTCTGGTTCTGGAGACAGTGTTTCTTGATGCTTCCTTGGAATAAATGTTTTCCCACCTCACCCCCAACTACATCAGTTCACTCCTCTCCCTCTTTGTACTTTTGTTTATGCTCAGATACAACTTCCTGTCCTATGGCTCTTGAGTAATCAGGAAGGCTCCGATCTTATTCATCTTTGTAGCGCCCGGTGACTTAAGGTGGTTCCTGGCACCCAGATGTCCTCACACTTTTGTTAATGCCTTGCTTCCTGTCCTGTGTGGACGTTGGAGGAGCCTCTCCCTTGGCCTCCTGGCCCAGCACTTCCTTTTGGCCATATGTTGCAACATTAGCTGACGTTTCTAGGAAACCTCATCTCTCCTAGGATGGGGCGGCCTTCTTAATTGGCATTGCGTGTGACAGGCGCCTCCAAGTTTATCTTTGCTCTTAAAGCATTCTTCTTTTCTATTCCATGATCGTATCTGTCCAGCATTCAGGAGGATTCATCTTGTATCTGCCCCATTCACCGCAAACAGAGTCTTGGCCAGAGACTAACTTGGTAGGTTTACATTGTTAAAAACATGGTCACATCTGAGTATGTTTGGTAGTTATAATTTCAGGGAGAGATAAATAAATCCTGTGGTTGAGTATATGCTATGTGCTAGGTTGCTACCGACTATCCCTCATTTACTTGGGTTAATTTCTCAAATATTTCAGCTGTAAAAATTATCAGGAAGGTGGCAAGACCCGGATCTTATCCTCACCAACTTTTCTTTCCTATTCCTTTCTTCTTTCTCTCTTTCACAAATATTGAGAACATGGTTGCTGCCAGCCTTGCTTGACCCTAGAGACAAAAAGAAACATGTAGTGGTATACTTTTAACTGCTTATTCAGAGTGTTTCCAGTTGACTGTTGACTCTCCGAAGGCAGGGACCCTGGGATCACCAGCTACTAACAGAAAAACTACTACATCATAAGCTCTTAAAAAATTTTTTTAATGAGAGAATGAATGAATGAATGAATGAATGAATGAAGACATTAACTTCACTGAAAAGGTTTACAGTCCAGACTGAGAGTGAAAGGGGACTTTGCCCACACTACACAGAACTTAAGAAATTATCAACAGTCATAACTACTGATGGTTCAAAGTTGGCTGAGTTTCTGTGGCTTCTATGTTTTCTGTATCCTCCATAGATGTCAGCAGACACTTTACCTGGAGACTCTTACACATGGTGGCACATGTGTGGCCCCCAGGCTGAGGGCACACAGGCTTAAAGGGGAAGCTAGCCACTTCCTCTACTTTCCCTGGCAGAGGTACTTATTCTGGTTAGATAGGATACTCCCACTTTCTCATTGTCTGGGCTTCTGTAAATGTCACAGTTTTGAGAAGCCACCCAGAGGTCTGGATTAAGGTTTTTTTGTTTTTTTTTTTCCTGGAATGACTTGTGAGACCCTACCATAAAGAATGCTTTGTTAAAATCAGCATACACCTCTCTCTCCTAAGGTTTTTCCTTCCTCTGTGCAATTCAATGTTTATGTTGTGCCAGGAGACATTTCCTTATGATTAAATGGGAATTAAAAGTACTTGTTGCGGGGCTAGAGAGTTGGCTCAGAGGTCAAGAGCACTTGCTATGGAGAAGACCCAGGCTCGATTCCCAGCACCCACTTGGTGGCTCACAACCATCAGTAACTCCAGTCCCAGGAAATCTGACACACTCTTCTGACCTTAGAAGACACCAGGCACACATGTGGTGAACATATATACCTATAGGCATGCCATTCCTGGGCAAGGGTGTGCTTGGGTGCGAAGCTATGTGTTTTGTATGCATGTTCACGTGCATGCATCTCTGCGGCATCAAACAGAGGATTCCATTCCTGGGTGAAATAAATCTTCAAATGACCATAGTCCACGGGGAAAAGTTTTAGGTACTATCTTTTTTTTTTTGCTTTTAAATAACCCATTCCTCTTTTTAAAAATGATATACTTCGAATATGACACAGTTGAGAGTGGAAATAGTATTGTTGGACATTTTAGTAGTTACACACAATCTCATTATCTAAACCAATTCTTTCTCTTAAATCCTCAGGTGTGATTTGTAACTAAGCCTAAGTAGTTTGTTTGTTTTTTTTTTAAACACGCAATGACTGACGAGATCCAGCCGAAAGCCTCAGAGTGGGAGCTATTTTGTGAGATAGATCTTTCTTCTCCCTCCTCTCTCTAATATACATTTTGGCCTCTAAAGGAGTCCTTGTAGATTCCCTTAAAATAAAATTTTTAAAAAATCCAGAGAAAGAGGAAATTACAATTAATAACCTTAAAATTCCAATTAAATCTCTCAAATAGTGATTAATTTCCAGAGACACAGAGACTCCGCAGTGTAGCTGGGAGAAAGGAAAAGACAATTAGGATTGGGGAAATTGGTGGAAGACTCATGGGTGGGTGGAAATCCCACCAGGAATGAGATAATTGATGAGCTTGGCACCCTGCCAAGAGCCCTCCCCACACCCAACACGTGTCCATTTTAAAACTGACTGACCACATCTCCTAAAAACTGTCTTTTGTCTCATTGTGGAAATCTTCAGCTCTATTGTGAAATTACATTTCTTTTTTTTTTTTTGCTACCTCTTCATTTATCTCTGGCAACGATTTGTCCCCACCCCCACCCCCCCACCCCCACCTCTGTCTGTGTTTACAGTGTGCTTGGGCTCTCCTCTTCCCTAGCAGTAGGCATCTCTGGAGCAAGGTTAGGTGTGTGTTGGTGTAAGAGAGGTGATGCTTCTGAGACTGTTAATGTAGTTTAGCACTCACAAAGACTGACTGTTGTATCAAGTTTCCTTCTGTAAAGGCAAAATTAATACAGTTTTTAAAAATTCAAATGATTAAGAATTGGTGAAATTGTTATGAAGGGAAATCACTGTGTTCTATACTCATGAAGATAATACATGCTGCTGCTTGCATTGTGATAGATTTTGAGTCCCAAGCAATTGAGTACCAGGTTGTGTGTGAAGCCTGCAGTTCTAATTGCATAGTAATGAAGCCAGTGTACAACTTCTGCAGTAGCATGACTTTGATGTCCTTTAACTTAACTGTCCTTATTCGGAGTAAATGTCTCTGGAGAATAAGGACTAACCATCATGTTTAAATAGATGGAGCAGTACACAGAAGAAATACAAACAAACTGGCCATTCGTGGTCAGCTGTAAACCTTAACTTCCAGAGGATTTGTCCAGCTATACTGACCTAGAAACTGAATAAGCAGTTTGGAAAGTCTGGTTTGTGCGTATAATTATTTTTTATGTCATCTCAGGCTGTGCCTTGCAAAGAGCAAACCACAGTAGTTATCTGACCTAGTGCGCGGCCTTTCTCCCAACACTAATTGCAGAGGACTCAGCACATTTTTAACTAGCAGTGCGTGCATAGTGCATTCCTTCCCAGATAGCCCTGTCTATCTGGAAACTACTCACGTGGCCTTTATTAGTCCTCCATATAAATGGAAAATGAACCTTACCTTGTGAACTCTGTTAACACCCGTAGTCTGGAAAGGCCAAGGGAACACACACACCCTTGGCTCTGGTGATGTCTGAGACAGCCTTGAAAGTTGTGGTATATCAGATCTCTTAATTAAAAGTAGAAGCTTAATCTTCCAGATGAAAGGGTCTCAACAATGCTTTTTATTTGAGTATAAATATTTAGTTGGGAGGTCGATTACAGGATGTGTCCCAAAGTCCTTTGGGTTTACTGTTTTTAATCCTGGCTCTTCCTTAGTTGCTTGGAGCAAATAAGCGATTTCCTTCTCAGTATGTGCATGCTTCTAAGGATGCCCAAATAGACGATGTGGGTGTGATAACGTGTCATCTCAGCACCTCCCCCTGGGCACCAGGCTGGACCGTGAGGGCTTAGTGGAGTGGGAAGGAAGGCCTCTGATCACGGAGGTGGACTTCTCTTCCTGGAGACAGGAAAGCAGTTTAATCAGGGGTACCTTTGGTGGCTTATCATGCCGCTGGGTGGGATCTGTAATCAGAAGCCATTAGCTTTGTTTAAAAGATGGAATTGCCTGGTAGAGTTCAGATATTAATAAAAAAAAAAAAAGGAGTTAGTTGAGTTTTAACTCTTTCATCTTGCATAAAAAAAGACAGCTTAAAGAAATTTACTGTAATTAATTACAATAATTACTTACAGAAATTTATTGTAATTAATTGTAAACTCTGAAGGACCCAGGAAGAGTTTAGTTTCATTTGGGATTGTGACCGTCTCTCCTCTCATTCCCAGCCCTCACCCGTGGCCCCTCAGTGACATAGGCCTAACAGCTCACACACTGGGAAGCACTGCAGCCAGAACAGAGAGCTTCAGATTCACTGAGAGACCCTGTCTCAAAAGCTAAGGTGGAGAATGACAGAGGAAGACACACAATGTCCTATGGCCTCTGAACACACACACACACACACACACACACACACACGCTTACCTCACACAAAAAAGAAAAATGTGAATAATGAAATTGAAAAATATGATTAACTAACTGACACAGTTGACAAATAGAGAGTAATACACCCAACCACTGATTCTTTTAAAATACGAGTGAGTCATTTTAAGTGCTTATGGGACATTTAACAAAATTGAATATATTTTGGCCAGAAAGTATGTCTGAGTAAATGTCAAGGGATTGGAATCATTATATGTTCTGACCAGCATAAAACTGAATTAGGGCTAAGTAGCACAAATATCACTGAGAAATTTCCAAATACTTGGAAATTAAGCTTGCCACTTCAAAATAACCCATATTGGAGACATTGCCATGCAACAGAAAAGTGTTTCAAGATGAAGAACCAAGTTTATGAAGATGCAGCATGTGCAAATGGTGAGCTGGATCAGCTCTCAGAGGGAAATTCACACTTTAAATGTATATAATAGCAAAAATGTTGAAATTTCTGCTGGAATTTCCAACTCAAGAAACCAGAAAATAATCGGCAAATTAAATCCTGAATCATGGTTCATGAAAGCACTATAGCCTTGGCCACATTCCAGGTCTAACAACTCTTAGGATCTCCTAAAACTTAGATCTCCTAAAACCTGGGTGCGGGCCAGGTCAGGAGGCAGCTGCAGATCAGGGAACAAGGCTGCAAAGCTATCAGCAGAAATCAAAGAAAGAGGAAAAAAAATACACAAATTTAAAATGTGAAAAAAATAAAACCCAGTGTGGTTTCTGGAAAGTGTTAATATGATTGGTAAAGGCTTAGTACACCAGTCAGGGAAAATACAGGAGAAGGACAAATTAGGACATCAGGGGAGATGAGGGAGTCACTACTACAGGTAATACAGAAGCTGAGAAAGTATAAGGGGTTATTATTATAGCTTCATATCCACAAACTGGAGAACTTAGAACAACCAATTTCTTTAAAACCTGGCTTATAAAAATGTACCTGAAGAAAGCACAAACTGTACATTAATTTATCATCAAATATTTAAAGAAGAGAAACAAGTTAACACCTTCTCAGAAAATAAATCCCAAACCCAAACTGCTTTAGTAACAAGTTTTTCAAAATAGTTAAGGTAGAAATCATTCTAGTCTTACATCAAGACTTTTAGAGAACAGTCAAAATGGAACATTTCTTAGCTCATTATACAAGATACATATAAACCCTTCGAAACAAAAACTACCAAATGTCTCAAAAGAAATGAAAATATTATTTCAATAAATGGAGTCATATTGTCATTACCAATGGAAAGGATTGTGAAAATGAGACTTCCAATGTGTTGTATAGTGTTCATGCAGTTCCAACCTAAGGCAGTTTCTTTTCTTGAAAATTATAATTTTTTTTCCAAATTCTAAACAGAAATGCAAAGAGCGATGCACAATGAGGCATTATTAACAATTTAAAGAGAATTTACTCTTCCAGCTACCAAGACTTACTATAATGCGCCAGTCACTAAGATGGTATGGTGTTGGTTAAGGGTACGTGAATAGGTCAAAGAGAGAAGAGTGTAGAAGTAATTGATACAGACATGTGTACCTGACAAAGTGCCTTGCATCTAGAATACACAGATCCTACAACAACAACGGGTAAAATGCACTCAACCCAATTAAAATTGGGGTGAGATTCAGCAAAATTCTTGAACCATCCTTCAAAGAAGAGGTTATCACAATTTCCGAGCAACACATAGAAGATGTTTAATGTCATCGGTCTTGAGGGAAATGAAAATCATTATAATATATGCTACCTCCAACCAGAGTGACTGGAATTAAACAGATTGACAGCATCAAGCGCTTATTCCTGTTGGTTGTCCCAACTGAAGAATGGTCTCCACCTTCTCTCCCTTTTTGGTTGGAACTCTCTGTGGTCACAGTCCCTCACCTCCATTGCTTTAGTCTTACTTTCTACCGACAGCATCACCCCACCACCCCAGGCAGCTACCCCGATCACCTCCAGCCCCGGCATCTGAAACATGCAGACATAAAATCTCACATTGCAAATAATTTCTACTTTGTTGAATGCTCACATGGTTTATTTCTAAATCCCTGCATTGCTTAAAAAGAAATCATACGGCATGCCCACACACACAGGTCTAAAGGCCCTTGGGTCATGTCTGTCTTGCTAACTGCATGACTGTAGTCATGAGCTTTTGTCTCAGTAGAAAGTGCCTTTGAGAATATGGAAATTATCTCCTCTCTGTTTATCAAAACTGGTATTGTGAGGCACAATTGAAATGACCCGGAACAACTAGCTTGCACAGGAATTAAGAGTTAATAAAGTGCTCTCAGGCTCAGAGTTGGTAAAGTGCTGTTCAAATGTTTTCACGTGAGGAAGCACGGGATGATCTTATTGTCATATGCTGCGCTGTGAGGGAGCCGCCAGTAAGGCGGCTTCTAAGTACAGTCTTCTCTTCTTGGCTTCAGTAGAGAGGGATGGAGAGAATGATTCACAATGAGCAAAACACGTATTGTCTTCTGGAGACTCGAAAATAGGGATCAGGGCAGGTTTCCATTTGGGAGAATTTATTTGGGGTTTTGGAAATAATTTGAGATGCTGATCCCCTCTGTTGGCTGTTGGTAGCCGGCTTCTGTTGCAGCTTCCATTTGCAAGCACAGCAAGATTGCAGTTAGTTGCAGGGAGTTGCAAAAGCCAGGAACCTCGGCCCCCTTCCAGATGCCTTAGAGATTAACAGCGGACAAAATGTGGCTGGTAACTTCCTTCCTGAGTGCCATCACACGCATCATAGATTAGCTAAATTAATCCAAAAATTTTTCCAAATCAAGGTGACTGCGGGAAACAGGTGGCACGAGCGTGTACTCCAGAACTGAGAGGACAAAGCGGGAGGCCCTCTGTTTCAAGGCCAGCCTGGGCTCCTTGGCAAGACCTTATCTCAAAATAAACAAATAAATAAATATAAATACATTCGGAAGATTACTAAAATAATGGACAAAACATATGCTGCTAAACCTGGATGTGATAAATCAGAAAGAAAAAAAAAAACAAAACAGCTGTCCTGTTGGCAAAATTTATTGGAAAGTATTTGTTTGGGTTCATGCCTACTTGAGGGTTAAGCAAAGAGGAATGAAACTTTACAAAGTGATTTAAGTTCCCAGATCAGTCCACTAAACTACCTTAAACTACCCCCAACCCTGACTGCCTTTGCAAAGCAACTGGACTCTCCACAACTTCAGTGCCTGTCTTCATTTCCTAACCTGTTTTCCAGGATGTGTGAAGTCTGGTCCAGTAGCAGACCAAAGCTGGTCCACCCTGCTGCACATCCAAAGTACAGAGGACCATGCCAGTCCCTCTTGTGAGCTCTTCCAGATCCATAGAGAGGATTTACCATTAGTCTCTATCCCTTCACTGTCCAGCAAGATGGAGACTTACCTACCTCCCAGGAGGGGGTAGGGCAGTTCTGATCACGGATAGGGTGTCAAATTCGCTTAGCTCTCTTGTGGCTTAAATGTTATTCTGAGCCATGTTCTATAAGCTGTGAGATTAGGTCTTTATTAATAAAATTCCCTAAATGGTGTTTGCCATGTGTCATGCTACTTGAAAAGATACACAGAGTAGAATTAAATGAACAAGGAAGATTACTTACATTATAATTAAGAACGTTGTATGAGAATAAAATATAAATTTGTAGGAGTTTCCTGGGCTGTTGAGGAGCCATATTAAATCACTTTTGTTTTTCTCAAAAAAAAAAAAAAATTCTAAGACATAAATTCTCTGTGAGGGAAAGACACAGAACAATGAGCTGTCTTTCCTTGATTGAGTGCCTGTAGAGTTCCAAAGCTTTGAAAATGAAAGGAAATTTAACATTTTAAAATTCTCTCTCAGAAATCTACTATTACGAATGGGGAAAAAAAAATGAGCTAAAGTATTTGGAATGTTTGAAAACTCCCATGATGTAAGTTTGCTAGGTGAGTCTGGGGAGAGATTTGCCAAGGTGGGTGGTTTGAAACGGATGATGGGTTTTTTATTTTCTAGTTAGTGGAAAAGCAGCTCATTGAATAGGATTCTTTTTGTTTTGTTTTGTTTTTTTGTTTTTTTTTTTTTTTGAGACAGGGTTTCTCTGTTGTAACCCTGGCTGTCCTGGAACTCGCTCTGTAGACCAGGCTGGCCTCGAACTCACAGAGATCCATCTCCCTCTGCCTCCCGAGTGCTGGGATTAAAGGCATGCCCCCCCACCCGGTTGAATATGATTCTTAAAATAAAAAATAGATTGAAATTCCTGGGAGGAAGGTGGCTTCTGTCTGAGACTGTCTTGAGCCTTACATAGCTTCATCTTATTTCTTACCTTGGGCGATAACCTGTAACAGGACCTCGAAGCTGAGTATTTTAAGATCCTTGTTTACATCCTTGGTCTCCCTTCCTTCCCTTTTTACTTAAAACATTTTTTTTAGACTATGTGGCTCATATAGGCCACAAGTTCACTACGTAGCCAAGGCTGGCCTCCAAGTCAAATGATTCATGTTTCGATTTTCATATTTTCCGACTGGGAATTGCTTTCCTAACTCAGTAACCTTTCTGCTTTGGGTCACGCTCAGTCCGCTGCTTTCATCCTTCACTCCATGGTGGTGGATGCCATCGATGGGTCTGTTCTGTGAGGAGCCCTGTCGTCTGCTGTTCAGCAGTGCTTCTCCTTCTCTGGTGACATCACTCTTTACTTATGGGGTCTGCCTTTTCCCTTACTGAGTCCCTTACTGAGCTGAGTTTGCAGCTTCTGGGAGTGACTTGTGGCAGGAGCTATGTGGACTAGACCTCCCAAAGACATGTGACTCCATTGGCACCATCAGCCATTTGGTCTGGATTTTGCTCCCTAGGTTATAGCTGGAGACGTCATTCATCGGAACCTGAGATAGCACGTCCCCATGGAGACAGAGCTCAGACAGCAAATGGAGTCCTGATTCTTATCTCCCCCTGAAGCAGGTCACTTAAGTTTTACTCATGGTTGTTTGGATACACCAGCTTTTCTTTTTCGTCTTTTGTCAAAAATAGTTAGAACCAGGGCTTCTGACATGGGTCACTTGCAACAGAAATATCTGTAAGTGACATAGAGACCATCCCTCTTTCCTTGTTTATTACCATGAATTACATAATCCATGTTGCAAAACTTTCATGTACTAGAGTCTATTAGGCATATTGCAGTACAAAAGATTTCAAACTAGGTGAGTGGAAGACTTCTCCCCTTCATTACTTCAAGCTATGGTATCTCAAAGTTATTGCTTCTAATGCATAGAAAAGGGGCCTAAACACACATACCACACACACGTGCGCCACATTCAACACATACACAACACAGATACAGAATATACATGCAACACGCACACACATACTCAGAGTTGCGTGGGTACACGCACACCGCTCTGTATCTATGCACCTGCAGGATCAATGAACCATAGATTGTTAAATAGTCAGAAAAAAGTTTGCATCTGTTCTTAATACATACAGACCTTTTCCCATTCGTATTTCCTGTGAAACATAGCATAAGAACTATTAGCATGGCATTTACATTGCATTCAATATTACAAGTAAATTAGATGATTTAAAGTATCTGAGAAGATATGCACAAGTTATATTAGAATAGCATGCCCTTTTGTATAAGGAACTTGAGCATCCAGAGACTTCAGTATTCGCAGGGTGCTCTGGAGCCAATCTCTCATGTATTCTGCAGGATGACTGCACATGCACATGCACACAGGCATATTTATGTGTGTGTGTGTGTGTATAGGTAATACTTGTATTTGCGTGTATGTTACATCTTGAAATTACTCAGGTCAATGGTATTGAATGTATTTTATTCCTTTGTGTTTAAAAAAGCTCAATAGCCTTTTTCCTGGGTAATGTCAGAAAATAAATACACCAGGGCAGGGAAACTGGTGTGTGACCAAAGTCCAAGAAGATTTGACTGGGGGCACAGTGATAAAAGGGGAGTTGTTTGTCTGCTCTGACCAGGGCTCAAGAAGGCCAGTCCACCCACCAGCCTCAGGGCAGGGTGCCAAGCGGTGCATTTCTGGCATGGCAGCCCCATCTCCTTCCTGGACTCTCACCTCTCTCACCCACTCCTCCTTCCGCTCCCACTCACTTCAGATTTGGCCTCATTTCCCAGCACAGTGATGTGCACTCCCCTGTTGGCCCAGGAACTCCAGGATGGAGGAACTCCAGGATGGAGTTAATTTCCGGCTTTAACCCTCAGTACTCCCTGGGATGTGGTTTGCCTGGCTCTGCCCCGCTCACCTGGTGTGACCATCTGTTGTCCACTTCTGACCTCCCTGGCCCAGGGTGATGGCTCAGTCTTCTTTACAGGATTGGGGCAAGAAGAAGAAGAAGGTTGGGCAGGATGTAAGAGAGAGGACAGTGGTAGTATCATCTCACTTGTCTTTACCTTATCTAAAAATACTTCCCACTGGCAGGCAAGATGAAGAAGGCAGCATATGGCATACGCCGCCAAGCGCACCAGATTGTAATGTTATACACTTGAATTACAAAGTCTGGATATTACAGCCATAAACATATGTAAACATTTTTCTGTTTTGCTAAGAAGTAAAAAAAATTGCCAATAATGCATTATTCAGATGAATTGATCATAATGATTATGAATTTTATTCTTAAACTGGATTGACAGAATGCCCCCAACTCCAGTGACATACCTAACTCAGCCATGATGGGGTATGATGGTATTTTTCATTGGTCCGATTGTTATTAGGTGTTACTGTTGTGCTTCATACATTACGATTCTAGAACTGGAAGGAACCCTTAGATAAGGAATTAGAATATTCTGGCTTACTGGCCAAGACCAACCTGCCACCTATTGTGAGTTCATTGCTATCGGACCCCAGCCAGGCCCATCGACACAACCTAACGTAGCTGCTTCCTAACGACACTGGAGGAGCTGAGTAGGGAAACAGGGTGACATACGCCCCCCCAAGTCTGCAGCACTTACCTGACTCTGCAGAAAACCTTTGCCAGTTTTGCTTGTAGACTCTGATCCGTTGACTTAGAATTCTTGTATTTCTGTGGCCTCAGAAAAGTGTTGTGTCTATTGAGATGCTATTTCTAGGATTGGACAGTGAATTAGCTTTCTCTCTGTGTTTTTATAACATAGTGTACACCCAGCCTCTCTTCCTTTTACAGTAAAGGTAACCTATTGTCTCAGCTGCCCATTGAAAGCTCTGTATACATTGAGCATATACATATACACCTACTAAGTGTCCTAGCATGCGTCCCTTTTCTCTCACACAGGAAGTATCTGTCCTTGTGAACATCTCCAAATCCCGAATTTTAAAATATTTATACAATTTTATTTTTAAATTTCTTCTTTATTATTTAAAATATATGTGTATACGTCTGGGGGATCCATGCACATGAGTGCATGTGTCCTTGGGGTACATAAGATAGCTGTCTGTTCCCTTGGAGCTAGACTTACAAGTAGCTATGAGTTGCCTGACACGTGTGCTAGGAATGGAAGCCAGATCCTCTGCACGAACAGTGCATGCTCTTAACACTAAGCCATCCCTCCACCCCCTTGAAATATTTTTTTTGTGACTTAACTACAAAGCCTTTTCCATGGCCTGTAACGGCATCTATCTCTTTGCTCTTAGCGCTGGATGCTGTGGTTGGTTAATATCGATCGTGTAAAGTGCACGCAGGTGAACAGTCATCAGTTTGCATCTCAGAACGTCAAGCTTGTGATGTGAGGCCTGTAAACGTTTTTATTATACTCATCCCGCTTTGCATACTGGGGACAGCAAAGTTACCTGGTGGATGGCTGAAGCCAGGAACTAGTAAACCTTTTACTCCAGCGCTGCTCGCTGCCAAGTACAGTGTGATGGGCCGGGCTGGAGGGCTGTGACAGCTCAAACGAGCTCCATCACGTGTGTCAGGCCTGGTACTGTGCTTACGGTGGGTAAAAATGTGTATATGCAGTTTAACTTCAGCTCGAGGTTGATCTCTCCCTCTGTCTCTCTCTCTGTGTCTCTCTCTGTCTCTGTCTCTCCTGTCTCTGTGCCTCTGTCTCTCTGCCTCTCTGTCTCTGTATCTCCTGTCTCTGTCTCTGTCTCTGTCTGTCTCTGTCTCTCTCTCTCTCTCTCTCTGTGTCTCTCTCTCTGTCTCTCTGCCTCTCTGTCTCTGTCTCTCCTGTCTCTGTCTCTCTTTCTCTCTCTCTGTCTCTGTCTCTCCTGTCTCTGTCTCTGTCTGTCTCTGTCTCTCTCTCTCTGTGTCTCTCTCTCTGTCTCTCTGCCTCTCTGTCTCTGTCTCTCCTGTCTCTGTCTCTCTTTCTCTCTCTCTGTCTCTGTCTCTCCTGTCTCTGTCTCTGTCTCTGTCTGTCTCTGTCTCTCTCTCTCTCTGTGTCTCTCTCTCTGTCTCTCTGCCTCTTTGTCTCTGTCTCTCCTGTCTCTGTCTCTTTTTCTCTCTCTCTGTCTCTGTCTCTCCTGTCTCTGTCTCTGTCTCTGTCTCTCTCTCTGTGTCTCTCTCTCTGTCTCTCTGCCTCTCTGTCTCTGTCTCTCCTGTCTCTGTCTCTCTTTCTCTCTCTCTGTCTCTGTCTCTCTGCCTCTCTCTCTCTCTCTCTCTCTCTCTCTCTCTCTCTCTCTCTCTCACACACACACACACACACACACAGCCAGTGGGACTTTGGGACTTTGGTCCTTGGTGCACTAAATTAATGTCACTGAACTCTGCAGCTACAGCAAACAGGTTATGTGTTAGCAAAAGAAGAGAATGGCAGCATGGTTAAGTCAGCAGAACTCACCACCAGGAGGAGGAAACGTGTGTGGGTTTGAAGAGGCCGGTGTCCAAGCATGTCTTGCGTATATACTGAGGACAATGTTACCTTTACAGCTCTGTATTACACACGGCAGGCACATCTCCACAGTCTGCATTGTGCTGTTGGTTGCTCCTGATCTACCAAGTGTAGATTCACTTTGATTTTAGAGAACACCTCAATACTGATCTCTTCTTGCTCTTTCCTCATCAACATTTCTGTTAAAGTGATTGTTTTTCCAGTGATTAATGAAAAGTATTAAGTAAAAGAAACAAAGGAATGCATTCAAATCAACATTTTTATTCTCAGCAGAGAACAAAGACGGCTAGGGGCACGGCCATGAGACTGTGAGACGAGGGTGCAGTACTTTTCGGGAGCGGATTCTCTCTGGCTTATTTTCCAGCCTTTCGGTGCCTCCTTCGGGACCCAATTATGCTTCTGATACCGTCGCTAGAGTGTTTATGTTTATGGCTGCAGTGTGTAAGGGTGACATCCTAATGTTCTCCTTCCGGTTCCATAGAATGTTCCTTTGCTGGTCTGTTAGTCTGCTCACTTTCAGCATCACACACAATAGCTGTCCAACGTGGACAGACCACCCCACGGAGGCTGTCTGTGCTGTCTTCAGGATGCTGCCCGCGTCTTTATGTTTATCACTAGCAACGCTAGAGGAATCATCAGTCGCTTGAAGCGTAAACCACTGGAAGCATCACATCGCACGGACAGCAGTGCCCCATCTCCACCCCCACCCCGGAGCCTGGACCCAGTGATCCTGTGGATTGTGTGAGGGAGCAGAGACGGTGCTGGGATTGCGAGACCCTGGCTGCAGTTGAGAGGCCAGCGAGGAAATCCATCATCTGATTTCTCAACGGGCGTGCAAACCTGGGACAGTTTGAGAGGACATCATTAGGAGACAATAGATTCAGGAACTGGCTGTCATTTTTAGAGTCAGGATTTGAGTGAAAGGGGATTTTAAAATAGGAACTTCACTTTTCATACTAGTCTTCCTGTCAATTGTACTGAAAAAAAATATTTTTTATATTTTTCTCTAAGCGTTTCTCTTCTTATCAGATATCAGATTTCTTTTCATCTTTTCTTTCCAGAGCCAGGAAGCCCAACTCCCAGAATCACTGCTGCTTCTGCCTTTAAGAAAAATATTCTCTCCCTCTCTCTCCTCCCCCCCCACTCTCTCTTTCCTCTCCCGTAGAATTACATTCAACAGATGTAATTACCACATTCAGGAGGCAGTCATTCTTACATTTTCGTGAGGTTCAGTTCATTCTCGTAGCTTCAAAGCTGAAGCTGGTGTTTATCTCCTCCTCGGAACAGAGGCATCTCTTTCTTCAGCGATGGGGTCTGGCGGAGGCCACCCTTTCCATCCGAGCTGATGGCGTGTCCCCTCCGTGTGCGCGCACATATTTCAGAGTTGTTGGATGCTCAGGGGATGCAGGATGCCATTAAATTTTGCAGGCTTCTTTCTGAACTATCATTTATACTTCCCATGAAAACTTCCGTTATTTTTATGGCAGACGTTATTTTAAAGGAACAGCGGTGACGTGACTTTTTGTGGGTTATTTCCATGGAATTGTTTTCTCATGTCTCTAATAGAACCCAGTTTTCCTTAGCGTTTCTTCTTATGTCTTATCTTACTTTTCTTTAGCCTTCGGTGGAGCTTGAATGGCTACTTTGTTTCTACCAATTTTTCTTACATTTGTTTATTCAGTTAATGCATTTCTGGGGGTTTCTACCAAAGAACAAATTTAACACAGGTTCAGTGCCTATTTTCCAGAGGTTTGAGTTTGACCTGTTTATGTTTAACCCTGTTTTGCCACCAAAGTAGTCATATGACCTGCACAGAAATTAAGTCTCTTTGTTCTTTTTTTTTTTTCCCCCTATAAAATGCCAGTAAAAATATCACCGAACTCCTCAGATTGATGCATGGTTAAATGAGTTAAATCATAGGACCTGCTTCGAGTTGAGTCTGAAGTGTGGAAATTGCTCAACAAGGTGGCTCTCATCCTTGTCTGCGTTGTTGTGTTTTGAAGAGCTGGGACTGTGTCAAAACAGCTTATCTTCAAAATCGCTTATAAAATCTCTCAGTAGAAGAAGGCACTTAAGGAATCTGTTAAGTATTTGTGGCAGTCAGTATAGTGCTCCCCAAGATTCCCACATCTAATCTCTGGACGCTGTGGCTACATTGCCGAGTGGCAGTGGGGCCTCCAATTGGCCGATTTGTTGCTGTCAGCAGACCACGGGATGGAAAGGCTGATTTGCATCTTCCTGGACCCAAGGTATTCACTTAAAGTCCTTGACATGTGGGCGAAGAAGATAGGAAAGTCTGAGTCGGAGTGATTCAGAGTGAGCGGGTCATTCATTACCGGCCTTGAAACAGAACCCCTACTTATGGAATACGGACAACCTTAAGAGACTGGACAGGAAAAGCTTGCTTTCTTAGAACTTCTAGAAGGAGTAAAAGTCCTGCCAGTATCTTGGATTCAGCCCATGGAGAGCCATTTCAAGCTGTGCCCTCCAGAATGGCCAGATAATAAATGTGAGTTATATTAAGCAACAAAGCATGTGGTAATTAGTTAGAGCAGCAGTAGGAGGTTAGTACAGTGACAAGCCGACTGAATGAAAAGATTGATTGAGATCGTGATAACAGAGAACGATAGGTTCCATTATGCTAACAAATCACAATAAGGAGCTACTTCTTAAAGCACTTAGGTCTGTATCTTCCTTTCAGATTCACCCCCTTGCAATAGCTCACCCTCATCATCATAAAGTCTCTCATAGTATTTAATGAGGCTCACACACCTCACTGAAGCCCTCCACTGACCTCTGGTTTTACCTTTATACCTGCGTGGGACTTGGCAAAGCTCAGAAAAATTCTCACCATGAGTGTAGGGAGCAACCTTGACTGAAATCTAAGCTGCAAAAGGCTCCGGGAACATTCATCAGTGGGACAAGGTAATTTAGAGATTTGGACTTTGTTCAGTCCAAATGAAACTTTTACTTCCCGTGTCTTAGTCTTCTGTGGCAGTGCTGTTCCTAAGTCATGTGACTCTTCTGTCTCTGTGTTGTCAGTTGGAGGGGGGAATTCCTCATAACATTTGTGAGTTGAGGGCTAATGTGATATTAGCAGTCGCCTTTACTGTGTCTTAGTCCCAATAGGGCTCCCAGAGCTTCATCAAAACAGGGAATGCTAACATTTAGTGTAGGAGGAAGTGGGCTGTTTAGTAGTGTGATAAGTTCTAGCCCATGGTCAAATACCAGGCCCAGAATAGTAGAGTTGAGGGGTGCTAATGCCAAAGACCCTTGAGTTCCTTCAGCCTCGTGGAGCCTACAGTCCCTCCCTGGTCTTTGTTGAAAAGCAGATGCCCTTTGAGGCACACATGTTAGACACTGGACATTTCTCCTGTGTAGGCTTATCTAATACTGCCCGAAGGATGAGCTTTTGCTGAAGAAGGAATGCAGCTCAGAAGTTCAACAAGAGCCCAAAGGGAGGGAGGATTTCTGTGAAGGAAGGAAGGATCCTGTGAGTGTCATCCTATGAATGTCATGGGGCTAGCAATAAACAGCAGCTGTCATCTTGGCCTTCTTCTCTACTGGATCCAGACTGTACCCAGCAAGCTCCCCTAATGAGGATACAGGGGAACATGGTTACAAGAGATCAGTGCAGACCTGATTAGAAACCCATCTTTGGTATCAAATTTCTAATCTCCATCTTAATGCATGCACCAGGGGTGAGAGTGTGCCGGAGTGTCCCTTCATGGCGCTCACTGTAACTGTAGATTTATGTCTTTGCTCATTGTCACTACATGAATTGAGAGTTCACGCAGATTTACTAGCTTCCCCCTTAGGCACATCCTTACACAGAGTTGGCTAATGGACTGTATTTAAAAGTGAGGTGAGAGATATGTGTTTATTTCTTGCTTGGTAACAAGCCACCACAATCTGATATAGCTGAACACAGCACACATGATCTGTTTTACAGTTCTGGAAGATTAGAATTCAAATGTAGATCATCATGACTGTGATCCTTTTGGAGGTGCTAGGGGAGAACCTTTTTCCTCACATTGCCCAGCTTTTAAAGCTCTTTTCCCTCTTCCCATCTCCTCTCTTAGATCCTCTTGCCTTCTGCCTATAAGGACTTGTAATTCCCTTAAGCCTGTCCAGACAATTCAGGATAATCTTCCATCTCAAGGGTCTTAGTCACATCTGTATATGCCCTGTGCCACCTGGGGTGACATATTCAGTGATTTCAAGATCAGGATGTGATGCTCCTTGGAGCCATTATTCTATCTATTACACCAACACACACTAAGTAGTTTCTTTTATAAAGGTCCTAAAGCCAAGACCCCAGTCTCACCCTGTTCTGGAGGCAGATAAGCCTTCATCGCCCCAAGGTGACTCATTTTCTACTATGATGTATATAACAGAAAATGTTCAATGTGATTAGAATTAGCAGTACCTTATCTCACCCTTGGCTCGGTAGGGAAGGGTGCTGGGAAACAGATTTCTCATCTCTGGGCCTTGCCTTTGCAGGTCTATACATTCCTCCTAAGATTCCTGATTGTTTCAACAACCCATCTTCCCATTGCCTATTAAAGTGAGCCTCCCAGCACCGCCTTTTCAGATGAACACGATGCTTTTTAGCATTCATGTGTCTAAAACTGTTCTGACCATTTCAAATTTCTGTTCTCACAGTTAAGAGTCGTCACAAAACTTAATTGTTTCCCCAGATAGCTTCAAAGGACCGGTTAAAAAGATAAAGTGGGGAGGAAGTGTCTCAGAAACTTTCCTGGGCTCCTTCCCACACTGTATCTCCTCTCCCGGCCAATGCCAAGAGGAAGGAACTCAGGATACAAGGGTGAGCCCGGAGGCAGGAGAAATGCTCTGAGCCAGAGCTTGAGCAATGACGCCAGAGACCCCAGGGCCAGCCAAGCGGAGCTTCTCAAGCCAGAGAGGCGAAAGATGCAAAGGGGAGATGAAGAGGTGGAAGAGGGGTTGGATAACTTGAACAGAGTGGGAAGATTCTAGTAACGTTCTAGCTTCAGCATGCTTTGTACATGTGTCTAAGGGGCCAGGGCACGCTATAACAGATGCCAGACTGACAGTTCCTGCTGCATACCATCCTGTTACATGGTCCTATGAGCTTCTGTCACCCCGTTGTTTGGATCCCTGCCACGAGCTCACGCTTGGACACCTACCCCTTTGTAAAATTGAAGTTTAAACCTACTGTGTCTATCACGTTCCAGTTTCATGTTTTCAGGCAGAATGCTAATTTTTTTATTTCATGGCAATGCTCTTAAAGTACAAAAGCTACAGAGAAGATACACTCATCCATGTATTTATTGATAATCAGTGATATGCCAGTGATATTTCCAGGCACCGAGAAAATGGTAGCTCATGAGGCACAGAAGGTAGCATCTTTGAGAAGCCTGCACTCACAGAGGCCAGTAGTGGTGCATGCCTTTAGTCCCAGCACTAGGGAAGGAGAGGCAGGAGGATCTCTGAGTTTGAGGCCAGCCTGGTCTACAGAGTGAGCTCCAGTAGCCTGCACACTGACTGAGAGCAATAGACAATAAACAAGAGTAGATAAAGAAGGGTTGGGGAGATGGATCTATACCTAAGAGCACTTGTTAGATTCAGGCTCAGTTCCCAGCACCCACAGGGTGGCTCACAACCATCTGCAATTCCAGATCCAGAGGACTGACCTGATGCCCTCTTCCGACTTCCACAGGAACTGCACATACACACGTGCAAGCAAAACACCTGCACACATGACATAAGTAAATCTTAAAAAATAAGTAAATAAAGGAGACTCTTAAAAATAGGATAGATATATATAATGATTCTAATGTAAACCATCTTTCGTAGGTTTTGTTTTGAGTATTTGGTTCCCAGCTGTGGCACTATTTAAACAGCTGTTAGAGCCTTCAGGAATCGGGGCCTGGCTCTCCGGCATAGGTCACTAGGAGAGTGTCTTTGAGGATCTTACCTGCTTCTTGTTGGTTCAATCTCTGGTTCTGAGGTGACTGGCCACCAACATTTGTTTCCACACCTTCCTGGCCATGAAGCAATGAAATTCCTCCGAAACTGTGAACCAAAGTAAACCTTTCCTCCATTCATGGATACAGTCACAACAATGAGGAACGTAATGACTCCAAATGGGTCTATCCAATATTAGGAAGCATTGAATTTGAGGATGATGGGTGAGGGAATTCCTGATATGGGGGCTTCTTCATAAAGCCTAAAGGAAATGACAGAACTAGTTAGTATATATCAGGCAGAAAGAAGAGCCCAGCTCAGGGGAATAAAACCAAGATTCTGAAGTGGAAGCATGCCCTGAGTGTTTGAAGAAGACGGCTGGTGTGGCTGAGGATTGGCGCAGCAGCAGATGAAGCTGACGTGTGTAGTGGAGAGGAGTCCTTAGGTCAGGGGACATCTTGAAGGCCCTGGCAATGGGTGCAGTCACTAAGTAATGGGAACTCACCTGAGCATACTAAGCTAATGATGTGACCTGACCTATTTTCATAGAACCATCCTGGGCTGGGTATTGAGAACAGAGGACCTGGCAGAATTAGGGACATCTGCTAGGAGGCTATGCCAACACCCCAGGAGGTAAACATTGGCTCTGACCAGAGAGATGGCAGATGGCTGGTAAGGTGAGGTTGGGTTCTGAGGCTACTTTGAAGGCAGAGGTAGAACTGGAATCATTAGACACGGGGTAAGACAGTGTGGAGCCAAAGGGACTTCAAAGTTGCTAGAGAATGAGCGATTGAAAGCACCATTACTTGAGATGGAAACAGTGGCAGGAGGAGCAGATTTGGAGGGCCTCATCAACACCTTGGTTTTGAGATGTTCAGTTTAACATACTCACTAGGCATGCCAAGTAGGATCCTGAATACATGGGTCTAAAAGTAGGAAAAGAAGTCCTGTCTGGGAATCTAAATTTGCATACACACACAAAAAAAGCTGTCAACTCTGGCATCCACTGTAATGCTTCTTAAAGCCATCTCTTCTAGACTTCACTTGGCATTGCCTTTGCAGCACTTCCCAACCTTGGTCTAAGTAGCAAAGGACTTGCAAGAGTCTGTTGTTTATCTGGGAGTGTAGCCCGGCGGTAGAACTCGGACTAGCACCTAGATGAGGTCCAATCCTAGCACCACGAAAGGGGTGAGGGTGATTTTGGCCTCCAGGTCTGGCCTGTGTCCTCCTGTCCCCATCTCCTCAGACCACAGCTTGTGTTCTCCTGCCAGTCCTTGGCTTTTGCAAACCCAACAGCAAAGCCTGGGGGTGGGGTGCATTTGAATGAAGTAGGACAGGTAGTGAGCTGCAGAACACACATTCTATTCCCTCCAGGCACATTCATCCAAAAGGGATTCCCCTTCGTCTTCTCAAAGTTAACTCAGAAAGTTTTCTAGTGCTGAATCTTCTCATCCTTAAACCATTGGTAGCCAATCCAAACATTTTTAAGGCCATCATGTAGGCCAAACAAAATATAGTCGGGGCCTTTATCCCTTACACAGGCAGCCCGCCTGCAACCACTGATTATCTTGTTGGCATGGCAAGCTTGGTTGCATTTGAGGTTTGGCCCCTGCACAACGCCTCTTGGATTTTCCATCTTGGTTTCCTCCAGTGCAGACTGAGGGCATGAACAACTTCCCTACTGAGAGGTTCCTGAAGGACATTATACAGTGGGCTTGGCTCCCAAAGTCTCTTTCTCTGAAAAGATGAGCCCCTTACCTCAGACCCTCAGGGAATGTGGTGTACCGGGCTCCTTCTCCCTCCTCTTCCCATTATACCCCACTTCATAGGCAGAATAAGTATTGATCTCATCTCTTAGTTACCTAAGAGACAGGTAGGGGCAACTGAATCAGCAGCCCTCTCTCTCTCTCTCTCTCTCTCTCTTTCTCTCTCTGGTAAATGCCTGATGGTGAGAAAGATTGCAAAATAGTAGCTGAGCAACAATTTGAGTGTAAAAGCAAGTCTCAGGGCAGGTATAAGGAACCATATTTTAGTAAAATTATGTATTGAGCATCTGCTAGGTGCCAATTATTTTACTGTGTGCTTTGTGCACAGAGAAGGATGAAATGTAGTCTACTTCTAAAAGATTCACAGCCTTGGAGAGGAGACTATTATAACCGTAAACAAATTATAGCAGTGTGAAAGGACTTCAGCAGAGGGGAAGGGAGGAGGGGGAAGGAGGGGGAGGGGAGAGGGAGAAAAAGAGGAGAAACGGAGGAGGGGTGCGGCGGGGGGGGAGACAATGACGACGACGGGGGGGGGGGGGGCACGGGACTTCAGTGGTAGAATGTGTGTGCTTTGAGTGCATGAGGCCCAGGATTGGATCCCCAGCCAACAAAAAAAAAGCGAAGCCTTTCGGAGTGGATAGCTGAGCCAAGGTTTGAAAATGAAGTGTTGTTTTCTGAGAGGAAGAGCATGCTGAGAACATGGAGAAGTTGGGGACCTCTGTAGTTACTGCAGAAGCTTCCAGTGAGAGAAGAAGCACAAAATTGGAGGAAAGGGACACTGGAAGGGACTTCCTGGGGGTGCTTGCCCTAGAAAAAGAAAGAAGCCTATCTGTAACCTGAACTCAGGAGGTTCAGGCAGGAGGACCAGAGTTCACGGCCAACCTCTGAGCTGCCCTGAGCAAGTTCAAGGACAGCGTGAGATCCACTGGACCCTGACTCAGAAATAAAATTAAAAACAAAACAAAACAACAACAACAACAAAAAACAGGATGAATTTACCAACCCTCCAGGCTATGCAGGAAGTAGAATCCAAAATTCCCACGTTTGGTGCTGATGCTCTTGCCAATATATCCTTTCAATCTCAAATTACATAATTTAAGTAAGGCTGAAGTTAATTGCAGTTCATCATGATTACGGAGCTATTTATAAGTACCGAAGTACACCCAAGTCAAGCTAGGACCAGTCACCATCTAACCGATCTGAACACTGAGTGCCTCTCTTTTTAAAAAGAAACTACCTTGTGAAACAGTATCCTGGATTGTTCTATTGTTCGCGCGGAGGAGGGAACTTCCTGGGTATTTTTTTTCCTTTCATTTTTATTTAGTGGTTTCTAAACTGAAGGAAACACTAAATGGTACTTAATTTTAAGTCGATTGGCTACCACATTATTTTCTTTCCCCACACCCAAGTTCCTCCTTCCCTGCCGTCATCTTAAGTGATGTGTTTACTTATTTATGCTCTCCCGCTCTCACTGCCCAGTGTGGGACTTCCCTTTCTCCTTCTATTGTAATTTTGATATAGAGCAGAAAGTGTTAGGAAGAGAAGCTGGCGCAGAAAGCCAAGGCGCTGTGCTCCCTTACTGTCTGGGGATCATGAAGGAGGCCGTTTGTCTCCCACACAGAGCCACAGAGCGATGGTCTATGAGCTATTCTTGGAGTGGCTGAATCCTCCCTTTGCCCTATTAGATGTATTTCACAGAAGCTTTTCTGTATTAAAACTCCAAGGTGAAGGTGCTAGGGCTGTTTAACCTCCAGGAACAGAGACTCCTGTGGGCAGGGACTGTTGAGGCTGGTCAGGCTGGCTCTGGACTGGCTAGGAAAGAATTCTGGGTCTCAGGCTGTGCCACCTGTGACTTTCCGCCGTTCATGAGAACAGTACTGAATCTTTGTCTAGACCTCCGAGCCTCTCTCGCTCTGACACCGTACTACTCCACAGGTCACTTTTACAGATGCCTGCACACTGGCCAGGGCAGATGACCCAAAGGTTCTAGAACGTGCTCCTCACTGTCCCACCTCCAGCTTAGTAATCTGTGCATGTAGTGCTTTCTGCATTCTTCTCTTCTCTGCTTATTAATATCCTTCTTTCTTTTAGACACAGAATATCACAGAACTTCTCGTAAGGGGCCGGTATAACTTTAGACTCACTGCAGTTGTCAGATCGTCCCCTGTTTGTAAGTTCATGATGGGTAGGACCTGTGTTTCATGCCTCTCCTGTGCTTTGCGATGTATAATCAAGCTAACCGAATGCACTAAACATGTCTTTAAAGAGGAGAAAAAATGCCAGAACAGCGAGAGAAACATAATGGCAAAGAGACTTATTGAGGTAAGTACATACTTTATACTTGTTGACTTTGGGCGAAGTACAATGTTGGATACTTAATGCGGGTCAGTAAGTAGGGTGTTATCTTCACAGAGCTAGGGCAAGTCAGTAATAATAACAACCAAAATTGCTAGAATGTTGCACTTATTTTACTGTTGTCCTTCATCCTATTTTTCCATATATTATACATTCTTAGGACAGTTCTTCAAGGCACTGTCCCTATTTACCGATCGTAAAGCTTAGTGCTGAGAATTTGAGGAAATTGTCTATAGCAACACAGCTGGCGTGCTGACGCTCGGCTTAGACTCTGAGGGACTTCCAGGAGTGGCAAACCCTCTCTGGTAGAGCACGAGGCACACTGGCAGCACTGAGCTTCCTTCTGCTTTCTCCATTTCATGCATCTGCTCGCTCTTCGAGCTGCTCGGAGAGCTTCTCGTTCCCATCTCTCAGCTTCTGGAAGTGCTTCCTGTGTTTCAAGCGTGAAGTCTTCTGCTTGAAGGCCTTGTTGCTCTCAATTGGGCACTCATATACAACATGAACATTTCAACACCAATCAACTTTCCTTCCCTCTGGGTGCTTCTAGGGAGAGGTAAAAACATGCAATAAAAAGAGACTATGGAATTCTGTTGTCCATGGAGTGTCTGGCAAGGGCCGGGTAACACAGAGAAAGAGTCCCAGTGTAGAACAACTTCTCCCTGTTTTATAGGCAAGGCTGTGGTGACACCCACTATGAGGTCATTGTCTGGGGTTTATGTTGCACAGAGAATGACTTCTTGTCTGAAGCACGAGATTCCTAGAGGGTTTTTTTTTCTTTTCTTTTCTTTTGTCCTGTATCTCCTGATCCTTGTCCACACGGTTCTGGGGGAGGGGAGGGGACAGTAGCAAGGAGTGAAGAGGGTCTCAGAGAAGACTTACTCCCCTTAGTTAGTAGACAAAATGGGCCTCTGGAAGGGTGTTGCAGCCTTGTGCCTCTGTGTTTCCAGAGTGGAGAGTCAAGGTCAGGACATAACTGGCGTAGTTTCTACTCACTGATTTATTAGTAGGTTGCTGAGTTTGGCGCATGTCAGCGGCCATGGGAAGCTGCTTGCAGATGCTGTGGATGCAATGATACCTAAGGCACAGATGAGGATGAACAGTGCTCCCATCGACTGAAGGATGTAACGGTCCATTCCGGCTACTCTAGAACACCCTAGCTCAGGCGGCCTCCCAACACCAGACATTAGGTCAAGGCACTGGCTGATGTGGTGTCTGATGACAGCTTGTCTTCTTATTTTAACCTCCTATGGTAAAAGGGATGAAGGATTTCTCTGGGGTCCTTTTAATAGAAGTATTCATTTCATTCATGAGGGCTCCACTCCGTGACCTAATCACTTCCTAGTACAGCACGCCAGGGCCGTAGCACAAGGACGTTAGCAAGGACACAGAGCTCAGTCTACAACAGTCAAGTGTCATGTGTCATGTGTGGGTGATGACTAAGTTATATGTCAAGTGTTGTTAGAGACTAAAGGAAGGTAAACTTTGGCACTCCAGGAGTGTTCCAGAACATTCCGTGGAAGTGGTGATGTCTTTGCTGAACTTGACAGATGAATGATCTTCTGGCAGGCTGAGGGAGAGATGGCCACTCTCAAGGAGGGGTCAACAGGCTCAGAGGCCTGAACAGACAATGACCTTATCACTGGCGTGGGAGTCCAGGTGGATGACACACTCAGAACCACACATTTCAGGTTATTTTCCTTTTAAAATATTGCTGATGCCATTCAATATTACAGCTAGTGCAAGAAGCCAGAACAGGCCTTTCCTCCCCCCTGTGCAAACTGCACATGCTCTGTAGAGGCTTCCCTTTCCCTCTTCATCATTTGCTTCCCAACCTTCTCCACCAAAGCAAGGCACCGCACGTTTTGCCAAACTTCTACCCATGTCAGACTCCAGAAGGCTCAAGGCTACCGTGGCCCATAGCTGTAGACCCCCTGCACAGAGAGCACCCTGACACCCTAGCATTATCTAGGGTCTGTGCCTGGGCCCAGAAGAGCAGGGGCTCTTTTGGTTTTCCTCCCTGTAAGATTACCAGCCCCTGGGGTGTAGAAGAGAAAAGACAGGAAAAAGCTTAGCATGCCTTGTGGTGCATCAGAGGAGCCAACCTCCTTAATCTAGCTCTGACCTCCTTCATATGAGTCGGAGGCCACGGGCACAGGAGAGTGAACCCTGTTCTATTGTTTCCCCGCTAGCCTTCCCTTCCCATGGCTTTGCTTCCCAACTAAAAACAACACGAAACAAAAGTCAAACTAGCCAAACATCCTCTGCGTTCCTCAGCCTCAGTGGTCAAGGGTTAGAGTTCTGTTTTCTAGAGAGCTTTGTTTTGATAGGAAAAGCATTGTTACACGGGAGCTCCGTGCTCATTGCCTTGGTTAGGTGGAGATTGGAGAGCAGATGCAGAGATTGGCAGTGAGGTGGATCGGTGGCTGGGGGTGGGGGCAGGGTGGGAATCCTGAGGTTGCAGAGAGCCTGCTCATAGCAGTCAGAAAAAACAAAACAAAAAGTCTTTGGATCTGACTCTGTTGGAGATGACTGGAGGAGGTCTTTCCAGGCAGCTGAAGGGCAAGATCAGGGAATCTGGAGAGGAACTACTGTGATATGCAAGGGTCCCAGTTCCTAAAGGACATTCCTGGAAGGTACTGCCTCCTGGACCAGGGAACTGAGCCCTAAACTGGCTGCCTGGAACTCTGGACCTCAAAGTCAGACCTGCATTCATCCTGCTTCTGGCTCACTAGCCAGGTCTCCAGCCGTGTCCTCGGCCTTCATTTCTTCTGGTGCTGGGGCCCTGGTTTAGCCCCTGCACCTCACGCTGACCCCTTTGCAGGCAATGGTGACTTTCCTGTCTGAAATCTCTCCCACTGGGCTTGCCTTTTGGACCACTATTAGATTGTTTTCCCTGAAAGATGGTTCCTTTACCACAGAGGACCTTCCATGGTTCTCATACCTTTTTTTTTTTTTTTTTTTTGTGGAGACAGGGTTTCTCTGTTGTAACTGTGGCTGGCCTTGAATTCACTCCCCAGCCTCTGCCTCCTGAGCGCTAGGATTAAAGGCGTGAGCCACCACTGCCTGACTTGGTTCTCACACTCTTAACCCTGGTTTTTCAGGTCTCCGACCATCTGCCTAGCCTATCCTGTGCTCTGGATCTTGCCTGTGGATTCCTTTCTTCGATAGACCCCCCTCCCCCGACAGCTGATTCCTCAGAAGAATATACTGGGGAGCTTTCTAAACATATAACCCCTCGTTCCACGCTGGGTTGGGGGATTATAGTAAATTGGTAGCCAGACCCTGAATACATAGTGTTTTAAACTCTGGTCACATGACAGCATATGAGACAGGACTGTAACCTCCTGTCATCACATTCTTCTTTTGTCCAGATTCCAGATCATGTGCAGTTTCCTCCTAGAGGGAGCATGAGATTCGAGCAATCAAGTGTCTTTTCTCGGGGGTTTGGGTTCGCTCTGTGGTCAAGTACTTGCCTAGCACACAGACGCCCTCAGTTCAACCTCTAGTATGGCAAAAAAAAGACACAAGCAAACAAAAAGATTTCTTCTTCTGCCCCCCGGGATGCAGCATAGTCCCTGGGCCTTGGTGCTAGTCTGTCTTTCATTTTTTCTGCTTACTGTAAGTTCCTCGAATGTAGACAGCACATTTTACTTGCCAGCGTCTATTCTGTAGCTTCCAGCAAGTCAGTGATGCCTAACAGCCAGTTCAGTGTGGAGGATGTTCTTCAGACAGTCCAATAAGATATTCTGATGTTACATCTACTTTTGTGATCTTTTAAAGATATGAGGAAAATGAAAACAGGAAATACATCTCAACAAAATGTAAACGTTGATTCCAGCTTTTAAAAAATTTAGAAATGCAAAGGTAAACAAGTGTGGGACTGTCCGAAAGCTAGAATGTCAACAAACAAGTGTCATTTTTAGTTGTAAAATAGTTTACTATTTAGACTCCTGCCTGGCTTGCGGTTACCTCTGTAGTCCCGACACCTTACTGACCTAACCTTGATTCACATGAGGGTCAGGATTTTAGTGCCCATCTCTCTGAGGTTGTTTTCTCCACCGGAAAGTCCAGCTGGCTCAGACTGCTGTTAACAGTTACAATAGTAAGTCAGTTTCAGGGATGGCTCCATACCAGGAGTTAGCCGCTTAAAACACCTTTGCCGATACATTCCCATCTTAAATATCCTCTTATCTGCATTGCAAAAAAATGAAATTATATATCCATTACCAAAATGAGATAGGAGATTTATTGGATCAGAAACGCTTTCTTTCTAATCCTTAAATGGCCACAGGTTCCTCTTTGATAAGCCTGTAAGAGAATTAACATTCCTCTTGATCGTGAAATGTTGAGATAGGAGATTAATCTACTTATGCTGTATCAATGTGTGAGGGGTGCCCATCTCAAGCAGGAAATGCTGTCAGAGAGTTCAGCCCAGAAATGTACAGAGGCAGGAGTCCCTGAACTTCTTTACAGTTTATATTCTTCAGTTGTTTATGAACTGTGGGGAGGAATGACAACATGGAATAAAAATACTAAAATCTGTAGATATTGGTTATGCATTTACTACGCAAAATGCTTCATAAGCACTTGAGATTTAAAGTAAAATACCTTCCTCTTTTAATATTACTTGTTAAGTAATATTAATGGCGATGTACCTAGGAGGCACCCAGCGTGCTGAATACCGAACAAATGATAAGTAGCATTTTTAGGGAGACCTGTTTTAAGGGACATATACACACAACTTCAGAGAGAACGAGTTAAAGCAATATCTCACAGATAATGTCTGAGAGGTTTCCTGCTTCCCTACACTGTGTTCAAAGATTCAAACGAAGGAGGATGTGTTTGCACACGTTCACTCTGAACCTGTGAGTGTTTATTTTCGATGATGAGAGTGAAGTCAAAATTGCAACTAGTTAGGTATTCATCATAGAAACAGAATCTGATTATATACCACTCAAGGTAATATAAGACTCGATGCAGGGCACTATTTTAAATACTCAAACAATTAAAACCGGGATGATTCATTGGCTCAGACAATGAAAAGCTATAGGTTTCTGAATATGCGTTTCAATTTTATATCGCTCTCTGTCACCTTGCATATTATCAACAAGGAAGCAGATCAGACACGTCATCCTTAAGCTCTGAACAGTTACAGAAAGGTAGGTGAAGTAAAGGCTTTGCTAGGTGCTGAGGTGAGCGCCCCTAGGCTCATGCCCCTCCAGAACCTCAGAATGTGATCTTAGTTGGCAAAATGTCTCAACAGATGTAATTAGTGAAGCTGATATGATGCTGAGTTAGAATAGGCTCCAAGTCCAGTCTGACTAGAGCCATTCTAAGAAGAGAAGACATATAGAAAAACACACAGGACAGAAGGCTATTGACTGTGGAGGTGAACTGGGGGGCTGATCCCACTAGCCAGGTGGCACTATGAGGTGTCAACTAATAGAAGCAGGATGTGACCATAGAGACTTCAGAGGGAGTATGGCCCACCTGATACCTTGATGGTGGACTCTAGCTTTCAGAACTTCAAGAGAATAATGTTGTTGTCATGGCAGCCCAGGAAACCATTGCAACAGCTTATCAGAGATGAATCTTTATGTATTGAGGCACCATTTCCTAAACTTGCAGTGGGCACGATCAGCCTACCACAGCCGAGTGCATGGTAGTGCAAGCGCTCGAAACACACAGATGGTTTGGGTAGGGAAACCCTAGTTACTACAGCTCTGTCCAGACACATAAATGCTGTCTCATGAGGATGCTGTTTCCCGTGATGGAGAAGAAGGGACAAAGGGCAGGAGTGACACAAGGCTGCCTTTAGTCCATGTAATAGAAACCAACTCCCAGTAGCTTAGTAAAATAGGATTTACTAGAGAGATGCCCACGTAAGCTACCTGATTGTCCATCCAGGGTTGGTGGCACAGAATCCCCGGGACCTTTCCCTTTTCTGTTCCTCTGTTCTTACCTGATGCCTTCATCCTGGTCACCTGAAAGTAGCCAACTTCCTTCTAGGCTTCTCATATGTTTCTTCCAGTAAAAGAAGCAAGGAGAGGTCAGTGTGGCTGACATTAAGGACACAAAACTTTCCCAGAATTCCTTAGCACATACTTCATGATTCTTACTGGAAAGATTTGGAGCATGTGACCAATGAGTGGCTGGGGAAATGTAGCTTTGAGGTGAGTTTAGGGGTCTTCTGAACAAAATAGATTTTCTATTTGCAAAAGAAAGGTATCATAAGCCTGGTCTAAATACTTAGAAGTATGTCCCGCAAAAGAGATTTCCAAACTAGTGGTAAATTGGACTAGCAACCCCCCACCCTACCCTCTAGGGAAGGTATTATATTGGAGGCAGGTTCTAGACCCAGCCATGTAGATATGAATTCCAGTTCTAAGCTTTACAGAGAGATGTATAGGATCTTGCTAATAAGCAAGTCACTCATCCTTTCTCCCTTGGTTGCTTTATTGATAAGATAGGGATGATATCAGTTGGTTTAAAAATCACCTGAATTAAATAGCTCAAGTGTTAGCTATAGTCACCTCTCAGTGGCCACAAGGAACTTATTTTAGGACACTTTGCCCCAAATCCAGATGTTCAAATCCCTTATATAAAGTTGCATAGTACTTGTATACAGTCAACATACATCTTCCGTGTACTCTAAATTGCCTCCAGATGACTCATAAGACCTGATGCAAGTAAATAATTGTCATACCAAATGATTTAAGGAACAATGGCAAGGACAAGATGTCTGAGTATCTTTAGTAAAAAATGCAAATGTTTTTCCAAGAAAAAAGTTTTTTTTTTCTGATACGTGATTGGTTGAGGCCATGGACTTGGAGCCCACAGAGGGCTGAGTAGTGTTTGGCTCTAGTCAGTACTAATGAATGGAGATACGTAGCTATGACTTTTTCCCTTTGATGGGAGTGTGTGTGACACATTCACGTGGTGGCTCGGAGCCCTTTAGGAGATCCGAGTTCAGGGAATGAACCTATGAGACCGAATAGTGCGGCAAGAACCTAAGGCAGGCTCGAAATAACAGAAAGTCGTCGTTTCTCAATGTGAACACTGAAGCCTATGGAAGGTCGGAGGCAGGGGCATTTTATTCTGATCTTTCAAGCCCAAGATCATCTGTCTAGCCTCTTCTGGACTCTGAACCTTTCCTGAAAGTCCTCTCACCTATAAGGTACATTAAGGGGGAAAGAATGAAGGTACAATGGTAAGATTCAGTATCAATCAGTGTCACTGCCACAGGCGGTAGAAGTTTAAGCAGAAAAGAGTTCCATTAGGGGCCTTGAAGAACCAGGATGTTCAGCAACGAATCCCTTGATACCACACTCATGTTTCACATTGATTTATTGGGGACCAATCATAGGACCCCCTGTCATGGCTGTGCCAGACAAATCACATATACCATCTCCGTAAGAGCCACCCCCCAAACACACACACACACACACACACACACAATCATTGACTCACATGTCCTTCAAAAGCATGCCTGCTTTTCAGAGCTCAGTTTACTTTTAGACTTATCTCTGCAAAGGGAACCTGGGAAATGTAGTTTTAGGCTTTCTGCTTCTACAGTACAGGCAGATTGACCTAAAGGACATTCCTGAGTGTGCTTAGCCAGTAAATATTGCCAGCACAGAATCCATTCTGAACAACTGTGTGAAGTTATTCTAGGAAGCCGTCTTGCAGGTCGCAGTGTGGGAAGGCCACTGGGAGGAGGCACAGGAGGAAGCCGTTAACATAGAGCAAGAGCCTACAGAGCAGGCGCCAAGGCAGGGAATGAGGAATAGGGGAGAGGAGGGTTAGAAGGGACCCCTAGCTGTGCACAGGTAGGCTGTGTGCTGAGAATATCTCCTTCTGCAGTCCCCCTTTGCTTGGTAGGGGCCCGGTTTCAGAAAGAAGGATGACTTAGGTAGTGTCTCACAGCTCAATTCAGCCCCATCCTGGAGAGAAAAGTTGTCAAAAGCGGGGCTGCTGTGGCAGTTGCAGTGTGCTACATGCCGCCTCTCCTGCATTGCCTCCCACCCGGCCCTAAGGCTTCAGGAGTGGGAAGAAGCAGTCCCGAGACAAGGGGAAGGACTACCTGGGACGGTGAAGCTCTTTCCATCAAATCATCAGGGCAAGAGGGAGAGGCCAAAAAACTTCCGGAAAAGAAAAATTTCGGTGCTGTTTTTGTTTCTCTTTCCTTCCATCTTTCTTTTTGGTTTAAGTTTGTGTTTTGTAGACTGAGTGAAACAGAAGGACAACCAAGCGAGTTGAAGCAGATCTCTCAGATACCTAAGATGGCAAGCCCAGGGTATTCAACTTCAGAAGGATCTTCACGCAGCAGAGAAAGCAGCCAGGATCTGTCCCCACCCCTGCCTTTTATACGTTCGTTTTCAGTAAGCAACTGTGGAGAATTTGACTGATTTACTGACATTATTTCTTTTTTGCAGGCTGCACTCCTCTTAGCTCTTTACTCTGGTATATCTTGGGTAAAGAATCTCAAATGCAACCCGTGGCATGCAAAAGCCATTCTCTAGAAAACAAATTCAGTTTAATGCCATTAAATGCAATTAGAAGTTACCAAGCCTCTTACAGGAACTCTCTTTCAAAGGCAACCTAATCCAATTTACTCCTCCTTTGGTATTTAGGTTCCTGATAGCCAGAGCAAACCAGACATTTCTCAGATATGCCTGATATCTGATATCAGTTATCAGTTTTGCCTGATAACAGGTGACTACTTCATTCTTGAGTGTTTCTCCTTAGCTTCTCTGTGTGATGATACAACGAACTGCAACCTCTGGGTGATAATTGGTGCTGTGCAGTGATATACTGTTACATCATAATCTTAACTTCAATTCCAGGGGCGTGTCTCACGTCTGGGCAGAGTGCCCTCCAGCCCCGGAGGGTTTCTTGGTCTATCTTGGTGTCACCCAGTCAAATGATAAACCGAGAATGCTTCACCTCTGCTGGGGCTGCAGCTTCACGCCTCATTCCCATTTGTTTTTTCGGCTTATTTTTTTTTACTGAAAAAAAATTTTTTAGAAGAGGAATTGCACATGATTATTCAAAAGGAAAAAGCAAAGCATTTCCCATTCTTTCAACTTAACAGCAATTATAGCATTTTAATTTTCCTTTGTGGTTCTGAATGCCTGGAACATCGTATACCCATAGGCAACACACCAAAATTCTGATTTCATCTCACACAAAGATGGTGGAAGATGAAGAGGAAGAACTTTCATTTCTATGCTCTTCCAGAAGCTCAAGGCATTATTTCAAACTAATTATTATTTTTGATAATGTCTTGTTGAAGAGTATTCATTTACATGGCAGGGTTCTCCAACAGCCACACAGCCCCTAATAGGAAGAGTCTTAGCTTCAAAGCCCTCTGGCTACTAGAAAAACAAAGCCAAGTCAGAACACATGATACTTTCTTGGAGACTTAAGCCAACTCCAAAACTATGTGTCCTCCTTGAGCACCTGGGCCAGAGCATGGGTTTCCTTCAGAGCCATTGCCAGTAAAGGCAAGAGCTGTCAGCTGACCCTGCCACTGAAAGCCCACTTCACTTTCTAGGGCTGCTTGGCTAAAACTTGGACTCCTAAGCTTTGTTTTCTTTGAACCCATCTTCTTTGACTTGAGTACCAAGGGTGACCTTACCAAAGACAATGCCAGAGTCTCTAAAGGTAGCCCGTTCCCTTAGTAGTATGCTGCTGTGGTGGCTCAGCAAGGAAGACATGGAGGCATTTTCATAGGTGCATGCCCTGCTAGACCTCAGTAGAGGGAACTACTATCCTTGCCATGCCATACTGGACAGTGGAACCCTGAGCGTCTGAACTCAGGTGTTTTTGTTTTTGTTTTTAAATTAATTAAGAACTCCTCAAATGTTCTACTGATAGCACGTGCAGATCATGAGCAATCAAACATCCCCCACATAAAGGCAACACCTGCAGACAATACAAAACGTCAAGTCCTAGGCAGCCCCTCACCCAACAGTGCACAAAACAGTTATTTTATACATAACTAAAAATTAACTTTTCCAACACATCCCACACCTACCTTCCATTGGCTTGATCGCACATTGATGTGATGTGATATGCTGTGTGCCCAGATCACGGCTTCATGGCTTGCTGTGTGGTCTCCAGTACAGCACGTATAGGACTGAGCTATATACAAGTCCCAGTCCGGTCCAGTGGCCTTCGTTCTTTCATATCTCAGAGGCAGCATTTCTGCCCCACCCTGCCCCATGCCTCATACCACCTGTCCCAGCTCTTGTTAACTTCCACCATCTCCTCATCGCTTGCTTCCCACTCTTCCCACAACCTTTCACCTGAGAGTTAGCAATCAACTGTGGTACCTGGAGTATTAGAACTGATGAGACTCTTTGGAATCCAACCAGAGTGTCTTTTTTTTTTATACAAACAAAGAAGTATAGCTCCAGAAAGTTGAAATAAATTTCTTATCTATACCAGCTGGCCCAGAGTGAGGCCAAGCGTCCTCAGCCCTGTGCTCTGTTGCCCACCTCGTGGTGAGCCGGCCCACTGTCTCTATCTTTACCTCTTCCGTGCACATTGACTTGCAACTCTTCTATAATCTCTCTCTTCTGCTCTTTCATTCACATACTAATTGTGGCTCTACTATGCAGGATGACTGACTACACAACTGACTGTTCATGCTGTATCTCTTGCTATTGTAGGAGAGGCTAAGGTGGCAGGAAGAAATGGTGACTGTCCTGTGGAAGCTCTGGGGCATGTGCACACTTGTAGCCTAAATTCTGAAGACCAGGCTCTGTCTCATGGACTTCAACGTTTCCCACCACTGGGACTCACTGAATTTTTTAGCTCTGTCTTCAAGAATCAATACGGGATTTTGCTCCAACTTGCTCATCCTTCTTGGCCTGGATCTCTGCCTGGGAACCTGGCAGCCTTTCTTGCTTACCTAGTTTCTTGTCTCACCCCCCCCCACCTCCCCCAGGGCCTGGTTAAATCCTATTTCTTTAATAAAATCTTCTAAGTCAGTTTCATCACCCAAGATTGTATAGTTGTTTCAAAATCATCCAGTTGCTTTCTGTATGACTAATTGGACACGAGAGGCAAAATGAGTTGGTTTTAATAGTCATGAGAACAGTCACGGAAAAGGAAAACATTACCATAAGCAAAGCTTCCAACCTGGAAACCAGAACTCTATCTTACTGATGAGCGTGTAAATTTACTCAGCTGCCAAAATGGGTAATGACAGTGTCTAGCAGAATACAAATGCAATTCTGCTTCAGTCCTTCTGTCCACACTCAGGAGGAATAACATATTATGAGGGCATTGCTGTGGTATTACTATAATTCCGAAAGGTTGGAGACAACAGGGCTGCATCTCTGGGGAACTCATTGGATGGATAGACTCTGATATAGCCCAATGGACTCCTATATAGCTGTTTAAGAAAAACATAAGGAACAATTCTGCGTATGAATGTGGAGAGATATATTACAACAGAGAAAAAGCAGAGTTTCAGGGCCATGGGTGTTGTGTGTTACCCTGTGTATAAAAAAGGCTAGAAGAGTGTGTGTTCATCATACATTCCCTGTATTTTCTAATGTAAACGTCATAGGCATTCATAGCATATACATGCACACCTAACACATTTATACTATTTTCAGAAAGAAACATTGGTCAGCAAGTGAAACTTCAAAGCTGGGTATGGTGGTGCATGCTTATAATCACAGTGCTTTGGAAGAAGAGGCAGGAGACCAGAAGTTAAAGGTCTTCCTCTACTGCATAGCCAGTTAGCTAGAGGCTAGCCTGAGATGCATGAGACTCTTGTCTTTTAAAGGCAAGTGGGGACAAAATTTCTACTTACTGTATGTATTGGTCAAAGTTCTTTAGAGTAACAGAAATTATAGAGTTATCATCTATGCCTATCTATCTGTCTGTCTACCTGTCTGTCTATTTCTGTGTATGTCTATGTCTATATCTTTCTATATCTATATCTATAGGGTTTGACATCATATATATGGATATATTTGATAGCCTTTGAGTGTTGATTGACCCTTTCACAGGGGTCACCTAAGACCATCTGTATATTAGATATTTATATTACGATTCGTAACAGTAGCAAAATTGCAGTGACGAAGTAGCAATAAAAATAATTCTATGTTTGAGGGACACCACGACATGAGGAACCATATTAAAGGGTCGCAGCATTAGGAAGGTTGAGAAGCACTGGTCTAGAGAGATATTTAGAGGGGGTTTATTAGAATGCCTTATAAGCTGTAATCCAGCTAGTCCAACAATCGCTGTCTACTAATGGAAAATCCAAGAGTCCAGTAGTTGTTCAGTCCACGATGCTGGGCGTCTCATCTGGTTTTCAATATATGCTGAGTCCCACAGAAGTAGTCTCCAGTGCCAGTGAAGGAATAGTCTCGGTAGAGAGAGTGAGAACAAGGGGGCAAAGAAAGCTTTAAGCCTTCTTTAAGTGACTCATGACACAACCTAATTTTAAACTACTGTCTGTTTGCTGGGCTACCATAAATGATACTCAGAGAGGGCTAACTGTTATCAGAATTAGGATGCTAATTTTTTTATTGGCAATTCATTTATTCACAATTTGTGTTGACAGCTGCTTTGTTCCCACCTTTGCTGTCCCAAGGCAGTAAAAGACATGACTTGGTTCTATTCATCAAGTCACTGGATTGTCAGTGCAGGTGACAATTTATTTAAGCCAGTAAAGATAACAGGTTAAATCTAATTGTTTTCTCTGTGTTGACTTCATTCTACTCCAAGCCCCTTCCTTCTACACACAGATGTTTCTTTTACTTTATTTCTGCAGGGAAACTTCCTTACTCCAAGAGACACTGGGCATCACCGAGTACAGAGTTTCAGTTTTGCGACTTAAAAATGGCCCAGGGAGGTCGGTGGGTGGGAGGGGGTGGGGGAGGCGGGGGACCTGCGATGGTGTCGCAGAGATGTGGCTGTGCTCCATGTCACTGAACTGTAGCCTGAAACACCATCAACACAGCAAAACACGCGTTATGTGTATTTTGCCACAATATAAAAATACTAAGAAAAGTTAAAATAAAATTGTTTGAAACGACAAAAGCAACTAAATGTGGGATCAGTGAGTAAGGTCACTTGCTGACAAGCCTGATGATCCAAGTTCAGTCTCCAGGCCCCACAAGGTGGAGGGAGAGAACCAACCCTGAAAGTTGTCCTTTAACCTCCATGTGTACATTGGGGCATGCATGCCCCCAAATAATTAATTAATTAATTAATTAATTAATTAATTAATGCTTTTAAGCAACTATATGTAATAGCAATAAGAGTAAATAACTGACTTTCAACAAGAGGACTGTCAGTTATTTCTCAGGGAAACCATCTAGTTTCTAGGGCATTATATCAGAACCAACCATCTGTGTCAGATTGCAGTGGAAAGTAGCTGGTGTGGAGACTTGGGAAAAGCTGACTCTGAGTCCACGGTGAACATGCTCTTGGAGTCAGGAGTACATGTGCCAAGGGGCACACGGCACACTGTCTTTCCCTCTGCTCTTTGCAATTTCAGCGGCACAGTGCATGTCACGGCCCTGATTCCCTCTACCCAAAGCACTGTCTACACAGCATCAAGCCTCTGAGGCTCCCAGTTGCCTGCTGACACTTGCGCAGGGTGTACACAATCTCTTGCCGCTCTTCCTGACTCTCTGGCTGGTCATCTGGTTTTGGACTTGCTGCCCAAAGAGTGGAAAATGTTCACTTGCTGTCCCAGACTTGAACTGGCCAATGTCATGACACCCCTTGATGTTCTGGTTTCTTCTGTATTCACTTCCACTCCTTAAGACTCCCCCTGACTGTAAGGCAAGCCCTCCCTGAAGCCAAGGACGCTGTAAACAAGGAAAGGGGCTTTGAAAACTGCTTAGGAGACATGAGTCCTCTAGCAGAGTCATGGTTACTCAATAGAAAGCTTAGAGAGACTAGGAATCTGACTGCTAAGTAGCCAAGGGCAAAGAACACTTTGTGCTCTGGCAGATGAGAATAACAAGACGCAAACAGACTTGGTGTCAGACCACTCATGAAGGTTGTCTTAATCGACAAAACCTTGACTACTTCCTTAGTGATGGTTCATCTCAAGAATACCCACTTGGAGATCTTCACACTGCATGACATATTGCCCAAATGACTGTCAAAATGTGTGTCCTCTACAGAATACAGTAGCTATACACTGACGAGCTTCGCAGGAAGTTCCCTGAGACATTGAAGGACCTTACAAAGCATCCAGTAGATGTCTTGGTCTAGAGCAGTGGTTCTCAAACTTCCGAATGCTGTGAGCATTTAATTCAGTTCCTCATGTTGTGGCGACCCCTGCAACCATAAAACTATTTTTGTTGCTACCTCATAACTGTAATTTTGCTACTGTAATAAATCATAATTTAGATATCTGATATGCGGGATGGTCTTAGGTGACCCCCGTGAAAGGGTCGTTTGACCCCAAAGAGGTTGTGACCCGCAGGTTGAGAACCGCTGGTCCAGAGAAAGGAGACTCAATAAGTACTTCTTTCTTCCCTAACTTCTGCTCCCTCCATCTTTTTACAGTCCCCTGCAGAGTGTCTGAAGAACGAACATCCCTCAGCCACTATGCCTTAACAAGCATTTCCACCTTCCGGGAGGAACAAAGCATTTAATAAATCGCAAACTGACCACATTGCTTATCAGATAGGACAGCTGAGCAAGAGTTTTTGAAATCATACATTTTCTGGGAAAATTCAAGACCTTTCCTCTTGGTGACTCTCATTTCAGTGGGTGGAAGATGGTTGAAGGCAATTGGATGGGAACTAGCATTTATTGACCGTTTGTGTGCAAAACTTTGAATTTCAAGTTTTAAATGGATTATTTGTGCTCAGGAGCTTGTTACCATGTCAGGAACTGCCCCATTTTATGCGTGAGGAAGCAGAACATTAGAAGGATGTACCATTGATCTAGGCCATCTAGTAGAGAGTGTAAGCTAATTTTGTGTTTCAAGACCAGTCATCTTCAAAGAAAAGGTCAGATCTCACCTTTTCTTATGTGCTTATGTGTTTCTTGCTTCAGCCCTCTGCTCCAGGGTCACTTGGTACCTCCTACCTACTTTAGCATGTTCAAGAAATGTGTGATGACTTCCACATTTCTCCCTCGAAGGCATGCCACTAGGGAAGCACACTGTCCTAAGTCTCCCCCCAAACAGCAACCAGGCCTAGCTCTGCTTAGCTTCTGAAATGGAGCTCGTTCCAGATGGTATGTCTATAGATTGCCCTGTATCTCTTCTCCAGGACATCCCAGCAACTTCTTCAGTTGGCCACTATGTGTAAATTTCCCAAATGTTTGTCAAAGGACACAAAAAGATGGTGACTTTCCTGTGGGGGTGGAAGTGGGCAGTCTTGACAGCATGGGCCAGAGGCCCCACACAAAGCACCTGTAGCCATTACACCCTAGTGTCGTATTCTGGGTTGTCAATGTGTTTCAGTTCTGAGGCTTTGGCTATTTGTGGAAACCAGATGAATCATTTGAGCAGAATCAAGGACATTCTTCACACCTCAGAGTACCCCCATAGCTCTGGACAAGAACGGGCTCCCATGCCTGTGCCAGGCTCACTGGAGCCATGCTTTGGCTGGTACCTTGGTTGGATGACTCTGCTTAATGCAGGACAGCCAAATCCACTTTGTGCTGATAACAGTAATCAGATTTTATAGTTTCCCGGTGAAGATTTTTTTTTTTTCTACAAAGGTGAAATATTTTGTGTTGAATTCTTTTTCTTCCCTGTATGCACTGGATATTCTATGCATGTTACAAGACAGAAATCCACTCGAACATCTTTATTTTCTTTGCTTAGTTCAAATCCTGACACTAAGGACTGGGTACCAGTTGTCCATATTTACTGTATGTGTCTTGCTCAAAATGTCATCATCTTAGGTAGTGGAAGGAAAAGATTATGGATATAGCACTTACCATTTTCAGTTTTTTTCCTTTAACATATTATGGCACCTAAGAACTAGATTGCTCTGGGTAACAGTATTGGCTGGAGAGAGTGTTTTTCTATTACTAGTTACTGTATATGTTTTCATGTCTCTCTGTATCTGGAAGATAATATTCTCTAAGTCGCTTTGGAGCTATTAATAGAGGTGCAAATTCAGGGATGCTTCTGTACAGATTCCCGAGGAAGCCTATTCCAGATGTGGAATGCCTCAGAGGTGGATCTGCCTTGGATAATTGACAGCTGACAGCCTGTAATCTTGACTGCTGAATCGGGGCGGGGCTGCAGGAGGCAGTAACAGCTGGGCTGTTGGGAGCCAAGTCCTTGCACATGGCTCACTCTGCTCCCCACAGCTATTGGAAGGACCACAGCCCCTGAAGCAGCCCACATTGCTCCAGGATAGGAGGGGAGCCTGGATTAACACCTGGGGTATTCAGAAAATGACATGGTGCACTCGCTGGGCCACAGTTGTTAATTGGGCAGGCACCACTTCTTCCTCCTCCTTTTCCTTTCTCTCTCTCTCTCTTTTTTTTTTTTGTTTTTCTTTTGTTTTTTGGGTTTTTTGTTTTTGTTTTTGTTTTTTCAAGACAGGGTTTCTCTATTGTAACTCCAGCTGTCCTGGAACTCACTCTGTAGACCAGGCTGGCCTTGAACTCACAGAGATCCAGCCACCTCTGCCTCCTGAATGCTTAGATTAAAGGCATACACATGCCACAATCTCCAAACTGGGCAAGCACTTCTTATTACATCCCTTAAAGCCTTTTATTCTTCGGTTTCTTTAAAGACCAGTTTCTAAGATGAGGCAGAGATTGAGCATGTCAACCTAGAAGAAACTGTCCCCTAACAGAGGCTGTGCATGACAAATATCCTGGCTGAGTTCCATTTCCTTCCTGATGACTGCTAGCCCTATGCTGGGCCATCTTCCCAGCTTCCTTACCTCCCTCCCTTATAAGATAGGACAGTTTCAGCTCTCTGGCCTACATCATACATTTCCCCTGGGAACCCGAGAAATTAATCTAAGTGCTTTGTCCCTTGTAAGACCAATTTAAGTAGAGAACAGAGGGATTGAGAAAAAGTCCCTGCGATCTGTATCTTCTAGTTCTCTTCCTATCCTGAGTCATGAGCAGTTCCTGATAACCATTTGCTGACCTCTTGCCACATGCCAGATGGAGCTGAGCGTGTTACAGGCATGTCTCTATGTAATAATCCTCAAGAACACCTTGCTGGCCAGTACACTGCAGCTTCTGTTCACACAAGTAGAATCCAGATTCTGAATCTAGTGTGCCCTTCCAGAAAGATCCACCCGCTTTCCTGTAAACTGCCTTGTAAAGGAAGAGGCACCCATTAGAGAGTAATGTGTACCTACAGCTGCTGAGTGGAGTAAGAATGTAAGGAGTCTGGAATGAGAGAAGGGGGGAACAGAGTTGCTTGGGCAGGGGAGCAGGATTTGTGGCTGCAAGAAAAGTTATCAATTATTCCTAGCAGAAGTGATTTACGATACACATCTGTATTTATAAACCTCATCTAATACTTTATATGCAGGTAATATTTAAAAGTGCCCAACTAATTAGTTAATGGGCTTTTGAGTTTCTAGTGCATACCTTTGGAACTAATGATCTTGATAATCTCTTCTGTAAAAGTTAGGTGAAGCATAAAATGAGGATCTCAAAACTTTGTCAAACAGAACAGAAATGGTTACACTTGAGGCAGGGAAGGCAGAGGGGCGAGAGGAATAGAAAGAGGAGCTGTGGTTGTGTAAATGCCTTCAGAAAATGCTTCCCACACAACTTCCGTTTCTGCTGCCTTCTTCCTCTTCTTTGTGTCGAGTGTCTATATTCTGGTTATGGTGGTGACTGCCTGACTCCAACAGCAAGTAGACAAGTTGCAGACACCGGGCACTGTCAGCATCTAGAACAGTGGTTCTCAGCGTTCCTATTTTCATTGCTACTTCATAACTGTAATTTTGCTACTGTTATGGATCATAATGTAAATATCTGATATGTAGATGGTCTTAGGCAACCCCGTGAAAGGGTCATTCGAAGCCAAAGAGTTTGGGACCCACAGGTTGGGAATCGCTGATTCTAGCAGCATGTTTGTCCCTGGTTTTGGTAAACCATCAGGTGACAGCTCACTGAGTTTTCATGACAGTCTTCAATCCCAGAGCTTTATGGAGGCTCTACAGAGGAGGAGGCATCCTGTAGTTCGAAAATAACCCATAGCTCTCTCCATCTCTCCAAAGCTCCAGACTGGGTATGTCTTCTCTATCATCTTCTATGTGCCTCTTTGGGTGAAGCCTGGCTGGGAATATAAGCTTACCCAGGTGTATGTGAGAGTTCTCCATTTGCAGGAAGCCAGGTGCTTTCTGTCTAAAACTACAATTACATCGGAGGTTAAGAAATCACATTTATGCCTTTGATCCCAGCACTCAGGAGGCAGAGGCAAGAGGATCTCTGTAAGTTCAAGGCCAGCCTGGTCTACAGAGTGAGTTCCCAGACAGCCAGAGTTACAGCAGAGAAACCCTGTCTCAAAAAAAAAAAAAAAAGAAAGAAAGAAAGAAAGAAAAGAAGAAGAAGAAGAAGAAGAAGAAGAAGAAGAAGAAGAAGAAGAAGAAGAAGAAGAAGAAGAAGAAGAAGGAATCACATTTATAAAGAAGAAACAGAGTGATGTCTTTTTCAGAGTCAACTCTTCCATTTCAGATGTCAGGGATCATTCAGGATTCTGTTTCTCTGCTTCCTTTGGCAACATTTTCATTGGTCCTCCTATTCTCATTGCCTCTAACAAAGTAGCAAAGCAGAGACTTGAGTTAAAAGCAGAGTCTGCATTGTGCTTCTGAGAGGTTCCCGGAGGGCAGGGAGGGGCTGTTCTTTATCCATCTTCACGTTTTTTCCCCGGCAGCCCTTTCCACAGGTGTCTAGAAGGTGCTTCATTCAGGTGCGTGGGTGCAGGTGGCTGTCCAGAGATGGATGGGGGTGGGGTGTCCAGCTTTGTTTTGCTGTGAGTGCTGCTGAAGCCCCATGAAACCGTCAGCTTTGCCTGTGGCTTGGTGTTAGTGTGGTATTTTTCACATACAGAAGGGGACTCTTCGTCTGTAAGCTGCCATATACTGATTGACGGTCTGTCAGCGCAAGTTCTGCATCACTGATTCATGGCGCTCCTCTGTCTCAGGAGCCCAGGCTTAGGATGGTTTCCAACTCCTTGGTCCTCCTCCTTCTGGTTATCAACTCACAGAAACCTCTGCTTGATTGATGGGCCAGCTGGGTTCCTCATATGCATCTGGATGGTGGGTGACTGACAGCGGAGGGGCGAATGCAACCCTCTGCCTTGCCAGGAAAAATAAACAACTGTGAACCTGCAGGATCAAAGACACCAGCAGAAGAAAGACAGTTCAATAGTAAGAATCTGTGGCAACATAGTTCCTAAGGCTGCAGAAAGGAGAGCCTCCACCCAGGCCCAGGCAGTGGTGAGCCTGGAGCAGAGGGACAGCTGCCGGCTAGAAACGGAAAGATGCTTCCAATGGGTGGCAGATTCTCCCAGATGAGTATTTCATAGTACAGGGGGCTCTGGTCCTCTTGACAATGATTATAGGTCCCAGGTTGTAGGAATATTGCTCAACACTCATCATGTTATAACTTCAGACTGAGAAATGTAAAAAAAGAATCGATTTATTTTAAACAATATGGTGGTTATGTTGCCATAAATTATTTATTAAGATTTATATTTTATTATCTGAGTATGTGTCTATGAGAGGGTGATGTCTGCACATGAAGGCAAGTGCTCACAGAGGTCAGAGGTGTGAGATTCCCCTGGAGCTGGGGTTACAGGCAGTTGTAAGTCCTTTGATATGGGTGCTAGGAATCGAACTCAGGTCCTCAGGAATAGCAAGATATGCTCTTAACCATGGACTTATCTGATCAGGCCTACAGAAAATTATTTTATTATAAAAGTACATTATAAAAGTGAGAGACGTACCCTGATTTTACTTCACTTTGAGTCTTCCTGCAGTCTGGTTTCGTGGAAGATGACGGATGGATCTCACATCTGCTTCTGTACCCAATCTGTTGCCAAACTCCGTTGTTTCTGCAAGAAGAAGTGAGGGTGTGCCAGTCAAGCCAGTCAAGTGTTCCCGGATTATTAGGAAAACGCAGTTGTGACTTCTCACACCTCCTGTAATGATTGCAGGGAGCCCATACTGAGAACTGCTTCCCAGGGATTTGCCTGTCTCTGTTTGTAACATGTGACCCTCCTGTATAATGACACTTCTGCACTAGTGGAAAGTGTAGGTGTGATGAGCTGGGCACAGGCTTTTACAGCTTTTGCCATTTGCATAGTGTGGATGACTTCCCAATACACCCCAGACACAGGGATGAAGAAAATAGATGTCAAAGGCCCTGTTGGGCAATTCGGCTACGCCCCTGTGCATGGACCAGAAAACAAGATAACCCAGAGCGTGAGACAGTCTCCTTTCCACACCTTCAACATGTGACCTCAATTCTTTTTTTGAGTATTTTAGAGACAGGGTTTCTCTGTCTGGAACTCACTCTGTAGACCAGTCTGGCCTCAAACTCACAGAGATCCGCCTGCCTCTGCCTCCTGAGTGCTGGGATTAAAGGTGCGCACCACCACCTCCTAGCGTGACCTCAACTCTTAAATGATCCACTTAGCTACATGCATTTTTCTTCTTCCCAATCACACGGTGCTTTCTAATAGAGACATAGCAGCTGCAAGCTCTCTATGCGTTCCCTGTTTGTGGGGCTCATGAGCAGATGAGATATGGGCTACCCAGCCAGCTAGCACAAGCACTTCACACAGCTTATCTGCTATTTCCTGGGTGCAGAACGATCTCAGTTCACTGGCACTTCTCCCCCAACCCGGCCACTGATCCAGACAGTGGCTGAGCTGAGACAGCAGGAACATGAATGGAGAGCAACGGGTTGTAAAAGTTGTGGACTCTGCTCAGCCCTCAGGATTTGCCTGCTGGAGAGAATGACAGCAGAGGCAGTCAGACAGTCTGCGGCTAACATGCAGATCACAGAAAAGTGGTTCAGAAATCAAAACAGAAAACAAACCACGTTTGGGCGTTCTAGCACGGAAAAGTGGTTTTTAACTGTGGCTCCAAAAAAATTGAGCTTCGTTCTTTGTCCTTTGGGGAAAATGATGTCACTGGTGGTCTGGGCCCTCCAGAACTGTAAGGGGCAGGGAACCAAGACTCTGGGTGTATTTCTAGTAGTGGGATTTTACAGGGGGAAGAGTTGGAGATCGGTAATATGGAGGAGTGAGGCAGTGTGGAGAAGGTCTATAAAGTGGAGACTGAGAGCCTGCAGCAAAGATCCTAGAACGTATGGTCCTGTCTTGGATAAATGCATGGATGTCATGCACCTTATTTTGTGGGCAAGTGAAAAGAACAATTTAGTGCTATGTCTATTCATGTAACAAGTCAAATAACAGCTCATGATTGTGTTGGGTTGGAAGTAAGGGGAGTATTTTTATTTTCAATTTTGTTTTTGTTGTTGATTTTTGAGACAGGATCTTTTTCTGTAGCCCAGGCTGGCCTCAGACTCATGATCTTCATGCCTCATCCTCCCAAGTACTTGGGATTACAAGTATGCGCCACCATGCCGGGCTGTATCTGAAAATGGATGAATCTTTATTTAAAGTTAAACAACCACATAACCCACGCACAAGTCAAGGGTTCTGAGGAGTAGTTTATCTGGACCAGCACTGACTGACTAATGAGTTGAGTCTACTGTCTCTGGCTTCCTGTCACAGCTCTCTGAAGGAGGTGCTGTTATCCTGCTTGGTTTGCACAGCAGGAGGGAGAGAGTCACTCAGCCTCAGGTGGCTCTTGGCCACCGCAAGCAGCACCAATCCCAGGCAGGCTGTCTAGGGTCCCTGTCATTCACCGGTGTGATAAGATGACCAGTGCGGAGAGAGTGACTAAAGGGGGTATCATTGGTGGGCTCAGTGGGTTGCAATGCTTTGTCTGCAGGTGACAGAGTCACATGTTCTTCTTTGTAGACTAGATAAAGGATATGCCGTTTTATCTTCAGTATTTGGGGAGACTAAGTGGCTGCTGCTTTGAGGAGGAAATCGTTATCGTTGATCTGAAAAAGCATCCAGCCAAGAATAGATTCTTGTAGTGAGAGAGATAAGGGGTGAGACTTTAGGAGGTTTTTTTTGCGGTACCCTGGAGAAAGGACACATTGGGAGGGGACAGATATTTCAGCCAGAGTTTCTGAAGGGTCTGGAAAAGAGGTATATAAGAAGTAATTCATCAGGAGAGCCACCAGGTGAAATAGAAGCCTCCCAAGTTAGCTGGAGGACTTCCTGCTGGGTTTGGAGGTTTCTGTTTCTGAGAGGCTGAATATCTCAGTATAGGAACACAAAATGGGAGCCAATGGGAACTGTAGAGAGTCCTGAGTTTACATCTCAGTTCCACCACTTACATTGTATGGTGGTTTGAATGAGAATGGCTCCCATAGGCTCATACACTTGCATTCTTAGTTACTAGGGAGTGGAACTATTTGAGAAGGATTAGAAGGATGAGGAGGTGTGGCCTTGTTGAAGGAAGTATACAGCTCTGAGATTTCAAAAGCCCGTGCTAGACCCCGTGTCTCTGTCCCTCGGCCTGCTGCCTTAAGAACAGGATATATAGCTCTCAGCTCCGGCTCCAGCACCATGCCTATCTAGACATGATGATCATGGAATAACCCTATGAAACTGTAAGCAAGCCCCCAATTCAATGCTTTCTTTTATAAGTCACCTTGTTCAAGGTGTCTCTTCACAGCAATGGAACAGTTACTAAGACATGTGGCATGCAGTTGTGCTAGTATGCCACCCTCCAAGTTTTCACGAGGATGGTGGTAAGGTTAAATAAGAAATTGCATGTAAATGGTCATCTCATCTCTGTAAGCCTCCAATGAATGCAAGCCATTGCTCTCATCATGTTCACTGGAGTTCCTAAGGCCTGTTGTTACTCAACTGTGCTAAGGCCTGTCCTTCTAGTGTGGCTTTTCTTTGGGCTATTTTTGATCACTATGTGATGCTAGCTTTAGGGTCCATCAGGGGGTCTGGTATGGATGATGTCAAGTCTCCTTCCGTTAAGTGTAGGATGGCATTGGCTAGGCTTCTCAGTTTGAGCCTTTTAGAACAAGCCTGAAATCTTCACAAGTGCTTAGATGCCTAGCTGTGAACAGAACCCAGCTTCTGGCTCAATTGAGGAAGGCTTATTGTTTCCTGGTTTTCTGGGTCCCCAGACCCTGCCAGACTGTGTAAGAGTTATACTCATTTTTCTCCCATCTCTACCCCAGACAGGAAAAGTTACTGAGTAAGACCTAGGCCTGTGCTGTGAGGTGCAGGGACTGTCCTCCCCACCTGATGCAGATCAAGAGCTGAGCACTGAGTGAGGAGCCCCATGGCGTTTGCAGGACAGCCTTCAGTTGTTAAGTGAGTGGTTGGGATGGTGCTGCTGCTGAGGCATCCCTGGGCTTCAGATGGTTCTCCCAAGAAAGAAGTCATCTAGTAGCAGACCACACCCCCCTCCTTGTGTTACCAGAGTACAGGTTTGGCAGACTGATGTCAAATCCACAGTGGCACAGAGGAGGAGAAACGTGGGCAAGACGTGGAAATCTGTAGGACAAGATCAGGTGCTCCCAGATGTGCCCATGTGCCTCAGCGAGTGACCGAAGCAACAAGAGTCAGTGTGTGGTGCACCCATACCCCGACAGTATTCACCAGAACCTTCCAGAGTCACCATTAGAATCTAAGCTAGGGTCCAAATCCAAGAATGCTAGCCAATACAGGAAGTGGGCAGAACTCAGTGTTGTTCCCACTCTCTTGAACCCAGAGCCTGCCAACCCAGGTTGCCTGTTCAGATCAATATATTACTCAGAACTTTTCCAGCAGCCAGTGAAGCAACGCTTAGTTTCCCACACTAGTGTCTGGTCAGGTGGCTCATGTAAGGGCTCTGAAAGCCTTCCCATTCCCTCTAGCTGCTCTGTGCTGAGATGAGTCAGCCCCTCCCCCGCAGCTATACATAGGCTACATACAATATTGCCACTCACTATAGATCCTGGCCTTTAATTTTCTTAATAACACTAAGGAGTGGAAATTTTAAGTCCCTATTTGCAAGTGGAGAAACTGAGGCATGGGGGGAGGTTACATTGATTATTGGCATGTAGCTAGTGTAGCAGAATTGGGATTGTGGGCGAGGTCCATCTTTCCCCAAGGCTCACACTGTACAATGATGTCTGAGTCATGGTCATTGGAGAGGGAAACTTAGGTGGGACCTGTACAGCACTTCTGTGTTGCAGCATCAAGCCAGAGCAGGGCCCTTGGCTGCACACTGAATTCTCTTGGGCAGTTTACTATGTACTTAAGCCAGGCTCCTACCTGGAGAGTCTGCTTATAGTCCATGTGAAATGCAGCCTGGGCATTCGCTAGGACAGGGTTGCCCAAGTGTCTTGTATAAGACAGATACTACATATTTTCAGCTTCAGAGGCCATATGGCCTCTGCTAAACTACTCAGCTCTGCCTTGATAGAGAGAAAGCAAGTTGTGTTCCAACACAGCTTTTTACAAAACCATGTGTCTTGGCAAACTTTGATCTGAGCCATGGTTTGACAAGGATGGGTGGAGTCAGGCTGCCTTTGCTGTTTGGACCCCATCACCAGGGTGATGAGAACATCCCTTGCTGCTTCCGTAAATCTGATGTGTCTGGTGTCCTGGGAGAACCCTGGGTACCCCAAGCCCATCAGCCCCCTGCTGCATGCTCAACAGAGCTGACCAGTGGCTAAGCTTCTGGATGGCTTCTTGTTTTTTGTTTTTTGGTTGAGGACCCTGGCTCCCTGCTGGACTGGAAATCCTGCCTGAGCTGTCACCTGCTTGGCAGGTGTCCTTTCTATTCTGCCAGCTCCATAATGAGTTAAAACTGCCCCTCACCCAGCCTTGGCTGCCAGCCAAGTCCTCTGTAATTAGAAGGATTAGCTGGACTACAAGGCTGCCACCTGTTTGATAAGGAGGATGGCATACTCACCCCCCCTCAGGAGCACACTCACACACACACACACCCCTCAGGAGCACACTCACACATACACACCCCCTTCAGGAGGAACACATTCACCTCCCTTCAGGAGCACACTCACACACACCCCCTTCAGGAGCACACTCACACACACCCCCTTCAGGAGCACACTCACACACACCCCCTTCAGGAGCACACTCACCCCCCCTTCAGGAGTACACTCACACACACCCCCTTCAGGAGCACACTCACACACACCCCCTTCAGGAGCACACTCACCCCCCCCTTCAGGAGCACACTCACCCCCCCTTCAGGAGGATATTCACCCTCCCCCTTTAGGAGCACACTCACCCCCCCTTCAGGAGCACATTCACCCCCTCTTCAGGAGCACACTCACTCCCCTTCAGGAGCACACTCACCCCCTCTTCAGGAGCACACTCACTCCCCTTCAGGAGCACACTCACCCCCCCTTCAGGAGCACACTCACCCCCTCTTCAGGAGCACACTCACTCCCCTTCAGGAGCACACTCACCCCCTTCAGGAGTACATTCACCCCCTTCAGGAGCACACTCACTCCCCTTCAGGAGCACACTCACCCCCCCTTCAGGAGCACACTCACCCCCCCTTCAGGAGCACACTCACCCCCCCTTCAGGAGCACACTCACCCCCCCTTCAGGAGCACACTCACCCCCCCCTTCAGGAGCACACTCACTCCCCTTCAGGAGCACACTCACCCCCTCTTCAGGAGCACACTCACCCCCTTCAGGAGCACACTCACCCCCCTTCAGGAGCACACTCACTCCCCTTCAGGAGCACACTCACCCCCCCTTCAGGAGCACACTCACCCCCCCTTCAGGAGCACACTCACCCCCCCTTCAGGAGGATATTCACCCTCCCCCTTCAGGAGCACACTCACCCCCCCCTTCAGGAGCACATGCAGGCCCCACCCCCCATTCTGGCTGTCCTCCAGGCTTGGATTCTTCTAGAATCAGTCTCCCTGGGAGGTCCTGCCCTGCTGCAGGCGTCTCCCCTCTCTTTTCGGCTGAACTACCCTGCCTGCCTCAGGCTCCTATCTTGAGTGATAACATCATTTTCACCTAGGGGGTTCCTTCTTGTATCCATTTTCTTTGGTTGGATATTAATGCAGTGCTCCTAAAATTGTGGGCTATGACTATTCACAAAGTCAAAAGGACACCCAGAAAATAACCATACTGAATTGTTCATGGAGACAGAAACTAGGCTTCGCCCCCTACCCCGCTAAAATATAGAAATCAAAGCATGCTTTCTATAATTATCTTCTCTGACATGTCAGCTCTCTTTGGTGGTGGGGCACGGGGACACTACAAAAATACCAAGATGACAGAAAACTATGACTGTAGGTGGCAACGGTAGTTTGCATGCATCACAGTCTTTGTGGATTACTCTTGAGATACTGAAACAAATGTGGTCGACAAATGTTTGCTGAGGCTCTCCTTTGTTCAGGGCATCAGGCAGCAGACTTAGCTTTCTCACCCAGAGAGGGACAGTCTGTCTATGAAATGGTACCAGGAGTGCTAGAACAGAGGCAGGAGCATGGCTCTGAGCATGAGAGGGACTGGGATGGAAAACTGAGATTCCAGGGAAACTTCTTACAGAATAAGAGAGGTGAACCTGATTGATTGGCACTCCCCAGCCTGAAAACTGGAGGAAAGGCGCCTCTTGTTAGAGAGAACAGCCTGCCTTGGCAGGACGAGGGTGTAGCCATGCTTTTGTAGTGTGTGGTTTCAGTGTTGAGGAGTCTGGAAAGAAGCTGGGGATCTGCAGAGCAGCCAGCCTGGTGTTCCCTTACTCCTGAGCTACTGGGGCCTGTGGGGGGGCTCCTGTGGAGGAAAAGAAGGCAGCCTCCTCTCTGTAGCTGGAAGATGATGATCTGATGGCAGTGGGGACCCCAAATCAGGCTGTAGAAGAGAGTAGGCAAGCAAGGCATCCTACTGGGAGTGGTAGACATAAAGCTAAGGAAGTAGAAGCTAGGATGGAGGGAAGCAGGATGCTTTGATTGTACCCAGGAGACAGAATTTGTGGGGTAAGGAAGGCGAGGAAGAGTTCTTTACAATTAACAATACACAAGATGGGGAAATAATTTGCCTTTTAGGAATAGCCAAATTTAGAAGTCTGAGGAATGTGTGGATGAAGTTAAGCATTAGGCTGTGGGTAACATGGCAGAGGAAACCCGGAGAGGTGCTGAAGGTAAGGTACGTGCTGGTGGTCATTCAGTCCATGTAACAGAATGGATTAGTGGAGAGAGGGGTAGGAAGGGAGAGGGGACCAAGAAGGCCAAGGAAAGGAGCAGAAGGGGAGAAGGGAGGGAAAGAAAGGCTAAAGCAGAAACTCAGGGCACACCAGCATTTAAGGATCTCAGAGTGGAGGGGACAGCTGAGCAGACAGCCTCTCTGGTGGATTACGTGTGTGTCGATGTGGTGTACTTATTTCCACCCACGACTAAAGAAGACAGGCTCCATGAGCTACGGTATGTTTTAAGTGGCCCAGGAACCTTGCCATTGCTCCTACCACTCAGGATACTACTTCATATATCCCCCAACTAATTTATTCAATGAAGAGTCTCCTGGGTGCAGGACATCCTACCGGTACTGGGTGTAGACCTGGTCCTCTGCTCTGTTGCCCATAGCTTAGCAACAAAGACAAACATTCAGCAATCAGCCTGGAAACAAGGGTGTTCATGACAACCACCTCTGACTGTGAGTTGGGTGACTGTCAGTAAGTCACTGCCCAGACTTGGTTTCCACTCTGTCATTAAAAAGGAAAAGCAGGGAGGAAGTATAAATGGCCAAGCAATAAGTCAGGCGTCTGTAGGGCTTATGACTTGTAAATATGGATATACTAATTGAATGCTTAACACAGTTTTTAAGAGCTGTATTTTAAATAAACAGTATATGAAGACACTTCAAAGTTTAAAGTTCATGACAGTCCTGACAGTTCTCCCTTTCCTCCAGGGTGCCGTCCTCACCTTCAAAGCCGTCTCCTGTGTACTTTTGCCATGAAGATGGTACTACTGTGCATTCCTTTTTTGCTTATTTCTTTCCTTTATTATTATTTTTTATAATGTGCTAAGGAAGGTACCATTAATTATTCTGTACCTTGCTATTTGCCTGAAAAAGCACATCCATTGAAGAGTATGACTTTTACTCGTGCAAGCCCTATTTAGCGATCTTAGGTCATTTCCACCTGTGTGCTATTAGAAACAAGGCTCTATCTCTTTTCACACGTGTAAGGGATCTCTAGGATAAATCTTTCAAAGTGGAGTCGGCATATCAAAGGAGATGTGTTATGTTTGTAACTTTGATGATCATGGCAAAGGCGTCTCCAGAGTGATTTTACAAAGCTGTGCTCCTGTTGGCGTGTTCACCCACGGTTTGAGGCTCACGGGAAAGAGTGTATTTAAGACACCTGTGTGAGCTGAGAAGTCTCCATGTCGAAGGGTCTTCGTCTTCCTTCCCATAAACAACAGGTCTTCTGTCCACTCTCCACACTGTGAGAAGTGATTATTCCCTGCCAGGACAAAACCCGGATGGCTTTATGTAACATTTCCCTGCAAGAGATATATGTCAGTTGGTTGCTTAGGCAAGTGAGGGACCTTTGGGTCTTACAGGCCCTTAAAGCACACACATCCTCAGGGCTGACACCACATCCTTGCCTTCCGGGATTGTGTTGTATACTATGTTGTGTCTGAGGACACAGAGCATCAGAGGCATCAGAGGCATCAGGTGATGCTGTCTCAGTGGCAGGGGTGCTTGGGTGGTGGGAAGGCCCAGGACTCTGTCAGCCTCCACCATAAACAATGCAGAGATGCTGATGCTGATGAGCCAGTGACGCGACACAGCAGGTCGGAATGGGAAAGATGACCTCACCTGATGACCTCACCTGGCTTTCCACTAGCAGTGCAGATGTAACTGATAACGCATGTCGGCTCATTTGTCCATACAAGCAGTCTGCCTCGGGTGGAGTGTGTTCCTTAGTGCTCATGTTCCTGTTTTGAAAGCTCTTTCACCCTGGGATTTAGTATCAGCGTCAGAGAAAAAAAGCTTAGTACATGGACCCGCAGTGTCTCTCCTATCGAGACAGAGCCTCTATTCTGCCCAGCAGCTTGCTGCAGAGACGCTTCAAGTCAACTCAGAAAATACCTACTGTGTACCAACTATGTGCGGGGCGAAGTGCCGCAATGCATGCATGACATTTTAAAATAGTACAAAGGTCTGCCACCGTGTTGGTTGCTTTCATGGACTTTGGCAAGCTGCAATTGGCTTGCCTTTGCCTCTGCTGGCTGGCAGTCCAGTATATTCTACATCTGCAAACTGGATCGCAACCCAGGCATGAATCACTTTGCATGACAAAAAGGATCCTTAACAACGGTGTTTAATAATGGATCGTTACAAAATGAGTAATGTTTTGTCTACAGTGGGGAATTTCCCCATTAAAAGGCTGCTGAACTGTTTAGAAGAGTAAAGCATTATTTTCTGATCTCTCTGCTTGGTAAAGAATTTTTGCCATGTGGGAAAATAGGTCAAAATCTGATAATGTTGGGAATCTGAAACAATATCATGCATAAACTTGACAAATAGTTTTGAGAACCCGAGAGCAGTGAATACTAATAGGAAAAGAATCCACATCATGTAAATCAGGACTGGATGCTTGCTGGTTGAAGGAACAGTTTGGGCTCAGCTTGCTGCTGGTGGTTGATAATGCCAACTCTCTTAGTTTTAAAAAAAGAGAGAATCCTGAGAGGAGCAACAGAGAATGACAGAAAAAAAAAATGGCTACACAGAGCCGAGATGGATGACTGTGGGTAGTGGACACCTGAAGTGGCAGAGGAAATTAAAACCAAGCAGTTGGAACGGCCATGGAGAGGAGAGCTGGTCAGTGGAAAGGAAACAGAAGCCACCTTGCTGTGGAGGCTTGACCCATTTTCCCTGTTCAGGTCTATGTACCGGAGGTGAGCAAATACCACTGAAGCCAGACATTTCTCCTAGTACCATGAATACCTGCTAACAAGGCTCCCAGCAGTCCTTGGCAGCCTACATGGGCCTGTTACCTTTGCAAGTGCTTTATGTGTTTACATTTCATATAAACCTACAGCCACCCCCTTAAGGAGCCATCATCCTTAATGATAGACAAGGTAAACGAGTTTCAGAGAGCCAGAATGGCTCATTCAAGGACAAAAGCCTTGAGTGGAAAAAGGGGGTATAAGTCGAAATCTACAATGCTCTTGCTATTTCAGCCCCTTGTGTACATGCCTTATAGAATCGCCTCTCAGTCGGCGTGGAAGGACTTGGAAGGAGCATGGGTATCCACTCTAGGTGAATGTTATGTTACTAGGTGACCTGTTACAGCCAGGAAAAAATTTCTTTAAGGATTTAAAAGCATCAGTTGATTTTCCAGGCAAAAGGTAGATTATCTTGGCAGGGCCTGACCAAATCAGGCGTGTGTCCTTTAAAGAAGGTGTAGGCCTCCCCTGAAACAGAGTCTTAAAGCGAGAGATTTTTGTGTTTCTCTCTTTTGGAACAAATAACCATGTTGTGATCATCTGTGAGAGGGAGACATGTGCAAGGACTTGAGAGTGGCCTTTGGGAGCTAAGAGTGGACCCTGGCCAATAAATAACAAACAAGGAAATGAGGACCTTGGTTATCAGCCATGATGAAATGAACTCTGCCAACAGCCATGTGATTTTTGGAAGAGGACTCTGAGCTACAACTGAGAACCACGATGTGCTTTCAACTTGATTCCAGCCCATGAAACCCAGGCAGGTACCCAGCTCAACCCTACCTGTACTCTTGATCTACAGAGAATAGATCTGGAAAGTGGAAAGTGATTGCTGATGTAAGTCACCGTATTTGTATTCATGTATTATGTGGCAACAGAAAATGAATATTCACAGAGCAGAGCCCCCAGCTGCAGTGGTAACCCACCTCACCCAGAAGTCAGTGTCACTAAATCCTGGAACATCAGGGTAAACTGGAAAGATCCATTTCAGTGACTACATACAACCTTTCCTTTGCGGGAGAAGCCCTTAGTGTGGACAGGTTGGGGAACCGCCCTGCCTGCAGTGGGAAGCAGAGAGGTACCAGGTGGGTGAGTCTGTCTCCCTCCTATCCAGAAAGCACAGTATCTCCTCTTCACAACCGTTCTTCCCCAGGACGAACACTCCTGTGTGCTCTGCCTTGTCCTCTCCCTCGCTGACCAACATTTACTCCTGTTTTCCAGCTGCAACTGCTCCTTGTCCCTTCTCCTCAAGGTCCTCCAGAGGAATGCAGTTTTCAGACCACTAATCAGATCCAACCCATCTCTTCTCTGCATTTCCACTGATCCAGTGGTTCTCAGCTTTCCTGACACTGTGACCCTTTATCACAGTAACCCACGATGTGGTGATTCCAAACATCAGATTATTTTTGTTGCTATTTCATAATTGAAATTTTGCTGTTATGATTTGTAATGTAAATACCTCATATGCAGATAGTCTTAGGTGACCCCTGTGAAAGGGCCTTTGGATCCCATAGGAGTTGTGACCCACAGGTTGAGAACTGCTGCTCTACAACATCCTGGGCTGGTTGAACACTTGCCTGCATTCTTTTCTCCCGCCCACAGGACATTTCTTTGGACATTCTTTTCATTAAAATCAGGTTACCCATAATGCCTGCTGTTGAGGTAGGCCCAGCCATAAGGTGATTCATGAAACAAGCAGAACTTTCTGTGCGGGACATTTTCTCATGTCATTAAATATGGCCTCTTGTCCCACAGAAGCCTTCTATCTTCCAAACTAAATATCTCCAGGCCCTCACAGGACTTCCTAGTTCTTTCTACCTTACCAAACTTCAGTTTGTCATGTGTCTCTTAGAGACACATGGTCAGGAACCGAGGAGAAACCTCTGATGTGGCCTGCTTCACATGAAATACAAACCCAGCAGGAGCCACTGTCTAAATATTACGTTCCAGTAATGTTGCCCAAGACCGCATTCGCTTTTTGGCAACCACAGTGCACTGCTGACTTATACCACTCACAGAGGCAACCAGAACTCCTTTCTCATGTATATCTCTACAGTCATGTCCTGTGTGTTTTGTGTAACCTGAATGTAGGCTTAATACTCATCCCCGCATGTCTCCTCAGGGAGCAGGGTCCTACGGTGTATGATCATGTTGATGTCACACAACAATATCGCTCAGCTTCCTAGCATCTCGGCTCTCCATTTTATATCTACAGCACAGCCAGCCTCATTGGAGTCATTGAGAGAATTTTGAAACTGGGCAGGTCTGGGGTCAGAGACCTCTTGCATCATACTGAGGTCCAACCCTTAGTGTTTGATCCTTTGGTTACAGATCTTCTAATGGCAGTTATCCAGCCTATAAAGGTACCATTGAGCTGTCATGAACTGTTTCCTGGAGTCCAGGTAAAAGCTGGTGATTGTGTTTCCTGTCCCTCCCAGACAGGAAGTGCATTAGCTCTTTTTACAAGCACGTTGTATGTGGCATCTTCCCAGAAGCACCCGGTGTACTCCATGGTTCCTCTCCTTAGCTGAGCAACATTTGCTTCTATTTCCTTTTCTTCAAGTCATTCTGACTCATTCCTCCAGGAAAACATAAAAACAAAGGAACCTAATAATGTATATTGATAAAAATGAACTTTGAGATACCTAAAAGACTGAGGCAGATAACCTAAAAAGGCTTGTTTTCATCTTAGAGGGAAGTGTTCCCTGAATGGTTCAAGAAGTAGAGTCAGACTCTAGTGTGAAAATTGAGACAAGATGCAGAGAGAAGAAAGAGGCCCTGAAGAAGAGGGGTGCATGGGTGGGGGTGGTGAGGGAGGTAAAAGAGAAGTAAGTGTTCCCCTGTGTGGCGCTCTGTGTGGAGACACGCATCTGCCTGTCCTCTTACCAGATTTCTATCAGCAGGATCTCATAGTTAGCAGATAAATCAAGGAGTAAAACCTGCCTTGAAGAGTGAAGGAATTGTTCTCAACCACACCTGAGACAACCTCTGCTCTCCAGGGGATCCAGAGACAGGAGAGTTCCCAGATCCATCCCAAAGTGGAGATTCTGCTATTCCACAACATGCACGGAGTGATTGCGAAACCTATGAATGCCGGTGTGCTTAGTGGAGACCGTCCACGGTGATAGATACATTGTAACTGTCCTGATTACTTCGTTTCTCTTTTTTCATACCTGCCTCCTTCTTCATGTTCATCACATAAAAGTGACAGTCATCCCTGAGCTTCTGAGATGCTTATATTACTGTATTGGCTACTTCCCTAGTACTGTGAGGAAACAGCATGACCAAGGCAACTTACAGAAGAAAAAGTTCATTTGGATTCACAGTCCCAGTATATAGAGTCCATAATGGCGGAGACAGCAAGGCTGGAGGTATGGTATAAGAGCAGGGAGCCTAGTGCTCACATCATGAACCTCCAGCACGAAGCAGTAGAACTAGCTGGAAGTGGGTGAGGCTTTTAACTCTCAAAGACAGCCCGTGATGTATATCCTTCAGCAAATCCATACCTCCTTGACCTCTCCAAGCAATGCCACTAACCGGCGGGAGGGGGGGTGTAAATGTTCAAATGCCCAAGATACAGGGGAACATTTCTTACTATGCTACGATTACCTAAAGATTGGGCTTCTATCAGATCATTTAAGTGCTGTACAATTTAATTTTGCAGTGCAATATCCACTCGTTGCTCTTACCTCTGAGTACTCGTTCTCAGTCTCTGGTAACTGTCTCACTCCCATTGCAACAGGCTGTCTTGTTCTTCTGGACTTTGAGATCATCTGCTCCTGATGGAGTGCCCTGTATGCGTTTCTCTAAAAAAACATTGCATATTGCGAGAACTACCAAACACTGCAACTGGGTTTTCATAACAAGCATATAATTTAGGTCCTTTATCTCCAACCCATGTGCTATTTACAAAAATAATGACTTTAAAATTAATATAAAATATAAACACATACAAATTAAATGCAAATTACCACTCAGTATCCTATAGTGAAGGAGGAAGGAGGTGCTTGGCTGGCTGTGAGTAGAATGCAGAGCAAGCCAGAGGCCTGGGGCCATGCTGTGTGTGTGTATATGTAGCCAAGTGTATGTTTGTGGGCAATGTGCATCTCCCCGTCTTCTGGAATCTAGAGCAGGCAGAATGGCAGTCGAGCGTCCCTCCTTGTTGGGTTTGAGGCATGTAAAAGCTTTCTTGAACACATGTAATATGTTCCATGGCTGAAATGGTTAGGAAAAAAAAAAATCAGAAAGAAACGTAACTCAGGGCTTGCTCCACCTGAATTTTGTGTTGATCGTAAAATTTATCTTTTGTCATTCAAGGTTTACACCCTCTATCTCTTTCCATGAAGATTTTGTCTTTGTCTTTTTTCACATTTTCTTCTGTGGTTGTCTCCCTGCACCTTCACCACCGTTCACAGGGAGCCTGGTCTTTGGAGCCTTGATGCGTGGGTAGCAGAATTTACTTATCTGACAGTCGCCAGAGGAAACAATAAGGAACCCTCGAGCAGGTGACACACAGTAAACTGCGGAAAATGGAGACAAAGAAATGAGTGGAACTGACCTAGGGAGCTGGGAGAGGAAGTCACAATGGTGTGATTCTTCCTGCTTTTCTTGTGGGCATGGAGCAGGCACACAGTGGGTTTGCTGAGGGAGGGAGGGAGGGAGGATACAAGAGATGAAGAGGTGAGAGTGAGCATTTGGTTGTGTGTGGACACACTTCATCTTGCCAACTGTACTAGCCCATGGAGGACAGAAGGAGAAAATCAAAAAAGAAAACACAAAAGAAGAACCTGGCAAGCCAGGTACCAGCATAAAATGCATGTCCAAGGCCCAGGCAAAAGCCTCTGAAAGGCTAAAGGCAAAGCCTGGCTTTGTGGCTAACCTGAACCAGAGCCTTTGTTTTTGAAAACCCTGAGGCTTCCCTTCCCCCCTAATCCCCCCCCCCCCCGCCCCTGCCACCCCATAAGCCCTCACTTCATGCCTTGCTATTTGGCTTTTAGGTTGGACTTAATTAAAAAAGCTGTAGCATCTTCAAGTCCAATTTTGTCTTTTCACATGGCATCTGTCCCCGACAGCTTGTGTGAGAGGCTCGGCCACTTGTTGAGGCCTAGGCTAGAGGAGGAAATGGCAGGCGAGAGGGGAGGTGGACATAAGCCTCTTGTTGGAAGTGATGCTCTCCAATTCTGCAAGGGCCAGTCACGTGTTTCGAGGCTTCTCTGTTTAAGCAAGGCAACAGATGTCTCAGAGAGGGGTGCTGGCAGAGTCACAGAGGCCAGCAGGGCTGCAGGCTGGCATGAGGGTGCCTGCAGGAGGGAATGCACTCAAGCTTTCGCCCTCTGCTCAGCGTGGAAAATGGGGCCAGAATTAAATAAGGGCAAATTCTAGCATTGAACAGAGGGTGAAGGCAGAGAGAAAAACTCTTGCTTGGAACACTGGAGTCAGACACACAGGCCCCATGCTTGCTTTTATGCAAATAGAAAGCACAGAAGATGAAAGCCGGTCTGTGCTGGGCCTTGCCTAATAGATTCAGCTGTGTTTTTGCCTTGAGACTCTCTGGAAGCTTTTACCTGGCTGTTGGGTTCTCAGCATTAGCAAGAGAGGAAACTGAGTGGGGGATGGGTTTTCCTCCCGTGGCTGTTATAGTCAAGGCTATCAGTAAACTCAACCACCTCGTATCTCATCTCAGTACAAGTAATTGAGCCTATGGTAAGAGCCCTTACAAGTGGACCACACACTTAACTTACTGCCCATTCCTCATTTTTTTGTGTTACTGTTAAGTTAGCTTGTTTGAAGTTCAAGGTTTAGAAGTTAGCTCTTAGAAAGGAATCTTTGTAAATTGCTTTAACCTTCTGTTGGGCTTTGTCTCTGGAATTACCTGGAAATCCATTGAATTCTTTTATGCACAAGGTCCCACTGATTAAATACATGCTAGATTTCAGATTCTCTTTCTGGGGCTTTCAACTACCTCCCCCGAAGGCCCTTCTGCCCAGGCTCCAGAGATAGCCTGGCCACATCTGGAGACTAGACACACCTGCTGCTTCTGTACATAGGAAACCAGCCTCTGTGTCCATCTCAGCAGAGACTCTGTTCCCTGGGGTTTATGTCACTGCTTCTGCTCCACGACTTTCCACTTGCTGTGGGAGACGACAGAGAGCCGTCTGCTGGGAAGTCTGTCGCAGATCCATGGAAGAAGGCCATCCCTGGGCGCATTATGGCTTAAACTCAAGCACAACCACATGTCTAGAAAGCCAGCAAGGTCAAAAGCAATAGGGATTCATTTGGCCAGGCAGCCTTATTGGAGACTTGTTTGCCCCCCATAAACCATGTTTAGCAAATTTTGCTGACAGTTTTCCCATTAAGAGAGTGTTAAGATGGCATTTATGGACAAGTTAAAAGAAAGAATGAAGAGAAAGAGCAAGCTACCAGGAAAAAAAATATTCTATATTTAGAAGAAATTGTGAAAATCTTTCCTATAGACATACTTACGTATAAAGATATAGTTTCTTATTATTAAAATATGGTTAGGCTGTTCATATTAATTTGATTCCAAAGTCTATGATAGTATTTCATTGCATCTTTATTTGACATCATTTTTTAACTTACAATTTTAATTTAGGTTTTTGAAATTAGATTATAATTGCAACATTTCCCCCTTCCAAACCCTCCCATGTCTCCCACCCCCTTCTCCCTCTCAAATTCTTGACCTCTTCTTCTTTGTTAGTGTTACATACATATGCATAAGTATGTAAATGCAACTACCTTAGTTAGTTTAATGTTGCTTATATGTTAATGACTTCGGGGCTGACCACTCGGCATTAGGTAACCAGTTAGAGGCTCATCCCTGGGGAAGACATTTCTCCCTCTCTCAGCATTGCTTAGTTGACTACAAGTTCTTTGTCTAGGGGTGGGGCCCATGGAATTCCCCTCATCCGTGTGAGCATGTCTGCTGCTCTTCTACTTGTCTGGTTCTTGCTTGTTGAGGTAGTGAAGCTGAAACTTCCCTGGTGTTTCTAGGAGACACAATCTCACAGCAGATGTGCTGGTCCTCTGGCTCTTGCGGTCCCTCTACACCCTCTTCCTTGATATTCTCTGGGCCTTAGGCACAGGAGCTGTGTTGTATATAAATCCACTGGGCCTGGGCACCCCATGGTCAGTGTTCTCTGCATTTTGAGCAGCTGTGGTTTTCTGGAAGGGTCTCCATCTGTTACAAAGAGAAGTTTCTTTGAGGAGCAGTTAGGGCTACACTTACCTGTGAATATAAGAATAAATATTTAGAATGCAGTTCAAACAAACAAGCAAACAGTACCAGGCATAAAAAACACTTGCTTTGAGTTGTTGGTCAGGGGAGTCCTTAAGACTTCCCCAAATTTTGGCTATTGCTGTTGCTCTTGGTTACTTCCCAGAGGTTGAAGATAAGTCCCTAATGCTGAAGACACCATCAACTTCAGACACAAGACTCAGAGGATCCAAACTGGATCTGACCTGAAAGTCTGCTCCCTGAGGATGGGCTTTCATAGTACCAGAAGATGCCATGCAAGCGTCCAAGGAAAAGTATCAAGCAATAGTCCTACCCAGCTGTGATACCTATGAACTACAACAATGACCAGCATGGCAAGATATACTTAAGGGTGGACTAGCACTCATATGTTGGCAGTAACCAACAGCTGTCTCACTGGTCTTATGTCCATCTCAACAGGAGGGAAATAATCCCAAGTACTAGAAACCCAGGCAACTACCCTAGGGCCAGTGTGGTCATAGATCTTAGAGGAGAATCAATTACAGACACTTTGTATTTTCTAATAATTTCATAAATGAACACTCATTTGCATCATTTCCACTCCTCTCTCTCCCCCTCCAACTCCTCTTGTATACCCAGCTCCTCAAATTCATGACTGTTTGCTTCAATTATTGTTACAGATAGACGTATGTATATATAAATATAGCCTGCCCAGTTCCTTCAGTGTTATTCATATGTGTATGTGTTTAGGGCTGATCACTTGGGATTGGGTAATCTATCGGGGACTTATTCCTGACACATTCTTCCTCTCTTAGCAGCCATTGGTTGCCTGTAGGGATAGAGCTTCACCTAGGGATACGGCTTTGTGAGATTTCTCCTATCCACACTGGCAATCTTTGATATAATTTTTATGGCTGTACACAGTTCAATTGCATACATAAAACTTATTTTAATAGTCATGAATTGGTAAGTATTTAGATTGATTCTTGTTCCTTTTTCCCACCAATGAACCATTCTGAGTCTTTGTGTATCTTTTATTTGTCTTTAGTCTTTCCTAGAAGTTTAATGGTATGGCTCAAATATGCCGTCTTCTTTCTTTTTCTTTTTTTTTTAAGATCTGCCTCAAATTCCCTGAGTACAGCAAAGAATGTTGAGGCAGCAAAGCTGTCAGGCAATGTTTCTCAAACAACATAAGATAGGGCAAGAGGAGGAGTGGGGTTTCTGCCTTCTGCTCCTTGGGAAGTTTTGCAGGCGTTTCTGACTGCTATCTTTATTAATAGAAGGAACAGACCTCTGATATATTTTGTTTGTACCATGTTAAAAATTTTAGGTATTTAAAAGTTCTTAAGAATCTACAAGGGATGGCTAGAGAGATGACTCAGTGGATAAAGCCCTTGACACAAAAGCATGAGGACCTGAGTTCAAATCCCCAGGACTCACACAAAAAGCTGGATGGAATTGCGTCTGTTGGTAACCCAGCTTCTATGCAAGAGGAGAGGTGAAGATGGCAGAATTCCTGGAAGCTCTCAGGTCACCTAGCCTGGCATAGGCAGCAGCTGAGAGAACCTGTCTCGAATATGGTGGATGGCAAAGAGCAGCCGCAGAGGCTGTCCTCTGACATGCAAATCTACATATTTCTACTTCAACTTGGTGGAAGTGGGGGAAAGACCAGTAGTACCTCCATTCTTCTCCGGGCTGCAAATGATCAAAGTGTTGCATGGTTTGTTTCTATTTCTTTGTTAAATTCTACTTTCATGTCTTGAATTGTTTTCGCTACTTCATTCAACTGTGTGCGTTCCATGGCCTTCATTAATTCATATTCTGTTTAGGGTATTTGAACACATTCCTAATTGCTATTTTGAAGTCCTGTCTTGTGCTTCAGGTGAGTTGCTTTTCTCAGGAACTGATACAACAGGGTTAGGGTTGCTGGCTTCTGGGGAGGACATAGTGTCATGTGTGTGGCTTTGCAATGGGATCTCAACATGTGGAGTTATGATGTTTGAGGTGTTCCTTGGTATGGTATCTGACCTCATCTTCATTGGGTGGAAATTCCTTTCCTTCACTGTTGCTGCCCAATCTGAGTCCTGACGAAGTGTGGCGGCTATGGGATCCCCAAGTCCCAGCCAAGTGTGCTGTCTGTGGGGTCCCTGGTAGAGAGCTGTTTCATAAGTCTATGGGAGAACACAAAGGTATGGGGATGGGTGAGAAGGAAAGGCTGAGGGGGCAGTTTGGAAGACCTAGGGAGACCCTGGGTGTATACCAAGAGGCTGAGTCCCAGGAGGAGGCGGGTGGGCTGGGAGGAAGAGCTCCCATGGGCAGGCTGCTGTAGGACTCAAGGTAAGCCTGGAGACACTGGAATGGAGGACAGGAAGGAGGGTGAAGGTCTCCTACCTGTCCCTGGCGGAGCGAGGTGCTGCAGGTCAAAGGGCTCACAGAGGACAGGAGACAGACTAGAACAAAAGTCTGAAAGGGGCCACCAGGAAGAACTCCATGTGTTTATCAAAAGAGCTCAGAATGGCAGTCTCATTTCAAGGGAGGCCAAACACTAATAAATATTGAGGAACGAGAGTTAAAAAGACATCAAGTTAATATTTTACTATCCGCTCTTTGATCTTGGAAAGCTCCAAGTATTTTTTTTCCACACTCATTTTGTGATTTATTGATTCCTTCCTGCCAATTGGCTTATTGGAGGAGACACAGACGCCTTGCTTTTAACTACAGCTTCCATTTCGATATCGCTTTACAACGCCAACAGAGTTTTATGTATTCTCTGGCATCGCTTATTGATACCGCCACCGTTCCGGAATAATCTTTCCTAGTTAAAAACTGGATCACTGTCAGTAAAAGCAACTAAAATGTTATTGATTTGGTATTCAAGGCTGTAACAACGTCTATTGGTTTGGTTGTATTGGCTTTGGAGAAAAAGGAAACAATTCTCCCTATATCTGCGATGCTTTCATACTCATTTGTACTTAAAGTGTATTTAGAATCTGACCATTTTCCCTATTTCCAAGGCTACTGCGCTAGTCTCAAAAGAATGAACCGTACCCATCCTAGATGGCAGTGATATCTTCACCAGCTGCTATTGCCAAGCTTTTCCGCCCTTTGATCTGTTTGAACCCACAAACAAGAGCCAGCCAGGTTATGACACAGCGCCTCCTCTCTCTGAGTGACCTCTGGGTGACTGGCTTGCCCCTCACCCCGCTTATGCTGATCTGTGGAGAGATGGGGCTGTCAGAAGAGGGTCTCTGAATTTCCAGCATTCTGCAGTTCCTGATCTCAGGGCTGGGTGCTCTACCCTGCCTACCTTCTCCAGAAGAGGTAACTGTCCCTGTGGAGCCCTACACAACCCCACCCCTTTGTCTTCCCTGTCCTCTCCCCTCTCAAGATGCCCCCCTTTGTCGGTGGCTTTTCAACCCAAACAGCATACAAGTAGACTGTTGGGTGGGGGTGGGGTGGAGGGGAGTTTTTTAAAAACAAAGAAAACCCAAACAAATCAGGCAACCTTGCTTGACGGTGTTCCTTCTTCCAGTGACCACCCCATTTTTCTGCTGCCTTTGCCGAAAGCTCTGCTGGTTCCTTCCCTCCAGTTCTTCCTTGTCTTTACCTTGATCAACCCGGTCACCTCAACCACGCCATCCACAAGCCACACCCCCATCCTCAGCATTGACTGTGAAGACCCCTACTCAGTCCTCACCTTGCTCATCCTCGTTTGCCAACTATGATCACATCTGCCAGCTGGACATGTGTTGTTCTTCCACAGCCACACTAGACTGACTGCCCTCCTGCCTCAGACCTCTGGCCTCTGCTACAGGGTTTCTCTGTTGTAACTCTGATTGTCCTGGAACTCACTCTGTAGACCAGGCTGGCCTCGAACTCACAGAGATCTGCCGGCCTCTGCCTCCCCAGTGCTGGGATTAAAGGTGTGTGCCACCGTCAACCAGAGCATCTTTGTCTTACATCGTTTTCCTCTTTCCTTCCTTCAGAGTTCTAGATATTTTGGACACCAATGATCATCAATTGGTCAGTCATCATGACAGAAACATTGCAGGACCTTTGAGCTTGACCCGTATCTATCATGCTTTCTTTCCTCACTATTGGCTCTGCTGTCCATCCATCTGTCCCACAAAATATTTGATCGAAAGTCACACTTGCAATCTTCATCCTTTCCTTGTGCTGTCTCTCTGAAGCTCAACCCACATCACATTCTTGCTGCAGCACAGAGCTGCATGGCAACCTCGGCTTTCCTGAAATCCTCGCCTGGGGATCTAAATATGATTGTGTTTATGCCAAGCCAGTCCTTTAGAAGCTTTAAGCAGCTGGTAGATCTCAGTAGTCAAGAAAGGCAGCTAAAGCCTTAGCCAGGGCAGGAATACTGCTCTGTTTTGTATATATGAGATCCTGGGCTTCATCACCAGTACCAGAAAAAAACAAAAAATTGGGAGTCAATGCATTGTTAAGTTATTAAGGCTTTTTCTACCAATATTTTTACCTAGTAGAATAGACATATCTCACTGTCATTTGGCTGTTGCATATGCTTAGCCGTATTTGCTAATAAGACTGAGAAAATGCTTTTTCAGTGGCTTGAAGGAACCCTGGTAAGAAAATTGCTTGCTAATGCAGCCCTAACTTTGGTAACATAGCAGCTCTTGCCAGCAGAGGGGATTGGACAAATTGGCAAAGAGCCTGGAGTCAGCAGGGTCCTGAGGGAGGCTCACTAATGTCTGAGACTTTGGGCTCTGGGTCCCGAAGAGGGAACATTGGCATGATCTTGGCAGCTGAGCTGGCCATGGGCACAACAGGCTAGAAATACTCCAGGCTGGAGCTGAGAAGCCTAAGGCAATATTATTCCAAAGGGGCAAGTTCTGCTCAAGGGTATCTCTGCCATTTCAGGTGTTGCTATTAAACACACACTGAAATGTTATATTTCTAGACTCCCAATACTGTTGGGGAGATTACTTGCATTTTCTGAATACTATAGAATAAAACAGAGATATGGACAGTCCATAAGAGCAGGAAGGGGTTTCTAAGAGAGCATTTGCCTAACAGCCTTCTGCCTGAGGGTTTCCGCCTGCCACAGGCAGGGCTGGGTTTCTGTCTACTAGTTTCTTTTAAAAAGATTTACTTTAATAGCTTGTATGAATACCATAAAAGGCGAGGACCAAAGAGAGAAGTTGATTCCAATCCACTTAGCAGTCCCAGGAGGCATGACTCGGGCAAGATGGTTAATGAGCTTCCTGTGAGTTCCCTTGAAAGGTGCAGTGACTTCCTATAGGCCAACACTCCCTGAGACTCTGCAATCTTCAGTCTGTGCATACAAGCTTCTCTAACACAGATGCAGAGGGTACCCCATTGGTGGTCTCTCTGGATGAGGGTGTGTCTATCATAAACAGCAGAACTGGTGCTAGCCTGAGGTGATCTCTGGCCTACTTCATATGCCCTGCTGGGTTTCTCCTGAAGTCTGCTTACCGCGTACATAGCGATGAGCTGCAGAGTACCCCGGGTTTAATAGCTAGAGCTGTCTGGAAGTGGGAGCAGAGGAATGAGTTGGGTGGAAACCTGCACTGTTCTCTGTTCGTCCAGCCCTTTCAGAAGTTGCTGCTCACCGAACATAGCAACTGCATGTCACCTCTGCTCCGGAGTGCTCTCTTGTCAGCTAAGAACGGCATGCAACCTTTCTCTGAAGTTTTTGGCAATAGACAGTAGAACTGCAGAGCATGGAGTAAGCTTTCTTTCCTTCTGTCTCTGTCTCTGCCTGTGTGTGTGTGCCTGCCTGTTTTTCTTACACACACACACACACACACACACACACACACACACATCATTATTGTTGCATGTAACTCCAGACTCTGACTTCTTAGAAGAGTAACATAGTAACATAGAAGAGTAACATAATCCTGTATGACAGGATTCCTCCTATTGCCTGGTAGCCCATGTGAGTCTCGTATCTACACCGAGCTCCTGTAGAGTGTGAGGCATAGGGGACTGAGCAGAAATATATGCCATCAGTGCTTCGGATGAAAAAGGGACGGCGTCTTAAGAGGCAAACAGAACTATCTCAGTGAGAATATAGGAGAAAGCATTGGAGGTTCAGAAAGACTCAGTGGACGAGGCAGCCTGGGGATGGAATGCAGGATGGGCACATTTGTAATAGCAGAGCATGAGTTCTCAACCTGTGGGTCACAACCCCTTTGGGGTTGAATGACCCTTTCACAGGGGTCACCTAAGACCATCTGCACATCAGATATTTACATTATGATTCATAACAGTAGCAACATTACAGTTATGAAGTAGCAATGAAAATAACTTATGGTTGGAGGGGGGTCACCACACCCTGAGGAACTCTATTGAAGGGTCGCAGCATTAGGAAGATTGAGAACCACTGTAGTAGAAGGGTTCCCCAAAGAGAAAATGGCACTGAGTGAGATATGGAGACTGCATGTACTTGATGGAAACATGGGCAGGCTGCTTAAGGCCTTTCCACCACCATAAACTGGTTTTGCCAGATTCTCCAGCCTGTAGGACATTCTTTGGACCTTTGTCTACTTAAGAGCTCCTTCTAACTCTTTAGCTCATGCCAGACCCTAGGGTTTTTGAGACAGAAAGAACCAAAGCCTTTGATCTCAACCTCTGTACTATACTAATCATTTTAACTAAGCTGAAGATTACAATAGTCCTAGCAAAGGGAGCAGGCCAGGATCACTGGGTTCGGGGACAAAATACAAAACCAATACCTAAAATGCCGGTGAAGTCAGTGTTTCAGAATATTTCTTTAACTTTAGTGTGTGGAGTCCATGGTTTAGAATGAATCTGGGAAGAAAACTGAAGACCCAAATTAGACAGGGAGCAGAGCCAGCCAAATTTGCATATGACTAAATCCGATCCTTTGGCATCTCCAGGAGATTTATAGGATGTGAGACACAGCTGAGAGTTAAGAATCCAAAAATGACTGGGGGAGCACTTTAAACCACACTGAGAGAGGCCCAGCCCTGCTGTAGAGACAGGCTACCACATAGCAACGTGAACAGGGTAAAGTGTGACAGAGTGGTAACAGCCTTCACTACCTGCCTTGGAAGTCTAGCTCCTAAGGGAAGGTGGATCCCACGTTTCAGCAGCTGGGGGAGATGCTTTGCAGCCAGCAGCCAGATGCACTGAGCTACCACAGGTCCTGGTGACTCCGGGGCTTTGGCTTATTACCCCAGTGCCCCATCCTAGCACTGCACTGGTCCCAGTGGCCCAAAAGAGACTCAAATTGTAGCCATCCAGTCCAGGAGTGACCATGGAAAAGCAGAAGAGAGGGAATCCTTCCATCCCTAGGCAGGCAGAGCTTAGAATTGGGAGGAACTGAACTTCACATCAGATTCAATCACACCAGAGTAGAATTATTGCCCAACTTCTTACTCTCCAAAAGTCATGTGAGGGCCAGAGGGTAGCTCACTGCTAAAGCACATATTTAGTATGCAACAGGCCCTGTTTCTACCCTCAGAACCAAAATAAGCAAACAAATAAAAGTAGACTATGAAAACATGGGTTTTGCCCTAAATGTCCTTCAGGTCAGGAAAGAATCAACCTAAAATAAATTGAAATGGAAAATGAAAGATAAAAATAAAGTTTCTTTTCATCTATGATTTTTGTTTATTCAAAGATCATTCCATACATGTATAAAACATTTCTAATGGTCATATCCACCCAATATTATTGAGATTCTCTATGCCAGGCAATGCTTGTCAGGCATAAAGGATAAAGAATGTCCCTATCATGGCTATCCACCAACTCTATCCTTCAACCTTAGAATTACCTAGCACCTTGGATTCTTTGAACCTACTGTGGCAAAGATAGATGTCACTTTTAAAGCTTTGCTACTTACTCTGATTTCTCACAAAGCTTGCGATTTGTAGAACAATAGGCCCTATTACATCTTGCCAGCACGAAGACGTAGAAAAGCGACTCAGTAACTGGGCTGTTTTTCAGAGGCTAAGTAATCAAGTCTATTGTAGAGTTCATGCATTTGCTTTTCATGGCTCCAAATAAAATCGGACTGAGCTGACATACAGAAACCACGTTCTATCCAGTAAGAATTTCTAGGCTTCAAGTTTAGTCTTCTGAATAGGAAAGCACAGACACATTGTGTGTGTGTCTCTCTCTCTCTTCCCTTTGCTCATTTTCTTCCCCCGTTTGCCTCCTTCTCTTCCTTTTTCTCCTCTTTCTCCTACCCCTTCTCTTTTTCTCTCTTCTCTCCCCAATCCAAAGCCCTTTAAAACACATACTTACTTGAGCCATTTTTGAATATTGGGTTTCTGTATTTCGTGTTTATTATGCTTACCAGTAGGTAGACGAAATGGGAATAGTGTCCGACAAACGCTACAAATATTACTGTGCTTTGATTTCCTTTTTGTCCCTTTCTAAATTAGGTCCCTTCAGGACTTCATAGGGAACTATTGTGTGGCTCTTCATAGATTTAATCAATATTTAGTCAATTCAGTCAATACTGTGTCACCCAATAAACCGTTAGGCCTTAAACCGGTTTCATTTGAAGAAGCATCATATTGTCTTATTGGTTTCTTGGGAAGTTGCATCAAGCTTAAAAACTGTGGTCATGGAGTGTCTTCTGGGAAGTTAAGAGTTAGGAGCTCTTGAAAATGAAAGTACTGGCATCACGTGGAGGAGTAGGAGGGACAACAGCTCCAAAGGGAAGGTGGACCCCGAGTTTCAGCAGCTGGGTGAGAGGGATAGGTGGGTGAGTGGGATAGGAGGGTATTTGATTAAGTAACTTGTTTACTAAATGACCGCAGATCTCCATAACATAACAACACAGGAGAGATGCTGACGTGAAGGCAAAAATCTCTCAGTCTACTGAGAGGAGGGGACATGGCGGGAAAGGAGACCCATGTCTCTAAAAGAAAGAACAGGCAGTGGAGCAGACCCTGGATGAGCTGTTATATTGGTGACCAGTGACAAAGGTCCCCCCACAACAAACATCCAGGTGACAGGTGCCCAAACTATTTGGTTTAATTTCTCTTCTCTTCCCCCCCCTCCCTTTATTGCATTTTTTTTCCCTTTCGTTATTTTTATTCTGTATTATTTTAGGGTCTTTAAGATTCATTCACTCATCCATTTACTGTTTTATTTTCTTTTTGAAACAGTCTTTCTATGTAGCCCAAGCTGGCCTCAAACTTGACATCCTCCTGCCTGGATCTCCAGAGGGCTATGGTTACAAGCTTGCACCACCAAGTGTCTTGTATATCCTGTTAATGTGTGTATTTTCAGATCACTGAGCCCAGTACAATTTGTTTGTATAGGTTGTAACAACTGTCCCGGCCGCAGTAGGCTTGTTAGTCGTTTAGAGCTGGCACTGGTATGCATGTGGTCAGCTCAGGTAGAGATGATCTGGGTGATGACCTGCATTCTGCAGAGTCGCTCACTTCCTGTCTTCATGTCATGAGCAAGAAATGGTAATGTTTATAGCAATCAAATCCTCTGCCTTCCCTTTGTGATCTGTAATGGCCAAGCCTCCTTAGTCTTGAGAATATTATTTTCTTCTGATAACATTTCCAAAAGGGCAGCCCCAAGTCCCTTTTTTGGGAAATAGAAGGAGGGAATAATAGCAAGATATGTCTATGTGTTATGTGTTCTGTCCCAGACCTCAGAGGGTTAAAACAGTTGGACTTACGTGCTCCTTCAAGACAATCCAGTGTGGTTATGGTGTGTGTGTGTGTTAGGTACAAGGATCAGCCGCGTCCTGTGTGGCCATTCCATGGCCTCTCTATCCCCCATCCCTTCTTTAGAGTTCTCAGCAGGATCGTATGAGTTCACCTGATGAGACACAGAAAGCTATGGGCTGTCTAGGAGAGGCTCAGGAGGGGGAAAAGCCACTCCTGTCCACCTGCCATGTGTCCACACCTTGATGCAGAACAGCTGGGCAGATGGTCTTCCCATGGTCCCATGGGAAGTTTTCCCATGCAAAACTGAACGACTATATGGATAGCAGCAGGGCTCTCCCCACGGCAGATGCCTCCTGCATCACCTTTGCAGTGCCTGGTTGCAGTGCCTGTGATGATTCCTCATTTATTTCCTCCACAGCTTTATACAATTGCTTTTTTGCCTCTGTTGTCTTCCTCTACTTAGTTCATTGACCACATTAGGGAGAGTAACTCATCTGCTTTGCTCACTACTATGTGGACAAACCTGGCAACTCTATGTCCTGCCTAGAGGAGATGACCCATCAGTGATAACGTACGATGAACAAGTGATTGAGTAGAACGAATGAGTAAAAGATGTATACCAAGGATAGAGGGTAGCCACCATACAGCACAGCCAGAGAAATCAGTGGTGGTCTTTAACAATAGCAAATTCTAGTAAGCAACCAAAAACCTGTTTCATGCTTATGTTTGTTTGCTCTTGTTTGGAGTTAGAAAAAAACAACTGGCCTTAGGGATCAAAAGGTATTTGCATCACTCTGCTCTTTTGCTTTTCTTTGGAATGTCATCTTCTAGGGAAGCACAATGGTTGGGCTGATCCAGTCTCTTTTTTCTGCATGAGTGAGCTGCAGACCTCCTCCACAGCATCCTGCTTCTCCATTCACGACGGCCAAACCATGGTGCTTGCTACGTCTTCTGTCCGTCAGTGTATTGGTGATGATGCAGGTGACAGCAAACCTTAGCAGAGGAAGGGATTTTCTCATTTATTTCTTTTAACTGTCCTTTTGGCTGAGCACGCACAAACGGTATGTGGCAGCCTAAGATGCCCAACCCTAGGAAACAGCATAAGGAACCATAGCACTGTGGAGGAACTGGTTGCTCTGTTTGTGTTTTTAGTCCATCAGCTCGTTAAGACATAGGTCTCTGCTGGAAGGAGATTCTGGACCACCTGTCCTCCTGTTCTCTGGGTCAGGCTACAAAGAGGGTCCTCGGCTACCTCCTTTCCTTGCAGGTTGAGATAGGGCTTGATAGCTTCACTAACCCTGAACTTGCTTCTGGATGCTTATTGACAGAGCTCAGATGAGACTCGAAGTGTCTGTTTCTTGGAGCCCCTACCCAGGCGGGATTTGTCCACCTCACCTAGTTACTCCTGTCCTGCTCTTTCCTATGGGGCAGGCACATAGAACTTTCTGGGAATGGCGGAGGAGCTGCGTGTGGGGCGGTGTAGCAGAGTGTGTCCACGTGCTTTTCATTCCTCTCTTAGCTGCCATGCGGATGAGGCACATTAAAAAGGAAAGATAAAATTAAAGATGTGTGCAGAGATTTATCAGGAGGAACATTCAGTAGCAGAAAGCAAAGGAAGCAAACGCTCACAGAAGGGAGCAGATAAAAACAAATGATGACACATTCACAGAGTTGAACGCTTCCATTAAAATTGATCATGTAGGAGAACATTAAACGACATGTAATTGTGTTCATTTTTAGTTTTTTAAGCTTCAAGCTATAAAGCGGTGGAGACCACATGATCTCACTTCTGAAATAAGAAATGCATAATCGATATGCATATATAAATAATGGAAAGATAAATATTAAAATGAGGCTGATTATCGTAGTGAATAGGGCTGTGAGTAACTTTTGTTTTTATGGCCCAGGAGTAGTCTTTAGCTTTTGTATAATGAATTCATATTTCTTTTCAAGAGGGACATAAATGGCTAAGATGTTATTTTATAAATTAAATGAGGTTCTTAGTTGGTTTAGGCTGTTTTAACAAAGTATCATAGTCTAGGTGGCTTATAAACAACAGAAATTTACTCCTCACAGATCTAAGACCAAGAGGATGGCAGACTGAGAGTTCTGGTAGGGCTCATTTGCTGCTCCATAAAATATTCCTTCTTGGTTCAGTCCCCGCCCCACCCCTGTTTCCCTAGACCAGCCAGTTCCCAACCTGTGGGGTTATTGTAGTGAATAGGGGTCACCTAAAACCATCCGCATATCAGATATTTGCATTACAGTCCCTAACAGTAGCAAAGTTCCAGCAATGGCTGGGGGTCGCCACAGCATGAGGAACTGTATTAAAGGGTCGCAGCGTTAGGAAGGTTGAGAACCACTGCTCTAGACCAACTTGCTTCTACTTTTATGCCATCCACACATACACAATATTACGCAGTTAGGACCCACAAGTGATGTTTGCCCTTCTGACACTGGCTTATCATCAGTCACATTAATTTTCCTGTAAATGATATAACTTCATTCTTCTTTATGAAATATATATATGGAATATATATATGGAATATATATATAATACAAGGTGAGAGATACAGATATATATATCTGTGTATATACAGATATATATATCTGTATCTCTCACCTTGTATTAAAATCAACTCCAAATAATCAAAGACCTTAGTATTAGACTTGAAATTGTAAAAACCGGGAGAGGAAAAGGAAGAGAATTGACAGGCACTTTCTGAACAGGACTTCAGTCACTCAGGAAATACTGTCAACAATGAACAAGTGTCATGAACGCAAACTGCCTCTAGATAAATGAATAAAATATATTCTAAATGAAAGTGAAAAACCTAATGTGATGTTGTTCCACAGCTTCTGTTCCAAATGTCTATCCTAAACTATATAGAAGTTTGTTGAGTTCTATGCACTTTGGATCTGGTTAACTTTGGTGTGTGATGTTTCTATTTATTTGCAAATGTCTTCTTTCAAATAATAAAGTTTATAAAAATTAAAGTAGCCTACGCACAGCCAAGCAAACAGCCAAATGAAGACACAGCCTATAGAATAGTAGGAAATCTTTGCTAATATACATCTGATAGAAGATTATGATCTAGACTATATAAAGAACTCAAAACTTAAGTAACAAGATATCAAATAACCCAACCAATAAATGGCACAATAGAATAAGAAGACAGTTCTTAATATACAAGGTACAAATGGCTAGGAAACAAGAAAACATGTTAGACATCACTAGTCATCCCAAAATGTAAATTGAGTTGCCACCTCCCTCCAGTCAGAATGGCTCTTTGTACTCTTTTAGACATAGTCTCACCAAGTTGCCTGGTCCGGAACTTACTCTTTAGCCCAGCTGAGCCTTCAACCCATGATGCCCCTGCCTTCCTCAGCAGTTCCTCACATCTTGGGCAATCACATCCCTTTGATCTCCAGGGCATTGTCTCTTTAAGATACTCTTTCTGTCGAACTCCATTCTGTAACACAGTCAGCCTTCATATTCATCACACAGTCAGCCTTCCTATCTGGTTGTCCTCTCGGTTCTTTGGTCCTTTGCAGTCGGACTTCCTGAATCACCAAACAGGCCTACAGGTCACCGATGACCTGCTCACTACCAACCCCTGCTTCTCCCTCTGTCTCCATTTTCCTAGGCCTTCCTGAAGTACACACTCATGTTGGCCTGACATTCTGGTACTTCTCCAGGAATGTGCTGTCACACAGGGAGAAGGGTTGAAGGAGGGAGAGTAGTTAGTTTCAAGAAATGCCGTCCTTAAGAGTCTGCTGCTTAGCTAGGCTGAGAAGCAAGGACGAAGCTTCCTAAGCCCCAAAGCATTCATTCCTACACACTTTCTCTGTGGCAAAGTTCAAACTCCTCTTGATACCTCTGTGCTTATTTCCTTTCTCTTTTTCCTTTCTTGCTCTTCATTTCATAACTTTTCGCCCTTTTTCCTAGTGATAGAATCTTCTTGTAGTTCACTGGGGCATAATTCACCATGAATTATGTTTATCTTTAGAAGCTGTCCGCAATGCAAGAGCCCCTCAGACTCAGCGTCTGTCCAGGGAGTACCATTCCCTATTTGATTATAAAGTCCTTCTGCCCAAGGTGTTCTTCTAATCCTAAATAAACAAACAAAAACAACAACCCCAAAATTCCTGTCATTAGCACCCACCAGTATATATACTAAATATTACGCAGAGGCCCAAAGTATGGAAGACAAATTCTCAAAGGACAATTGTATGCTCAGGTTCATAACCCCTAATGGTGCCCATGAGATGGAACAACACAATAACCACTGGAACGTGCATGGGTGGGAGAAGGAAGTGAACAGTGCAGATATAGGGATATTCCAACTTAAAGAGGAAAGAGATCCCAGCACATCCCACGACATACATGAACTTAGAGGACATTATGCTAAATAAATTAAACCAGTCCAAAAGGACAACATTGTAGGACTCTATTTACATGTTTGTATTGAGATAGAAGATAGAACGGTGGTTTTCAGTGGCTGGCTGGCTAGGAGATGGACTGCTGTTTTTGACAGGTACAGTTTTAGTTTTCCAAGGTGAACAAAGTGACAGACATTGATCAACAGCCTGAATGTAACTAAAACTGTAAATCCCACACTTAATGGTGGTTATAATAGTAAAAAATTAGGTTGTATGACTTTACTCACAATTACAAATTATATTTTAAATAGTTGACATTGTAAGATAGCTTGAAAAGATATATCATTGTCAACAATAGAAATAGCAAAGAATTCAACAAAGAATTCATGCTCAGCAAACATTTCTTACTGCTATATATGATAAATTTATGCCAAAGACCAAGAAGGGTAATGAAGATTGGCTTATATCCCAGTGGAGATGTTTGGATGATCTGGATCACAAGATATGTATAAAAGAGCAATTCAATGAAAATTTCAAGAAGTGGAATTTTTCACAGCAAGGAGGGGGCGTGTTCAAGACACTCTCCATTTCAGGAGAGCCGAGTGGTCAGGGAGGAATCTGAAGTGAGCTAGAAATAATTATTTTAATTACTTCTACTTCCACTGATGGGTGGGTAATTAATACTTTACTGTCTTCTAAGTTTCTAGTATCTCATAAACTGTTCAAGCTCCCCTCCCATGAAGTATCACCTGATTAAGTCAACTTTGTGCCCTCATGTGGGAAAATGGGGGCCAAGTTCCACCATATTCATTAGTGTAAATTAGTGTAAACGTGCTGCCTGCTCAGCACAGATGAGTTAAACTCACTGTAATCTAGTATTTAATTGTGAAAATATTGTTCGGGACTCCCGGATTCTTGTGATTCTTACCAGATTCCTGGGAAACAAAAGTGTGTATTCAGATATGTTACTTTCATTTCCTCAGAGACAAAGAAGTTAGACACCATGAGTGCCTCAGGTGCAGAGACCCTGTCCTGATCATGAATGCAGTAGTTCATGATGATTATAGCCAGGAGAGAGAATATGTCCAAATTGCCCGGCCACGCTGCCTCTTCTGATGAGCTCTTTCAGCTTTGGCAGGCTAGTGCCAAGATAATAATTTCCCCTGTATGATCCTAGAAAGCAGATTGCTGAATCATAAGAGTCCTGACCTCGGGTTGAAGGTGACAATCATTCCCTCAGGGAGAGGTGCACAGCTACAGTCTGCAGAATTAAGCCGATAAGAGATGATGTTGCCTTAAGAGGTTGCAATAATGGGATCACCTTAAATTAAGTTCACTGAATGAATAAAATCAATGTATTATTCTGAGGTTCACTTCAGCCTTGTAAAATGTCTGGCACATCAGAAGTTCTGGAAAAATGTCAAATAGAGGATACGGAAAGTGGAGTAATCTGACAAAGCTGCGGAACATCTGAGGATTACCATATAGGATTCTTTTTCTTTCATTCGCAAATGTTTGTTGACTATTCACTTTTCACTCAGCACTGGTCATGGTGATGCAGTGGTAAATAAAAAGGGGAAAACCCTTACCTTTGGAATCTTACCTGCTAATTAAGAATACAGCCAGATCCTAAGAGCTGTGAGAACTTTCAAAGATAGGCAGAGCAGCCAGGGGATCTGAAGTACATTGGAAGTGTTGAGATGTGAGTTCATATATGAACTGAGAGATTTCTAAGAATTGGAAAACACAGGTGGGGATATTGAATGTCATTCAGCCCATAGACAAAGGCCATTTGTCGGAACAGGAAGTACATTGGGTTCCGGGCTTCACTGTCACAATATTGGGCTGTTTCCAACCCCCACCTGCAGTCTTGCAGGTCGGACCTCATGAGTTCCAAATCTCAGGACCTTGAAGTCCTCTAGAGTTGCCAGCATGAAGCCAGTTATAGTTGGTCCTCTGTATCCTAGGGTGCCACCTTTTGGACTCACCCAAAGCCTGAGGACGATATGTTTTAAATTGTGTCTGTATTGAACTTGCAGTGACCTTTTCCCTGGTCATCAGTCCCTGAACACTGCAGGCTAACCACCATTTACATGCCATTTACATGTGTCTGCTGTTATAAGACATCTGGAGGTGATTTCTTTTAAAGGACACATGAGAATATGTGTAGATTACATGCAGATTATGCTATTTTACGTAAGTGACTTGGCCAGCCGAGGATTTCTGCATCAATGCAAGGTCCTGCAACCAGTCCCTTGTGGATACAAAAGGATGTCTATGAAATGCTTCTTACTGAGACTTCTGGCCTTTAGATTCTGGATGTTCTGGACACATAAGAATTTTGCCGTATGTCTTGCATAGTAAGAACAGATCTAAGTTGTTTGGCAGTTGTAAAACCTGCATACCATTGTAATTGGATTTTTGGTGTTCCCCCTTCCCCGTAATTTCAGGTAAGGCAATTTGATTCTCCTCAGTGGAGCTAAGTATAGGCAGAATAATTTCTATGAGTTGATTACACTGCATTTTGCTACAATTTCATAGGGAAAAAGCCTGGTTAGAATCACACATCCACCATGACACCTATTTCCTGACACAATCCAGGGTCACGTGGATTCTTTAGAAATTGTCGGAGGGAATGTAATTATCCAAAATGCTGAGAATGCGTGTATAAATTAGCCTGCCTGCTACAGACCCGTGGCATCTCTGTACTAACAGCCCGTCTCCAGGCAGAGTGCAGTGTAGCCAGAGCAGCCTCGCCTGCCCGGGGTGATATCTAACAGAGCCGAATTAATGCAAAGAAATATGATTTTTTAAAAAAACAAAACATCAGAGTCATTTTTAACTTGCCAAAGCACGTAGTTCATCTTTCGTGGGCAATGGCCCTCCAGACTGTGGCAAGGTCTTCTCTTCAGGGGAGGCAGAGACTCACAGCCTCTGGAGTTATGAGCGATTATTTGTTCTACTGATAAAAGGGGGCTTTGCTGCCACAAAAGAAGGTGTGAGGTAGCAAGAAACGAGGTTTCTGTTTGGTCATTGTAATAGAGTTCTGGGAAAATGGGCTGTTCTTTTGAATTTCTGGACAATCATAATTTGTTAAGACTTTTGCACAGTCAAGATAAGTAACACATCTTGATTAAAAAAAAAAAAAAAAGGCTTGGTCTGGCAGAGCAGCCACGGGGTGCAGTGCAGATGGAGAATGGTTATGTTAAATCAGATTAAGTGGGATCAAGAGGCAGAAGCAGATAGGGAGGGAGATCCTTTAAGCTTAGATGTGTACAAACTCAGCAAGTCTAAGTCATTTGGTGCCATCTTATCAATTTCTCTGGAATTTTGACCAGGACTTAGGAGATGGAATGAAATGACTACAGGAAAGACAACAGCGATACAATACATGTGACAAGGGAAGGAATGTGTGCAGGTGTGAGCACTGTGTATTCCACGGGCAGCATCAGGACCTCAGGTCCCATTGTAAACCTGCAGAATCAGAGCCTGTGGTTTAAAAAGTCTCCTGGTAACAGGCACACATGTGTGTGTGCGTGCGCATGTGTGTGTGTGTGCGCATGTGTGTGCATTTGCGCACACACATAGACGTACACAGACATACAGAGATACATACACAGACACACAGACACACACACATATACACACACAACATACAGAGATACACACATAGAGACATACAAACACCCAGACATACACATACACACAGATACACACACACACACAGATACGCATACACAGAGACATACACATACAGACACACACATACAGAGACAAACAAACACCCAGACATACACATACACACAGATACACACACAGAGAGACATACGCAGACACACACACATACACATACAGACACACACATACAGAGACAAACAAACACCCAGACATACACATACACACAGATACACACACACACACACACACACACACACACACACACAGAGACATACATACACATACAGAGATACGCACACACAGAGACATACACATACACAGACATACACAGACACACACACACACATTGAAATTGAAGCATTTCCTGCCCTAGGCTGGTTGTTTCATTCATGCATTCATTCATTCATTCATCTGTTCAATTAATCACTCATTAATCCACAAACATTTTTGGAACTCTTTCCATATGCCAGATAGCAAACTGGATCACAGGATGAGGAGATGGTTATAATAAATGTGTTCTTTGCACTTGGAACACGTGCATAGCAGGAGCAGGGCATGAGAGATACACTGAGAGTTGGGGTTTGTAGGCTGTGTGGTTGAACGTGGAGTGGTAAAGTGGGAAAATGGGTGAAGCTGCAGTGGTTGTCCTAGGCATGTGAGACTTGGTTCTGTGCTGACAGATGCCTAGAGGCAAAAAGAGAGCAAGTCTAACCTTACAGCTTTGAGCTCTAAGGCCGCTATGACATTTTCAGGTGGCAATGCCCACTAGACAGATCTAAAAGTGGGAGTCAGAAAACTATGATTGACTGAAAAGATCTTGCCTTCAATTTATTGTGTAAATAAAGCTTTATTGAATACAGTACAATCACTGGTTTACATATGTCTGTTTACATATGTTTACATATGTCTGTTTATGTCTGTTTTTTCATACTGTAAAGGCAGAACCAGGCAGATGCAATAGGGATTGTGTGGCCTTCAAAGCCTGAGATATTTTCTCTCCAGCCTTTCTCCAGAGGTTTGCTGGCTACTGTCCCAGGGCTATGTGGAGAGGCCCTATAGGAAACAAAATATGGGGTTCACAGCAGGCAAATGGTGGGGGGAGTCTGTGCTGGAGAATGGGGTACAGAGAAAGCAGATGAGGGCGAGGTCAGGATACTTCCAATGGAGGTCTTTTCTGTTCTTCAGGGCGCTGTTTTACGCATTCCAAGTCATCTTAAAAAATAACTTTGTGGCAGTTATTTGATTTGGCACTTGTAAATTCATTTGGCCAAGAAATTTGCATTAGCTGAGCAAACCATCCCATGTGTAATTTATAATGTTAATAACACCATTGCTCTATGGGAACAGGCAACCCTGACTGTAAATGAGGGCTACAAGTAACATAATAGTTTGGGCCTCGTAACAGAGAGGAGTCTGATCTTTCTATAAAATAGGAAGTAATTCTCATGCAGCTGTGTCTGATGGGACTCTGGTGACTGGTCAGGCTGTGGGGAGGGGCCCATGGCTCCTAAGCCCTGTCCATTTTTGTTTTTTGTTTTCGAGATAGGATTTCTCTGATGTAACTCTGGCTGTCCTAGAGCTCACTCTGTAGACCAGGCTAGCCTGGAACTCACAGAGATCCACCTGCCTCTGCCTCCCTAGTGCTGGGATTAACTGCCTGGCAAGCCCTGTCCTTTTAATTCAGTCTCAGAGAAATGCTGGGCTGGCCGTGAACCAATCTTTGCCTATGCTTTTCCAAGACAGAGGTGTTGGGCCCCTCACGCTCCTGACAGAGGCACAGACAGTGGGAAGGCACACTTCTGCAACGGGTGACAGTTCATGTGTGTGTGTGTGTGTGTGTGTGTGTGTGTGTGTGTGTGTGTTGCTCATTTAAAATCATTTGCTGTACACTTCTTGGGAGTCTGTTCAGGTCTTTGTGCACCCAAAGTCTTAAGGGAATCATCATAAAATGAGCAGGATTTGGGTACCAGTCCAGCTGTGTGTAAAAGGTAGAGCAGCTGCAAGGGTGTAAGCTGGAACCTTCCACACCACACAGAAGTGCATGTCACCCCCATTTCTGTACTAGCCCAAAAGGCTCCTTCGATTCTCTGGTTCCTGGCATGATGCAGAGATCTTCATTTTTACCCTGTCATTCACATTTGTGTGAACACAACTCAGATACGACAGAGCTGCTGGAAGGAGCTGGCTTAGATCAGACGCCCCATCTGTGTGCTTCGAGTGACGCCCGGAGCTCTTTTGAGATACCTGGGAGATGACACTGGCTTAGTCTGAGACTGCATCTCCACACTCCAGGTGCCTAGCGTGCCTCCACTTCCACATCATTCCCAGCCTTCCTCTGCCTCTCTGGGAGTGCCTGAAATGCTCTGTTCACAGTATGGTGCTGCTGGGGTATCTGACAGAGCTGGCCTCTCTGTCCCAGTGGCACCAAGTGCTTTGTCACACCTCACTCTGAGAGGCTGAATGACCAAGTGTTTTGATGTGAGGCTCCTATGTCCGACTTTTACTCCCTCACATGACCAGTGCTCACATCCCCATCTTTGTGACTCTCCAGGAGAAGAGGAAGCCATAGATAATATTGGGTATTTAGGCTTGAGCCCCACTCAACCCTTACATGGGTCAGCTCGGTACCCTCCCAGCCTTTCCAGAGACAGGAAAAATAGCGTTTTCTATTAAACTGGACACGGTGGAGACCTAGAGAAGTCACATCATTTGCCTAACGTGCCAAAGCCAAAAAGTGACAGAACCGAAGCTCTTAGCCATCAAGCTAACTGACACCAAAAACTTCAGATACTGGCGACACAAGTCCCAGCGCCACCAAATTGTGGCTTCTGATGTCTTCAGCCTCAGTCTCAAGTGAGGAGACCAACTGGTCACTCCCCGGGGTCTTTAGACGATGCTAACGTCCTGCATTTCTCAACAAAGCCACAGGTGCAAAGGCTGCTTTGGGTTGGACACCCCACAGATTCGCCATCATTCATTTTCCTCAGCTTTTTCATTTAAAAATTCTCTTTGTGGAAATGCAGGGAAGCAAATATTAAAAGAAACACCCAAACCCACAGAACCGCTTCCAGAACAGGGGATGTTTCCTCGCCACCATCTGACAGCGCTGGACCAGACCCAAGCTGGAGGAGTGTGAAGCTGCCTCCGCACCGCAGGAGGAACGCGTGCCTCGGGTTGCCCCCGTGCCCACTTTCTCTCTCTCTATGTCTCCTGGGGCTGCTTCATCCAGGCTGCTGATAGGCTGTTTTCTGGACAGTAGCATCATCTGACCAGCTCCTCCCCCTCCTCCCCCACCTTCCCCTATTCTTCTCATCCAGTTTCAGAGTCAGTTATAGACACCATACTGCCTGTCTCTCCTCCAATATCCAGGCTAAGCTGGCTGCTGGGATTCCCTTATGGGATATCTGAAAGTATGCGTTTTGTGTTTATCTATTCATTCTGTGAGGATGCGGGCTAGGTGGGTGGAGATCAGAGGACAATCCGGGGGGAGTCAGCTCTCTCCTTCCACACCCGGTGGGTCCTGGAGATCAAAGCCTGGTCATCAGGTTTGACAGTGTATACACCTCCACCACCTAAGCCATCGCACAAGACCCAAATGGCGTCTCTTAAATTCCCTTTAGGATGTGACCTCTAAATCCTTACCATCTCTTTGAAGGTATTTATAGACTGTTAGCAGTTCCAGAGTTAAAGGGTCATTGGGGAAAATGGTTGATTTTTTTTTTTTTTTTTAGGAAAGTAAATTGTGGCTTTCTGTGTATTCCATCAATGAGTGCTCTCTTACTATACACAATCAGGTCTTGCAGCAGGAGAATAACAAGGATTGAAATCTATTTCAGCCGCCATGCATGGGTCTGCTTTCCACAGACAGGGCAATGATAAAGGAGGGCAGGTGAATCCCAGGGGCCAGGCACTCAAACATGAACTGATTTGTTCCCCACAGCTACCCTCTGGGGGAGGGTATGCTCATGATCTCTGTTTTACACCTAAGGAAAATGTGCACAGAGAAGTTGACCAACTTGTTCAAGCTCACACAGCTCACAGGAGGTTGAGCTGGGATTTGAACTTAAGATATCTAAATTTAGAAACTGCTTGTACCCTGTCTTCTAAGCCTCTTGACATACAGAAAAGGAAAGCTTAACACTTCCTTTACAGTTCATATACATTTGTCAGAGGCTTTTACCAATCTAATATAAGGCACACCTTGTCAAATACTTCAGTGGAAACATAGAGTACTCATAAGCCCTGAGTATTTCAAGTGACATTAAAAGCCATTTCAGATCTGATTTCTATCCCAAGGAATCATTAGTCTCTCACATAATTGGGGAAACTGAGGCAAGGTAAAGCAAAGGTCCTAGAAGCTATCTTTTCCTGGTGGATCACCTCCCCTGTGACCTCCTGAGAAGTCTGCTTGGCTCCCCAAGTGGGTTCTGTCTGCTCCAGAATTGCACATTCTAATCCAGCCCTCGACTCAAGTTGTTCTCCGGTGCTTTGTGCACAGGGCAATGTCTGGCAGACACATGGGGAATGGCAGCAGACTGGTAGACAAGCAGGCTACCAACCCCAGACCTCAGGATGGAAGGACTTTGGTCTGGCCTTCTCAAGTTACTAGATGGGCAAAATGAAACTTGCCTCCTGGCCTCCTCCCCACCTAGTGGGAGTATTGTGAAGATTAAAAGCAATAATTAGTGTGAAAACGCCCAAGCTCTTAAGATGAAAGGTCCCTGTGACCTCCACATCTCATTAGCTGGATTTATTGAGATTTCTGCATGGTTTAATGGCTAGGAAGAGTTCTCCAGCTGGCAGCTCCAAGTCCTAGGTCTCTACTTCAGAAGCAAAGGGTTGCAACAAATGTTGCCCATTCAGTCAAATTAACAGTATCCCAATCTGGGACAGCAAGGAGATGGCTATGCCCGCTTAGGGAAGCAGTGTCTTGCCATCCCCTGTATGGGAACTCCCTGCCTTCTGAAGTAGCCTCTGGAAGCAGCTGGCAAGGACTTACTCATGGGTGCCCTGCTTGCATTCTTCAACCGTATAGAACCCATTCACTGGTCTTTCTATTTGAAGGTGTACACCATCCTCCCCAGAGGCGCTGCTAATCCACCTGGGTCTTGCAGGAATCTCACCCTTGTCTCCCCACACATCCCGCTTCCTCCTTATGGCTTTACTGTGTGTATGGTCCAGACTACACACTAGCCTGACCGAAGACAATGTCGTTCACTGCCACCTCTGCTCACACAGCCTAAGCTTCCATTTTTACCTGTGCCTTGGTTGTACTTTAATGCTACCGAACTTGCCTGGATTTTAATCTCTGTACCCATACCACCATACCGCAGGTTCCAGCACTAGCTAGGGTCTCTCTCACTCTGGGGAAAAAAAAAACCTTCTTGCCAAAATGTTATGTTTATCTCTGCTAAACATTGTATTGCGTTTTGTGCCAAGCTATTCAGATCTTTTGAAATCCACAGTTTCCCATCTAATGCATTATTTACTCCACCCAGCTGGTAATCCAAGCTTCCAAGTTTTTTTTTGTTTCAGAAAGGGCAGACAGCTTACTTTCTGCAAACAGAGGGACCCAGGGACAGTTTTGATAAGAATACATCTGCTCTTGGTCAAAGATTGCTTGCGATAAGACCAAGAAATATTTTGTTTTCTTCCAACTAATTCACAGCCTCTCTGATTGCCAATCAGCCAGTTATTCGCCTACACTGGTACTGGTTTCTATCTTATGTTTCATAATCGTGTCCCATTTTTTTTTTTTTTGCTGAAGTCCTTCTTGCCTGCTTCAGTTTTGCTGGTCTCCCACTTTGTGTCTTTTTCCTAGAAAGAAGTGGCTGGTATTTATCTGCCTTTTGTCACTCTTCAGGAGGCAGTGCTTGCACCCGAGCGTTGCCAGGCCCATTCCCTTACAATCTGTCTCACTGTTCATTTCTGGAATCAGCTCGTAGCTCTTAGAGAGATCCTCCTCCCACCATCCCTTAAAGCAGTTCCTTGCTTCTAGCTAAATGCTTGTGGGTCAGATTTTTCTCCAAGGCTTTCCAGTGTCCTCTGAGCTGCGTGTAGCTTGCCTGAGATTTGAGGTTCAAACTCATTTGGACCAGTTGGGAGTCCTTATCTATCCAGCTCATCTCACCTTGGGTTCTGTTCACTTTGTGGTCATCTTTGTTTCCTTCTTTGCTATCCAGACACTGTTGTCCTTGGTAGGGAATCCTGGAAACAAGGAAGGAATTGGGGCTTCTTCTGAAGATTCCTCAGCATCGTATGGAGGATGCCAGATGAATGGGGACTTCTTTGATGTTTTCTTGGTTCCAAACCTCACCAAACTAATAAATGACTCTTATACTCTTTGTATAATCCTAAAGAGAGAGAGAGAGAGAGGGAGAGGGAGAGGGAGAGGGAGAGAGGGAGATGAGTTTTAAAGAGATCTCTGTGAGTGGTTTGCTGCTGGACCGAAATGTTTCAGCTCCTCATATATTGTCCTTTTACCCACCAAGTCTAAAAACACACGTACCTGCCTCATTTTGAGGGAAACTCCATCCTGGAGTCCTGTTTGCAAGAAAGACATGAGGAAAAACCTCACATAGAAAGAAACTTGTATTAAGAGTAGACTGTCGGGCTTGTCACAGTTACCCACTTCTAAACAGCCCCCGACTCTGTGCCCTTTTCTGTAAATCAGTGGCTCTAAACCTGTGGTTTGTGACCCCTTTGGAGGTTGAACGACCCTTTCACGGGGGGTCGCCTAAGACCATCTGCATATCAGATGTTTATATTATGATTCATAACAGTAGCAGCATTACAGTTATGAAGTACCTGAAAATAATTTTAAGGTTGGGGGTCACCACAACATGAGGAACTGTACTAAAGGACCGTAGCATTAGGAAGGTTGAGAAACACTGCTGAAAATCAAGAGTGGCAAGTCAACTTTAGACTGACTGGGAAGATCTTTCACAACACTGCTTTTGTCCCAGGACCAGCCGGTCTTCACCTTACAGTTGGTTCTGGGTTTCATTTGCAAGTAATGTCACCTCTCTGGACCATACTTTCTTCTACTTCAAGGAAAGAGGAATGGCCTGTTCTGAAGGTTTCTAAGCAAACAGTGGCTCTACAGAAGCTAGGAGAAGCAAGACGAAGATGTAGGAGGGACACCCATCCTTCCCGTGCTGTTAAATCAGAGCAGATGTAAGAGTAGCTGTGAATCTTCTCCGTAAGCTTTCACTGATGATAGGCTTTATCTCTGCCTTGTTGATCACTAATAGGCAACATCTTTGTCACTGCTCACGTAGTCCAACATCATAGATGACTCTGTCACACTCATCTAGCACAAATGTAGATGTTAAACTCTTTGGGAACTGGGGTGGGGACTTGTCCTTGTATCCTGATCATCCCTCCTAGAGCTCTAGAATGTCTTCATGGGTGTAGGACAAACATATAGTAATAATGATTACTAAAGAGCTCATACTGCCTGCCAGGCAACCAGTGCCTTAGTGGGTGACCTCAACAACCCTTAATTAAACTTCCCAGGTTAATAGCGCATCAGTCCATTTTATAGATGTAAGGAGAGAGGGTCCTCAACTTGAGTTGAGAGAGGGCATCCTGATAGATGTCAGAACCACCTTGAGATGGCCTCATTTCCGTCTGAGGGACGTGCTGTGACTGAGGGCAGGGGATGCAACATCTACAAAGCTGGGAAGAGCAATGAGAATCTAAAAATCTGGCCCAGAGAGAAAGAAGGCTGATCCCCAGGGTACCCAAGAGAGGCTTTGGTGTGAAGTGGAAGGCCGTTGCAGTTGAGTTCCAGAAAAAACCACCCTTTCCTGGGAACTGTCCAGGAATACAATCTCAGGCCGGGCCCCAGACCTAAATGAGAAAAATTGGAGGAGAGGCCCGGGAGACTGTTTTAATAAGCTCCCAACTCCAAGGGAGTCAACACATGCTACCATTCCAGAGCCAAGGCTGTGAACAGCTGGAGTGACTGATTCTCAAGAGTGGGGAGGCTACTGGCTTCCTCGCTGCCGTAATTCAAGCTCAAAATCTACCCCAATATTTAACTCCTGTGTATGTTAAACACACGGCAGGGTAAGATGTCTGTGTGCTCAGAGATTCTCAGCACCGTTCCCTCTTCCTGCCTTCCTCACTCAGTCTGTCGCTTAAGTCCCTATTTTCTGCTGGTGCAAAGTGGTTAACCGACACTACGCTCCTGTATTGGGACAACTAGACAGATGTGTAATTAGTGGTTGTAATGCATCTGGAGCCTAGAGCGCCACATAAATAGTGCGGGGTAATAACCATTTTATGGCCTTAAATGCCGCCTGCAACTTGACACATTTTGCATTTCTTTCCTGAATGGTAAAGTCTGAAGTTAATTTAACAGTTTGATATTTGTACTTATTTTTGATTCATTTTTCCTTTTGTGCCTCCTTTAGCTCCAAAATGGGTGGGGTGGGGTGTGGATTTAAAAACCAGGATCTTCTGAGAAAACAGCTTTCAAAAACATCACATCATTGTCAGGGGCAGCAGCGACGTAGGTTTGGAACAGGAACATGAACAGTGCCCTGTGGACTCAGAGCTCCTCAGGGCCTGTGGTGATGAGGTCTTTGGAATTTCTGTGTTCCAAATTGTCAGTCAGTTTTGTTTGCGTATTTTGTTCATTGGTTTCTGTTTTGAGGTGAGGGCTTGCCATGAAGCCCTGGCTAGCCCTGTAATTAATGTAGTTCGGGGTGACCTCGAAGTCATGGCAATCCTCCTGTCTCAGCCTCCTGAAAGAACTGGGATTGTAGTTGGGGTTTTGCTTCAAGCTCTACCTTTAAAGCGAGTCCGAGGTGGGCAGCTTCGTTTCTGGATGGCTCTACAGCAGTGACCCTCCCTTTCCTATTCAGGATGCATTTTCTGCATGGCAATTCTCCCTGCAGCTTCCACAAACACTTCCTTTTTTAGGCAAAGCTCCTTGCCCTGAACGTTCACTCTCTTGGGATTAGGAATGCTCTCGTGCATCCTGGCTCTTTTCTCTCAGTGTAAAGTCTGAATAGTCAGGAATCACTCACATAGAGGACCAGCAAAAAAAGCATGTTCTCTGAGGCTGTGACCAGGGCTGGATTTCTGTGGAGAATACAAATATGGATTGATAGTGAAAGATAAATGCATGAAAGAGGCCACTATACCCGGAGTGTGCTATGAGGGAGAAACTTCAGTGCTAAATAACCATAGTTTATACATATAACATGATTTTAATACTGGAACATAATTACTGGGCAGAAAAACCTCTACCCTTTTATTATTATTTCCTGGAATTTCAAATTACGCACTATCGCTGAATTAAAAAAAAGAGAGAAAAGTACAGAAGACTAGAGATTGTCCAGGTTCAGATCAGCACACTGGTTTAGACACTTAGCCTCAAGAAGGTAAGTTTGTTTCTTCTTGAGCCTTCTGCTGGGTGCTGGGGCGGGGTGGGTGTCATATGCTCACAATTGCCTAAAATAAGACATTGAGATTTGTTTTCATCATTGGAAATTAAAAAAAAAAGTTCTGCCCTTTGTTAATAAACACACAAGTTGCCATAAAGCTAACAGCTGCTGTTATTTCTGAAGGAAAAAAGAAAATTCTTTAGTCATGGTGCTCAGGACAGCTAAATGTCCCCTGTAAATCTCTGGGAGATTACTGAGCACCTGAGAAATTGTCCTGAGTTGAGGAGAGCCTTCTTGTAGTTCATCGAATTTTACAGCTGTCTGGAGTTGCTCACTGCAGACTGAGAAGTCTTTCTTCTCCAGTCCAAAGAAGTCAAAATGAGTTGAACAGTAGACGGCAGGAACAAAGGGAGGGGGCGATTCGGCCCCATCTCTCTGTAGAGTCCTGCATAGGCCAAGACTCGCACAGCGCTTCCTGGTGATTTGCTGAACTGAAATAGTGGCGTGCCTGCTCAATTGTAAGGGCTGACAGCTAGCAGAAGGAGAGAGGGCAGCTCCTCCTCATCTTCCTTACCAGCGTTAAGCCTTCAGATAAGGCAAGAAAAATAGCCAGCCATCGGAACAGTGTGCCCTTCATAATAGAACGTGGTCCAGCTAGAGATATTTTCTCATTTCTTTTTATTACCTATCTTCCTTGAGCTTTTCTTTATCGGGTTTGAATTATTGGTTTGCAACTTTTCTGAAATTGCTCTAAGAAGATCAATAGAAAATGGGGAGGAAAGAGAGCATAATTTCTCCGCCTTCATTTCTCTGAAAGCCCGCTACTCTCCATCCGTGTTTACTTCCTGCCACATTGGTAATAATTAATGCAGAGTGCGCACTTAATCTGCAGGAGCTTATCAAGGAATAAGTGCATTCAATCATTGTTTGGGGAGCCCATAAAGCTTTGTACTATTAGACTGTTTGGCTGGCAAGCCTTGGAGTAAAGAAAACGGGTTGGCTGGGTAATTTTTTTTTACAAGAACAGGGACATGTTGCTATTTAGAAAAAGAAATATTTTTCTTGAAGGATTCACAGGCGTTTTCGGTGGATTCATTTGAAACTTCCAGAGTCACCACTGTCTGCACCAATCATCCCTCACCTTCAGTCTATTTTTATACATTGTTTTCATTTTATGCCATAACCGGATCAGACTATAAACACCTCAAAAGTAAACATCTTCCAAATTTCTTTATGTCCTAACTCAACAGCTTATGAAGTTGCCGTGTAGTATTCAATCGAATGCTCTACCCCATTTTCCCGTTCCTTATTAAAACAGAGGATTCTGCCTCTGCCTGCTTTAACAACGCAAAAGTACACAGAGATGTGATGTTTGAAGTCTTTTTTTTTTTAATTGATCCTGCCCTCACAGTCCTGTGTCACATAGTGAAGTGCTTCAATCCTGGTTTGTGCCATATGGTACAGGTGTCGTACATACCCAACAGGTACCTTTCAGCCAGTGTTACTGGATTGAAAGGGTTCCCCCCAGCACTGAGGTCAGACTGAGCAGTTTTGTGTGAGTGGACTGGAAACCATTACCACTCTGAGAAGCTCCCACACCTGGGGAATGGATGGGGCAGTGTCTCCTGTAATAGCTACGTATGTATTTCAATTAATAAGATGTTGTCCCTGAAGGTGGTCTTCAAGAAACCGGGCTTTGGAATGTAATCTTAGCAGTTGACCTTGAGGAGACAAATTGTGTTCTCGGATACTGTGTGTGTTTGTTTGTGAGTGCTTAAGAAAAATCCAGGACTTATTTGCCATCCCCACCCATGTAGTTTAAATTCTTGGAACTCTCACAATTGCAATCCTGTGGTTTGTATAGTACATGACCCACAAAACTGGAGGGCTTTTCCCTGCTCGGAATCCACCATGGCAGAGGACAGGGCTCAGGGTTCTGTGTCTGCTTCTAGAAGGGGCAAAGGTGCAGAGCGAGGTTTCCTGATGCACTTTGAGTCAGGATAGACATTTATTACAATATAGTATGTAACAAGGACAAATGTTTGTTCATCTTCTCAGTTAACCCGTCCTTGTTGAACAGTTGACAGTTGAGAATCACTTTGCTGTTCTGGCTGGTGAGCCTGCAGCTCCCCCTTCAATACCAAGTGGACAGAGATGGAGCTGTGGAAAATGCGGAGTACCCATGCTCCTCCTCCTCCCTTTGCTGGGCGTGTGCGGCTAGTTTATAAAAAGTAAGTAGAGATTTACTGCAAAAGTAAGTGGACACAGTCTCTCAGGATCAGGTGAGGCTTTAGTGTTTCCTATGATCCAAGTGGTGACAGAAGCCAACTGTCAGGGTCCCTCAGGGCACAGGAGACACACTCAGATGCAGCGCCGAAGAGAAGCTGATGAAGCGTCTCATGACAGGTGTAGGCAGGTCTAGAGGGCCAAGAGAATCCGAAGCATCCAGGTGTGCTCAACAGAGGGAGGCCTCCGGCCTGTGTGGGTGGATAGGCAGCAGGAGGGAATTGTGTTCAGGAGCCTGGGGATGCCTAGAGCCCCTGGAGAATAGCTGAGGCTGGCGTCATGGAGGCCTGCATCTGCTGCCTACGTTTCAGCATATTGCAGTGAGAGCAGTGTGATAAACACACACGCATCTCACCTTCTTGCCTTGCTTCCCACTGAGGGAAGCTAGAGATGACGAGGCTAGGCAGTGCAGTTAGCAAGATCAGTGCAGTGCAGCCAGTGAAGTCAGTGCAGTGCAGCCAGTGAGGTCAATGCAGTGCAGCCAGTGAGGTCAATGCAGTGCAGCCAGTGAGCTCAGTGCAGCTCAGCTAGTGAGCTCAGTGCAGCGCAGCTAGTCAGGTCAACCCAGTGCATCTAGAGAGGTCAATACAGTGCAGTTACAGAGGTCAATGCAGTGCAGCTAGCAAGGTCAATGCAGTGCAGCTAGCAAGGTCAATGCAGTGCAGCCAGTGAGGTCAGTGCAGTGCAGCCAGTGAGGTCGATTCAGTGCAGTTATCAAGGTCAGTGCAGTGCAGCCAGTGAGGTCAGTGCAGTGCTGCTAGAGAGGTCAATGCTGGCACTAAAAAGACCACTTGGATGGAAAAGATCCACTGCGCTGTGGAGTCTTTGCTCTTCTCTTTAAATCTGAGTTTACAACACATTGACTTCTTATAAGACTGGCTGGGAGATGGGGTGGATGGGTAACAAGCAGAAGAGATACGAAATATCCTCCTACAAAATCAGAATTTGGTGAAGGTTTAGAAATAAAGGCTGAGATTATAATATGGTTCCTACCCAGGAGAAGGAAAGAAAGAGTGAGTCGTGGGGAGTATCAGGTAAGGACACTTGAGTGGAGCCCCACCCAAGCTTGGCCCTTAGCAGAAGCCTTCCGGGGGCCATTTCTCTCCGCAGCTCGGCCACTCAGTGTTATAAGAGGATCCTTAAATCACGCCTTTCTGTGGGGTTCTTGGGAGGACATAACGGAAAGATCACTGTAAGTGCTTGGCCTAGGTCACAGTCAGCATTCACTAACTAGAGTTTCTCACTGCTGACCCAAGCTGCAGAGAATGCCCAGGCTCAAATGTGGTCCTATCTGAAGGCGCCCCCTTTTCCTTCACCAGGAGGAGATACACTACTTTTTTATTTCTTCCCTTTTCTTTTCTTTTCTTTTCTTTTCTTTTCTTTTCTTTTCTTTTCTTTTCTTTTCTTTCCTCCTCCTTTCTCCTCCTCCTCTTCCTCCTCTCCTCCTCCTCCTCCTCCAACTCCTCCTCCTCCTCCTCCTCTTCTTCTCCTCTTCTCTTCTTCTTCTTCTTCTTCTTCTTCTTCTTTTTGTAACTGTTATACAAAACTCTGTTGTAACTCTGGTTCTCCTGGAACTCATTCTGTAGACCAGGCTGGCCTTGAACTCACAGAGATCCACCTGCCTATGCCTCTCAAGTGCTGGAATTAAAGGTGTGCACCACCACCACCCAGCATAATTTTTTTAATCTATTGCTACAACAGAATAACTAAGCCTGAGTAACTTAATAAGGAAAGAGGTTTATTTGGCTCATAGTTCTGGAGGGCAAAGAGTCCAAGTGCATGTCACTAGCATCTGCTGGGCATCATTCACGCAGAACAGGCAGAAACAGGAGACATTTCTCTCTGTCACTAACATTCTCCAGGATCCTTACAGCCAGAACTCACTGGAGACAGTTAACTTATTCACCAGACTTGGCTTCCAGGGCTCAACACTTCCTACCTGCTCTCTCTTGAGACACATAAAGGTCCGAGACAGATCCTCACACCCTAACAAATGCTTCCAGCTCCATCCTCTCAGCTTACAGTTGAGGATGGACTTGTTTATCCCCCGATGCTGGCAGCTTTCGAGGTGGGGAGGAGGGTGTTTCAGAATCAGAGAATCTGAAGAGGAGGATGCTGTGTTAGGTTCTGTAATTCATGGCTGTGCTGGGGTGTCCAGAGAAACGTGAAATCCAATCTCAAAGGTGCATCCAAATGTGAGTCCCGTGTTCCCACACTGCACATCAGAAACACCGTGACCCCAGGCCTCACCCACCCGGCTCGCCCTCCCTAGCTGCATACCTAGGTTGCAATGAAAGGTTTCTTAGTGCCCTGTTCAGAAACTTGTTCTTGGAAATGATCACTGGTTGGAGGGATGACCCAGTAAACAGGAAAAACTCATGCAGAACAGACCAGGGAAATAAACGAAGTCTTCGAGAGAAAGAGCCAGTAAAAGAACCACAGATGGAGTTAAATTAAGACAGCCTGTCTCATTTGCATGGCTCCAAAAAAAAAAGAGGGGGGGGGGACAAAACAGGAAGCAGGTTGGAGGAGCACAATGATAGTTGCGGACTTGAAGGCTTGTGGTAAGAGTCTGCTCTGAGCCCGTGCACTGTGCTACCCTTGAGAGCATGCCCTACATCATGAGCATTTTCCTGGCTGATTTCATTCCTTTCCTTAAACTTCTTGCTGGGTTTCCAGCCTATGCACTACCCCAATTCCAACCCACCCGTGAGTCTGAAGACAGCACACGCTGTTTTCTGAGGATTTGGGGCAGCCATGCAAGAGTTGGGGTGAGGTGGATGGATGTGAACAACTGAGAAAGAACAAAATAACAGCAGCAAAGGCACTGTGCCATGGAGTCTGCCCGTCTGTGGAAATGTTTTGCCTGTGCACGTGTGTCTGTGGCATGTGTGCAAGTGTGTTTTTGTATGTGGGTGCACATGTGTGAGTAGGTGTGAATGCATGAGTATGCATGTGCCTGTGGAAGCCTGAGGCTTGTGTCAGGAGCTTTCCTCCATTGCTCCCCACTTCATTCATAGAGGCAGGGGCTCTTAATTGAACCCAGAGCACAATGATAAGGCTGGTTCTCTCCAGCTTGCTGTTGGGATTCCCTGTCTCTCCCTTCCAAGTGTTGGAGCTATATGCAGACCATTGATCTCACCCAAATTTATGTGGTTTCTGGGGATCAGATCTTCAGTCCTCATGCTGTTCAGCAAGTGCTTTATCCACTGAGCCATCTTCCAAACCCTCGGGGCATTTTGAAGATGACCTGGCCTTAGAGGATGGGTTAAAACACATATGAAAGCCAAGTAGTAAATAACTTTGATTTCACAGGCACCATCTCACCATCGAAGATGGGTGTGAACATTTCTGGCAGGTGAGCCGTGGCCATCACCAAGTTGTAACAGCTTAGAAACATGCTCTTGAGGTCTTGTTCTGAGAGAAATGGTCCTTGAAAACATCCATCCGATTTGATGCCTGTTGCAGCTGAGGCCTCTGAGTGTGAGGAGTGGAATTCAAAGGCCCAAGCACAGTGGAAAAGGTGATGTAGACATGTCCCCATGTAGACAGGAGGCTATTATTGAATGTATCAATATGTACTGTCTGTGTGGTCTCTGGGGTGCCATTGACATCTGGAATGAGTCAGTAAAGGCCACAGACAGGTTCTCTGAAGCAACGCAATGGACATCTGTAGAATGACCGGAGTTTAATAACCTGGGAACTGTTAGTGACACAAACTACACTTAGCAAGGTATCCAAAATTCTATAGTAAACATCTCAGAGGTGGTCAAGAACTTAGTGCATCTTCTTTTTCCAGAACCATCTGTTTAGTGGAGTGGCATTCACGGGAGTGGAACAATAGGAAGCTACTCTTGCATTCTCTGTCACTGGGGACTAAGAGCAAAGCCTATCCCACCACAATAGATTGCTTCTAAAACATTCAGTTCCAGGAGACTCCGAGGTTGCCTGTGGAACACCTACAACATCATGAGAACACCTGTTTTGATCTCAGTCTTATTCCTGCACAGGTCTGTTGACTGGTCTGTTAGTACCCGTAGGGGAATGCCTGCTTCCTGATAAGTAACACAAGCACTGGAAACTTCCAGTTTCCTCAGCAAATTCAGACCTAGAGACAGAGGACCTGCCTCCTGCTATTTAGGCACCTTAACCTGGTTACTCTAGCTGATGGCTTCATGTTGCACGTTTCCACTTGTTAATGTTTGAAAGTCAGATTCTGCTTAACCACGCAGGACTCTGGTGTTAGACCCACGGGTGCCAGAGAGGTCTGTGGAGGAGGAGACTTCCACAGCTGGTCTACCAGTACAGGCAGCCTTAAGGGCATCGGACTGTGTTTCATCCTTCTCTCACTTTGAGAGTGGTCATTCAGTGTGTTGAACAAACAAGTACATATTGAGCATCTGGTGTGTACTTAGCATCTGTCTCTGCTTTAGGTGGTGTTAACAACAGCTAAGCTAGGTAGGGTGACTGAGGTTTGGTGACAGGCCAGTAGCTCCACAGGGATGGCTACCACTAGAATTCAAACCTCACCCTCATTCTCTCCTGAAAGCTGGAGGTAGTAGTCAGCCTGTGGCTTCTGCCATGAAGAAATTAGCACTCTGCCTGCCCGAAGAGGCCAGCCTACAGGTCGCCCTGGTGGCCTTCCTTGTGGCTCTCTCCTCACTCTCCAGCAGATGACACACAGTCTTCTGGAAAAGCCTGCTGACTCTATTTGCAAATGGAATACGGTCAAGGAAAGCTAGTTTTTTATCAAGTCATAGACTCTTAGTGGGAATAGTTATCCAGCCTTAGGAAAAAAAAATCATTCATCAAAAACCCTTAGCAGATACATGAAAGTCTCCATCCTTCCCGGACTACTCAGAAGGGAAAACAACAGAATACACTTTTACCTCAGTCTCTGCCCCCCAGCACAGCACAGAGCCTAGAAAACTCCTACTTATCCTTTACTGCCCAGCCCCACTGTTGCCTCCTGTTGAAGTTGTCCTCATTACATTCCTACCCCATCCTGCCAGGGTTGGGCTCTTGCACTCTGGTACCCTCAGAATGGTACCGATTCTATTCCAATCTCGTTTTCCCTCTTCCCCTCCATTGAGAGCTATTTGAAGGAAAGAACATGTCATCTCTGCAGACCCGGTGCTCTAGGAGCCGTGATGGGTAATAATCTGTTAGGTGAGCACACGGGAAATGACCACGGATCATTTGTCAAAGTGCAGTGTGCAGCTCTCTAATTGTGCCTTAGGCCAAGGCCACTGGGTATGGAAGAAGTTACCAGTACTAGTCTCAGACAGGAGCTGGCTATTAAGGAAAGGTGCATTTCGATATTTGGTTTCAGCTGGTAATGGAAGCACGTGGAACTTTCACATGTAGCAAGTAGGAAGGCAAATATCCCACTGTGCAAACACCAAGAGGATATGGCTGCCACCAGATACTGCTGTCCCAAACCCTATGACATACAACACCAAGATAACAGCAGGGGGCAGGGAGAGGTCTATTCTCCTCCTCTGTTGTGCAGAGAAAATACTTTCTTTTTCAGAAATCATTGGAGCCCCTCGTTGTTGTCTGTCTTCTTAGCGCTCTAATTATAGGCATGCTGAAGCTGTCTCCAGCTCTACAGGACCTACAGAAAGGCTTCCTTCCTCCCAGCATGCATCTGCTCAAGCACTTTGCAGCAAAGTGATAAATGCATGCTCCTCGGAGTCCAGCTGGGCCTGGCCTCTTGCAGTTTGCAATGCTCCACCACTGAGTCCAGACTGGCTTTTTCCTGTGCATCACGGAACACTTCCTGTGTTCGCTGGGGTTTTTTGCTCTGTGGTATGGCTGACCAGGTATCTGAAGTGTTGCTTTTCTGTGTGTTTGTTGTCTTCGAAATATTTCCTTTGTAAGAAGTTGTTTAAAAAGCAAGTGATAAAGAAACCACAGAGCACTGAAACCAAGGGGCAAAGTTGAAACAGAGCTCTGGGTCTTAGGAAGCTTTGAGTCTCAGCCTACCTCTGCTCTAGACAGTCCGTGGCCCCTCTGTCTCTCTATCTTTGTCTTAGTGTAGGAAGAGATCAGGATTAGTTGGCATATTAAACAGAATTTTCCAGAAGAGCAAAATTAATAGAATACACACACACACACACACACACACACACACACACACGCACACACACACATGCACACATATGTACACAGAGTTTAAAGCCTGGAAGTTCCCCTATGAAAGACTGAAGAAGCTGGAGTCCAGTGGTGTCATCCATCCACAGATATATTCCAAAAGGAAAGAAGGTTTGTGCGCATGTGTGAATGCTGCCGTCCTCCACATCTTGTCTGTCTGCCTGTTGGGTGGTGCCACTCACTTTCAGGGTGGACCCTCAACCCCCTACTGTCCCTGTCTCACCTGTCAATCCTCTCTGGAAAGGCCCCTACAGACATACAGGTGTGTTGTTTTACCAGCCCTAGATAAATAGCTTGTCATCCTGACAACCTGTTCACAAAACCAACCGCCGCAGCTGGTACAGAGGAACAACTACTTAAAAGCTTGCAGAGAAATCCAGCAACAGTTTTAATACTGTGAAGGAAGCATACTGAATTTTCATGATAAAATATGGTAGGCCACCCTTTCCAAGGTGAGCACTGGGTGACATCGGATTGGCCACGATTATTCAGATGGATACAAATGAGCTAGCCGATTTTGGACCTTGGGTTCCATGCTAAGAAATGGCACAGTGTTTCCTACCTCACAATGCTCGGAGAGTTTGTGTGGCACGGATGTGCAGGGCCCTCTAAGAGCAGCAGGAATTTACAAGGGGAAGTTATGGTTTTCAGACCCAGAGAGAGCGAGGTATTAGTATTCAGCTCCACTGCAGACCAAGTGTACCTCACAGTTCAGCCCAGTCGCTTACATGTTTCAATGGGTATACCCGCATACAAGCTTGTTGAATTACATGAGGTATTGCATGTGGAATGCTAAGGCCATTATGCAATGGCAAGATCTCAGTAGAGGATAAGATGTCTAGAGCTGCATCCTATCTGCTCAACTTTTTAGATAATTTCAGCAAGATATTGTCTTAAATTTTATTTTCTACAAGGTTTTCTTGGGTTGGAGTTAATAGTTCAGTGGTAGATTGCTTGTCTAGTGTGTACAGGGTCCTGGGTTCCATCCCTAGCACACATGCATGCACATACACACACATACACACACACACACACACACACACACACACACACACACACACAAAACACATGCTGGGGAGAAAGTGGGAGGGGGGAGAGAGAGATCAGATCTTCTTACCATTAGATTACTCAGGTACTTTGTTCTGAACCCAACTATGTTCTGTAAAGTACCCAGTATAGCCAGTGTACCCAGTATACATGAAGTTATCTTAATTGATGATATCTTTACTCACTAGCAGGAACCACTTAATAAATACATATTTAATGGACACTAACGAGCATCATGGAGATATAGTCACAATTTTGAGAATAAGGTGTAATTGTAAATGGCCTTTGTAAAGGTTTCCCTCCTCTCTGCCTCCCTCCTTTACTGTTTTGCAATTTTTCTTTTCGCCCTTCCTTTTTAATTCAAATGAAATTAAAGGATATATAGTATAACTAATTCTCCCAACCTCTGCAGTCTCAGCCACCCTTTGTAGGCAAAGGCTTAGGTCTTGGCGTAACTTCCAGAACTATTTTGCTTAGTGCAAAACCCTGGGTCATACATCTCCAGGGAAGTTGCCAAGTCTGACCACCATGGTGGAGTTTTAAGAGAACATTTTAAAGATAAGAAATGGAGCATGCCACCTGGAGGGCACTTCAGGGCAGATGAGGAAACTGGGGCCCACCAGAATGGGGCTGAGGGAGTATAAGCATCCCCCAGGACTCTGTGATAGGAGCAGGCACGAGACCCCAACCACTGTCTCCCAAGATCCAGTGGACTTATGACCCCAGCTGGGATTCAGATGTGGAATAAAAGCCAGTACCTCTCAGGCTGGCGTGTTCCTCAGTTCCGTTCTCGGCCTGTGAGATGAACTGTGATCTGGCAAGCTCGGGTCACAGTGCATGAGTGACTGCTGCTGTGGGCCCCGTTCTTGGTATGAATTATTGCAATCATATTAACTACACCAATCTATGTGAGTGGTCCATTGTGAAGAATGGCTGTGCTCACTCACAGAGGCATCTGCTGCCAGTATAGCAGGAAGCCTACAAGCTGGGCTGGGCACAAGCTGAGGGTGTGTTCATGATGAGACCTGGGAAAGAGCCATACCAGGTACTTAGTACCTGACATGGACCCAGAGGGCTCTTGAGGATGGACTGGAGGGATACAGGAGTCAAGATATGTAGAAGAGGAGAAAAAAAGGAGAGCTGGAGAGGGAAAGAGACTACTTCAGTACAATTTCACCTTTTTTTATTTTTGGTTCTAAAGATGGCAGAAAAGTGAATAATGTCATGAATTTTTCTACTTCTGTGCTATTTTCTACAACATCCAAGCCAAGTTGTATGATTGCAGCAGACCAGAAGGACCTGCACATTCCCCATTAGCTTCTGTGCGGCTGAGTCTCCTGTGAAACCAAAGCCACAGGGGGAAATAAAATCAATGGCTTGAGAGCAAAGCAGATCTAGTTTTGAATTCCACGTCCCACTACCCAAGTGGCCTTGGGGGAAAAAAATGGCTTAATCTCTTTTAAGTCCATTTTGCTCCTCTCTGGGAGATAAAAGTATTTACCACTGGGAGCTGTACTGCCCCACACTGGTACTCTCTCTCCCACAGCACCTACAGAACCATTGCCAGCTTCACGCTATCTAGAGAAGGGCACATCTAAAGGGGATTGGTCGGTCTGCCTCTTCCGTGACTCCGTATGTGGTGGGCAGGTGGGTATGGATGGGTGAACAGGTGGAGAGATAGTTCAGGGGAATTATAAACATTTAAGATTATACATGTAAGGAGCCTAATGTCAAAATATGGAACATGTCAGGTACCTAAAACACTCCACTTTTGGTAGAAAACGTTTCATCCTCTTCTTTACTTTCATCCTTCAGGACCATTTGACTCTGAATCTAATATGGGTAAAAAATCTCCCTTTGCGCGACAGTAGCAACAGTACCAGGGCTGTGACTTAAGAGATCCCTTATGAGAATGTAGCATACCGCGGCCAGGAGCTAATCTCCCCAGGAGAAGATGAAAAACCAAATGCCAAGGAACACCTGGCTAAGAGAATTTCTTTGTCTTCTCCATTCCTGCGGCACCTTGAGTCCAGTCTTGTCAAGCTCTACATGGTGTTATACTGATGTGCGCGTGTGGCCAGAGGCTGGATTCAGCAAACAGAAGGACACTGCCTGTTGAGTGGACAGATATATGCGGGGGTGAATGAGTGAACGGAAGATACATTTTAACTCCAAGTTGATTCCTTGTGTCTCCATTCTGCATCCTGCCTCACTATCTGCACCCATGTCTAGTGCAATATTTTGTGCCAAGGAGGCTGTTAAGCTTTAGGTAAATATTTGTTAGATGAATAAATGAATGCCCAGAAGCGCTCTGGAGGAAATCCAGGAAGACATTCCTCTGGTGAAAGGAATTTGCAAAAAGGCAGGCAACTGCTGGAGGGAGAGGAGGCTGGGAGGCCATCCGGAGACGGAAGCATGCAATGGCAGAGAGGGAGTGTAGCTGCACGGGGCTGAGTGAAGTCTGCATTTTGTAGGAACAGGGCCACTGGGTGGGAACAGGATTCTAGGGGCAGGGGAGAACAAGAGCACAGCCGGAGGTCTGGTGAATGTAATGAGGGTGGCAACCAAGTTGATGCTCCTGGATCTCAAGACCCCGCCCCTTTATTGCCATGGCTTGTCTCCGTGTGTCTGCCACAGCTCCTACTCAGAGACTACTCCTACACAAGCATTCTGTTTTTCCATTTCCCCTTCCTCTCACCCCACTGCGGCTTCTACCCCAAGATCATCAACCACACCCTCCCACGCCCTGCAGTGCTGTCTCCTGGGCCCCCGACACCCTCGCCACTTCCCCTTCTGAGTGGCTTGTGCCTCGCAGCCACGTCTTCTGTCCTCTCCAGTTGCTCTCTGTTCATCCTCTTAGACATTCCATGTCCGTGCTCCTGCCGGACTGTTCAGCGACCTCCTGCCCTGCCCTGAGCATTGGTCCTCTGCCGGGCCCTGTACTTCAGTGTCCGCAGCCACCGTCTGCTCATGAGACTTCCCTTCACAGAAGCCCAGGCCCAGGCTCTTCCCTGGACTGAAGGCCTTTCCGGACGTTCCCTTGGCTGTCCCGTTTCTGCCTCTTTCCAACAGTGAAAAGCAAGGGCCACCACCATCTGCCAAGCTCATTTCTCCAACAATTTGCCCAGCTGCGTGAAAGAAATCTCCCTCTATCCCACTGCTGAGGCAGTAGACCATTCTCTTTCCTCTGCCAGGCCAGCATCATGTTCCCCCGTCTTTGCTCAGGTCCAGTTCAACCCAAACCTGACTCATTGGCTGCCTCAACATCTGTCACATCCGTTTCCTCCATTTCCGTTGATATGGCTGGCGCCTAGATTGGGCCCTGCACCGACCTAGCTTTCTGATTGGTTCATCCCACTGCCACTCACTTTCCCTCACCTCCCCCCCCAACTCTCCCTTCTAAAAGGGCTTCATATCCACACTGGAACAATCTTTCTGGCCAACACACTGGGTCTTGCATTGCATCTTCCCTGCTTAAGTCCTCCTTATCTTTAGTAAGACTTAGCATGTTCCTTTAACCCTTGGTTTCCCGATCCCCGTTTACTTCACTAAATTAATCTCTAACGACTCTGGAGCCCCTCCCTCCCTCCATACCAGCAATCTGTCCTAGCCAGCAGGCTGGGCCAGTCCGGCTCTCTTGTCTTGTCCGGCTTCACTCATACCTTGGTCTGTGGGTCACGCACCAGCAGCCTATTTGTGGCTCTTGTGTTCCATGTCTGGTAGAGCAACCCTTGGAACAGGAGCATTGTGCTATATGGTACCAGAAGTTGGACCTTCAGCCTCATGGTCTAATTATACTCCTGTGTGACTGCTATTGCAGAGCCTTGGGACAGGCCTACTCAAGGTCATAGGTGACTGGCCAAAGCCTGAGAATTGACAAAATGACCCAGGCTAGGCCCATCTTCCAAAGGCTGAGAAATGTCACTCTATTCATTCTTCTTACACATCTTCTTGCCCTATTCCAATTGCCCCTTCCTTATACATGATAGGAGTTTCTTTCTCCCACTGAGCTAGCGCTTTGCCTGAGTACCTGACACGTCCTAGTATACGCTAATCAGGGGATTTCAAATGGTACCATTTATGCCCAAGTCAGGTAGAACCAGCGTGGGATCTCTTAGCCTGGCCACATGCTATAGCTTAGATCCATGTCTCCCAAGAGAAGCATCTTCTTCACACTGTCCAGCTATCAGGCCACCAACCTGAGTGGGACATCTTTGTCTAAACTTATAAAACAAACAAACAAACAAAAGACACATACAGCAAAGAACAAGATAAACGATGCCCCTGCTCTCATTGTGCTGTTCATCAAATATGTGAAGACAACATATAAATGAAGACATTCATAGGCACACAGAAAAAAATAAATCTCCAAGAGAGAAAAGGCCCTGGGAAGAATTAGAAAGAGTCAAGTTCATGGCCCAGGAAGAGTGTTTTAAGGAGCCAGACTCCAGAGAGCTGGTCATGTGGCAGTCAGGAGGCAGACACCACATGCATTAACTTGATACATCCAAGGACCAAAAGAAAGTGCAGTGTGGCTGAGCTGTAAGACACAAGTGGGGAGACAGATGGGATGAAGATGAGCAGCAGGCACTTCACATAGAGCTTCTGAAACCCTCTCTCCTGTGTGTTGATGTAACCCAAGCTGGGCTCCTGGTATTTATTCCGTAAATACTTGCTGAAGGGAAGACTCTCAGCATACCCCTATGTTGTATCAGTGGCCCGGGACAGAAGCTCCATGTGGCCTCAGTGCCCTCTAGTGACCACAAACCCAGGACTTTGTGACCTCATCATCCTTAGACAATCTCTGCAGACTTCATCTTCAGGCCCAGCCTGAGGATCTAGAAAATTCTGGCAAGTTACGGGGATTTGTTTTGTTAACTCTTCTCTGTAAGTGGAGTTCATTCCACTAAGCCTACAGAGACTGAGAGACCATTACAGAAAACCACAACCAATCAAAATTCAGAGTCATGGAGCTCAGTCCCAACTGACGCATCTACAATATAACTCCCAAGCCCAAGGTTCAAGGAACGTTGTAGAAGAGGAGGTACAAAGATTGTAGGAGCCAGAGGATCGGGGAATCTGCTGTGGGATTGGCTTTCCTAGGAATGTCAAAAGCTACACCCATAAAGTCTCAATATGATTGCCTAAACATGAGCTGAACAAGGTCAGCAATAGACATGCTAACAGGGATGCTGGGGAAAGCCCATGAGTCCTCAAGCCTACACGAAGAACTGCAGGCAACTAAGGAATGCCAAGAGCAGGAGAAACCGTCTTCCCCAGGGAAGAGCACACCAACTAGTTATCCAATCCCAAATGGTCAGCCCTGAAAATGTACATACAAGGGACATTATATACAGACTGAGCAGATTGTATTTAGGAATACATATGATGCACATATGTGCATGTAACAGCAATTAATAAAGGAAGCCATGAATTTGAAAGAGAGCAAGGAAGGGTTCATGGGAGGGTTTGGAGGGAGGAAAAGGAAAGGGGAAATCATGTAATTATATTAATCTCAAAAAATAAAAGAAATAGTTAAGATGCCTGCTGAGCCCCACAGCTGGTGCACACACCAAGGTCTTCATTTCTTTCTCTAGTTTCTTGCCCAAGCCATTATCAAGGAGAATACACAGAAGGTCTCATTTCTCAGGACAATGCAGAGAAGCTGTACAGGTGAGAAGTTCAGGAAGAAACCTCTGGCCAGCTTCGCATCCAGCATTCTGCAGCAGTTTAATCAGGCCTTGCTCCACCTAGCTGCTGTGGTCTGACAAGACCATGGCTGGGGCTTCACTGTGGCCCCAGGTATGTCTCCAGCCTTCTGGAGCTTGGGCAGCCCTGTTTCAGACACCCTGCAGTGCACAGAGGCAGAAGCCACAACTCCATTTCTGCTGTCGTTTGCTTTCATTTGGGTCCCAACCTATTCTGGGCCCATTAAGCTAATCACGCTACAAATCCTGAACTGTCATCTCACTGTGTGGCTGTTCCAGGACTGATTGAAAAACCTGTTTTCACCCAACTTGCCTGGAAAAAGCCCAGTTGCAGCCCCTGTGCAAGTGTGTGCCTCAATAAATCAAAAGTGGCAGCAGAGGGCTGGCATTTGTGAGAGGGGATGGCTGCGGGAGGGAGCTACCATCTCCCTATTTCCCAGAAAATCCCCAGATGCAAATACACAGCTGTATCTGTGCTATTCTCAAGGTAGGTCTCCTCCAACTCCCTTGTTAGGTCATTCTCTGGACCAATGAACCTTTGACTCCTCTCGTTTCCTAAGCCTGGTGTGTGCCTTTGCTCTTGTCACCCTCCACTGAGCCAAGGGAAGGAATCTGGCACTCCTAGATGTTTAGAGGGTTCCTCTTGGGTTGTCACTTACCCAAGTAGAACACATGCCATCTTTGGTTTTTCTTCATTAATCAGTCCCCAAATTCCTTAACACTTGCTCCTCAGGTGATTTCACCACGATGGCTCATTTCCAGAGCCATCAATCCTGGGACACACAGCCATCCAGATGCAGCCAGCAAAACACTTGGGACTCATGCGTTTTGTCAGGTTACAGCCATGTTTCCACAGGAGCTTCCTGTGTCTCCATCTGCTACTCTGCAAATATAGTCTTATCTGTGGATTTGTAGTTCAGTCTTAGAGGCATCACAAGTTAAGAAACAGATTGAGACCAGCCTGTCGGGTATGTAGGGAGCTCAGACACCAGCCTGTGGGTGTGGAAGGAGCTCAGACACCAGCCTGTAGGTGTGTAAGGAGCTCAGACACCAGCCTGTAGGTGTGTAAGGAGCTCAGACACCAGCCTGTGGGTGTGTAGGGAGCTCAGACACCAGCTTGTGGGTTGTGTAAGGAGCTCAGACACCAGCCTGTGGGTGTGTAAGGAGCTCAGACACCAGCCTGTAGGTGTGTAAGGAGCTCAGACACTAGCCTGTGGGTGAGTAGGGAGCTCAGACACTAGCCTGTGGGTGAGTAGGGAGCTCAGACACTAGCCTGTGGGTGTGTAGGAGCCCAGACACCAGCCTGTGGGTGTGTAAGGAGCTCAGACACCAGCCTGTAGGTGTGTAAGGAGCTCAGACACTAGCCTGTGGGTGAGTAGGGAGCTCAGACACTAGCCTGTGGGTGTGTAGGAGCCCAGACACCAGCCTGTGGGTGTGTAAGGAGCTCAGACACTAGCCTGTGGGTGTGTAAGGAGCTCAGACACTAGCCTGTGGGTGTGTAAGGAGCTCAGACACTAGCCTGTGGTTTTATAGGGAGCTCAGTGTTCTTGCACACATTTCTGAGATTTCTAGCTAACACAATCTTTTCAATAAACTCTTTTAATAAAAGCTTTTGAAATTAAAACACATAGACCTTCCACTCATGAGTTCCACTCCCTTGATCAATATTACTACATATGTAGAGTCAAAGCATTGTTTCCATTGGCAAACGGTTGAAAGGAGTCTGAATACCTATCATTGGAAAACTGTATATAAATAAATTATTTACATCTTAGAAAACTCATAAACTAAGCAATAAATGAGAAGAAACTTTAAAAATTTTTAGATTCTTATATTTTCTGTCTTAACAGTAAGTGTGCATTACTTGTAAGTGTAGTGAGATCTCAGTACACGTGTTGTTTTGCTGTTGGCTTCATTGAAAACGATGACATCTTCCCACCCATGCTCTCTAAGAACCCCACTGTCCCCCAGGCTGCTCCACATACTGAACGGTTTTCTCTGGACTCATCCCAGAATTTGATTTTCCCAAAGACTAAGATGGCTGTGACATTTTTTTCAAGGCTCAGGTACTCAGCAGATACTTCCTCAAAGTCACTTTCAAGTTCTACTTTTGACACCCTTAACCCTTAACCATTTTCCTCCTCTCCTCTCCTCTCCTCTCCTCTCCTCTCCTCTCCTCTCCTCTCCTCTCCTCTCCTCTCCTCTCCTCTCCTCTCCCTCCCCTCCCCTCCTCTGCTTTCTTCTCTTCTCCTCTTCCCTAGAGTATTGTTCAGGTTCTTATAGATGATTTCATTTGGTCTTATTACTTATTTTTGTAAGGTTTGGATCATTTTCCAAGTATCTATATATTTTTCCACTTTTCTGCCTTTTAAATGAGAGGGGGGATACCTGTTTCCCAACCTGCCAGGAATGATTCACCACATTTATGTCAAAGAGTTTTCCAAAAGAAGACCCAGGATAGCAGGCATGGCTCTGCTGGAGCTCAGCATCTCTCTCCTTCACTCTTTGTTCTTCCTGCATCAGCACCAACACTGTGTGCGTTAAATAGGAGCTGTTTCTGTTGGTTTCCTTATAGCAACTTCTTTTCCAGTGATGCTTTGTTTAAGCAGTGTGCTACAGACAACAACAACACTTAGCTCTCCTACAAATTTGTTTCCCAATCCCTTTCATTTTTATACAAGCAATATAAACAGAAAGTTGCAAGATGAGGTAAGCAATAGGAGAAAAAGTAGGATTACCCATTCAGCACCAGGTATAATGGCTTTGAATAATTGTCCTTCTAGGAATATGACTTATTTATTTATTTATTTATTTATTTATTTATTTATTTATTTATTCCTGGATGATCGCAAGAAAGTCAGCAAATTTAGGTTTGATCCCCAGAATCCACACTTTAAAAAAAAGCCAAGCTTGGTGACCCACCCTTACAATTCCAGCTCTGAGGAAGCAGAGACAGCATCCCTGGAGCCTGCTATCCAGCCTGCCTATGTGGTTAGCTTCAGATCAGTGAGAAACTGTCTCAAAAGCAAGGCAGATGGCACCAAAGGAACAACACTCAAAAGTGACTTCTGTCTCCACAGTACATGCACACACATACATCCGCGACATGTGCATCTGCATGAACACACACATGTGTGCGTGCACACACACACACACAATGGAACAGTGGACCCAGAGGTGGTGAATCATGTATGTAATCTCAGGACTAGGGAGTCTAAGGCAGGAGGATTTCCATGAGTTCTGAGATAGGCTGGGCTACAGACTAGGATGGTATCTAAAAAGAAAAGAAAGATCTTCTTGATAATAAATTGATTGCTTTCTAATTTTATTGGTGACAGTGGGGTTGGATTATTTTCCCATCATTAACGATAATGATAACATTGAGCATAGAATTTACTTTATAGTCAAAGAAAGCACTTCATTTTAATTTAGTCTCGCAGTTTATCTCACAGCCATTCTTTACTCTTTTTTGTTTTTTAGAATCATTTTCTGTGCTTGTGTGTGTTTCGTATGTGCTGTTGGGGGCAAAGAGCATACTTGTGACATGAAAGTCAGCATAACCTTTGGTCACTTTCCACCTTCTTTGAGGGGGAGTCTCTTGCTCAGCCTGTCATAGGCCAGACTTGTTGGCCTGGAGCATCTGGGATTCTCCTGTCTCGGGCTCCTGTCTTGCTACCATATCTGGCTTTATGTAGATTCTAGAAATCTGAACTCCAACCCCTCTTCTCCTTGATCCAGGAAGCCACTCTTACTCATATTTCCACCCACATTTTGTGTCTCTGTCAGCCTCTTCTCTGGCTCTGTATGTAATTTTCTCTTCACAGACTAATCTTTGGTCCACACAAACCCTTCCGTTGTTATAGAGCTTTATGTTGAGGAGCATTCTTACTTTTATTTGATAGGTTGAAGAACTGAGGCTCAGAAGATTAGATAATCTGCCCGAGGTCTCACAGTGAGGGGCAGAGTTGAATAGATGGTGTCTCCCCAGAGGATGTCCCCTGGACGGAGAGAGTATGCAAAGGTCCGGCTGTGTCCCACCCTCAGTTTTTTGCACTGATTTTTTCTTTCAAGCTTCTCAAGGATTAAAATAATAATAAATCTGTTATATGATAATACCACTTTCTTAACTCCAATACATGTATGTTGGAGGGGCCTGGCTGGCTAGAAGGAATGCTGCATCCGGGTCCTGAAGACCAATGCCTACTTCTGCCTCTAAGTTGCTTTATAACCTCGAGGAAGCCATTTAACAGTTCTGTGTCTCATTTCACCCATTTGCCAAGCAATGAAGGAGAACTAAATGTTCTCGAAGGTCTACTCCAAGTTTTAAAGGGGAGGTGGGACTAAGGATGTAGCCGAGTTGATAAAATGCTTACCCAGCTTATCTAGGAGGCCAGGGGTTCAGTCCCCAACACTACATGACCTCGTGTATTAGTGGACAGAATAATCCCAGCAGTAGCAGGAGGATCAGAAGTTCAAAGACAACCTTGGTTGCATAACAGCTTCATGAGAGTCCTGAGAACTTCTCTGCTGAGACAGAAAGGAAAAGAGGAAGTAAAAAGTGTCAGCTGATTCAAGAGTGAAGTCCATCATCAAAGAGTGAAGTCAGTCATGGGAAGCTATTGCGTGCCTTGGCGAAAACAGCTTTCTGGTTCGTGAGGTGGTGTTGGAGGCAACGAAGGATTTGTTATGACATCCTAAAATTATTATGTGCTCTGTCCCCTGACCGTGGCCTCTGAGCAGGGTACTTTGGGAAACATGTCTCAAAGGCCAAGGTAATTATCGTCCTTCCGCTGAAGCGTGACAAATGGCCTCTCAATTTGAATTCTTTTATATGAAAGAAGAAACTTCCATGACAACAGCCCTGGGACTTAATTACAGGCTCCAGGTCTGAGGAAACAGAGACAGTCAGTGGCTGAAGTGGAGAGAGCTAAGACAACAGCAATGAGCCACCTGGGAAGAATCGGTCCGGGGTGACATCACAGTGACACAGTAATAGCGGCCCATCACATCGGGTGACTTTATGCAGAGCCGCATTCTCTCCTGGAACCATCACATAGTCATTATCCTTAGTGAATCCCCACGACTCCCTAGGACTCACTGTAGGAGGCAGGAAGATCTACCTACTGTCTATCCATGCCACCCAGCAGTGCTCTTCCGAAGAAATCTTTGCACCTTGAGAATTCATTCATTATTATTACTTTTTGGATGGGGTCTCACTGCATAGCCCTGGCTGGCCTGGAACTCACACGGACCTGCAGCCATCTCTACCTTCCAAGTGCTGGGATTATAGGCCTACATCATGGCTCCCGGCCTCATAAATATATTCATTTACTTACCGTGTTTTTGTTTTAGGTTTCGAGGAGGCAGCTGCACGTACCGTTGTCCCACCAGTGCTTCTCTGGTTTGTTTCTGAGGGCCTGGTACATGCCAGGCACCTTTCTGAGGGCTGGTGGTGTCAATGTGAGCGAGGCAATGCTCCTGCTTTAATGGAGTTTGACAAAGAGTGGGTGAGACTAGTCATTAAAAAAAAGAAACAATCAATAAATAATCTCTATGGTAATATAAGCTATGAAGAAAATCAAGCTGTGTGATAGAGAGACAGACTGGGTTAAGGGTAAGTCCCCCAGGAGGTGACATTTGGGCTGGGCCCTACATGATGGGGTAAATGAGCCACGCCAAGACCTATTAGTGGACATTTTACGAAGAGAGTGCACAGAGCAAAAGCACGAACTCGGAAGACATTATTTGTTCCAACAGCACAGAGGCTGCCATCTCAGGGAGCTGTGGGACAGGGAAAAGCATGTAGGGGATGCAGGCAGGACAGACTCCAGGCAGAGCAGGACCCTGCAGAACACAGCTAAGTCTGTTCCACACACAGAGATACTGGCTCTGGAGCAGGGGCTGTTGAGCTCCTCCGTTTCAGTGGGTAGCTTTCCTAACCTCTGAGCTGTGTTGACAGCGGGAAGCAAGTACAAAGGAAAACATTTACAGAACACGTAGAGCAGCCCACATGAAAGTTAGCGGGGCCACTGTGTCTGATCAAACACTCCCCTGGTTATCCCAGGACAGGACTGACGTGGATAGTAAGGTCATCTAATTTAAACTGACATTAGTAAGAATTTCCTAGCAGATCTAAGTCAAGCTAGGGACTGTATCCACACAAGGGGCTACTTCCTTTGCCTTGGAACCTCCCCTCAGTCAACAGAAAGCAATCTCAGGTACTGAACAACATTGACCACATCTAGCCTGCTGGTTGTACTTAGCTCGCAGAATAACTCTCACCAGGAATAATAAGATGTTACAGGTCTCCCTACGTGTAACGCCTTAGATAGTGTCTCTGGATTTAATTTCTATATGCGTGTCTGTATGTGTGTCCCCGTGATGTGTGCACGCTCAAATATGTGCGTGCAGTTTCCTGTATTGATTTTTATTTACCTATGGAAAATATTTTTGAAGATATTATCCACATTTGAGCATACAGGACCTGGCTTTTCTGGAGAAGAGGCACGGGATGGATGTTTAAGAATTTTATTGAAAACTCAGCAGATTGGCTTACTTGACTTTAAAAGTCTTTTATAAACATTGAGGCTGACATTTAGTGTTGATTTATGGTGCAAATAAGATGAAATGAACCAGCTATTTAGGTTAATAGCTCATTGTAGCTCATTATTATGAGACATTGTTCTCTTACTTTGGCACAGGTATTAAGAGTTAATCCCAGTGGGCTAGGAAAATGGCTCAGAGGTTTGGAGCACTTGTTACTCTTGCAGAGATCCTGGGTTCAATTCTCAGTATGCACATGGCTACTCACCAGCATCCATAACAAGGGTTTCGACAGATTCTTCCGACCCCTGTAGGCACCAGGCACACATGTGATGCGCATACATACATACATACATACATGTAGGTAAAACATTCATACACATAAAATAAATAAGTATGAAAAAAATTTTAAAGAGTTAATGCCAGTGTTTGTCTAGTCACAATGTAAATCCTCAGCGCACTGTACTCTCATGTACCCCTGTCTCTAACGTGTGCACGATGACCTTTGCCCCATGAGGTCATGGGGCAAAAGAACAAGATAGTCGCTGTAAAATAAATTAAGTTAAACAAGCATAACTGAGTAGGATTTAGGGGACGTTTACTACTTTGGAGTTGGTACGGATCAACTAATAACACATTGGTGTCTCGGGGAGAAAAACTTTCTCAGAAGATAATTCCTTTCAGAATTAGGAAGGTTCTAACAGGGCAGAAGCCTAAGGCTTGGGAGCAGGACTGGGGAAGCTGTGGCTGGAAATGGGGTGCACACAGCAGGGCTTGTTTACCTAAAGGTGCAAAATTAGAGGGCCCAGGCTTCCTTCTGAGGCACATGCATCATGGGACATTCACCTCTCTGTGGCTGTCCAGGCTGGCATGGGCTCCCCTAGGCTCACAGCTGTGAGTGTACAGGACATTAACTGCAAGGGAGAATGGGCTCAGCTTTCACATGGGCCCAGAGCTGACAGAGCAGCCATTGCCTCCCCTTGCCTGTTTCTGGGGATGATGATGATGTTTCTGGACACTCTCTCATCTGACACTTGCAATTACTGTGAGGTTTCTGGAAAAATTCTAGGTCACGCTGGACTTAATTCAAGGAGCTAATGCAATCCAAATAGCATCATCAGTGTCTCTCTGTTGGGCCCAGTATTTTAGGAGTGTAGTGGCGTTGGCTGTACAACTTTCCACATCTAATATTGCATGCTTGCCACTTTGCGTCCTGCCCTCAAGTCTTAATAAATGGACTAAAGATCTGGCTGGAAACTGTGAGATAAATTATGTGTTTATTATGCCAGGTTGAGTAAATACATTTTGAAAAGATTACTAGGGAGTACAATCAAGTTAATTACTTTAAAATCCTTCTTTTTATTTGCTGGACTCTGAAAACTGATATTTAGTCTGTCATAGCAGTGATTCCAAAGAGACTATCTTTGGGTCTATGAGTTATCCACGCATGTCCCGCTTCTATGCCTGGAATTATTCTTTTCAAGAGTGGAGAGCCCCTGGGGTTGGAACGTGAGTCCAGATGACAGCCTGTCCCTCCTCCAGGAACGACGTGGGCTGGCAGGTTGACTTGCAATCTGACATGATCTCTCTCTCTCTCTTTGTTCTAGATGCTGAGGAATACCAGCCTCCTATATGGAAATCATACTGTGAGTACCAATGACACAGAAATCTCTGTGAGTTTTAATTGCCTGCCTTCTTGAGAATGCTTGCTGGAGTGCAGTGCACATGAGAAGTCCCATAAGCAGCACACCCCAGTCTCAAGCTCTTCTTTTCGCTGGGGAGAGATACCTGTCAGAGAGGGTTAACTTTGTACTTGTCCCCGACAGAAACCTCCAACAACCTCTGACCTGTGTGACCCCCCTTAGGAATGCTCCAGAAGGGAGGAGACCTTCTGGTTTTCAGTCTGAGGCCATATTTTCGTTTTTTGGTGCATTTGGTCAGCAAGGGTGAATGTATTGACTTCTGTGAATTATGATCTCTGCTTATCACCCCAGGGCTATAACAGCATTTGACATGAGCTGCTAAAAAACGAACACACAGTAAAGACTGTCTGGTCACTCGGCATAGATCATGTCCAAGCATCAGTGCCCAGCAGCCTCTGTCATGAAGCCAGGCAATGGCCATTACCTTGAGCTCTCTCTCTCTCTCTCTCTCTCTCTGTCTCTTGCTCCTTAGCATCATGTGTCTGGCCCAGAGTTCTCTGCTAGGGAAGGAAGGACTGTAGCAGGATGGAGCCCACCATGGCCAGGCAGGTGTTCCTCTAGGCTCACTGCAGGGTAGTCATCATAAGCACTGCCGTCCTTGTTGATGTTATCCATTGCTGCTGCTGTCCACCTGCTCTGGGCATTGAACTGCTAACTCTCAGATTCTCACTGCACCCCCGACACATAGGTGCCATTGTCATCTCTGCCTCATCTATAAGGAAACCATAGCTCAGCAAGGGCAGAGGCTTCTCCAGAAGGGATGGGTGGCATTCAGAAGCAAAATCCAGGTAGTCCAGAGGCAAGCCAATTGTTAACCTGCAAGAATTCAAGACTTCTTTTCTATTAGTTTACAAACATAAACTGAGCGTGGTGGCCTGCACCTCTAATCCCAGCACTGTGAAGGCAGAAGCAGGTAGACCTCTTTGAGGCCAATCTTGTCTACACAGTGAGTTCTGGAATAGCCAGGTCTACATAGTGAGACCCTGTCTCAGTAATTAAAGTCTCAGATCTTTCATGTCTATGTCTGTCTGCCTATCATTATAGTCACGTGTTACATAATGGCCCCTCCACCAAAAAAATGAACTAGGCCTATGACAGCACATACCGTCAGCATGGGCCACATAGCACTTGTGCATGCTAGACTGTACCATCTAGGTTTGTGTAAGTATACTCTAATGTTTGCATAAGCACATGTCACCTAATAAACATTTCTCAGCATGCCTTGCTATCATAAAATGATTAGAGGGTGTATGTACATTATACACATGCACACACATATGCACGTATTTATTATGACAGTAGAAAGGTGCTTAAAATTGAGCATTAGTGGACTGAGAAGATGGCTCAGCCAGTATACTGTTTGCTTTACAAGCACCAGAACTTGAATTCAGAATGCTAGCACTAATGTAAAACCACTGTTGCTTATGCCTTTAATCCTAGCACCAGGATGGAGACAGGAGGATTCCTGGGTCTGCTGGTCAGCCAGCCTAGTTGTGAACTCTGGATTCACCTAAAAATCTCTGTCACTCAAAATAAGCTGTAGAATAATCAAGGAAGAAACAATACTGGCCTCTGGCCTCTATACTTACCCACACACATGTGCACACGTATACCATACACAGAAACCATATGTTAGTCTGAGAGTGAGAATTTCCCATAATACACAAACCAGACCCTGCCTCATAGCACAGTGAACACCCCCCTCCCAATGTGTGCTTTCTGTCATCTTGTAAGACATATGCCTCTCATGCTTAAAAATTTAAAGACATGCTGGGCGCAGAGGCCTTTGTCACTTTGCTTTGTGTAAATGGATTTCATGCCCCTGATATTCTTCAACTTATTTCTCCTCTCAGATACATAGTCCTCATCTTTCTGAGTGGGCACATGCAGGACCAGCTCACTCTTTATTACATGAGTCTGTGCTCCCATCTGTGAAGTGAGGGTCTGTGTGGGTCTCTAAGGGCCCTTCCAATCTGGGGCTCTGCTTTCCCATCTTTGATTTTAAAAGGCAGTGCTAATGACTTAGTAATTGGCTGTTTTTGTTTGTTTGTTCCCTAATGGAGTGTGAAGTACGCTGACAGTAAATCAACACAATACCCGTAGGAAGAGATGTTGGATATTCCTTGACTTACTGGGCATTGCACACTGCCTCGAGTACGTTAACAACCCAATAAATATTTGTTGAGCGAATGCCACTACTGGGAGCTTCACTGAAATACACAACAATGGCTCGAATTCATCTCCTCTTTTTCTAAGTGACCTTGGGCTACCCAATTTATGTCTTAAAAGCACTTTTGTATCCTAAGGAAGCTAGGAAGAGCATCAATTTTACGCCAGTGTATTAGATTGAAATTTTACTTTTAGATCTAGAATCATAAAACCTTACTTGCAGAAGGGATAGTTTTGGCCATAGTACAAACTTTGTGGCATATACAAAGTTCTTTATTATGTCAGGCTAATGGGTATTCATTATTGAGAGTCCCCAAATGAGTGAATTTACAAAAGCATATGACCCCCCCAGGTCACCAAAGCCACATTGATCCAAATCCTACAGAACATCACTCAGAAGAAAGACTGTTGGTCATTGTGGATCTGGGAATTCTTTGTGGTAGGGGTTGGTCTCCTTGCGAACCACCTCATGTTTTCTGTTACCAGGCTTACACTGCTCCATTGGAGTGAAAATCAACAGTGAAGATAATGTGGCCCACACCAACCTCCAGCTTAAAGGCTAGTGAGAGATAAGACATAAACCCTTAATTTGCAAAAAAAAAAAAAAAAAAAAAAAAAAAAAAGGGTTGTAATAACAAAGCATAGGAAGGGCTATATGGTGGGGGTGGGGGAGTCTGAGGATGGTGAGGGGAAGCTCAGGAGACCTCACAGACCTTCAGGAGATGCAGCCGAAGATCCAGATGTGCTGAATCTACAGCACTGTCCTGGCAGGCTGATGTGTTTTGATGATTTATAGTAGATATAGAAGCCTGTAGCTTGATGTCTGTGACTCGATCAGTCACTTGACCAGTGACTATTGTTCACCATGACTTAGACTTACTTGATGTGGCTGAGAAGCACTGAACCCAGTTTTGATGTTGTGCCTAACAAAACCTCAGTCTACTCCTGAAAACTGACTTTAAGAAATTTGTTTTTGGTTGATTGTTAATTCTTGGTTCCAAGCTAATAGAATATTCCAGTCAGTCACATGGAGTGAACATAAAGGACCAGAGACGCTAGCTTTGGGGGCGAGCCTTCCCATTTCCTCTGTGTGCATGTCTTCCTGTTTGATCCCACCTTTCTATGGCTGCATTTTAACATCTTCTTCTTGTGTCCTTTCCAGACAGACAAAATACCACCAAGGGCATTGGCATTTCTTTCAGAAAGAGCAGGCAAGCAGATCATCCATCTATTAACACTTCAAGCAAAGCATTAATCTCATTTGTCTATTCCTGACTTCATCCCTGTGGTCAGGGTGTCGATAACTGCTAACTTCCCTAAGCTGACCAGCATCCACCTCTGGAGCAATCCTATAAAAGCCATGATCAGAAAATGTAGAGACATTCTGGAAAGAGAAAGAAGCAAATGGGTGCTGGGGAGGTAACCACAAACACCAGGCTTGGAAACTTGCCAAAAAGGTAGCCAAAAGCTACTATGTCTATCTGCAAAGAAGACAAGGAAACACTCTCATAGATACAAACCTCCCAGACTTTAGCAGAGGGAACCAGCTGTCATATGGCAGGTGCCATTTTGGACAGTGGAACAATGGTCCTTTGATCTCAGGTGTTTTTATTGATACAGAGGCTCCTCAGGTGTTACAAAAACATTATTTGCATAATGAAGGAAATTTGTAGCTTAGTCTCAGCCCAAAATTCTTTAGCATCTGAGCTATGTCACCTTTATGGTGGGGGAACTCAGACCCAAGGGGAGTATTCTCTCTTTATTTCCTGAGACTATGTGAGAGGGATTACAAGATTTCCTTCACAGCAACTTTGTTCTTTACACAGAGATCTCAGTGAACAGCAATTACTCTGACAGAGCAGTGAGCAGATACAGATCATAAAGAAGCAACCATCTTAATCACGTATTTACATATAACCAACACCTGCAGGTAATACAAACTTCCAAGGCTTGGGCAACTCTTTCCCCAACAATGTATAAAACAATTATTATAAATATAACTAGAAATAAACTTCAACAATAAGGATTTTTAGGAAGCATCTTTTCCACTGATGTATATATAGTATGCATATATATATATACATATACACACATATATTTGTGTGTGTGTGTGTGTGTGGTGTTCATTCATTTGTTTATTCATTTAATCAATGCATATTCAGGCTCTGTCTTAAGTCAGTGTACTAGGAGCTGTGGGACCATGAGGATGCCTAAGACCAGGACTTGGCTTAAGGAACTCCGACATCACATGATGGCTCTAAATTCCTGCTCTCTCTACTTCCCTGTGCAATTAGAAGGCTTTGTTGCTTTCTTAGAGACAAACACTATCACTTGCTTAGCTATGTCTATGGGGGTACTCTCATCCCTAAACATCATTCATCTGTAGCTCAACTACCAAGAACAAACCCCAAACCGTGGGCAAAGTCGTTAAGAAAGTGTTGGGGTTAGTGGCCTAAGAGAATAGCCACTTGTGAATTCACTTGAAAATAAATAAGAGAATCACGTTTGAACATTGAGCCAGAAACTGTGTAGAATGTGAGCCTGGAGATGACAGGTTCAAAAGCCAACCATCATAGGAATATTCTCAGATTTTCTTCTGAAAGAGACCCAGAGACAACCAGGCAGCAGAGGATGAGGCTGACAGGTCTCCCAGGAGCCTTGCTCCTGTGGGAGGTCAGACACTCAGAGCTTGTGCCTCTTTTTCTAAATAGGAGCTTGGAACCCTGCAGCCTTGATCCTGTAGAACTGCCGCAGCCAAATCACCTGACAGGAATATGACAGCAGTTACTCTTTGACCCTTTCCTGACCTGTGAGTTATATAAGTGGCACGTCGACAATTTGCTCAACCACATAGTTCTTGCTTACGTACATAGATACCTGGCTCCCTGCTTTGGGGCCCCACAAGCCTTGTCTTTGGGTTGCCATGGTGTCAACGGCCACACTGTAAATTTTAACATTTTGTTAGCAAGGCAAGGTAGCTGGGGGTGAGTTTGGGACATTGAAGTCATCTCCAGCACCAATAGCCTCTGAAGTTTTCTGTGAAAATGGACAGAGTGGTATGACTTATTTCTTATCTGCTGGTGGAGTGCAGCTACTCCATCCATATGCCCCTTTAGAAGGGAGTGGACCACAGGGCCCATCCAGGAGACTCGTCTAAGTCCTAGGAACTGATGGATTTAAGTGGATTCAGCACTATACAGGCATGAACTTTTTTCATACAACATCCATGGAAACGTGTTGACTTTTCCCTATGTTGAGTCAAGTCTTGTTACTAAAGAAAAGAATAAAAGATGAGCTTTCTCAACGTATTTTAGATTTTAAAGGAAGCTGGGCATTCTTTTCTGTACTTCCACATTCCCCAGTGACCTCCACCCCTGCCAATCAGTTTGGACCAGTGGTAGAATCCTCTCTTGTTCTGGAGAAGGCCCGGGGATAGGAAGGGCCTGCAATAGACATGGGACGTTGCTGTAGAAGCAGATTGTACCATGTCACCTCTCTGCTCATGGAACCAGCTTAAAAGTGGCACTCATTATTGTATTTTGCTTGGGTTGAGTTAAATCAGGAATCAACACTTTCAGACTTGGTGACATATTTCAGTTACCTTAATGGGAAAATTATTCCCATGACTGTTTTAGCTAACCTTCAAATGATGGACAGGCTCTTAAGGAAAGCTAAGATAGGAAACTGCACAGCTTTTGTTTGGCTCCCATTGCAGTTGGCTGTCGGTCATCATCTGGAGAGACAGACGCATGACCCATGCGGTACCCTGGGCTCACCTCTGTTTTGCCAAACTCTGCTGCTCAGAGAACATAGAACAGGCCTTAGGGATTCTGCGGACCTTCTGGCTGAGAAAAGGACTATCAGTTAATGATGTCTGCTATGAGGAGCCAGGAGGAGAGGTGGCTCCCTGGCTTCTCAGTCTGTAGAGGCCTTTCCCTGTTCCTCTTCTAAACTATATCTGAAGCTTCTACTCTCAGGTGTGTGGTTGGTGATCACCGATTTCACTGTGCTAAAGTGCCAAGTGTCCCAGACGGCAAGGTTTGGGGATTTGGACTGCTGACATTATGCATACCTCCCAGAAGCCCACCATTGCCTACATAATTTGATGCTACTGATGGCATCTCAGCCTCTTCTCACCCAGAGTCCTCTCCCTCTCTCTCTCTCTGTCACCATGCATACTTTGACAATCTCTGTTATGTGTGAATAAAATATTGTCTTCCCACTTCCCTGCTTCCCAGTGGCTCCTGTCTGGTCCCCCCTTCGGTGAGGCACACCCGTGGACATGCACTAGAATCTTCTGGAAAGGTTTAGGAAAACAGATTTTGAAGGCCCCTCCTAGATTCGCAGAGTGGATCTTGCCAGGGATGGAGACTTGGAATCTATATTTTATGACAGCTTCTAGGAAATTCTAATGGGATCAGCCCCATGTGGGAGCATGCCACCGACTACATTAAAGAGCAGCTGACTTTGGGGCCTGGATACCCAGGCTTTGAAACTTGATTTAGTCCTGCTGTCTGTGTGACTTTTGTTCTCTTCAATGTGAGCAGACACCGCCATGGCTTCACTAACATGATTAAATCGTGGAGGAAATTTATCAGAAGAGTCAATGAGAACATGCCAGAAAGTCTGACTCAACAGCAAATTCCTAGCAATAGCAATGTCCTTGCTTGCTTTCTGTTGCCGTTATAAACATCATGACCAAAAGCAACTTGAGGAAGAAAGGGGTTTTTGGCTTATAATCACAGTCCATCATTGAGGGAAGTTAGGGCCAGGAACTCAAGGCAGGAACCTGGAGGCAGGAACTGAAGCAGAGACCATGGAGGAGTGGTCTTTACTGGCTTGCTCTCCATGGCTCCCCTGATTTCTTATACACCCCAGGACCACCTGCCCAGGGAGGGTTACCAGTGGGCTGGATCCTCCCACATCAATCATTAGTCAGCAACAACTAACATATATATCTAAAAATGTCCATCATCCCTAGCAGTTAGGGAAATGCAAATCAAAACAACTTTGAGATTTCATCTTACTCCAGTGAGAATGGCCAAGGTCAACAAAGTAGCTGACAACAAATGTAAGGGAGAAGAAACCTTCATTCACCGTTGGCGGGACTGTAAACTAGTCCAGTCACTCTGGAAATCAGTGTGGAGAATCCTCAAAAAGCTAAAAATAAATCTACCATATGACCCAGGTGTAGCAGCCCTTGGCATATGCCCAAAGGACTGGACATCCTACTCCACAGATACTTGCTCAGACATGTTCACTGCTGTTCTATTCATAGTAGCCAGAAATCGGAAACAGTCTAGATGCCCTGCACCCAATACAACTGACCAATGGATAATGAAAATGTGGTCCGTATACACTATGGAGTACTAGTCAGCTGGAAAGAAAAAAGGAAATCATGAAATTTGCAGGTAAATAGATGGACCCAGGAAAGATCATAATTGAGTCATGAAGAGCCCACAAAAGACAAACATTGTGTGTTCTTTCTCATCTGAGGTTCCTAATCCCAAATTTTCAGATGTAAGTACATAGCCTGGAGTAACTGCCAAAAACAGGAAAATAAAAGGAACCATTTCAGGGTCTTGGCCGGGGGGATAATTGGCAGGCCAATAGCAGAGTATTAGTGGTCGGATAGGAAAATAGGCAAATGGATGGCTCTCATTAGGAGGGAGAGAAATACAGAAGGAGAAAGGAGAGTACAATAAAGGTGTCTAAAAAGCTGTATGGGATCATAGTTCTAACTGTCTACCCCCAAAAGACATATAATGCATGTAAGTCTGTGTATAAATATGCATGTATAGTTTAAGTGAAATTTTCCCATCTTGACTGACAATGCCATAGACTAACAACAACAATACCAGACATGAGTCCTCTTTTCAGTTGATATTCAGGGTGGTCCAAGAGACTCTAAAACATTACAGGTTATTACTATTACACTTGGCTGTCCCTCAGAGATGGAGAGTAAGTTGCGGAAGACACCATCCACTTTGGACACAGGGCACAGAGACCCCTGAGCTGGAATGACCTGAAAGCCTCCATGAGGACTAGATTTCATGGTACCAGAAGGCAAGGTGTCATGCAAGCTTCCAAAGGAGGGAAGCAACCAACAATCCTTCCCAGCTTTGATGTCTACTAACCACAATAATATCCAGGCTGACACAAGAACTGTAAGAGCACTGTAGTGGTATGCATAACTTAGTGGTAACCAACAGCTCTCTAATTGGACTGAAGACCCACTCAACAAGAGGGAAATCATGCCAGGTACTGGAAAGCTAGCTAACTACTCAGGGAAGCCATGGATCTTGGAGGAGAACCTACAACAGCCACTTTACTAAACCAGTACAATCCCTAAGTACATTGTAAATATTTGTCCCTCTACCCACAGATAAGTGTAATTCTCAGCCCTCATCAAGGAACCCTCTTTTTAACAGAAAGAGACCATTACAGAAAACTACAACTAATCAAAATGCAGACTTGTGGAGCCCAGTCCCAACTGATACATCTAAGAAACAATTACTTCCCCCAAGCACTCAGGGATTATTGTGGAAGGTGGGGTGGGAAGACTGTAAAAGCCAGAGGAGCAGGAAATCTGCTGTGATGCTGTGTCTAGTAGGAATATCAGAAGCTACATCCATAAAGTCTCACCAGCATGATAGCCAAGACAGAAGCTGAGTAAGGACAGTAGCAGACTTGCTAACACAGATGGGGAAAGCTCATGCGGCCTTAGCTCCATGCAAAGAACTGCAGGCAGCTAAGGAATGCTGAGAGCAGGGGTAATAGTCTTCCCCAGGGAAGACCACGCCAGTAGTTATCCAGTACCAAATGGTCAGCCCTGAAAACATACATACAGCATGCATACTGAGAGGGTTATATTTAGGAATATATATGTACACACACACACACAGACACACACACACATGTATATATCACAACAATAAAGAGAGACTATGAATTTGAAAGAGATCAAAGAGTATTATATGAGAGGTTTGGAAGGGTGAGAGAGAAGGGGAAATGATGTAATTATAATCTCAAAAATAAAATATAATTTTTCAAAAGAGAAGAAAAGGCCCCCAGAGTCTGGCCTACCAACCAATCTGGCATAAGCATTTTCTCAAACGACACTCCTCTTCCTACCCTTTCCTGTGTACCCTTTCCTCTCTACCTGCAGCTACCCCCACCCTGGTCCCTCAAGGAGAGGCCACACCCATTTATCCTGATGACCCAGGGAGGCTGAATGGCTTCCTCCATGTCAGTCACTGAAGCTTTTGTCCAATGCACATGTCGTATCTCTAAACATGACTCCCTCCTGGGACCATGGTCTCCTCAAAGGCACAGCCGTTACTTCATCAAGTTCTTTCTGTTCCTAGTGCGGGGGACGCTGCAGCACACAGAGCCTGACTGGGCTTGTGACCCCACACTGTAGTCAAGACAGATAGCATACCAGAAATAAAGGTTTAGTTTGTATTTATTAATGGTGTTCGTGGTCATGGGTGCTGTGAAGGAACCAAGCGGCGGAGAGGAGCAGAGTGACGGTTTCATTCTATACAGGCACAGCTGGCAAAGCTTCCCTGAGACACCAAGAGTGAGGAGAAGACCTGAATGGATGCCATGAGCCATCACATGCATATCCCAGGAAAGATGCACACAGACAGTGGCAGCAGCAAGCTCAAAGGGCCTGGGGTGCAGGAACAATTAAACCAAGCCTTTGGAATCGAAAGGCCACAGTTCAGCTGAATGTCCTCATTGATGTCTTTGCATATCTTTCCTCCTCTGAAAAGCAAGAATGCAAACAATACCGAGTTGTGTTTTCTGGGTTTTGTGAAGACTCCAAAATGTCTCAACTCATCAGCAGACTCCTATTAAGCCCTTCCCTTCTCGCTGCCTGCATCCCATTCATCCTCACAGTCCCCAAGTAATGCTTACTGTGGGGTTTGGTGCTTAGCAGATGCTCCCACATTCGCTGACTTGACTTGCAAAGAAGCATTTAGCTCAGACTGCTCTTGTCTTGTGACAGGTGGCCCTCCTTAGACTCCGCCATCCCAGGCAGTGTTCACAGAGCCATCCCCACAAGTCCCCATAGAACCCTTGGCTTCAGGAAGCACTGAAGGGGGACGGGGATGTGCCGGGAGTTTTTCTGGGATCCCACTTGGATCTAAACCCTGTGACTGCAGGAGCACCCTCTGTAGTTCCCATCACCCTCACTTACAGCCTCAACCTGCTAGCAGCCAGCCAGGGGTGAGCATCCTGCTGCTGCAGGAGGAACAAAGGGCTCCCCTGCAGCCTGCCTGAGTTCTCGAGGAAGGAAAAGTCCTCTTTTCCTTGTCCCTGGACAGCTTGTCCTCGTACTCACTTTCACCAACAGTCTTCTCAACTCTATTTCTCTGAGCCTTCTTCTTCTTCTTTTGAATAAGTGATACCTACCGATGGTTCCCAAATCAAAACACTGGGAAAATATTCTTGGGGGAACTCTTTATTCTGCTGCAGTCTTCTCTCTCTCTCTTTCATCTCTCGAGGCAATTGCTTTCATTACATCCTTGTTCCTGCCAGAGTTTATTTATACAGACATAAGCAAGAATGAATATAAACAGGCTATTCCTTTTATCCTTTTCTTACAATGAAACCATGTGTCCTGCATGCACGTGTACGTGTGCCTGTGTGTTCCTCTGTGTGTGTGTGTGTGTGTGTGTGTGTGTGTGTGTGTGTGTACACAACAGTCCTCTGCTTTCTGCGGGACATTAGTTCCAGGCCTCCTTAAGACGCCAAAGCTGAAGATGCTCCAGTCCTTTCTATAAATCATGTAGCTAGTATTTGCCCACAACAACACAGGCACACACAGACACACACACACACACACACACACACACACACACACACATACACACATACCACAGCTTCCTATAGATGTCACATTGCCCTGGATGACTTTCAGTGCCAAATGCAATGCGAAATGCACTGTAAACAATAGTTTGCCAAGTGTTTGGAGAACACTGAAAAGAAAGAGCAATACATGTTCAGTATGGGCACAGTGTGTTTCCAAATGTCTTCAGTGAGTGTTTAATTGAATCCACAGGCAGGGTAGACCTGTGCACTAGGAGATAGCTGTGTACTGTATCTATCTCTCTCTCTGTTTCTCTCTCTGTCTCTCTCTCTCTGTGTCTGTCTGTCTCTCTTTCTCTCTCTCTCTCCTCTCTCTCCTTTCTTGCTCTTGAATCATAATATAAAAGCAAAAGTCCTGTAAGTTTAAAAAAATAAAGCTCACTCAAAGCATTAGCATTATGACACACACACACACACACACACACTCTCTCTCTCTCTCTCTCTCTCACACACACAAACACAAAACCTCCAAAAATACCATTGAGTTAGGTTTGCCTTGGCCATCTATTGCACAACATGGGGCCTGTGTGGTCTGTATACCCAGTGATACTCAGTAGGAGAAAACTAACTCTTCCTTTGTGAGCGGTTTTTCAATTGGATATAGCTTCCAAGTTAGGGATGGGGGCACTCACTTGACTTCTTTGTGCTCAGTGAGTTACGTAGGTGTTATCTTCAGCAATAAGGCGTATGATCAGTTTGTGGAGAGCAATACCCTAGGTTGTTTGGAGATTTCTATGGGCCCCTTTAGTGAGCAACTCAATTAGATGTAACCCATTCCCAACACTGGAGGTTTCATATGGTGACAAGAGATGTCTAGTTGGGTCTTTGTCTCCCCCGTTATTTGGTGATTCCATTTAGATTTATATTTCTTTCATATATGTATATATTTTAAGACCATATGACCCCTCTAATTGCCCTTAGTTTTAGATGTCCCTCCATATATTCCCTCCTTCTCTCTCCTTTCCCCCTTCCTCTTTGGCCCTCCCAATCCAGTCTCCCCTACATGATCAATCCCTACTATCTATTCTATTTCACTTTCCTAGGGAGCTCCTGCCCTTCCACCTAGTTCCTTACTACTTACTAACCACTGTATTTGTAAAGATCGTAGCCTGCTTTTCAAAGACTTCACAAACAATTTCCACATATAAGAGAATAGATACTATATTTACCTTTTGGAGTCGGGGTTACCTCACTGACAATGATTTTTTTCTAGCTCTACCCATTTACCTGGAAATTTCATTGTTTTTTTTTTTTAATGGCTGAGTAATATTCCATTGTGTCGATGTACCCTGTTTTCTTTATCCATTCATCTACTGATATCTAGGCTGTTTCCTATTTCTGGCTAATATGAATAGAGCAGCAATGATCATGGTTGAACAAGTGTCTCTGCAGTGGGATGACGTGTTCTCTCGGTACGTGCCCAAGGATGGTACAGCTGGATCCTGAAGTAGAACAATTTCTAACTCCTGAGGAATTGCCATATGGATTTCCACAGTGACTGGACAAGTTTGCACTCCTACCAGCAATAGATGAGTTCCCCTTTCCTCACATCCTCACCAGCATGAGCTGTCATGTGTTTTATTGATTTCGGCCATTTTGACTGGCATAAGATAAACTCTTAAAGTAGTATTGATTTGCATGTCCCTGATGACCATATATGTCAAACATTTAAGTGCTTCTCAGACATTTGTGTTTCGCTTTTTGAGAATTCTCCATTTAGAACTGTACCCCATTTTTACTTGGGTTGTTTTCTTGATGTCCATTTTTTTTTTAGTTCTTTATATATTTTGGATATTAGACTTCTGTCAGTTGTGTAGTTGGTAACAATCTTTTCCCATTTTGTAGCCTGACACTTTGTTATTTTGCCCTTTGCCATACTGAAGCATTTCAGTTTCTTGAAGTCCCATTTATTAATTATTCTTAGTGATAGAGTGTTGTCTGTGTCCTGATCAGAAAGTCCTGCCCTATGCCAACGAGTTCAACCCTATTCACCATGTTTTCTTCTATCAGAGGCAGTGTTTCCAGCCTTATGTTGAGGTCTTTGATCCATTTGGAGTTGAGTCTTGCGCAGGGTGCTAAGTATGGATCTATTCGCATTCTCCATAGGTGTGTAGATTTATGTTTAGGTCTTCAATTCTATTCCACTGAGGAGCATGTCTGTTTATGTCAGTAATATGCTGTTTTTATTACTGTAGCTCTGTAGTGTAATTTGAGACTGGGAAGTGGGGACACCGTCGACAGGTTGTGTTGTTGTTTGTTTGTTTGTTTTTTATCATTCAGGTGTATTTTGGCTGTGCTGTTTTGTTTGTCTTTTTCTGTTTCCATACGAAGCCAAAAGTTGTCTTTTCAAGTTATGTGAAGTACTGTGTTATGCTTCTTCATGGGGACTGTGCTGAATCTGTAAATTGCTTTTGGTAGGATGTCTATTTTCACTATGTAAATCCTACTGATCCGTAAGCATGGGAAATCTTTCCATCCTTTGAGATCTTCTTCAGTTTCTTTCTTCAGTGTATTAAAATGTTTATTATACAAGTCTTTCACTTGCTTGGTTAGAGTTACCCTGAGATATATTTTTAAAGCCATTGTGTTGTTTTTTACATGATTTCTACTTCAGTCCGTTTGTCGTTTGTATACAGGACGGCTACTGGTTTTTGAGTTAATTTTGTATCCTGCCACTTTGCTGAACTTTGTGTTTATAAGCTGGAGGAGTTTCCTGGTGGAGTTTTTAGGATCATTTATGTATATAATCACATCTTCAAAGAAAGATGCTTTGATATCTTCCTTTCCTATTTGCAGCCCCTTGATCTCCTTTAGTCATCTCATTGCTCTCAGATTTCAAGTACTATATTGAACAGGTATGGAAAGAGTGGACATCCTTGTCATGTTCCTAATCTTAATGGGAATGCTTTGAGTTTCTCTCCATTTAGAGTGGTACTGCTGGGCTTGCTGTAAATTGTCTTTATTATGTTGAGGTATGTCCCTTGGATCCCTAAGCTCTCCAGGGACTTTTATTATGAAGGGATGTTGGATTTTATCAAAGGCTTTTTCTCCATCTAATGTGGATCGTGTGGTTTTTGTCTTTGAGTCTGTTTATATGATGTGTAACATTTATCAATTTATGTGTGTTGAACCATCCCTGAATCTCTGGGATGAATCCTACCTGTCTTAGTTTGTATCATTATTGATATGATAATTGCCATGACTAAAAGCAATTTGGGGAAGAAAGGTTTTATTTGGCATGTGCTTCCACACCCATAATTCATTTCTCAAGGAGGTCAAGAAAGAAATTCAAACAGGGCAGGAACCTAGAGGCAGACGCTGATGCAGAGGCCTTGGAGGTGGTGCTTCTTACTGGCTTGCTCTCCATGGCTTGCTCAGCCTGCTTTCCAATAGAGCCCAGGACCACCAGCCCAGGGCAGGTCCCAGTCACAGTTAGCTGGGCCTCCCCCATTAGTCACTAATTAAGAAAATCCCATGGAGGCATTTTCTCAATTGGGTTTCCCTCCTCTTGGGTGACTCAAGCCTGTGTCAAATTGAAATAAAATTAGGCAACATACTACTTGCTCATGGTGGATCATCTTTTTGATGTGTTATTGGATTTAATTTGAAAGTATTTTATTGAGCATTTTTACATATACGCTTATAAAGGAAATTGGCTTATAATTCTTTCTTTGCTGTGTCTGTGTAGTTTGGGTATCAGGGTAACTGTGGCCTCATAAGGAGTTAGACAATATTCCTTCTATTTTTATGTTCTGGAATAATTTGAGGAGTATTGGCATTAATTCTTCTTTGAAAGTGTGGTAGAATTCTATGCTAAATCCGTCTGGCCCCGGGCTTTTAGGTTTGGAGACTTTAAATTGTTCTTTCTATTTCACTGGTGGTTAGAGATCTATTTAAATTGCTTTAAAAATTACCCATTTCTTTTTGATTTTCCAATTTGGCGGAGCACAGCTTTTTTAAAGTATGTCCTTGGGATTCTCTGGATGCCTTTGGCATCTGTTGTCATATCCCTCTCTTTACATCTAATTTTATTAATTTGGATCTTCTCTTCATATTTTAGTTGATTTGGCTAAGGGTTTATCAACATTACTGATTCTCTTAGAGAACTAACTCTTTGTTTCATCGATCCTTTGTATTATTTGTTTGTTTGCTTGCTTCTATTTAACTGATTTCAGCTCTGAGTTTATTTCTTGCCGTCTACTCTTTTTGGGTGTTATTTTTTTTCTTTTTGTTCTAGAATTAACGATGCCACTAAGTTACTAGTATGGGATTGCTGCAAAAATTTTGTATAAGCACATAGTGATATGAACTTGCCTCTTTGAACCACCTTGATTGTGTTCCATAGTTTGGGTATGACGTGTTTTAATTTTCATTCAATTCTGAGAAGTTTTTCATTTCCTTCTTGCTGTCTGTCTTGACTCATTTTTCATTCAGCAGCGAGTTGTTCAGTTCCTATGAGTTTATAAGCTCTCTGTTGATGTTGATATCCGGCTTTTATCCACGTGAGGCAGATAGGGTACAGGGTTTTGTTTCAATTTTCTTGTATCTGTTGAGACTTGCTCTGTGTCCCAGTATGTGGTCAGCTTTGGAGAAAGTCCCATGAGGTGCTGAGAAGAAGGATTGGTATGTGTGTGTGCGTGTGTTTGGGTGGAATGTCTCTAAATATCTGCTAGGTCCATGTGATTAATGATGACATTTAGCTGCAACATTTCTCTGTTTAGGTTTTGTTTGGATGGCCTGTCTGTTGGGAAGAGTGGGATATTGAAGTCACCCACTATCACTGTGTGAGGGTCAATAATGAAATACTGTCGATTTCAGCCAGAGTAGTGTTTCTTTTATAAGTTTGGTGCTCTTGTATTTCATACATATATGTTTAGAATGGTAATAACCTCTTTGTGGTTGTTTCCTTTGATGAATATGTAATGTCCTTCCCTGTCTTTTCGGATTAGTTTTGGTTTGCAGTCTCTACGGTCAGATATTAAAATGGCTACACAAGCTTGCTTCTTAGGTCCATTTGCTTGCATTTGCTTGGAATATCTTTTTCCACCTGAGGTGACATCTATCCTTAATGATAAGATGTGTTTCTTAGATCCATGGATCCTGTTTTTTAATCCAAACTGTTAGTCTTTTTTTTTTTTTTTTGGTTTTTTGAGACAAAGTTTCTCTGTTGTAACTCTGACTGTCCTGAAGCATACTCTGTAGATGAGGCTGGTCTCAAACTCACAGAGAGCTGCCTGCCTCTGCCTCCCAAGTGCTGGAATTCAAGGTGTGCACCACCACCCCACCACCTGGTTTAGTCTTTGACTTTTTATCAGGGAATTGAGACCATGAATGTTGAGAGTTATCAATAAACAGTGTTTGTTGATTCTTATTATTTTGTTGTTATGGTGTAGGTTTATTTTTTCTTCATTTTTTTGTATGGTAGTCTGGGATTTTTTTTATTCCTTGTGTTTTCATGGGTTTGATTAACCTCCCCAGGTTGAAGTTTTCCTCCTAGTGCCTTATGTAGAATGAATACTGCTTAAAATTGTCTGTGCTGTGAAATGTTTTTCTTCCTCCATCTATGGTGATTGAAAGTTTTGCTGGTGGCATCTCTGATCTTTTAGAATTTGTAGAACATCGGTCCAGGCCCTTCTGGTATTCAGAATCTCCATTGAGAAGTCAGAGGTTATTCTAATGGCTCTGCTTTTATATTTTACTTGATCTTTTTCCTTGCAGCTTTTAATATTTTTTCTTTGTTATGGATGTTTGATGTTTTGATTATTATATGTCATGGGGAATTTCTTTCCTGCTCCAGTCTATTTGGCTCTCTGTATGTTTCTTCTACCTTGATATGCATCTACTTCTTTAGATGAGGGAAGTTTTCTTCTATGAATTTGTTGAAAATATTTTCTGTGCCTTTGACATGAGATTTTTTAGTCCTTCCTCTATTCCTACTATTCATGGATTTGGTCTTTTCATAGTATCGCAGATTTCCTGGATGCTTTACTCCTGGGAAGTTTTTAGATGTAACATTTTCTTTGACTGAGGTAACCATTTCTTCTCTATTGTCTCCAGTGCCTGAGATTCTCTTTCACGCCGTGTACTCTCTCAGCGAGGTTTACCTCTGAGGTTTCTGTTGACTTCCTAAGATTTTATTTACAGTTTTACCTCAGTTTCTTTAGTGATTCAATTTTTCTTTCCTCTATACAACTGTTTTTTATCATTTCATTCTACTGTGTATTTGGCTGTAGGCTGCCTGGTAGAGAGTGCTTCTCCATCCTTGACAGGTGTGGCCACTTGGAGTCCCTGGTAGAATGTGTTTCTGGGGAATGGGGCCTGACACAAAGGAATGGGGATAGGCTATAAGGGAGCATTAAAAGCATCCACAGGAGGGATGAAAGCTGGGTCTGCCATGGGGTTCTCTGGAGTTCCCAGGGAGTACAGTCAGAGAGGAAGGACAGGGCCCTGCAAGTGGTCTCTGTGTACTGTATTTTTTACCTTGCTTTTTTAACTGAAGAGAAATCCAAACTCTCTGTTAGGTCAGAGAGCTCTACAGTCTGCAGGGGCTGGGTGTTCATGGTAAGGGGCACCAGAGCTCACTGCAGAAGCCAGGTGTCTGTTGTCAGGTACACTGGAGCTCAGGCAGCCATTCCCCCCTAATGTTAGAAGAGTGTGTATCTTGCCAGCTCCGTGTTTGCTGTCCTGTTTCATACAGATATTTCTCTTTCCTGGATTTCTCACAAAATCTGACAGACTTCTCACAGATAGATATGATGATCTGAGTTGATTTATGGTCACAGCACCTCAATAAACATTTGAGATAAAAGACAAAACCAAAGCAAGCATGATCACTCTCCTGATGGCAGGACACTGGGAAAGAGACAATCCTCTTTAAAACTCACTCCAGTTCCTACAGTAATTATCTAGCAGGATCAGCGATACAAAGGACGGACAGGGGGTTGTAAGGGCACGGGGTCGCTGATGTCAAAATGTGCTGTGAAAGACATCAAAAAAGACGGCTGCACACAGTGATACTTGAACTGAAGTCCCAGTGATGAGGGACAGAGAGCTGGAGATAGAGAGGAAGATGAGGGATAGCGTAGAGAGAAGGCTGCATGTACAAGGTCCTCAGGTTGAAGGGAGCACTGTGTACCTGGAAAAAGAGAGGAAACCAGCTTGGTTGAGAAGACAGCAAGGTATGTGGTGGGGTGAGAGCATGCGGGGCATTGCCCCAAGCCACACACTCAGTTCTTGAATGAGCCAATCAGCAGGCTTCTGGGACTTTGGGTGTACGGGCTGGTACTTCAGGGAGGGTTCTAAGTAAGGATGGAGCACAAGTCGTATAAAGTGTTAGATGTGGGAAGTTTCAGGAGGAGGAGGAGGAGGAATGGGACCTGTAGAAGGTCTAAGATCAGCCTTGGGTACCTCCTATGGTCAATGAATAGGTAGAGAAAGAGGAGGCAGCACCATGCCTGGAAAAGAAAAAGCCAAATATGAGAAAAACTGAGAGAATGTGGCCTCAGAAGCCAAGGAAAAGGAAGGAGCAGGCCCAATAGCCCACAGATTGACAGTGGTGTGTGCACGCGGCCCACCCCCCACCCACCCACACACACTTCCATACATGGCTGCATCAGGACCTGCAGGCTTTTCCTCCAAACGAGAGTCAGTTGTTTGAAAGCCATGTTTAGCTGCGTCTCTTGGTGTCTTTCTGAGCCAGGAGGTTATGCTGAGCTCTGCAGTCTTTCTATACACGGGAGCATTTTTTCTTGGGTGCCACATGTATGTGGGCAAGTCACACTTGGGAATGCAGCAGATTCCAACACTGAGAAGGACTGGGAAGGGTGCTAGTTCCCTGCTCTGATGCTGTGGGGTCCACACTTGATTGGGTAAGAAAACAGTCATGTTGAGCTGCAGGCACCAGGGAGCTGTGATTATAGATGAAGCTCCGTGGTTTTCCTGCCTGTATCCACACTCTGTCTCCCCTTCCCTTAGGATTCCTCTGTTTTATTTTTAGGAATGAGATTAAATCAGAAGTTTGTACTTGTGTTACCGTATCTTCTTGAAATATCTTATAGAATATAGATTTTAACTTTTTATAGACTTGCTCTTTTTAAAATTAGGTTTTCCTCTTCAAGATTCTGAATATGAGGTTAGCTTGGTTTGTCTCCAACTTTTATTTTCATGGCAGTAGAGTCTGAAAGCATCCCCATAGGGTAGCTGCTCCCTTAAAGAAAGTAATCAGAGCTGAGGGTCCGCTTGGTGGTAGGTGCTTGCCTCGAAAGGCAGGAGGCCCTGGGTTGGACCTGGATTGATCCAAGCACTGGAGAAAAGAAGGCAAGAAAGAACAAGAAAAGGAGGGAGTAAAGAATGGACGAAGGGAGGGAGGGGATCATTCAGATTAGTCCAGCAGAAGAAAAATCCCTACTTCCAGGCTGAAAAATCCTAGGTTGTGGTGAGCTGCATTGCATGCAGTCATCTGTCTTGTGCATGCCTGCATCCTAGTTCACATTCCAGAGCTGTGATCAAAATACCACGAACAAAAGCAACCTGAGGACGAAAGGCTTCCACGTCCACATCGCAGTCCATTATGAAGGGACATCACAGCAAGAACCTGGAAGCAGGAGCCAAAGCAGAGGCCGTGTAGGCGTACTGCTTACTGCCTTGTTCTTCATGGCTTTGCTCAGACTGTTTTCTCGTATACCCCAGGACCACCAGCCCAGGGGTGGCATTACCCACAGTGGGCTGCTTGTCATCAATCAAGGAAATGCCCCGCAGACTTGCTTCTAAGCCAATCTTTTTTGCTGTTTGTTTGTTTTTTCTTTTTCCTGTGGTAGCTCTGGCTTCCTGGAATTCACTCTGTAGACCAGGCTGACCTTGAACTCAAAAAAAATCTGCCTGCCTCTGCCTCCCGAGTGCTGGGATTAAAGGCATGTGCCACCACTGCCAGGCTTGCATCTAAGCCAATCTCATGGCCTCATTTTCTCAATTAAGATTCTTCCTCCCAGATGATCCTGGCTTGTATTGAGTTGACAGAAAATCTAGCCAGGGACACCAAGCCTGAAGTCTGCCATTTGAGTAGTCCAGACAGTGATTATTTAGAATGTGAGAGCACCCAGGAAAGAGAAATGGCAGCAGATGTGAAGTAGTCAGATGAATGAGAATCCATGGTGAGAGGCAAGGCAAAGGTGGAGATGTGTGTGTGTGTGTGTGTGTGAGAGAGAGAGAGAGAGACAGAGACAGAGACAGACAGAGAGTGAGACAGAGAGATGTGGCATTTCCTTCATTGACAGAATGCAATGTCTTTGCACACGGCTGTAATATTTCAGAAAATGACAGTCCCTGATGCCAGCTCTTCCCCAGCTATGTCAGGAGCCATCAGCATTTAAAATCAGGGAACCTGTTGTATCATGCTGCACTCGAGTACTCGCAAGCAGAATCTCATTTCTAAAATAATCAAAAGCATTTTACCTGCATCTAGTCTCCCAAGAAAGCCACAGAATGAACAACGCCAGCAACAATTATGAAGCTAAATTGGCTTTATAAGAGCAAAGAAAAAAAAAATCAATTTTGCCGGTTTGCATTCGGTGACTAATTTCCATATAAATGAGCTGACTTCTGACTTCACCCAGTCTGAAGAATGTCTGTGCTCTTTGTTTTGCTTTGGCGGGTTTGCTTTTCTTTTCTTGTTGTTGTGGTTTTAATATCTGCAGTCCTGAGGATGAACCTTGCTGGCTGGGAATATGGGAAGGTGTGTTGCTTATGCAGTGTGGTTTTCTAATTATAATCGTCTTATTTTTTTTGGCAGTGTACCAGCTGCAGCAAGAGGCACCTCGTCCCAAGAGGATCATTTGTCCCCGGGAGGTCGGTACTCAGCTCTTCCCAGTACACCTTGTTAAGTGTGATGCATTGGCAGTACAGAGCCGGGGGAACTTCGGGTTTCCTGGGGGAGTGATTTCTATTACCGTTTGGTGTGGTGTCACCAAATTGAATATCTTCATAACTATATCTTGAAATTGCATGTCACCTCAAGACCTGGTTTTACAAACTGAGAATCGAATGTCTCCCGTTTGTAACAAGTGCAGAGACAAGCGGAACTCTTTGTGAATGCCACAAAATGTGAAGTATGGTTGTTTTGTGTTTCAGTTGTTCCGACTCTTTTAAAAAGATTCTTCGTTAGCATATATTAATTAAGCACAGTTCTGGGTCGTGTTGTGACATTTTACACATGGATATGATGTATTCACTTCCGTTACCCTCTATCATCTCCATCCCACTGACTCCTTAACTCTTCCCAACCAGCCCCACCCCCCTGTATATGTGTCCCAGGGGTTTCATTAGGGTTGGTTAGAAGCATGGGCACCTCACCGAACAAAAAGCTACAGTACCCAACTGAAAGAGATGTCTCTAGACATCCCAGCAACTGTCAACTGCCCATGAATCCTCAGAGAGAGGCTGTGCCCCCTGAGTACCTTCTCCCTCTGTGACCAAAGATTGACAAGCCTGATCTAATGCCCATCTTAAGATCCTGTGCAGGCAATCACAGACGCTATGAGGTCACGAATCTCGACCGCCGTGCCGTGCTCAGAAGACTTGCAGCACTCCACCCCTTCTTCCTGCTCTTACAGCCTTCCCATGTCCTCTTCAGTGACGTCACCTGAGCTTTGGAGCGGGTGCTATATAGATGTCCCACTGTGGCTTGGCATTCAACAGTCGCTTGAGTTTAGCAATTTGGCCAATTACGAGTCCTTGCAGTTAATGCTCCTCCCATCCCGTTAAAAAAAAAAATGGCCTCTCCAGCCAAAGCCGACATTAGCATTAATCCCGGGGTATACACAGTTATTTCGAAGGCAGTTGGATGGTCACATCATGCCCATTTAGCAGAGCGAAAACTGGAGCCTTCCCGCTACGTCTTCTGACCTCACCGTCTATGACATGTGACCAGGTGTAAGATGTCACGTTTTGGCTTTCTTAACGTGCGCTTGTATGCGTTGTTTCCAGAAAACAGTACGAAACTGATAAATACTTGGATACGTCTAGTAGCCCAAGTTAACAAACCACTATGGTTTGTCATGTTTACTTGACATTTTTAAAATAATACAGCTGCATATGAAAAGTAACTGTGCTTCAATCCTGAAAATAGCCTTCAAAGTACATTCGCTCACAGAAATCCAGAGGCTCGCAGAGGTTTCCGTTGCCCTCCTCCGTGAAGCAGTTGGCTCATCACCTGAGTTACCAGCCAGATTTGAAGAACAAGATCAAGGCCCTGTTTTCTATTTTCATCATGAAATAGCCCGTCTAATAACCTTCAAACCAAAGGTCCCCACTTGTTTTTGATATTGCTTTAGTTACATGTAGAGCAGCAGCGAGCTTTTAAAGCTCTCTCTGGGCCCTGGCAAGGCGAGGAGCCTCTCCCCTGCACTCCTGAAACACCAAGGGGCATCAGTAGCTTCCTAATGGGTTCTGAACCTGTTTCAGAGGTTTAGACACACGCATCTCCATAGGCACACCTTGTTCCTAGTATCTACAGTTACCTTTCCACAAGTACAGCAATCGTCTATGTGCAATTTTACTTCTCTGGAAGGGGACCGAAATTCATCAAGTGATCTTGATTTTAATAAAGAATACCCTAGACTTTCTCATCCCAGGGATGTCACTAGAGGGGACAAACGATCTGATGATTATGGAAAAAGTCCAAGATGAGTCCCAATTTCCCTGGCAGTCTGATCTTGTCACTAACTTGTCAGTGTGTCACCCTTCAGATAGTTAATAACACTCACATAAGAGAAAGGATAATTTGCTTTTAGAGAAATAAGAATTATGAGATAAGTTAGTGAAATTCATCCACTGCTATCTTTCATTTTGTTTTTTTGGTTTTTTTAAATTAAGGGATTGTATATGGGGTACAACTTTGTGATGTCTCAGGAAAATAATACAATTAGAGTAGGCTTGGGGAGATGGCTCAGTTGGTAGTGTTGGCCTCACAAGCATGCAGACCTGAGTTCGAGCCTCAGAAAATACTTCAAAGAATCCAGATGTGGTAGATGGATCTTGAATAACAACACTGAAATTGCCCTCTGGACCACATGTACGTGTCTACGTATGTGTACACAAGTATGCTCCCATATCCAGGAACACACATGCACGGTATACATTCATATATACAATCAAGTCAAAATTAAAATCTAGAATGCAACTAAAAATTCCAATATAATTAAGAACCGCGCCGCAGGCAGTAACAGAAGCTCACTAGCAAAGCAGAGCATCAGCACTAGTGTTTGGCACTCCGGAGGAGAGTGAGCAGTCACTGTTCACCATAGGTATGTGCGGAACTCTTGCTCTGCTTCAGCATCAATCCAGCTGTGTGAACGATGGCAAAGAACTTGGCTTTTGGAATTCTGAGTATCTTAATAAATGAGAGCAAAATGATGACATAAACGTGTGCATGCGTGTGTGTGTGTGTTTAGGCTTTAATTCATATGGCAAGACAGACAGACAGAGAATTTTGTGTCTCCAAAATCCTGGCAGCCACGACAGCTTTCTTTTAAGTAAAGGCAATAGGTAGAGTCTCATGTCACAGAAACGCTTCTGCTAAAGACCCTGCTTAGCTAAACATCACTTTGCCTTGTGATATTTAACCTGCCTTCTCTGGGGAACCTACTCACTGAGGACAGAATGTCTTCCCAGTGGATGTATGGCCAGACTGAAGCTCTTATAACACGTTCACTAAGTCATAAGGATTTTTGTTGTTTGTTTGAACAATGAATGCTGACTTCTTTTCTGGTCCATCTCTACACACCACTCTGTTCCCTCCTTCATTGTCAGCCTCTCTCCCAGTCCCTCTGCCCTGGTCCCTGGCTGGATGGCTCCTCATCCTTATATGCTCTGTCTTCTTTCTGATGGTTTACACCTTCCCAGGCTATGCCTCTGTCAGAATAGGAGCCTCAGGTTCACTGGATCAATACACATCCACATTAAGGCAAAGTGAAGTCCTCAGTGACAGCGATCAGAGACACTGTGACTCCAGGATAAAACTCAGGTTAGCCTGACTTGGTAATCAATTGCAAGCCACAGTGCCACTTACCTTATGGGTTTTACTGGGCTGCTAGATGAGAGGAGGTGCAGGCTGGCTCCACAGGCAAGATCTGAAGAGTTAGACAACACAAGAATTAGGGGCTCAGCTGCAGAGTCAGTGTGGACCTCTCCTGACTTCTTGCTCGCTAATCACTTGCCATCTGTGTTAGAGGCAAGTTCTATACTTCTGGGGTGATAAAAACCAAACCCAAGAGTAGAGATCTGCTTTGCAGGGTTGCTACAAATGTGTCAAGCATCTAGTGTGGTGCCTTACACGTAACAAGTTCTCAGAGTTCAAGAGTCAAGGCAAGTTCACCTATGGGGAGCAGTCTTTGAGACTGGGGGCAGCCAGGATGATGACAGTAGTCCCTGAATGTGAGTGAATTGCCAGTAATAAGGGACAGAGCAAGATGCCCAGTTCAGCAACCAAACCACCGGGATGAAGATCCCGCGGATGAGAAACAGAAGGTACCAGCAGCTGAACAATGGTGCCAATTATACCAGCCAACCGTGGAAACAATGGTCCGTTACTTTCTCAAGTTTCATCATTGTAAATTAATATTTATCGAGCCGCCACAGGACCTGACACTTTACAGGCATTTCCAGAACATTCCTTGCCAAGAGATAGGAAACATCTTCCAGGAAACAAGGGTCTCACTTGCCCTTTCCATGAATTATCAGTCACTTCATAAGCATTTATTAATTACCAAGTATGTATGCCTGGGTGCTCTGCCAGGAACTGTGAGGAAATTTTCTCTAAAATTTGATTCTTTAGCTGAGACGTCTCCCCTGGGCTTCCAGCACCTCTCTCTACCCATCTGTCTGCTTGGCTTCTGCAGGTAGATGGCGCCCAGGCCACGGAAAGCCTCACTTTCAGAAAAGACGAGGCCTGCTTCATCCGTACACATAGCTCCAACAATCCTGGCTTTCTGCTCCTACCTTTACCTCTTTCTCTTCTGTCCTTGGAAGGAGCCAGCTTCACTTCCTGAGAGCTCTCCAATGGGTCCCAGGATCGATGCTTGTCTGAGTCTCAGAGCCAGTGTTACCTAGTACCAGGCTCTCCCCAAGATCTGTGAGAATAAGCATCTCCACAGCTGTCAGATAGTCCCTGCTCTATCACCCTGTTTGCTCTGTCTCAAGTACAGTGAGCCCTTCTTGTCCACAAAGGAAGCATTTTGAGACATCTGGTAGATGCCCAAAAGAGTGATCAGTGTTGACCCCACCTATAGTCTATTTACCTACAATAAACTTTATAAGTTAGGCATAATAAGATATTGGCAACAGCTCTTAATAAAATAGAACAATTTTAACAATATACTATAATACAAGTTGTTTTAAACTTCTGCAATATTCCCTCTAATATTTTCAGACCATGATTGACTGAAGCCCACAGAAAGAGAAATCCCAGATACCAGTGGACTAACCTGCTTAATATGCCTCCTGATATGCTTTCATAACGTATTTAGTTGCTGTTTGTGGTCTCTCTCCAGAAGAATGGATACTCCAGAGACATCATCATTTAACTCCGTCACCAGCATTGAGTGCAGCTACAACAGTGGGTAATCAGTGAGCACAGAGCAAAGCCATGCAAGGCAGGTAGAGAGATGGGCAATGCAAGGAACTCAGAACCCTCCAAGAATCACTAAGAGCATGTCAGGTTTACCTAGCGCTGTTATCAGGGCAGTGGGTTGGGCTTTTGGCAATTATGGTGCTTACTTAAACCCAGGCTGATAATGTTTCCTGGAATGGGCCAAGTTTCTTTCTGGCATTATCCAAAAGGCCAAATGTCAAGATTTTTTGCATGATTAATTTAAAGTCAAATTCCACTGGCATTGCCTAAAGGACACACCACATAAGCAGAAATGCTTTTGGGACATAAATGACTCAGGATCCTTTGTCCACTTTGGGACAGCTATAGAGAAGATAGGATTACAAAGGCAATTCCAAAAGGGAAATAAAATGACAGACTATCATTGCAAACCATTCTCCATTCTATACAGCTCCATCTCCTGCTCCCTTGCCAGACAATAAGCTATTTGGGAAAACTATTCTTTTAATGCAAAAGTCGATTGGAGAGCTGAGGCTCCCTGGGCTCATACCCAGAGCTGCCTTTCTTCTGATTGTCAGGGGTTAGACAGGATACGGGAACTTCTTCAATTGCTGTCACACCTCACTGCCCTATTTCACCTGCCAGAAAATCAGATGCTTTTGAAACATCACTGAAATGTCCCTCCCACCTTCGAGGGCATTTCCTCTGGGTTCTGGTGTTTCTGAGTAGCCCATTTCACCCTTTCAGTTTTATTTGTAAAACTGTGCTTTGAAGCCTATAGGAGCGTTCTTCTTCATTGTGCATTTTAAGGTTTTAGTAGTCACACCTCGGTGTCTCAGTCGTGGCCTGTAGATGTTGGTCTTGTTTCACGCATGCCTAGGAGATGTGAAGATGTCATAAGAATTTGTGGAGACTTTCTCAGTGAGCTCGATCCATTTAGCATCACAGATTTCATCCAACTCAAAGTGGTTTTCTGTTATCCTTCCATTTACCCACTTTTCATATTAGCCATTGAAAAGAAATGTTTTAAAACGAAGTGCATCCTGGAAGTCTGCAACACTCTACAGATGTAAGACACCCTGAGCTGGGATGGCTCTGCAATCGTGCAATTGATTCTACAAGCCAGGAACGAAAATCAATCTCGTAGCTCTTTAATTGGCTTTATGTGTAGTGATCAGAAGGCAATTGCTTCCCTGGTAGAAGCATTTCCATCCTTTTCATCTTGGGCTTCCTGCACTGGTCTATTTTTTCCCTCTTCCTATTGACACAACCAAGAATAAAGGGCTTTCCCATCGCCTTTCCTCCCAGACTTTCATCTCACGCCCTAATGCGGTCAGCCTTCTTTCTTCGCATTATTTTGTCCTTCATTAGACTTGTGTTAGTCTTAGACCGTCTATAGTATGGCAGAAGAATTGACATATGAGCTTTTTTCCTTCTTAATGATAAAACATTTAACATGTGTTTCCCTTTCTTTTTTTCTTCCGTTTGCTTCTGTGAGACCCCGCTCCTGCTAGAACTCACTCTGCAGCTGAGGATGACTTGAGCATCCAATTTCTGTTCTTCTTTGTCAGGCCACTACCTCCTGAGCTGTGGGATTACAAACATGTGCCACCATGCCCAGCTTGTGCTGTGTTGGCTTCAAACCCAGAGCTCTGTGCATGCTAGGCAAGAACTCTACCAACTGATCGAGTTTGGTGACACGTGCCTTGAAATTCCAGCACTTGGGAGGTAGAGTCAGGCAGATCTCTCTGAGCTCTGGTCAGGTGGCTACATAGTGAGTGAGACCCTGTCTCAAAGAAAAGTACTCTACCAACTAAGCTATCTCCCTAGCCCCTTGTACTTTTCTTTAAAATTTTCTTAGTGAAAAATACTGTGATCTTTCTCCAAATACATATCCTGCCCCTCCAAACCGGAAGAATTCACTCTGTTTGGAATATTTGAACTTCTTCTAAGTAATAAGACCCCGCAGGTGCATCTGGGAGATGCACAGGCATTTCTGAGATGAGCACACAAACAGCAGACCTGAGCCTGAGTTCTGGAGGTCCAGCTGCTGTATAGCTCCAATACGTAGAGCCAAGGGCCACAGAGGCAGGAGCAGGATGGAGAGCAGAATGGTGGTGCACCCACACTTAACTTGGGGTGAAAGTGGGGTGAGGCGAATGAAGGAGCACTCACAGGACAACCTCACATGTGGTTTCTGTTTCTTCAAATCTAACTGGGATATGTGCATCCTGCTATTACACAACCACACTAGCATGGTTGATTACGCTGTTCTGTGAAAGCGAGAATAACTGATACCGTAATATACCACAGCGTGTGTCCCGCCATTCTTCCCTAGCCCGGGACAGCATCACCACCCCACCTCCACACCCAGTCCACACAGAGGTGGGGTGGAGTGACACACTGAGACACAGAAAAAAATCTGTGGAAGGCCAACTTCAGGCGGCTTCTGTGGTTTGAATGTCTCCTACAACTGGAACAGTGCTGACAAGTGGGACTTTTAAGTATAAACCGGGTCAGAGGGCACTGCCCGATGGGAAGATTAATGTCTTTATGGGAGTAGTAGGTTAGTTACCACATACATGGTAAATTATGAAAACAAATAAAATGTACCACACCCCTAACTCTCTCCCTCCCTCTCTCCCTCTCTCGATCTCTCCCTCTCCCTCCCTCAGATGGGAGGGGGCCGTGGGGGAAAAAGCAAGAACAGTAAGAACACGGCATTAAAGACAGGGTTCCAGAATTTTGCTACTGGTTAAACCATAACAGAAATAGCACTGACTTAAGGCAGGTTGCACACTGCCCCTGCTGAGCCATGTCTCCTAGGGGAATATGGTCTAGCTAATCAAGCGTCTTACCACTTTGAGGCACAGGCAGCACAGGACAGGTGAGACCACATTCTTACCCAGACAGTCCACATCCAGGACGGGGCATCTAACACAGTGCCTCACCTGGGACCTACCAGAAACACATATCATCTGTCCCAGCCTGGACCTGCGGAGTCTGAAGCTGGAGACGGAGGCAGCCGTCTCTCTTCAAGTGTGAGGACCAGTCTTCTCAGACTGTTCTTGCTTTGTTCTGCTTTCTGTCACACACCCTTCCTATCACCTAAGGACATGGAATCAAGACTATTTTGCCTCCTGATATTGGCAGGCCATCTCTGTGCTAGACTTCTCGTAGATTTCAAAGTAGACATCAAGGCACCCCACGGTCCTACTTGTTTCTGCCATGTGCCCTTCCTCTTAGACATTATTTCTACCCTTTAAAGGCATCTTGTCTTTCTTCTTTGCTATGTCCGGCTTTCCATGCTCTCTCATGTTATAGACACCAAATATGAATCCTTGTATGAATATAGTCTGTGGTCAGTGCCTGACTAAGCTCGATCTCCTGCCTCTGTGTGTGTTCTGGCGTTATACCACTGACGCTACTTCATATCACAAGTTAACCGAATTATTCAAGTTCATGTCTAATGATTCATTCTCATGTTTATTCACATTTTAAGTCTTCTACTATGAACCTCACCTCTTTTGGGATATTTCACATATTTTCTTTATCAGTGACTATGCACAAAGCGTCCTTGCTAGATTTCTTCCTGCTTTAATAAAACCTTTGCCTTAATAAAAATAATAAATTTGTTCGGACTGTGTAAGGAATATTGTGACTAGTATTTCCACCACCGCCACCGCCAAAGATCCTAACTCCTTCATTTAGTGCTTAATGAGTGTCTCCTAATCTGGGATTTACGTGCCTGCTTTGCTAATACAAGGCAGTCCACAACTGGTGCTGTCAGACTTGCTCCCTTGCCTTAGCTCCCGCTTCTTTATTGTCTCCAGGACAATGTCGGCCAAGCTCCTGGTAAGCGGTTGCCTCTGGCTGTGCCTTTTAACAAATCACGGTCTTGCTTGGCATTAGCTCTAAGTATACCGTATCTCCAGGTCTTATTGGATAGAAGAGCAAATTTCACTTCAGAGATGATATCTCTTCCTTCCTTCCTATTTACATGGCCACTGTCATCTCCCTATCTCCTATGGAAGGAAATTAAATAGCCTAGGAAGAGCCAGACAAAGGTGTATCACTTGGCATCCAGCACCTTGTGTCCTGTTAGGTAATTACACATCGATTGTGTGATGAGTTGTTCAGTGTGTCTCCCTGGCTGTTTCTACCAAGTATTTAATTACACTCCCTGGGTATCCTTTTGCTCATCCCTTTGAAGTCCTCGAGGTTCAGTGGCTTTTAGAGAACAAGATGAATGCTGTATCACCAACACTTCCCTGCCCAAGGATACATAAAAGACTCATTTGTGTTTCTGTAGTCCCCATTGCTTACATATATATAATGCAGCCACTTTCTGCCTTAGTATATAGTGATTTACATTGACTCGGCCTATCCTGCTTAAAAATTAAAGATGTCTTCTGTTCAATGCAGTAAATGGAGAGGCCTGCACACAGACAGATGGGTTAGCCCACCCTTAGATAGAAAGGCCTAGGAAGGGTGGAACATTTTGTGTTGTGAGCTAAGTACGAGATTTTTTTGTAACAGGACAACCACCTTTGTTAGCCTAGCAGAGGGTTGTCACACAATGACCCACTAACTGCTTTTCTAATAAGTTTCACCAGAGTATAGCAATGTTCATTCATTTCTGAATGAACCAAGTCCTTGAGACAGAGACTATATGGTCCTCGGAGCCTAAACTCTTGTCAGTCCAATCCTTTGCAGGAGAACTTTGCTGACCACTAATTGTTCACCATAAGTAACTTCGAAGGGTTATGATGCATGCGATGGTCTTAGATTAGGGTCAGGCCTGGCAGCTGTAAGTGGAAAGTACCAGTGTCCGCTCTTTCATCTTCTCAACACTGTAAGGTGAGAAGGAAACCATAGCCTGTCTCTCAGGAAGGACTTCACCCCAGCCATTCCAAGGGACAGTGCTGCCCTTCGTGGTTCACACGTGTGCATTGGCAGAAAGGACAGGACAGCAACAAGAAGCCGTCCAGTCACTTCAGTCACCCTGGGTCCCTTATCTGCAGATGGCAGACTGCTAGCAAGAGCGAGCAGTGCTGCTCAGGGAGGTCTGAAGGGCTGTGTGGAGTTGTTGTTTGTAACAGCTCCTGGACATGTAAACTATACTGGTTTTAATTTTAGGACCAAAGCTGGCATCACCTCCTATCAAAGGTCTAGTAGCCATTGGAGCTGACTTGAGATTTGCACTTACATTGGGGCTGGGCTTCTTGATCTTGACAGGGTAGACAGAGACAGAGAAAAGAAGAGAGGGAGAGAGAGAGACAGAGAGACAAAGAAAGAGATGGAGAAAGAGGCAAAGAGCTGTTTTAAAATATAAATGACAAATGTGTACATACAGAACATAAAAAGATACAGGGTTGAGTTCATCTTCAGAATCAAAATTTCATTGAGTGGGGGTTTCAGGGACTAATCTAAATATCCTCCAGAACAGACGGTATATACAAAAGAGATTAACACTTCTGGATGAACCTTTCATTTCTACCACACCCTGAGCTCCTCCATCAGTCCCCCTTTCTCTTTCTTTGGCCATGCATTAAGCTCTGAAGGAAAGAATTTGATAGCTATGGGGATGCACGCCTTTAATCCCAGCACTCAGGAGGCAGAGACAGACAGATCTCTTGTGAGTTTGAGTCCAGCCTACTCTACAGATTGAGTTCCAGGACAGCCAGAGTGACAACAGAGAAACCCTGTTTTGGAAAAAAAAAAAAAAAAGAAATCACTAAGAGAAGAGAAGACTTAAGCAAGTGTGTTCACCGAACTGTCCCCTAGCTCTCTCCAAAGTTAGTGGCAGCGTCGTCTACCCTTGGATTCAGTTCTCTCGGGTAGTTCAAGCTCTTGGTGCTTAAGAGGGATGTGGAGAACTTAAAAAGAGTTCAGAGGAGAATAAGGAAGATGAATGAAGGAGCCTTTTAAAATAGGTTAAGGGAACAAGGATTATTTAGTTTGAGGAAGAACGTGCAGTCAAGTGGCCAAGGTAGCTGTGAGGATCAATCCTCATTCTTCTGTGCCTGGGCACTGACTGGTGGAGGCTGGTCTAGCACACCACCTAGGGAAGAATTGCAAAGGAGCTCTCCACAGCCATGGAGTCCCACAGCAGCTGGGAGCTCCCCAGCGGCTCACATATGTGCATCGTGTGCCTGGCTATGCACCCTCCCACGCAATTACTTACATTTTCCCTCTAGTGTTTCTGTTCATTTGTTTCTTACACTTTGCATCATTTATATTTCTTCCAGCCAGGGAGAAGGTTCTCTGACTAATCTTACTAGCATTTGCAGCTGATCTATTTTGTGTTGTTCATCTATGCTACTTTGATTTACTGGTAGCATTTCATAAGAATTGTCTTATCCTTAAAAACACTTTTATAAATGACCAGTATTATAAAATATAAACATTTCCTGTTACCTTTATTTAACTCCATTCTACTTTATACATTCAAAGTACTTGCTGTTTATTTGAATTGTTAGGAACTTTTCTTGAGAACAGTCAGAAGTACAGGCTTTCTCACGACTGCCTTTTTAGGACATGTAACATGTTCACAGCATTCCAGAGTCTATGTATCTGAAGCTCTTGCCAACCCCCACCCCAGAGTCAAGGCAGTCAACACCGCCTGTAACCTCTGCTTAGTGTGCCTGAGGCTTATGAAGTAGACAGGGTCATCTCTCTCACAGTTGGGAACTGCCAGTCTAGGGAAACGTCTTTTATTTTTTACATAAGTATCACTAATTTTTAAATCAAATTCCTAGGAAAAAATCTAAGAAGAAAAGTTAAAGGCAGAAAACAAACCAAGCAGAACTGCTTTGATCTGTCTGTGCATCCGCACATTCACAGAGTGTGTTCATGCAGACCTCACCCTACCTGACCACGTGCTCACAGAACAAGCAAAGCCATGCCCAATACTTAAAGTTGATCACAGGTTTTTTTCTAGTTTTACGATTTATTATCACTTCATGTGTATGAGTGTCAAGCCTCCGTGTGTGCATGTGTACCACATATGTGTAATGCCCAAGGAGGCCAAAAAGGGGCCAAAAGGGGGTGCCAGATCTCCTAGAAGATGAGCTGTAATTCATCACGTGGGTAGCAATGAACCCAGGTCCTCTGCAAGAAGAGCAAATATTCTTGACCACTGTGCTGCTTCTTCAGCCCCCAGACCTACTGTGGATTCTTATAACACATTCTGATCAAAAAGGAGGGAGTTGTCTCTTAGGGCTCAGCCAAGATTCTGGAGACTTCAAGTAATGCCATGGGGGGAACACGGCTTTGGGTTCTAGACAGAAGTGGAGGGGGGTAGGAGGTGGATGTGCTCAATTTTTACTCTATACCATGTACTTTGAATTATAAGAATAAAAATTCCTGGGCTTTTATTTGATTGCATTTCCTTTTCAGCAGAGATCTTTGGTTTTTCATTAGAAGGGAATGACCATCTTTAATTTCTGTGGATGAAACAGCTCCAGGATGACCAGTCCAAATCTCCCATCAAAAGTTCTCTCTCCCACACTTGATCTATTTCTCAGAGAACCTGGCAGTCTGGCTGGCTCACACAAGAGGTTGCTAAATTAGGTTTTTTAAATTATTTCTGTTAAGTATAAACTTAACATATACCAGCTGCTGAAGGATTATAAGAGCTTTGCTTTTTTTTTTCTCCAATAATTGGAAACCTTGTTTACAGAGGACTCACGATATTCTTTAAATGTCTTTGTGTTGACTATAAAAGAATGTGTGTTTATCCAAGCAACGATAATCTGACTATAAAGAAACTCATTTAAGGATTATACCTCCTGCCTCTCACAGTGCAGCTGTCACCAGAATGCTCTTCTAGGCTTTGCAAATTGCTGAAAAGTCTTCCTAAAAAATTAAAAGAATACGCTGGGGAATAAACTTGGTAGTTTGGGAAGAAATGTAATTCTAAATTACAGGAAAGAGGATGCAAAACTCAGACTATAAGGACGTTGAGTCAAATTTATCCAAGTTCCCACTTGCTACCTTGCTGCTGGAATCCAGATCACTGGGAAGAGGCTTTAAGGTGTTCCTCCCCAGCAAAGAGAAACCAAAGTCCTCCGGATAAGAATATCAGCTAAAGTGAAGGATTTTGAGAGCCAACTAAGGCCTTAACATTTTTACGTCTTCCCTGGAACAGCAGAGAAGCCCTGGGGTCAAGAGGCTGGCACTAGCCCTGAATCCTCACGTCTCTCCTCCTGTGATACAGGACTTAGTGAGAAAACGCACAGAAAATAGAGTGCATAGGACTGTTTAGCGACGCCAAACCATTGCCACACGGTTCCAAGTCTCGCTGTGCTTCTAGGCAATGCCTCACCTGATCTTTGGTTGAAGAAATCGAGATGCACAGAAATTTAATAACCTCCCAGGGGCCCAGGTGGGGTCGCGGTGAGGAAAGACCTGTATCCATACTCCTCACCCCATTGCACAATGCTTCCGCTGAGCGTGGTGCTCTCTGAGCACTGACTAAATGGCTGACTAGCCATTGAGCCATCCTCTTTCCTCAGTTAACAATCCACAGTCCCAAGTTCTCAGGTGCCAGACAACTACAATTCCAAGACTTCTGTGACTCTTCCTTGAAGTGCAGATTCAAGCTCCACGCTGAGCACGTGGCTGCTGGTCCCGACGACCTGGTGACACCCTTTCCCAGGACACTTTGAGTGGGAGGGTACCAGCCTGTAGGGCGTGGCTCCTGCCGAGCTCTGTGCTTCCCTGATTGGCCCGAGTTAAAATATAGAGCACCATCTCCTTCCTTCCACCTGAGGAACTGTAGTTGGTGTTTGGTAAGCTTGGGCGCACCCGAGGACACCGCCACCTCTGTTTCAGCAACAGAGTTCCTTCCAGTAACAGAGGGGTAACAGTCAGACCCTTGACAACAGTATTTCTTCGCTTACTTTTGTCATGGCATGTGGTTCCCAATCTGTTCAGTCCCATACCTCACAGAAGCACCATAGATAGGCATTACTCTACCCACTGTGAAACAATTAGAAAATTAATCCTAAAATGTTTCGTACTATACAAAAAAAAAAAACACTTATTACAATATTCAATGGTTACTTAGGAGAATTTTAGCAATATTTGGAAATTTGATCTTTTAGGATGCTTTAGCAGTAAGCTGGAACTTTTCTGCCATGTAAGGAGAGTCTAGGCTTTCTCTGCCTAACTCATCTCGTAAGATTGCATGAGTCTGTGAGGCACAGGTGTCTCCACTCTGTGCCAGATGTGGGGAGGAGCCTGAGAACAGAATGAAGGGGAAAGACGTGACTACCGCTTCAGAAAATGCTCAGGAAGCCGGGCACCATGGCACGTGGTGTGGGGCCAGAACTAGACAAGTAGAGTTCTTAAGTTTGAGGAATTCCAGCCTGGGTAGCACAGGGGAGCCCCCTCTCAGCAAGAGAACAATAAAATAAATAAATAATAAAACTAAAAATAAAAATAAACAAATAAATAAATAAAAATAAAACAAAACACTCCAGGTTCAGTGAGAGATTCTCACAAAGAATAAGGCAGAGAATGCTAGAACAGAACACCCAATGTCCTCCTCTGAGTGCACCCATGGCACGCACATGTGACATAAACATACACCATAAACACACACACACACACACACACACACACACACACTTCTGGGCGGGGGAACCAAATCTCATGGCCAGGAGAGCTGTGCCCGGGAGAGAGCATATTGAGTTCTACCGGACCACGTGTGGAGGTTGGGTGGTCTCACTTAGACAGGACCCTCTACCTCCAAGCATTGATACCAAGATGACATTGTTATGTCTGGATCTGAGAATCTACCGGTATCCAACTTGAAGAAATGTTGAAGCTCCATGGCTTTCCCGGGGACCTTTAAATAAAGAGTAAGTGCTAAGCTGGCTTAAGGCTTGCTGAAGAATAGACTCTCTGTCGAGGCTTCTGCTAACAAAAAGTTTAGGCTGCAGCCATTTTCTGTATCACAAACAATTGCAACTATTTTTTTTTTGCAAGAACTACAGAGAGGACTAGGAAGAGAGACTGGGTCAGACTGTTACCAAGACAGCTTTGATCATCAGGAGCTGTGGTCATGGGGCCAGGCACATCCTGACCTTCCTCTCTCTAGGATCCGTCTTTCCTCTCCTCCTGTGTAATGCTCCCAAATGAAGAACAAATCAAGAAAACCAGGATGCCTGCCTGAATTTCAATCCAGACAAAGGCAGAATAATACTTTTGCCAAACTTCTCAGGCGATGTGTGGGGCCTCTTCCCTGGCTCTGTTTCCTGTGTGTGATGTCCTTTTGTGATTGGTGTGCCTGGTTTGTGTCCTGGTGGTTCCTCTCTTGGACCAAAGTCTCCTCTGAGAGGATCTTATATGGGAACCTTTAAGGCACTGTATTGATTTCCCTACTTGGTAGCCTGTGTGAGATTTCTCTCTGTGTTCCCCACATGTGAGCACAGACTCTGGGAGCTCTTCATGGCTTTATTTTCTCTGTATTTATTCAGCCATCACTGCATGGACAATGGCAGGACTAAGCACAGAGCCCTGAACCCGTTTATTTTCTTAAGTGATGAGTGAACTGAAAGCAATTATTTTCTTAGGAATCAATTCAATTAAACAGCTATTAACGTCTCACCTACATTCAGGGGTTAGGCATCAGCTTTACCTTCTGCGCTATCCGGATGAGAGGACAGAATAGCTGCTCATCTCCTTCTGGAGAAATGAGGATAGGGGAGTGGAACAGGCTAGAAGATGCACTCAGATTTTATACCTTGTGTTACAGTTTAGCAAAAAAAAAAGGGGGGGGGAGTGGAAACTTTTCCTTTATAGAGAATGAACCATTTCTAATTTTGGAATTTTACACCTCCAAGAATGGAAAACTATTTGCCTTTCTGCACTGCCTATATCCATCAGCTTCTCTGGATCTAAATCGTCTCCACGGCACACTGATGTTGCAGCTGAATATTGGTTGTATCACCTAAATAAGAACTTCAAAGCTAATAGAGTGATTTCAGTGACAATGTTCGGCTCACATTTAAAAACCCACTGATGCGTAGAGTGACCACAGAAGACAGCATTCATAGAAAAGACACCTGCTAAGAAGAGGCCTCTTCACGCACTCTGTGCTGTGGTTAATTATATCGTTTACATCTCTCTTCACAAAAACACGCCGCAGACTTCACACCTCAAAGATCGAGTCACGAGCAGCCTTTGGATTGAATGTAAAACGCACAGCGGAAAGAACACGTGTTTAGAACTGACTAACTGTGAGGGAGTGAGTCCTGGGTAGGTTGTGAGGTGGTCCTCAGAGCTTTGGATTGTCCTCCTGCTCTTTTCTCATGGTCTATACTATCCTATTGCCCACGGACTCTTTGGGATATAAGGGAGATGAGGGTGTAGCAGAAACTTGCCTGGTACCTGGGAATCCAACCCCTGTGCCTATCTGTGAGCCCTGTCGAGAAAACAGTCTGTTTGGCTGTGGACAGAACTGACTAAGGACAAAACGTCTGTCAGGCTCACATCCTACACCAGTGAACAGACGCAAATTTGCTCCCAAATATGCAACTATCAATAAAACTTCTAACTTCACATGGTTCCACTGTATTTTGAAAATCCCAGGAATTAAAGCAGGTCTGAGAGCCAAATGTGATGAATCTACGCTAATTTCTTACCAAGCCAGCACTGTGAGCACCAGAAAGCAAGGTTCTTATATGACAGATGACATGTGCGACCAAATCTGATGTATCTCAGCTTGCCCTCTGTATTCTGCACCCCTGGCATCTAGTGAATGTCCGTTAATAGGCACTTGCTGAATAACTAAGAAGAGTGCTGGAATATCAATTTTATTTGAGAAGAAACCAAATGATATTTATTTATTTTTAAACCAGGTGCAAACCCTTGTTTATTTATAAGTGCAAAACAAAACAATTAAATGAAGATTGAAATAAATGCTTATGTTTTATTCATGCTAGCAATATCTGTCTTGTGTTTTGGAGCCAAGTTAAAATGTCTTCATAAATCTCTTACTGTTAAAATAAGCAACACCTTGTTTCCTTTGAAAAGACATTATTTATCTGTTTCTTCTCCTTTGAAAATTCTTTATTGGGTTGATTTGGTTTAGATTGGAAATGAGTCTGATGAATATAGAAATGTAACAATTCTGGATCTTTCCTATCCATTAGAATGTGTGGATTAATTCCAAAGCTTCATGGATCTTTGGTTTGGTGAATGAATCTATAGTAAAATTCCAACCAGGACTCTAGTTGATTATATGAATTACATTTTTCTCTAGTTTATTTGAATTCAAATGCATTATTAACATTTTTTTCTTTTTAATATAGGTGGAAAACAGACCAAAATATTATGGAAGAGAGTATGTATTATACTATTCTTTCTTTTAATAATTTAATAAGTAGTCCCTTCATATGTTATTTAAATATTAACTATTAAGTATTCCCTAACATGGTCTTCATCATATGTCCATTATGTAAGAGTTTAGTAAGAAAAATAAATGCAATCAGACTCTTTTGTATTGAGTTTTCTCTCCCACACTCAGGTTCCTGGTTTCCACTAAAGTCTGGGTGGGGAGTCTTGTGCTATGGGCCTGTCCTCAAAACCAGCTTCCGGGTACAGGCCAGTGCTTGAAATGGGAGGCTTCCATCAGCATTTCATTCCACTGTCTGCCCTGATACAACAAACACTGGGTGCCACAGACCGTCCACTACAGCTGAATTCCTGACTGGCATGAACCTCTCTTAATGCAGTGGTCAAGAAAAATACCCCATTTCCCTGAACTGTCAGAAAACCAAAAGGGTAATACTCTGGACTTAGATGTATCAGCCAAATTGCCTTACCCAGAATAACCATTGCAATAAACATTGCTATAAACATGCTATGTAACCATTTTCCACCCCGGCCACATTCTCCTTTTAACTCCAACTCCAGCTTTGTTTGACATATTTAGGAATCCAGCACAAGGCAAATACCATGACTGCCAAAGTAACTGCAGCCTGAGACTGTAAAATACAGAACACCTTACAGATAGAGGATATGGAATGGTTCAAGGCAGGAGAGGTACATGAGTTACTTCCTTTCCTAAGGTCAACCTAGAAGCATGGTGGGGCAAAGGCTCTTTCAAGTCTACCCCCTGTGCTCTCTTGGCCAATGCAAGACCTTCCCTCTCATCTTCGTTCTCCGAAGAGCCTCAGCTCATAATTAATGGACCGTTCGGTCATTCTAGCCCAGTGCTCCTTCCCACTGGACACTCCTGTGCTCTGGATTTTTTCTTGTCAGGCTTTTAGCTTCCAGCCAGCCAGTTCCTCTCAGTACTCACCAGGAAGGCAGGCCTCCCCTCTGGTCCTCCCTCCTGTCTCTGACAGCTCCTCTATGGCATCACATTGCTTTCATTCTCCATCTGACTTGGGTGATACTTGGGAATTGCAGTTAACTTTTTTAAAAGAGACAGAAAACAGGGAAATCGACCATTTACACTTTGTACTTAAATCTAACAGGTGCTTTCATTATTATTTGCTTTCTTTTTTTTGCACAAAAGATTGATTGAATAAGCCTTTTATTTCATCTTTCAACCCACCAAATCCCATAAACAAAGGACACAGGAGAGCAAGGAAGCATTTTCTTACCCACCAAAGAACATTTCATATCAGAGGAGCATTAATGTAAGACTTGCAAGATTCTGATGCTCTTGTCTTTATAAAAATGAAGTTCTCCTCCCCTTCTACTCAAAGAGCAATGCACACTTTCCTGAGGAGGCACATCTGTGCAGTGCTCATGCGCGAAGCCCCAGGATGGGTGACCGTGTCTGGGGAAGCAGAATTTTTGTTTCTGTATTGTTTAAATTGCCACATTTGTGCTGTCAGCATTTTAATTCCGAATGTTACCACTGTGAGCTACCTTAAGAGTATGGGTGGCTTGACTGTATATATGTCAGTGTATCTAGTGTTAGCCTGGTGCCCACACAGGTCAGAAGAGGGCATCGGATGCCCCAGAACTGGAGTTCTGTCATGTGGGTGCCAGGTCCTATGGGGGAGCAAGTTCTCTTAACTGCTGAGCCATCTCTCCAGCCCCTACCATCTTCATTTTTAACCTAATAACCTTAGGCAAGTAAAATGAATAGGAAAAATAGACGGTGGGAAAGACAAGTCCCTCCACCCCATGAAAAGGAACCATTGTTTCTTTTTACCTTTATCCGGAAAGTCTGACTTTTTAAAATGCGCCTAACCACAGACTGTTTTCAGCCACACGGAACTGAAAGTTGCTTCTTTTGAACAATTGAACTTGACTCTTGGCACCCACCTGTGCCCACTGGCCATCACTCCAATTTCCTATTCAAGAAAGCTAATATTTAGCTGCTGCCCCGCTCTCAGACTGCAGCACCCCCAGCTCTCTTGTCCCTTTCCCGAAGGGGCAAGCAGGACAAGGTGCCAGGACCCGGTACCCTCCGTAGTGAGCATCTATTGTCCCCACTTCTGCCCGACTGTGGCACCTCCCGGCATATCCTAGACACTCCATCCTCATGCCTCCACTGGAACCAGCTTTTGTCCTTTTTGACTGATAAGAAACTTTCCTGTGTCCTCTGTTTTTTCCATCCCCCATGTCTTCTCCCTATGCACCTCCCCCACACTGGCAAGGCTGCCCTCGGATCTCTCCATCAAGGCTGCTGCCAGCCCTTCCTGCCAGAGAGGCCACACAGACTACATCTCCGCAGTTCCTCCAAGTGCAGTAGCTTCACTCACAAGGCCCCAAACTCCTCTGCTCCATGTTGGTCAGTTACATACCCGGTATACGAGACCCACTTAGACCCAATGGTCATGACCAAGCTATCCCAGACTCCTCTGTATTGCTCTTCTCAAAGGAAACTTTGGTCTCTTACTGTGCAAGCAGATTGCTCTTATATCTCAGCACTCATCCCTAGGGGTCCAGGGCAAAGCTGCTCTAAGCACTGCTCCTGAGATTTAAACCAAAGCTTGGCACAGCTCTTTCCCCCTCCCCCGCAAGCTATCATCCTCTTGACCTAAGAGCTGAGTTTTTAATACAGGACCATTGATGCTTCTAGTATCTTTGCTCCCCTAGGAGGAGAACATCAACTGGAAGAGCCCACTATTGAAAAGCAGGGAGAAAATTAGGATCACACACGTGTGGGCACACACACACACACACACACACACACACACACATCTCTATCATGTTCCTCCTCTAGCCTAATCTTTGTACTCTTAGGGAAGGGAAAAACCAATGGTTTTTTTTTTTTATGCTCAGAAAACTTTTTATATAATTATTCCCCAAAATTTTCTACCACTAGGTAATTCTAGAAAGAGGTATTTCTCTCTCTCCCAGGATTTTGGAGTCCTTGGGCACTGGCCTCTTTCCATACTCAAGGCCCCTTCATCTCAAGGACATAGAGGGTAGAGTTACTTGTAATGAGAGAAAAAAAGAAAAAAGCTGGGCAGTGGTGGTACACATCTTTAATCCCAGCACTCGGGAGGCAGAGGCAGGCGGATCTCTGTGAGTTTGAGAGCAGCCTGGTCTACAGAGTGAGTTCCAGGACAGCCAGGGCTACATAATAGAGACTGTCTCAAAACAAACAAACAAAAATCCCAAAGATTAGTGATGGTGTGAGCCTTCAGCTTTACTTAAAGGTAGAAGGACACATGGATCCACCCAACCACCTGCCTTCACTCTCCCCAGTTGCTGTCCAAGCTCTAGGCCTCAAACAACTGCCTTCAGAAGCCAATGCAGTCTTTGACAAGGGAGTCTCAGTCAGTGTGCCACATTATCTGTGTGTGTGCTTGTTTTGTAACGGAGAAAAAGAAAACAAACATTACCATTAAAACAGCAAAGTAGATTCTTTTTCCAAACACCCACCTAAACAATTACTCTCAGATGTAAAAGACTGGAAGAACATGGCTTCTAGCCTGCCCTTTTTTTCCAGAGAACTGGCCTCTCAAATTAAGGATGCCCAGTACCAGGAGCAAGCAGGTTTGTTAATCAATACGTGTTCATTTGCAATCAGGATAACCCGTGGTTCTCAGTGTTTGAGCTGAAAGCTAAATTGGTAATTGCTCTTTTGTTATTCCCCATGGTTTGAAAAGGAGCCATAACCTAGCTTTCATCTGGATCTTCATTTCCAGCTGAGAGCAAAGACCGGAGCAGAAAGCCAGGTGGACCGTGTGCTTTCCTATGTCTGTGACTCTTTAGGAGAATACAGGGGTCCTTAAGATAAGCCATAGGTACACCCCTCTTCATTCCACTGGAGACAGTGGGTGTCTAGGGACCTTGTAACCATCCTTTTTAGCCTGGTTCTCATAGTGCCTACTTTGTACTTGGTTTATTCAGAGCAGTGACTGCCTTGTTCCTCCAGGTTTCACGGGATCATCTCCCGGGAGCAGGCTGATGAGCTTCTGGGAGGCGTGGAGGGTGCCTACATCCTCCGAGAAAGCCAACGGCAGCCAGGATGCTACACGCTAGCGCTGAGGTCAGTTGTGCGTTGCGCTCACGGTTTGTGAAAGCGGTGTTATGATTTTCCAACTTTAAAACGTTTACAATACGCTCCAGGGACAGACCTGACTGGCATAGCGAAACAATAAAGACAGACACCCAGAAAAGCTGAGGCCGGACCGACTGAGCCCTCTGATGGAGAAACCCTAGCACTCCGGAAGAGCGGCATATTTACAATATTGTGTGGACTAGGGAGGTAGGGTTATTGCATGCAGCTGAACAAGGAGGCAGGGTTAGCTAATCTCAGTAGGAGTGGTCTCTGTAGGGGAGCAGTCTTAAGGCTACAAACATCCAGGGAGAGAATTTTCTGAGCAAAGTGTCAGTATTCACACTCAGACCCAAGGAAGACTTTGCCATTTTTGCCCTTCGGGCCTCCTGGGGGATTAGGAGGCAGTTTGCTGTTTTCCCAATGAATCTGAGACATTGGGATCCTCGACATGGCTGTGTCCATGCCAACAACATACATCCACTCAGGACTTCACAGACTCAGGTCTTCCTCCACGCCCTCCAACAGTAAATGCACATCATGTGAAATTTACCATCTCCACCAGTTTAAGTATGCAATACAGTGGCATCAGACACACTAGTCATGCTTCAAGCCACCATTCACGGTCTGCTTCTAGAACCTGCCCCTCAACCAGACACTCAGTTCCCACAATCATTTCCCTTGGTTCACTTCGCATTGCATGGTTTTCAGACATCTGCTGTGGGTTAGAGGTTGAGTGTCTGTTTACCCGGCTGAGAATGGTGTAGATTGTCAGTGTGGGTGCTTCATAGATACGCAACCCACCGTTCATGAGTTCTCAGGGACCATCTTGACCCTAAACTCACCATGATAACTGCCGTTATGAATTCCAGCAAGCTAATAGAACGGGCTTCTCCTGAGCTTGGCCAGCACAAGTGCCAAGGCACTGCGGGTATCACTTGCATACACCAGGCCATTTACTCCTTGTGCAGTCCTCTGAGGGTTCAGGGAGGTTGTCCAGTATCAGGATTCGATTGTCCTGCAAAGCCCATGTGTAAACTCCTGGAAATTGACAAGCGCTTTCTCCATAGAATATTCGAATGGGCCCAGTGGACAGCCTCCCCAGGCAGCTCATGTATGTGTTTCATACACAGTCACCATAGGGTCACCTCCCAAGGAGCTTTCCAAATTGTAACTGGAGATGCCCAGAGCGTGTCGTAACTAACTCAGTGATGTGGAAGTATTTCAAAAGCTGCCAAGAACTCTGGGAAGGCAGAGCATTTTCCTATCTCCTGGTACCCTAGAGAAGGCATAGGTAGTCATGCAGGTGAGACTGGGGGATGCCAGTATTGGTGGCACCTGTAGCACAGAGATGATGCTTCTCTTCTGCTGCTCTAAGTGAGATGGTAGAGATGGGGTGCTCTCCTGATAGCAGTCAGAGATGTGACAATAAGGGCCATCACGGTGCTGTGGTGGTGGTATCCCTTGCAGAGGTAATTGTCACTTTCCATTAAAGAAGTTTATGGGTGATACATTTGTAAATCGGGGCTTTGGCTTTCCCAAATGAGGATGGGATGGCCCAACGTCCTGAGTGATTTACAGGATGGAATGCTCCCAAATGTGTACCTCTCTGCTTCTTTCCAGGCACGCAGGCTCCAGCAGGGGGCCCCCCCAGTTCTTTAGGACTCAGTTGCTTCTACTACTATAAAAATAGTACTCATCTCAATGGATCTCTGTGATACTTAGATGCAAGCACCCCGTCCAGGCCTGGCGTGTGGAATACGCTGGAAGCTACTGTCACCTTCCCAGTGCTTATCTCACTTGCTGTGGTCTTCTGTTTTCCGGCGGGCAGGTTTGGGAACCAGACCTTAAACTACCGGCTCTTCCACGACGGGAAGCACTTTGTGGGAGAGAAGAGGTTCGAATCCATTCACGACCTGGTGACAGACGGCTTGATCACGCTCTACATAGAGAACAAGGCTGCTGAGTACATTGCGAAAATGACCACGAATCCCATCTACGAGCACATCGGATACGCCACTCTCCTCCGAGAAAAAGTGTCCAGAAGACTGAGCAGGTCTAAAAACGAATCGAGGAAAGCGAGCGTCACCAACGAGGAGCACACGCCAGTGGAGAAGGTGAGCAGCCTGTGGCGCGGGTGTGGGCCTTCGAGCTTCAGTTTGTGCTGAGTGAGACAGAGCACTCGTCATAGACGGTATCTGCCAAAATGTGGGAGGAGGCTCCCTCCCCATTTTATAACCAGGGTGCCAAAAGGACCTCAGACTCTCGCAGGTCACCACCATCTTGAGTTACACGTGAGACACTCAGGACCCACAGGTGTCCCGTGATCTGTTCTATGGGCAGAGCCAGAACTCAGGCAAATAGTCATTTGCGGGCTTGTTTGTAGTTGGAAAGAAAGAAAGCGCTCCATTATCGTCGAATGGCGAACAGTAGATGAAACATGTTTGAAGTTGCCACCTGTGGCCCGCTAGCTGTCTCTGGCTACAAAGCAGACCAAATGCATGGAATGTGTGTTTGTCTGTAGGCTGGCTGCCTTTTGAAGGTGGACTCACCTAGAGGAAGGATTCCTGACAGACCTGGAAACCTTCATCATAATGACCGCCGTCTCTGGGCGGCTTAGTCAGGCCAACCCCCCCTACACCCCGACCCCCAGCAAAGCACACCGAGCCTCGCTGCTATCAGAAAACCCCCAAGTCTGGGTGAGTGTCAAGCCAAGTGTGCGGTGGTGGTGGCAGGGTATGGTGAAGGGGACACCCTTTTTCTCTCCAGTCACCTGTTGCTTATTTGAAAGGCACAGTTGGCCAGCAGACTTTGGGGATGTGCCCCTTTGGGGACCATCTGCTTTGCCTGGTCATATCTACTTCCCACAGACACCATCAGCACCCACGGTGGCTGAGCCAAGCCTCAGCTTTTAGAGTTGGTTAGGACTGGGTCAGAGAGGGCAAAATGGAAATGCTGCTCCCTTGGGTGGCTGCTAATCCTTAATTAAACAGAAATGAGTCCATGGTGCCAGGGCCTATGGAGACCAATGGAAGCTGAGATTGAATGGACGGACTGGGTGTCAAAGAGGGAGACTCACTGAACTCTGGGGTGGCTGGAGAGAACAGCCAGTCTGTTGGCAGCAAGGGTGTGATGTTAATGAATTTGTTAATTGAGACTCTAAGCAAAACATCTCATCAGTTGAGCAGCTGGCCCGTGAAAACTGAATTTGCCATTTTCTGTTTTATAACTCTAACATCTCCCCAACACCTGTGTATTCTTTCACAAATAATTGATTTGGGAAATTTGGGAGACCTGCTGATTGTTTACATTTTAATAGGAGAGTGGGTTAGATGGAGAGAGAGAGAGGGAGAAAGAGGGAGGGACAATTTTCAAAGTTCGTTCTGGTCCAGGTGAAAGCTAGTCCTTAGTCTGTTGGTAAAATCTGTTCAAAAGCAATCTAGAATAGAAAATCTGGAAGCCGACCTTCTCAGCCACGGTAAATCAGAAGATGAATTACAAAATAAGTCTCTGAAGCAGTGTTTGTATTTCTGAATCAGAGAGCAGTACCACTGAAAATGCAGTCTGCTACAGAAAGCAGGAACCACAGTGGGAGCCAGCAAGGAAGTTCCATCACTGGAAACAGGTGTTTCCGGGTGTTATCTTCAGCAGGAAACTGGTGTGACAAGATACGTCCTCTATCTTAATTAGAGTTTCTATGGCTGTGACAAAACACCACGATCAAAAAGCAAACTGGGGAAGAAAGGGTTTATTTATTTGGCTCACTCTTCCATACCACTGTTCATCATCTAAAGAAGTCAGGACAGGAACTCATGCAGGCCAGGAACCTGGAGGCAGGAGCTGATGCAGAGGCCATGGAGGAGTGCTGCTTACTGGCTTGCTCTCCATGGCGTTGCTCAGCCTGCTTTCTGATAGAGCCCAGGACCACCAGCCCAGGTGGCACCACTCACAACGGACTGGCCTCCCCCGCACGAATCATTCATTAAGAAAATACCCTACAGGCTTACCTACAGCCTGATCTTTTGGAGGCATTTTCTCAATCAAGGTTTCCTCCTCTCTGATGACTATAGTTTGTGCCAAGTTGACATAAAGCTATACCAAATGTCCTCCCCTACTGAAATGAATAATCTGACTAATAATCGCATTGAGTCAGTCAGCCAGTACCCCTTTTTTGGGGGGAGGTGGGGAAGGGAAGAAAGGGGATGTTGAAGGAAGAAGTCCATACTCAGCAAGAGGTTTGATGGACAGTGTCAGAGGTGTGAGCTTTCTTGGACACGAATGATGTGATTGGCTTTCTTGGGGAATACTCTGGACACTAGCTCTGGTCACTTGCTGCTGGCCACTCATTTTGTGAGTAGCTTAAGAACTAACTTGATAAGAATCCATCTATTTCTCCATGACTTGTATTGACAAATGTGATTAGGAAAAGGCTCAGTCTGGCCAGAGATCCTGTTGCCTTTCAGGGCAGGGCAGAGGCCTGTTGCCATGGAGACAGAGACTGGAGAGGAGCTGATGGGAACTTGAGTGGATTGGCTGAGAGGAGTCTGGGGTACCTGTCTTCTTCAGTTAATGATGCGCCTTAAAGATTTTCAAAAGTGGGACAAGTTAACTTCTTGGCATTGCTCAATGCCAACAGGGTTGTTCCACAGTGCTCAAATGTTGCCCTCCTGTTTGTTGTATTGATTTTTTTTCCCAAGTAGATCTAGAAAAGATTTTTCTATTGGTGCATCCAAGAACATTAACACTGCTAATTGGAAGAAAGATATATTGCCTCCCCCATTACATTTGAGTGGTGTCCAGATTCACTGCCTGTCCAGGTTGTTGCAGTGAACCTAACTTGAAGGCCATAGCCGAGGCAGGGTAGTGGGCAGTCTGCAATGGGAATTGAGCAGTGAAAGTTCAGCCCCTACCAGTAGGTAAACGACAATTCTTTATCGAATTGGCTTTTAAGACATGGTATATTTGGGTCACCCATTCGGTTCAATTTATTAAAACAGTCAGTCCAGTGCAATCTCTTATAGGAAATGCATTTTAGAAGTTTTACCACACATAGATTATCTAGTGGGCTTCAGAAAAATGGTATGGTAGGCAGCCTATGAATATCACTGGGATTCAAAACCTAGATCGCACATACATACGTGAAATAACTCCCCATTTTAGACTTGGAGCACCATGCCAGATTCATAGGCAAGATTCTCCATGCCTGTGTCATTCCGGCTGCGCAGTAGCAGAGTGAAGGGGCGAGCCCCGGCACACATTCAGAACATCTTAAATCTACTGAGCAGCTGTAACTGTGCCCCATTACCTTTATTGCTCTAAGTAATGCCTTAGATTTGGCCACCATCCTGTCAATGGGTGCTAAAAACCGCTCAGTATTCACCTGGTCTGAGTTTGAAAATGTGTCACCATCTCTAGCTCTGAGAACCAACCAGTCTTTCTCACCAAATGCATCTCCCCGAATTAAATAAATAACATAGCAAGCACATGTGCATTCACTGGTATAGTCCGATGTAGTCAATTGCACTCGTCTTTGATGTGGGAAAATAATGCGCACATGTGAAGCAGTAAAAGCACTTTTAATAATATTTAATAATATACAGGTAAAGTATCCTCTGCCCACGATGTTCGAGGACCAGATATTTCAAATTAAGGATATCCTAGCAGTTGTTCATCCCTAATTCAAAAACCTGAAACAAAAGCACTTCCAAATCCTTTGAAGTCTTGGATACAGGGTGTGAAGCCCGAGGTCTGTCTTATTCCTCTGTTCACTGTTTTGGGGGTTACTTACATGGTCTTCATTCATTTCACTGTTTTTCCCCTTGGAGTTATAAATGGCTTATTCATTCATCTCGCCATTTTTGGATGATGGTCAGTTATGTCTCATTTATCATCTCACTGTTTCTGGTGGGTAGTAAACGTTAGAAAGAAACCATCATGAATCACATAGCAGTTTCTCCACATAAGGCACGGCACACAGTCCCCGGGACGAGGCGAGCAGGGCTACGGCAGAAAGGGAAAGAGCAATGTGTGCCGTTGCTTCATTTGTGTACATTAGGAAAACACTTCTTTTACGTGCTTATTTCTAGTCAAATCCTAGAACTAAAAGAGCGGGTATTGTTGACTGTCGGGAGGAGAAGCAGGTATCTGAACGAGCGAGTGTGGGAAGAGGCTTTTTCTTTCCTTGCTCCCATTTGAAGCTCTTTGAACTTTGAATCATGACATGCAGTACCTATTCAGAGATCGAAACAAGAATAAAAAGCCTTACAGTGTCTTAAGTCCATGTGTCACATTTAAGCCGAGGGACAAGCTTTCCATCCTGTCTGCTGCAGACTCAGAGCAGAGCCGATCCAATCCCCTGACTCCCACCCCTACCTCGTGCTCACAGTGTCTTGCCTCTTCCATCCTATCCCTCCATGTCGTTCACATGGGGTCTGTGTTGAACATTTGAAACTGGAAGAAAGTCATTACAGCACCAGACATAAATGGCTGCAGTATGGGGACTAACTCCCTGGAGATGGGGATGTTTGCCCTTGTCTTCCTGGTACTCCCACCATGTCCCCCAAAGCTCCCCAAGCCACTGTCCACTTCTCTCCCCTTTCTCTGCCCACACTGCCTTCCTCTGGTTGCTGTAGGACCAGTGCCCCATCAACCCTGCATCCCTGCCACAGGCAGAAAAGCCTCTTAGGTTTCCACCCTCCTACTACAAAGCCCAAGGCATCAGCCCTTTCTTCTGCCTCCTGAGATTACCCTCGTTCACAGAGGGCCTGCTTCTGAGAAAGATTCTGCTTATTCCCATCTCATTTGAGAAGCTGTCTACTTTCTGGCTGCCCACCCTCACACTAGGTAACCCTTCCACAGTAGCTTCTCTGTGGTCCAGCTGCCCATCCAGATAGCTTTGTCTGTATTGTCCCTGGTCTGAAGGCAATTACTATGTTAAGGAAGGCCTGCTTGATCGTAAGCACCAGTGGAAGCCTCTGGAGTGGACGGAGGTCATCCCAAGTGCTTCTTTCTCAATCCCAAGGCCCCACAAAAATGACTGGTGTCCCCTGGAGAGCGCTCAGCAGTGCTATACTAGTTTTGGCTGCAGGGCAAAGTTCAAATACTTCAGCAGAACTTTGGCTACCTGTCCAAACTTGGACTCCCTAAAAAGATTCAAGATCAAAGTGGCACCTATGGGAAAGTAAAACAGATGAGGAGGGAGGCTAGAAGGAATGGGCACCTCTGAGTCCATCCTTCGATTCTCCGTGTCTTGTGAGGAGCCATGCTGGTCCTCAGAGGAACTGGGCAGGGACACTAACCCATTATCCCTTGGCTTCTTGAGGCTGAGAGGTGCTGGGAGAAGTCCAGCCTCTCCCATTCCAGATTGCACTTCCTGATGAGGCACATGTCCACAGAAAGGGAAAGATGCCCAGCGAGTTGGTGTGGTGGCTGTCCAGGACACTATAGAGTGTCCTGGTGTGGACAGGTAGGAGGTGATGAGGCTTCAAGGGGTAATGGAAAAGCCCAACATGCTTTGCAGACTTCCTTGGGGCCCAGCACAACTGTCTCTCTCTTTCTTTAAATCTGCTAGGATTCACCTCATGCCTCGGAACCACCCCAGAGACTGGCACGTAGTCTTTATGTGGACTTAGTCCACTGTATCCTAGGTAACTGTTACATCAGTGGTTATCGAATTGTGGCCCTGAATTCCAATGTCTCTTGCCTTCCTGAGAGGACAATCAGACATGGGACCGTGGTCAGAGCAGCTGGATCATGTCTCCCTGGAGACTCGGGCCAATCTTTACCAGGCCCCAGGGGGATCCATGCAGGCAGAGCTGGGGAACCCGTGGTATAGATGCCTCTCCATATCCAGGTTAACCAGGCACAGGTCAAAGCTTCCATTTCAGTGACTTCCGGTTCTGAAGCCCAGCACGCCCCTAGTGCTCACTTGCAAATATTTGTTGAATGAAGCAGGAACAGATAACTTAAGAGTGTGGTGAGAAGCCAGCCCTGAGCACACAGTAGTTTTCATGCTCCTTGTTAGCATGGTTCGCATGACGTTCTGTATGAAGCTATCTGGCTTCAGAAGGCCCAATGTGCCTTAGTGTGTGATGATGGCAAGCCTCAACTGGCTGCTGGATGGGGGTGGTGGTGGAGGTTCTTTGCGTCTTCAGCAGATTTAAGCATTATATTGCCCAATGGGTTTCGTCAAGCTGAGCGACTGTATGTATTTGCAGAGAGATAAGGATAGGGGTGGGGGGGTGGGGGTAGGGGTAGGAGTAGTGGTAGGGAGAGAGACAGAGAGACAGAGACAGAGACTGAACCATTGATATAAGAGAGAACGTAAGCAAAGAGAGATGCTTAGATTACAGGGTCCAGAAAAACTGTCGATTCTCTCCTCAGGAGGTTCTTTGGAAATAACATGTAACTGACATAACAGGGCTTTTCTGAGGAGCCAAGGATAAATGAAGATGAGCAGAGCCTAGCTAGTGAGAGCGACAGGTACAGAGATGGCTGCACTCATCCGTCTTCCTGCCAGGCACACACGGCCATAAAAACGGAACGGAACGCTGCATGAATGGATTTGAGCTTAGCTTGCTTTTCCCAGGAAACCAGGATTTACCAGCTGTTATTTCATGTCAGAACCTAATCGTGTGAGTTTGTCACAGGTCTGAGCAACAGCTGACTTAGTTAGGGATAAGGTTGGGGGCAAAGGTGGGGGTAGGGGGAGCTATCGCCTCGTGCAGATGAGACTTGTTCTGGGAGAAAAACAAACAAGCAAACAAAACAGACAAAAAACTGTGTGTCCACTCCCCTGTCAAATCAAAGGCTGGTGAGGTTTGAGCATCTGTTGTTTTAGGGCTATCCCACTATTCTTCAGACTTCCTAGGCTGAGACAGGAGGTAAGAGCTTCCAGGAATACAAGATGTACATTCCACCTATGCTCACAGCTTTTCTGTTTCAGAGTCTCTTGCATCTTAAATTAGTCTCTGGTTTTCCTTCCTAACCCTTCCTATGGGTACAATGTCTTTCATGGAAGAACTTGAAGACAGGAGTCCCAGGGCCTGGGGAGACTACACCTAAGCTGGTTCAGCTTCCCCACTTAGAGCCAGCTGGTGGTGACGAAGTGTAGAATACTATGGCTCTCACCCTTGGCTGCACACTGGAATTTACTGAAGAGTCTAAAGAACAATCAGAAAATATTTGGAAGAACCAGTGGTTCATTGGTGGGGTGCTGGTCTACAATCTGCAAGGTCCTCTGGGTTTGATTTCCAGAAGTGCTAAAAGATAAGAAAAGAAAGAGCAGAAAAGCTAAAAAGTCTGGATTTACTTGCTTGGTATAAAGCCCAGGCATCTAATTTTAGAAGTTCTAGTTGTTTCTGATGTGCAGCTGAAGCAGGAGCCCCTACTATAGAGGGATAACTGGGTTTGAGTTAGGTCTTCTGTCGCCTAGAATGACAACCGTGTGTGTGTGTGTGTGTGTGTGTGTGTGTGTGTGTGTGTGTGTGTGTGTGTGTGTGTTACCCAGACCTCCTTTCCATACTACCAAAAACAGAAAATGAAAGGAAAAAAAAAAAAAAAAAAAAAAAACCTTACTTGGCCCATGTCTATTTTCTGTGCAACACTGCCATCTTGTGGTGGCCAAAGGACTGTTCTATACTCCTGACAACCTCAAAGGTCCAAACTTAGCAGATGTGGGAATGAAATTTCATCAGTGAACTCCTTGACTCCTCCTCACTTCTTTGGGTTTTATAGGACAGACTTAACTCTAAAATTCTTGGGGGGTGTTTTGCAATGTGTTCTCCCTCGATGCAAAATCCGTGAGCAATGAGCAGTGCTAGCCTGGGCTGTCTCAAGGATCTGACTGAATTTGGGGTCAGAAGTATTCGAACTTCTTGGCCTTAGGGCCCTCGTAGACTCTTTAAACTTACAAAACATTCTCGTTTATTTGACTATATATTATTGATATTTACTGTATTAAATATGAAATTTAAAATGTTTGAATACTCATTCTTTTAGACAAAGCAGTAGGAATGTCTAGCCATCGAGTAGACAGGGTATATTTTATGAAGTATAACCCTGTTATCAAAAATAAAAAAGAAGTCCAAACTTTGGCATTGCTATGACATGTGTGTAAATCTCAGGGTCTGCCTGAGTGGGAGGCAGCTAAATTAACACATCTATCTGCTCCTGTGTTCCACATGTGGTGAGAAACTGATTTATTTGAAGTATGGCAGTGTAGCAGTAACTACTGTGTTGGTCCACGAAGAAGACAAGGAGACACGTTAATAGATGTGAACCTTGCCAGACCTCAGCAGAGGGAACTACCTGTCACGACAGCAGAAGCTCAATCATCTGATCTCAGGTGTTTTTGATACAGAAGCTCCTCAGGTGTTACAAAAACTCCTCCCTCTCATCCACAAGTCCATTTGCATAATGAAGGAAACCTGTAGCTTAGTCTTATCCCACAATCTTTTAGCAGCTGAGCAATGTCACCTTTACAGTGGGGGAACGCAAGTCCTAAGGAAAGTGTTCTCTCCCTGTTGCCTGAGACTGTGGGAGAGAGACTACAAGAATCCCTCCACAGCAGCTTTGCTCTTCCACAACGGTTCTGCCAGAGAGCAGTGAGCAGGTGCAGGTCATGACCAAACAACTTAATCACAGATTTACCTAAAGCCAACACCTGTAAACAATACAAAGTGCCTAGGCTTAGGCAGCCCTTCCCCCAAGAATGTACAAAACAATTATTATAAACATAACTAGAAATAAACTTCTCCAATATGAGAGGAAGCCCTGGGCTTACAGATATCCATTGCAAAGAGGACAAATATTTATATAGGTTCTGTGGGCAAGTGTAGATTTTAAATATATACGTATGAGCAAAATTTAACAAATGGCAGTTTCTTAAGGATTAGCTATGATATCAGCCACTGAGAAGAAAGTAAGTTTGGTGCCACAGACCCTCTGCAATGACCTTGGGGCTCTCACAACACTGTGGGGCCCTGCTGCTCAGAGCAGACACTGATGAGCTAAGAGCCTAACTTTGGGGAAGCATGCACATGTGTGTCTCCAGGCTATTCATTGCCTTTGACTGAGGAGGTAAATAACGCTGTCACCTGGGCTACTGCCTGACCTGTTCTGTACAGTGAGGAGTAGTATCGTTCCCATCCAGACTCTCAAAGGCTTTGCCCACTGTGAGCACAGACCCTTCCAGTGGATCTGAACAGGGGTCAAACACAGAACCAAGTCCTGGAGATTCTGATATACACAGCTGCCTCTTTCTGGCCACATGGGATTGGCACCAGGAGCCACAAACCCCGGAGATGTTCCTGTTCCATGTAGTATGTGAGTAGTGTTTGCATACAAATCACACACCTCTTCCCATGTTCTGTAAACCATCTCTACATTACTTAGGACAGCGAATACATGTCAACCATATGCATCTCACGATTATAACGTATCACTTAGGGAACTATAGCAAGAAGTTGATATGCATTCAGAATACATTTTCCCCAAGTATTTCCAAGCCTCCGTTGGTTGACTTCATGGGTGGGAAAACTGCAGAAATGGAGGGCTGATTGCATAGCCAATGAAGATCCACCAATCTGGCCTATCCCTCCTCCCTGCATAGATGAGAAACTGAGGCTCAAAGCTCAAGATGACATGGAGCGTGGGACATGGGTGGTGGCACAGGTGTGGCTCTCTTCTGTTCTTGTGCAGTGGCTGCCTGCACACCAGTCCTCCACCTCCCACCCCCACAGTGAACAACTGTCATGTTGCTGCCCAGAACCTACCTACCACCTTCTGGAGATGGTTCTCAGAGTTTATAGATGTGATTTTTGAAGGAGACTGTGGCTCAAGGCTGATGGGAGAATCACATTTCCCTGAGCACTGATTGGTTCAAGGGTAGATATGTGATTCAATCCAGTCACAGCCAGTGGAATACTGCAGTTTAACTGAGTTCAGGAAGACCTCTTACCCCTCCCTCTGCCTGGATAGACTCAACAGGAAACAGAATGGCCTTGGCTGAAGCCTTCAGATTCTCTGGAGAGCCCTGAGTGGATCCCACAAAGATTGAGTCCCAAGGAGGGGTCTCAGCCGCTGCCCTCTCGAAGTGTCAGTTACTAGTTACTTCCCGGCAGCTCTGGAGCAGAGTCATGGAAGGTTTGTATAGAAATTAAGTTGCCCCTGCTTTCAGAACTGGAACTGAGACTCACCATCTGCCAGCTGATCCTTTTGTCTTGCTTTGCAGTTGACCTTCTGGAGAAAGCCAGGGTATTCAAATTCAGGTTCACTGCTGTTTTAAACAAGTAGCTCACACTATCCTTCTTATAATGGTGACTGTTGATTGGAACTGAGGACTAAGGGCACTTAGTGTTTACAGCAGAGGGTAGGAACACAGAGTATTGATCACAAACGGACTTGGGAAATGATCCCGGCCACTGCCGGTGAACATTCTCTCAACCTTTGCCTACTGTTTCTAAGGAAGTCTTTTGCAAACCTCTTGTGAATTAAATGCACATAAATAAAATTGAGACAATATGCTAAAAGAGTTGGCAAATTCTAGTGAACAAGGTGCTCATGGTATTTCCAGGGAAACATTTTTGTAACAGGTGAAAAAAAATATTTGACCTCTTCCTAGCAGATGCCTCTGACAGATACGGTCCTTCTACCTACCTGACCCTACGTCATCCCCAGAGGAGATGACAGACACTGGAAACCCAGCCCCTGTGGGCAGAAAGAAATCCCATCTAGAGTCTCTGGGAAGTCATTGTTTGACTTGTATGAATGTGTGGGAATTTTTTTTTTTTTTTTTCTGATCAGCTCTGGGGAAAAGGGAAGACTTGGTTTTCTGGTAATAGAAACGAGCCAGGGCAGGTCATTTTCACGTGCTCTCAGGGTTGCCTCTGAAGCAGGCTGCAGGACAGCCACACTCATTTCTCAGTAACGGCATCTCTGGCCAGGTTCCATGAAGATAGTTTCCTAATGTCCGCGTTGCTTTTGTGCCTCCTTAAACATTACCAACTTCAAAGTTTCCAGAGAATTAATATTTCACCTTGTTCTGGGTCCCCATTTCTGAACCCTATGAAGTGCGGCCGCGGTAAGAATCAAGGAAGCTTTACACACCCAGCTTTTATTACTCTCCTGTGACCTTGTGACTGCAGAAATGGTCACTGTCATGTTCAGCAAACATTATTTAATGCTCAAGATGAAGGCCAGAAGCCAAAAAGAGTTGGGAGCCATGTGTGGCCAACACCCCCCACCCCCGTGTCAGGATAAAGGCAATAATATCTTTGCCAAGCTATGTGAGATTTCTGTTAGGTTCAATCCAGAATGACCTGGGGACTTACAACTGACCCTACCTTCATTGAGTGTGCCATTACCAACTATAGTATCTCACTCGGGCTCCTGACAACCTTCAGGTTTGTGTTTCCTCCTCTGCCAACGAAGAGGCAAAACCAACAACCACCACCACAAAAAAAAAAAAAAAAAAAAAAAAAAAAAAAACCAGAGTCTGTGGATGTGGGTCGATTTCCCCAGAGTTATCCAGATACTAATCTGCAGGCCAAGTTGCTTTTAGTTCCTAATGATGGGCGCTGGGCTCATACAATTCCAAATCAGCTCACTCTTCCCTTACAGCACACAGACAAAGGGAAAAGATTTTCATTGTGGTTGCTGTTAAAGCTTCTAAGAAAAACGCTACATTGGGAATTGCGTTTCTCCTCAAATATCAGTATTCATTGTTTCTGTGATGTGATTCTAACCTCACCTCAGACACATTTGTTCCTGTGAAGAAGTAGACATGGCTAGGAGGATCCCTTAAGGAGAGACATATTCACTGTAGACAAATGAAAGAGATTCTCTGTGAACATTTCAGCCCTGAGCTTTGTGGATTTTGAAAGAATTTGAAAGTATAGCAAAGTTCTGAACCCTTTGCTGAATCCCAGATGACAAGAACGAGATGCCCATCCCATTCCTCAGTCGTGACAAGGTACAGGGAGAGGAAATTGGACAATAGGCAGAAATGTCCAACCAGCTTCTCCCTGGTGTGGCTTTGAATCACTAAGTTTTGGGCTTGTAACAGATAACCATGGAGAGTTTCGATTCCTGGATCCCACCAAGTAATTAACTAGATCCCAAGGAAAGGAAGAAACGCTGCTGACTTTTCCCAGGGATCCTGCATATGAGTGGGAGTTTTTATACCTGCATAAGAACGTCAGAATTCCTAAGGTGACAGCAGGGTGTGAGGTGGGCCCTTCCAAACACCCACTCTCAATCTTGTTCACATCAACACAAACGGATTAATTCTTGCAACTTTCCCAAGTGACAGATGTTGAAGTCATTTGATTTTGAAGTTATGTTTCTTAACTTTATTCCAAGTATCGTTTTTACCATCCCTGTGCTGTTATTGACATCCTCTTAAGAGGACGGTGTGGACATGAAGGTTGGGAGCCGTGTGGCTGAGGTGCAGACAGAGCCACACTAACCAGCTGCCACTCTCCATCTGTCTCCAGGGCTGGGCAAATCACTTAACCCCTCTCAGCCTGCAGTGCTGCCCCCATCCATTCATAACAATCTATTCTATTCCCCCTTGCTAGGGGGATCTATTTCCCACCACCTAGTTCCTTACCCTATATAAAACCTCTGTAGTTATACAGATAGTAGCTTGCTTATCAACAACTTAACAACTAACATCCGTATGTAAGTGAATGCGTACTATATTTGTCTTTCTCGGTCTGGGTTACTTCACTGGAGATTTTTTTTTCTAGCTCCTACCATTTACCTGAAAAATTCATAATTTTTTTAATGGCTAAGTAATACTTCATTGTATATTTATACCACATTTTCTTTATTCATTCATCCATTTACAGACATCTAGGTCATTTCCTGTTTCTGGCTATTATAAATAGAGCAGCAATGAACATAGTTGAGCAAGTGTCTCTGTGTAGGATGAAGCATCCTTTGGGTACATGCCCAAGAGTTGTATAGCTGGATCTGGAGGTAGACTGATCCCCTGTTTCCTGAGAACTCATACCCTAACTTCCATAGTGGCTGTACAGGTTTGCACTTCCACCAGCAGTGGATGAGGGGTCCCCTTACCCCACATCCTGGCCAACATGAGCTGCCATTTATTGATTTTGGCCATTCTGACTGGTGTAAGATAAACTCTCAAAGTAGTTTTGATTTTTCATTTCCCTGATGACTTAGGTTATTGAGCATTTCTTTAAGTGCTTCTCAGCCATTTCCGTTTCCTCTTTTGAGAATTCTGCTTGGATCTATACCCCATTTTTAATTGGGTTATTTGTTTTCTTGATGTCGTGGTCGTTTTAGTTCTTTATATATTTTGGATACTAGCCTACTATCAGATGTGTAGTTGGAAAAAGGAAACCGTTATCCATTCTGTAGGCTGCTGCTTTGCCCAAATTATTATGTGTTTTGCTGTGCAGAGGATTTTCACTTTCATGAGGTTCCATTTAGTCACTGTTGATCTCAGTGCCTTTGCTAACAGTGTTCTGTTGAGAAAGTCTTTACCTGTGCCAGCGAGCTCAAGACTCTTCTCCACTTTCTCTTCCATCAGATTCAGTGTATCTGACCTTATCTTAAGGTCTTAGATCCCTCTGGAGTTGAGTTTCATGAAGGGTGATAAATACGATTCTATTTGTTTCTTCTACACGCAGGCATACCGTTTGACCCGCACTTCTTGTTGAAGATGCTGTATCTTCTCCAGTGTGTGTTTCTAGCTTCGTTATTTAAAAAATTAGGTGTCCATAGGTGTATGGACTTATTTCTGTGTCTTCAATTTTTCTCCATTGAACCAGCATGCTTGTTTTTGTGCCAATACCATGTGTTTTTATTACTATAACTCTATAGTACAGTTTGAGGTTGGGGATGGTGACACCTTCAGCAGGTCTTTTATTATTCCGAAGTGTTTTAGCTATCGTGGGTTTTTTGTATTTCCACACGAAGCTGAAAATTGTGTTTTTAAGTTATACAAAGAATTGTGTTGGAATTTTGATGGGGACTACATTGAACCTGCACATTGGTTTTGGTAGGGTGGCCATCTTTACTGTATTAATTGCTCATACTGATTCATGAGTAGGGGAAATCTTTACATCTTCTGATCTCTTCTTTATATTTTTGAGGCTATTGTGAAAGGTGTTTCCTTGATTTCTTTCTCAGCCTGTTTTGTCATTTATATATAGTAAGGTTTCTGATATTTGTGAGTTAATTTTGTATCCTGATACACTGCTGAAAATATTTATCAGCGGTAGGAGTTTCCTGAGGGGATTTTTAGGGTCACTTGTGCATACCCTCATACCATCTACAAACAAAGATACATTGACTTCTTCCTTCCTGTTTGTGTCCCTTTATCTCCTTCAGTTGTCTTACTGCTCCAACTAAGACTTCAAGTACCATCTTGAAAACGTATGGAGAGACAAGACAACCAACCTTGTCTTGTTTCTGATTTTAGTGGAAATGCTTTGATTTTCTCTCCATTTAGGTTGATGTTGCCTATGGGCCTGCTGTAAATGGCCTTTCTTATGTCGAGGTATGTCCCTTGTATCCCTAATCTCTCCAGGACTTTTATCATGAAGGGGTTTTGGATTTTGTCAAAGGCCCTTTCTGCATCTAATGAGATGATCATGTGGTTTTGTGTTTCAGTCTGTTTCTGTGGTGGACTTCATTTATTAATTTGAACCATCCCTGCTTCTCTGGGATGAAGCCTACTTGATCTTGGTGGATGATCTTTTTTGATGTGTCCTTGTATTCATTTTGCAAGTGTTTTATTGAGAATTTTTGCATCTGTGTTCATAAGGGAAGTTGATCTGTAATTTTCTTTGTTGGGTCTTTATGTGGTTTAGGTTTCAGAGCAACTGTGAAGGCCAACATTTTAAGACACTTCCATTTCTAGTAGCCAGCCCTGCTGTCTGGCTCTTTCTATAATGTGACTGACTCTCCACTGCCAGAAAGGTAGTCACAGCCAAGATTCTTCTTAATAGATTTGAGAACATATTCTAAGAGGCACAGACTATTCTGTATCACTTCTGTTTCCAAAGGGAATTTTCACTTAGGAAAAACAAAATCAAACTACTGAACTGCTCATTTTACACACATAAACCCTTTGAGATCACATAGTCTTCCTGGGAGATGCCAAGGCCATCACAGTGGTCCACTGGCATTACGCGTCCCAAATTCAATAGGTCTCTCCTGCAAAGATTCCTGCAGGATCCTGTAAGCCACCATCTCCACAGGGGCTGGTGTGAGTGGTCCTGTGTCATCCTTTCCATGTAAACCTATGTTCCAAAGAAATGAGACCAAAGCAAGTCACACCAGAGGAAATGCTTTCACACTGAGGGTTCATTTCACAGCTTGGAATGCTGTGGCCCCTTCCCCACATTTACTGTGTTAATTCCCCTTCCTGGTTTGATCAGCTCCCTATCCTGCTCATGATGTTAGCTTGCCTGCCCAATTCCTTGGCTGTCCATGTAGAATGTGAGATGCTATAGAACAAAGCCCGCTTCCTGGGCCTTGAGTTCTCAGAGTCATAGAACTCCTGCTGCCGGTGTGTGAGAGGCAAATGACCCTGGCATTTACTTTGTGATTGATATACACGGACCCCATGATGATGGTCGTGCTCTCTAAAGTGATCCGCTTGATAATCGCCCATGTTGTAACGTGCTGCCCAGCAGTTTCTTTGGGCAAAGTCCATGAATGACATGGGTGTGGAAGCTTACATCCTTTACCCCAGATTGTCATAACTTCGAAGACACGCCTACTCAGCACTCCTTGGGCCTAGAGGCCTTTGTTGAATGCCATTGCCTATTCTTCTTACCCAGTCTTGCTTCCAGGGTCTTCTGCTAGCCTGGGTCTGCATCTCAGAGGATCAAACCTGTAAAAATCCCACAGTGACTGTGAAATCCCAAGCTACAACCAGAAAACTGCCTCTCTGTTAGTTTACGTTGAAGTCAGTTTCTTCCCTGAGCTGACAGTGTCTGTTTGTCAACAGAGTTCTTTTGGATACTCCCTTCTATCCTCTTCTCCCTGGAGTTCTGGTTCCTTTGCTTGTGACCCGGGAGCTGTGTTATCAGCATCAGCATCCAGCCACACTTGCATCCCGTTCATTCTCTGCACCATGCCAATGCCCATCTGCAGCTTCATCTTAGACTCAGCTGCCAGGTCTCCCGTGGCCAGCCTCTTCTCAGTACCACGTCCTTCTCCTCGCTACCGCTCTGGTGCCTCCCATCTCTGTCTGGGGACACTATGACACTGCTCAATTTTTCACCATTGGAACTCGGCAACGATCCCACCATAGCTTCGTAATTCCTTTAGTTAGCACTTAAGATTCTGCTCAAAGCAAGCAACCCAACACTGAGCAGAATGCCTCAAAGCAAAAAACAGTTTCATTTTCCAGTGTTCCTGGGCGAAGAAAGCAATCATGTGTGTTTTCCTTCTGCAGAGATCAGTTGGAGGCAGCTCCATGCAAACACCCATGCTTTATCACATGTTGACTGAGAACCTTCCCTTGCCAGGGTTTGTTTAAGACAGAGTGGTTCACAGAGCCAGTCTCGGACATCAGAGATGTTTAAACCACCATCTCTAGAGTGTCCCTGAGAAGAGTCGGGTCGGTTTAGAACCCAGAGCGCTCCAGAAGTGAGTGATTTCAACCCTGAGCGCCTCCAGGACGTGACCACAGTGTTGTGAGACACATCTTCAATTATCCTTCTCTTTAGGAGATTGTCACAACTGTGATTCTATACAGTTGGCAAATGGACTTGCTGGGGTCCGTACCATACCTATCTTTGGTGGAAAGGTATATGTTTTGTTTTGTTTTTTATTTTATTTTTGTTTTTCAAGACAGGGTTTCTCTGTTGTAACTATGGCTGTCCTGGAACTCACTCTGTAAACCAGGCTGGCCTCAAGCTCACAGAGCTCTCCTCCCTCTGCCCCCTGAGTACTGGGATTAAAGGCATGTGCCACCACAGCCTGGCCGGTATGTTTTGACTAGGTTGCACATTGCCTTTAGAAGTATTTTTAATGGTGAAAATTTTATAAACTTTTATTTGTAGTTTCTCTTTTAAAAAATTTATATCTGGAAAGACATGCTTCATACAGCATCAGATCTTAAAGTATCCACTGCTCCATGCCACCTCTGCCCTCAGATGGGTAGAAGCTTTGCAGCCCCACCCACCCTGCCTTCTGGTGGGCAGGTGTTTTGCAGGGCCACAGTTTCCTCAACCACTGTCCTCCCTCATCCACTTCTCTGCCCGACCCATGCCCTCACAGGCCACTCCTAGAGGATTCTGTTTCTCTTTTTAAACGTCTATGGGAATTATTAGTAGTTAGGATTGTCTTCCACTAATTACCAGGAATGAGGACATAGGAATTTTACTTAAACAAGTGCCTTAAAACAATACGATCTCTCTGGATTTTCCCTCTCTCCTTGTTTATATTGCTGATAACAAACAACTACAAACTTAAAACGCTCTGTTCCATCCGTGCCCTTCCCACATGGGCCCCTCTATCGTCCAGTTGATGGGAGCAGCAGCAGCTTTTTCAGACTTCGGCTGCCAGCCAGAGAAATCCTGCTTTGAAAGGGCTGCGGTTATCCATGTATATAACCTCCCTATCCTGTATCTACTTGTGGTACCTATAATGACATCTGAAAAACACCTTTGACCATATAACATAACTACATAACAGGATATCATAATAATATAATCAAGGGAGCAGCTCCAAGGACAGAGGTCATAGTAAGAGTCTAGAATTCTGCTGCCTTAACTTCTGGCCGTTCTGCCACCTTCTTTTCCCAGCCCGTGACTGCACCTTCCTGCCTGTTTCTTCCTCGGCAGCTCCTGCCTTTTCTGGAGAATCTACAACCCACTATCATCCATGCATCCATACATATGAAGCAAGCAGGGTGTTGATGTGTGAATTTTCCACTCAGGCCTCATCTCAGTGTTAGTACAGGGACTGACACCGCAGGGTCTGTTGGCTCATTCCCTATACGTATTGCAAGTATCTTTTTGGAGTTTTCCGAGAACACACACTGAGTACACACATTCAGAAACTTTCCGAATCAGAACAGAAGCCCACTTTTTGTCCCAAGGACTTAGAAGTGGGCAAGGACCTATCTAAGGCAGCTACACAGTTAAAGGAAGGGGTGGAGGAAGAGCTGCTCATCTTCCCAGAGTCTGTGACAAGAAGTAAAAGTGAAATGATCCGCAGGCTGTCCTGATTCCATTGGCAACCAGCAGTCAGATGTGGCCGGGGAGGAATGACCGGGCCTTACTGTGGGATTCGGCTCTCTGTTCAGTATTTGGATTGGATTTTGCTTTGATATCTTATACACATAAAATCGACTTATAAGCAGAAAAGTTGACAATCTTTGGCAAGCTTACCTCGCTGGACAGCTATCTTACACTTTGAGAACACGCATACAGATACGCGTGCATACAAATGTAGACACATACAAAATCATACACATGGACACACATACAGAAACATATACATGCGTGCACATAGACTCACACACATATAGACATACAAACCCACATGCACACACAATATATGTATATATATATATACACACACACACACACACACACACACACAGACGTAGAATTCAAGGGTATATGATTGAATTTTTGGCATTGAGGACTAGCACATAAGTGGATGGGGGCTTGCACTTAGAACTGTAAGGTGCAACTTTCATTTTTAAATTCATTATGGCTAGATTAATTTTAGGTGTTTGTGCAATATGCATTTGGGAACTTTACGCTTAGCATTATGCTATGCTTTACCGCCATACACGAGGAAACTTGTGCAAGTAGCGTGCACTGGAAGCTTTGTGGCTGTGTCTCTGCTTTCAGGCGTGGTTTGCATTGTAACTGACTGAGAACGTTAGTACTTCAGGGTTCTCCTTTCTATGAACCAACCTCACATACGCTTAAAAAGCAATAGGCTTAATGTAGGACATGTGAATTAGTCTTCTCTTGCTGTCTGAAGATAGCAATTCTCTATTAAGAGTCTAGATAAAGGGTTTAAACTGCTAGGACACTTAGGGTCTCTTGGATAGAAAGGTCAGATTGGAGTTAAGAAAGGGTTGGAGCCAGAGGCTGGATCATGCACCACAGATCTTCTCATCACCCAGCCTTCCCCCTTGACTTGGTCCGTGGTGTCCACAAAGATCACTGCCCCAGTACAGTTATCACATGATGATTTCCATAGCATTAGGCAAAGGACATAACTCAGGAAGAGCTTCTCCATCTGTCCCTTCGCAAGCAAAACTCTCACTAGCAGCCTTTGCTTCCTCACTCGTTGGCTAACAGTACACCCTATGTCTGCCTGAGGAATAGTGCTTGACAAATGGGAACAAGGCAGAAGAAACTTGGTTTGCAGCAGTCTAGACCTGGGCACACTGCTGCCTAAAACATGCCAGGGCCTGCTTGGCAAGTAAGACCTGGAAAGGGCTGCAGGTGGCATCTAGCAGGAAGGGGAAGTGCACCTGGTGTGTGGCTCGGAACAGCTCCTGGAGCACAGCTCAGTACAGCTGCTCATTCAAGCCTTACCAATGGAGGAGGTCTCCCATGCAGGCGGGATGAAAGCTCTCGTGTCCCCTGACTTTTCCAGCTGCTTGTAGCTAATTACAAGCCCTACTGTTATGTCCAATCTCAAACACAGCCTCAGTTCAATCCTTAGGATCCCCACCGGAAACTGGAGCTGGTATAGAGAGAAGACTCTCCTTCCACAGCCTGCGCCACCTGATGGCGCTGTGGTTACTCCTTCCCTCTCTCTTCCCTCCTGTGCCCAGACCTCAGCACCCACAGTTAGGGATGCAGAACTGGGTGAGATCTTACATGACTGGGGACACATGGCTTATGGTAGACACTGTGGGTGCTTGGGAGGCTGCCCCAAAGGACCCTCTAATGCTGTTTACGACCAGAGCCATAACCCAAGTGTGAGACTGAGTGGAGGGTAATTGTAATTCACCAAGCCAACAGTCATGAAGCAGGATTACCTGTTGGCACAATTAGGGAAAAGAGCCACAGAAACAGCTGAGCCGTGTAGACCGGTCCAGGGGCCACTTCTCTTCAGCATCTGTGCTTCCAGTTATCCCTTTAACAAGAACTCTCTTTTTAACCTTAACCTTCCCAATCATCAGTGTCTTACTTACGGTTTCTGCTACTGTGATAAACATCATGAACTAAAGCAGCCACATGAGAAAGGGTTTGTTTCAGAATACAACTCTCAGGTCACACTTCATCACTGAGGGAATTCAGGGCAGGAGCTCCAGGCAGAAACTGTAGCAGAGGAATGGAGGAGGAAGACTGCCCACCTGCTAGCTCCCCATGGCTTGTTTAGCCTGCTTTCTCACACAAAGAAGGACCCCCTGTCCACGGGTGGTTCCACCCACAGTGGGCTGGGCCCTCCCACATCAGACACTAATCAAGACAACACCCCCCACAGACTTGCCTATAGGTTGAAACGGGTGCAGTTTCTCAATTGAGGTTACCTCTTTTCAGATGACTCTAGTTTGTATCAAGTTAACAAAAGAAATTAATCCTGATGGCAGCTTTATTAAAACAGCTTCTTAGATGATTCTTATTCATGATCCAGTACTGGTCTGCAGCTGACATTTGTTTACTTTTCCCCTGAGTTAGATGGACATGTTTTTATCAGATGGAGCTCTTCTTTCCTTCTCACAGGCCCACGGCTGGAGCAGCCCACCCAGAGACTGCTCAGGCAGCCTCTACAGCAGTCAAATGCCATCAATTCCTGTAGAATTTGAGGGGTTTTGATATTAGCTAGAGCTAGGTAAAACACCTAACTTAGATATCTACACTTGACTTGCCTCTGAAGTCATGGGCACAGTATAACTCATTCCTCGGGTTGCCTCCTGCTTTTTCCTTTGTACTCTTAAAAGGTAAAATTGTCTGAAGTTTAACCAATGAAGAACTGAAGCATAGTTATGGCCCAAGGCTCTGCCTGTAATGCAAAAAGGTTAGCAAGAATTTCCCTAAGCTCCCTGTAGATCTAAGCATGCACTGATGGATTCTTCCTGCTCTGTAACTGAAGAGCCTCCCTGAGGGAATAGGAGACAGAGGAGCATGAAAATAATGGGACGGATGCTTGTTGGAAGGAGGCAAGGTTATTTATTAGTAAATAGACACATTAGTTAATATACACAGATTAGTAAATATACACATACACATGGTGGGTTTAACTATACTGTTTCAATTATGCAGACTAATATTTTCTATTTCTTAAACTAAAGGGCAGAAGATAACAAATATGAAACCATTGTATAATAGTTGTTGAAATAGTTTGGACTCACCTTGTGTTGTGGGTAATCCCAGTTTAACTCATAGTCAAGAGCATTTTGAGCAGCTAGCCCTGACCGTTCGGGATATAATGATGGGTTTCTTTTGAGCTATGATTTGGCTGCAACCGACAGAAGGTGAAGGTTTGTGTGAAGCCAGAGCTGAGGAGGGGGAGGCTGTGAGGACCGATGGTTCCCTGTTGGCTGACAGCCCCGTCACTCCTGGAATACGAATAGAAATTCCAGTAAATGCTCCGCAAAAAGAAGTACAGCTCTTGCACAGATGCAGCCTCTTTTTCACAGGAAGCAGCTCCCCCTGGCAGGAGGGTTTTCAGTGTGAATATTTCTTCTTTTCACCGGTTAAGTCAGCAAATACTCATGGTGCGCCTGCAGAGATAATTGTGGATGGAGGTGGTGTTTTGTGTTTTGAGCTACATTTTGGCAAAAAGCAGTGTCGAAACAGGCCAAACTGTTGTCCGTCAGGATAAGATCTGGAAAGCCAAGAAGGACCTACAAAGAGCTGAGAAAAGCCTTGTCTGTGAAGTGACGTCGGGAAGATGTGTAGCACTGGAGAAGACCAGGCTGGATACAGCAGAAGGCAGAGTGGGGAAGTTGGACATTCCAGATCCTTTCCTTGTCCTGACCATGCAGACAATTTGCATGAAGGTGATTACTACATGCAAGCTCTGTACCCTAAAGTGAGGAAGCATCCTGGACAAACCCAGATGCAGACCTGCCTAGTTTCAAACGAACTTTGCAATTCCCTGTGGACCACAGCAACTCACAGAGATGAGTGAGGCAGTGGCCTCCTGTGCATAGCAACTGTGCCTCAGTTTCACATTCTTTCCCCGGCAAAAGGAAAAGCCGATGATATGGCTGAGCTCTGCACAGGAGGGGAAGGCCTACACAGCTCACACATCTTTACTCTGCTGTACCCTCTGCCAAATGCTAATACGTGATTCCTTAAGCTGTCTTCTTCTCCCAGAAGCTAATGATTTGCCAACATCTCCAAAACTGAGGGTGGGACTTCATGTCCACCTCCCCAGTCCGTGCTGGGAGTTGATCTTGCTTGGCCTTTCCCAGGTCTTGCGTGTGATGTCACAACTGCTGTGAGCTCACTTGGGCAGCTGCCCCGCTGTGTCCTTGAAGTCATCTGCTGGTTCTGGCTCTTAAACTTTTTCCTTGCCCGTTTCTTCAATAATCCATGAACTTTGGAAGTGCGGGGTGCAGTATGTATCTTCCATTTAGGGCTGAGAACTTTTCAGTCTCTTATTCTCTGTACTTTGTCCAGTTGTGGGTCTCTGTCACCTACTGCCAATAAAAGCTTCTCAGATGAGAGTTGAGAGACACGTTGATCTACGGATATAACAGTATGAGCTGGTCTAATACTATGCCCATTTAGCAGCATAAACATAGTAGCTTCTCTCTAGGGCCTATTACATGTTTAGCTATAGGTTCTTAGCATGAAAATGTGTGAGGCAAAGCTTGAATCCGATCACAAAGTGGTTGGTTACCCCCACGATATTTGTGCCATTATTGCAACAGTGGGCCTGTCTTACCAGGCCAGTCATTTTTGTTGTTCACAAAGTTCACAGCTGGATAAGACTAATAATCCCTTTTCTCCTAGAATGCCTTTTGAAGGTGAGATGCTAAAAGGGTTTACTTTACAATTACGTTCAAAGATTACATAAACTATAAAAATTAAGTGAAAACATAAAGAGCTAGTTTACTTATGTTTCTTATCTCGAATAAACTCCCTTTGTAGTGAAAGTGTAAGTCAGTTTATGAGGTGCACAGTTCATGTTTAAAGACGTGAGAGCGATATGGGCAGAGTACAGTTCAAGGTTAACATGTATGAGTCAGCGTGGTGCATTAGCTTCCTTAGAAAGGAGCTTGGCCCCAAGGCAAGCGTCAACCTGGATAGCACTTTTGAGTTTGTTGGTTGGGTCAGCATTCTCCACTATCCCCTGCTGAGAAGTGCAGAATAGATTCTGGGGAGAGGAACCTTTCCGTTCCCATGTTCTCGCAATTTCCTGTCTTCTTTGCCTTGATGGTGTCTGGGCTCATTTTCAAGGGTTGTGCCTGGTGACAATTTTGCCTGTAACAATCCCAACTTGTTTTGTATTTTAGCTAAATTTTGATCTCAGGTATTTGACCCTTATACAAACTGATAATAAAAAGGATGAAAAAAAAAAACAAAATATAGATGCTCACCAAATATTAAGCGATGTAGAAAATCAGAAGAATGATGTTAAAGGCTTGTATAATCCATCATAAAAATACTATCTCCTTCCAATAGCTACGTAAGTACAAATATACCTTTGGTGTAATCATTTGAATTAAAGCTCTTAGGTATTTTCATTGTCTTTTATTACTACAAGGTAATCTAAATACTGTGTCTTCATTACATGCCAATTAGAAATGTAGATCTGAAGAACACTTGATAGGCACCCCTAACCTGGCAGCTCAGGGAGACCATCAGCACACATCTGCCCCGAAATTAATGACACTGAAAGTCCATAAACCACCACAATGGCTTCTTCCAGCTAAGGCATTCGGCATGATTTCTCTCCTGGGTGGGTTAACGGGGAAAATACTTTTAATAGTTCACCAATGGACATGAAAGTCCTTGAGTTATAGTAAAAAAAAAGGAGTAAAACATTATTCTGAAGATAAGTTTGCATCTATATTGTACCCCCTGACACACACACACACTCTCTCTCTCTCTCTCTCTCTCTCTCTCTCTCTCTCTCTCTCTCTCACACACACACACACACACACACACACTCTCTCTCTCTCTCTCTCTCTCTCTCTCACACACACACACACACACACACACTCTCTCTCTCTCTCTCTCTCTCTCTCACACACACACACACACACACTCTCTCTCTCTCTCTCTCTCTCTCTCTCTCACACACACACACACACACTCTCTCTCTCTCTCTCTCTCTCTCTCTCACACACACACACACACACACTCTCTCTCTCTCTCTCTCTCTCTCTCTCACACACACACACACACACACACACTCTCTCTCTCTCTCTCTCTCTCACACACACACACACACACACACTCTCTCTCTCTCTCTCTCTCTCTCTCGCACACACACACACTCTCTCTCTCTCTCTCTCTCTCTCTCACACACACACACACACACACACACTCACACACATGGCCTGGAGCTTCAAGTGCTAGGGAAAGAGGTGAGACTTCAGTGAAGCCATCCTTTCTATCTTCTCTCACCCTGATCTCTTAGTCTCTGGGGAAATTGGTACCCACATAGATTTCACAGTAGCAAACGCATGGGGATTAGAGGGACAGAGACCAAGCAGAAAGGGAACAGTCAGCGGGCAGCTTCCACAAAAGCAGAGAGAGAGGTCCTCAGTGCACACACCACACAGCAGCCCCCAGGCCCCAGAAGCAGCTGGGGAGCCTTTTGGATTTCTTACTGAAATCAATACCATATAGATTCACAATATTCACAGCATTTGACTGGAATCTTAAAAATGAGATTTTGAACACTCAGCCAGCATTGGTAAACAGAGTTTGAAATTCAGAGTTTTGTTTATTATCTGACAACAGAAAGGCTGTTTTCTCAGTAATTTCTTAGGACCATTTTTCTAAAAAAAGCAAACAAAAACCTTTTTGACGGCTGCTTAGTAATCCATTGAATGAATGCACCTAGTTGATTTAAGTGGGGACTTCAGTGGGAGTTAGTTTAAATTCATTCATTCCATATGTTTAAAGGCATCCATTCTCCCATATTGCAAACAACTCCTCAGTAAACATCCTTGCAGCCAAATCTTTGAAAATATGTTTAACAATTTCCCTAGGTTAAGTTTTAGGTGCCTAGCTTAGACTTCTGCAATAATATTAACATGGAAAACTAATATGAATGGACTTTCATATATGTTTTTGGAAACTTTTCCCCCATTCAGATCATGTGTTTTGATCTGGTTTTTCTTTTCTTTTCAGAAAATATTCTTCCATATATCATGACTCTTTGGGTTGCCATTTAATTGGCCATTGTGGGGATATGGGTGTTCTGGAACAGGGTTGCCTCAAGGAGGTAAAGGAGACAGAGGGATATGGGTGTTCTGGAACAGAGGGTTGCCTCAAGGAGGTAAAGGAGACAGAGTCACCAGTCCAAGAAACCAGATTATGGAGACCAGCATCAGGTGCAGATCTACTTTATTGGAAAAGAGACAGAGTGTTTCATAGAGGAAGGCCTTGCATAAGGGAGAGGGCCAGTCACTCTGGTCCATGCTTACTAGGCCCACAAGGCTTGCTATCTTGGTGGTAGGGGGTCCGGTGGGGTGGGGTGGGGTATGGTGGGTGGGGCGGTGGGCGGCTTCCTTCCGGGGATCAGGGAGACTCTCGTGAAGACAGGGGAAGTGCCCTTGGTAGGGTTTTCCACTGGGCTAGACTAGTCCGCTGGGGTCTGCCATTTTAGGCAACACAACCTGTCACGGGCCAGGTACTCACTCCACCAGAGAGATCATTGCCCAGATCCTCACTTATCCCCACACAAGTCCACCAGCTCCCAAGGGTGTCACCAACAGGCCATCACTAGTTGATTAAATAGCCTTTGTTGGGAAGCATATTAATAATAGTCGGTTGCCCAGTTGCCCATTGTGGAAACAATGACTTAAACTGTTAAAAATGTCCCACTGACTGGAGCCCTAACATGTGGGTGAGGTGCCCAGAGTGTTGTACTCACTACCTGATTGTCACCAGAGACCTCATCCATGTGGCTTCTACCTCATTCATCAGTAGTGCAAAACACAGCCTCTTGAGAGCCTGCCATGTACTCACATTATAAAGAATTTCATGGGCCAAAAGGAGACGCTCCAAGCTGTCCAGAAACCTACCAGCAACAAAGCTTTGGCTACAAGATTGTTGTTCTGAAAACACATGTGTATGTGCTACTGGAATGGCACGCATGCACATGCAGTATTAAGGAATTAGACAGTCTGACAACCACAAGGCAAACAGACTTGATAATGGCAGGGCCTTAACATTTTTCATCTTGGTATTCCGGGAACTAGGGATGGGTCCTTTCCATGGTATATATAGGCATTCAAGAACACGTTGAGCTAAGTTTGACTGTCATCTTTCTTTTCCTTGACTTGGCCACACTGTTAGGAAACTGTGTCGTCTGGCCTCTATTTATAAGGGTTGCGGAGGCACATTGTTCTGTCTGCTTCTGACAGCACTGGGGATGGGATTCGAGGGTGGGTTCTATTGTCTTCATCTCTTTACATATGGGGAGATTGGGGTTCAGGTAGATTAACTAGCTTTTTCAAGCTCTGCCAAGAAAGGGAGGACCTGGGGCTTGAAGCAAGCTCGAAGTCTGACTGTTAGCCATGTGCTGATGACCAAAAAAAAAAAAAAAACCCACTTTGTTAGGGCCGTATTTTAAGAAAAGCAAGAATCTTAATATGGTTAGAAACATAAATCTCCATAACACTGAGCACAATTTGAACCCCGAATAATAAAATTCCCCATTGTGACATGCTCTGGAGGCCTAGCTCTCTCATCGGTTACTCCATGGGAGGGGACTTTGCACCGAGTTGGAAATATACAGCAACACCAAGCTAGAAGATAAAGATTCAGATAACGTAAAAGTGTCAACAACTGAGCCCCGGAGTCAATGTTGAAGATGGACGTAAAAGAAATCAATGAAAATAACGTAGAGGATTCGAGTTGGCCCAAGGTCATCACAGCTGCATGGCAATGCGGCAGGGCTGCTCAGAGAGGACCTGGGAGTGGCATATGTGTACTGAGAGGAAGAGGTCGGCAGCTCCCTCCGTGCAGGACATCCTTCCAGCCTCAACACCGACAGGGAGCTCGCACATCTCAGGCTCACCGGTATCTTTACAAGGGTACTGAGAACATTTAGTGGGAGCCAAACAGTCCCTTCAGCAGGTGGTGCTGGGGCAACTGGATGCTCCATACAAAGGAATGAAGATGAACTACCATGCGCCGTATATAGAAATTGATTCAAAATGGATCAACAACTTAAATGTTAGAAGTAAAATATTAGAGGAACACGTAGAAGAAGAAATATAGAGGAATGTTCATTATCTCCTTCCTGGAGATGGAGTTTTAAATACTACACAAAGTACGAACAGTAATTCAAAACTAGGTAAGCCACGCATCCGCAGAATGTAAAGCTTTATGCATCAAAGGACATCACCAATGAGAAAAGATGACTTGAAGATGGAATAAGACACTTGCAAATCATATTTCTGATAAAGGTCTTAATATTCAGAAGGTATAAGATGCACTAACACAATTCTTAGACAATTCAATTTTTAAAATGGGAAGGATCCAGTAAAGATATTTTTGAAAGAAAATGTACAAATAACCAATAGGCACATGAAGAAAATGCAACCAGAGTCATGATGAATATCACCTCATATCCAACAGAATGACTATTCCATGGCACGTTTTCTTTTCCTTAAGTGCTCTTTTTATTTTAATGAGCATTCTGTCTGCATGTCAGCTTACATGCCAGACGAGCGCATCTGATCCCACTTTAGAAGGTCATGAGCCACCATGTGGTTGCTGGGAATTTAACTCAGGACCACTCAAAGAGCAATCAGTACTCCTAACCACTGAACCCTCTCTCCAGCCCTGCCATGGCAAGTTTTAACTGGCAAATTGACACAGCAAAGAATTACTGGGAATTAGTTTCAATTAAGGACTTACCTGGACCTGGCTAGCTGGATGATATATCTGTAGGTGTTGTCTTGTCAATTGATACAGGAAGACCCAGCACTATGGGGGTACCATTCCCTAAACAGAGGGACCTGAAATATATAAGACAAGAGAAAGGGAGAGAAAAAGCAAGCAAATCACACAAATTATTCTGCAAAATTTGTTTTGATTTCTTCCACTATTGTATTCTGGTATCCACTTTTTCAGTTAGTTATAGTAACTCCTGTTTTCTTCATTCATTTTGCCTGAGTGTTCAGTCATTATCATAAATTTATGTACAACATCCTATTTAAAGTGCTTAATTTCGACAATCTTTGATGAAGTAATCACGTCCTTAAACTATTTCTTTATCTTTTTATTTTTATTTTTCCTGTTTCCCCAAAATCTTCTGGGAATTTTAAGTTTAAAAATTTTTATTTTTCATTAAAACGTATTAATATCAAATGTATTAATATCATTTCACTCCCTTTCTTCCCTACAAGCCTTCCTGTAGCCCCTCTTAAATTTACGGACTTTTTATCTTTAATTACTATTATTACATATATAAATATTTATACAAATAAGGATATGAATGCTGCCTGCTGAGTCTGGTTAGTATTACTTATATGTACATATTTTTAGGGCCGACCACTTGGTATTGGAATGCCAGTTAGGGGGCTCATTCCCAAGGAAGACTAATTCTCCCGGATTATTGTGTTTGCTCTCCCTTGATTGTGGGTGTGATGCCTTAAATCACGTCCTGGACTTCCCCATGACAATGGACTATAACCTGAAATTATAAGCTAAATAAGCCCTTTCTTCTCGAAGTTGCTTTTGGTCAAGGGTATTTGTCACAGCAACAGAAATGAAAATAGAACAACTATAATACTTTATTAGTAAAGCTGTGGGCGTTGAAGTCTTCATGCACCGCTAGTGGAAATAGTCCTGCTCACAATAGCCCAAAGGAGGAAACAACTTAAATATCCATCAACAGGTGAATGGATACACAAACATCAGTATACACATACGTGGAATACTGCTCCTGAAAATAAGATTCAAACAGACACTACAACATAGAGGTGGGTTGATGAGTTGTACGTTGTGAGCAGCTGCAACTGCTCACTGTTATGTCCTATGAATTTTGTGTCAAGCAAATAAAGACCTCAGAAGCTAAAGCAGGCACATTGCTTACAACTCCCCAATCCTCATGACTCAAAAGGGCACGGCTCAGGTTACAACCACCTATGAAGTTATATTGGTGTGTGTGTGGGAGGGTGGGAGGGATGAGCCATCCAAATAGGATTATAGGCTGTGCAGGGCCAACTGTAACCTGATCCGGGCACAGGATGTTTTCCACAAAGGTAGGTTGGTTGTCTGCCATAGCTGGTCTCACTTACCAATGTTTCAAAGCTCATTTATTTAGCTCCATGACTGTATAAATAACAACAGGACAATTTTTCAGTAACTGAACTATGCCTTTCTGAAGTCTCAGATAATTTCTCTCTGATAGCTCTTACCCACAGCTAGCTTTCCGTGTGCACACAGTGGGCTTCTACTGCACACTGTTCTCTTGTCCCCTATGTGAAATGGTATGCGTGTATGCTACACCCATGTTCACCTAGAAATGTTCACAGGCCACGAACCCATACGCTGTCTCCTAATTGCTCTAGGATCATTGGTATTGTCGCTGATAAGCCATACACACCAAGTCACTTTAAAACAATACAGGAGCTGGAGAGATGGTTTGGTAGTTAAGAACACTATTTGTTCCTACAGAGGACTGGGCTCCAATTCCCAGCATCCACATGGTGGTTTAAAACCATCTGTAGTTCCGGGGAATCCACCACCCTTTTCTTGCCTCCGTGGATACCAGGCATGCACATGGCACACAGACATACATGTAGGTAAAACATCTACGTTCATAAAACAAAAGTAAAAAAAAAATCCTTTTAAATAGCAATATAACTTTTCATTTATATACAGTTATTTCTGTGTGCTTGGCCAACTAAGAATTTTCCTGATGATTCTCTCTAGCTAAGCCTCTTGTGTTCAGTTTTCACTAAATTCCTAGCAGAAATAGAGCTGTGGGTAGTAGAGGTGTTTAGTCTAATTTTTTGAGACTTTTGTATATGAGTAGAATTCTCTTTGTTCATACATCCTAGCATGTACGCACGTGGCTATAGGGCTGACCACTAGAGCATGGGCAACCTACAAGAGGGCTTGTCCCTAAAGAAAACTGATACTTCCTCCCTCAACAGCTACAGACTGCCCATTGCTTCTCAACTAGAGGTGGGGCCTTGTGAACCCTTCCTTTACCCATGCTGGAATGTTGACTGGTATTGTGTGGACAACTATGGCCATTGAGTGTTCACTGGGGTGACACCCTTTTCCTCAACTAAAAGGCACAATATTTGGCAGCAGACCCCTCTGGTCCTCTGGCTGTTATAAGCTTTATGATCCCTCTTCCTAAATGTTCCCTGAGCCTCAGGTATAGTTTTGCATTGAATGGTGGTTACAGAGAACCAGAAATTTTCAAGAGAGTCAGTGACTTTGGAGTGCTGACCCCCAAGGGTACATCTTGTCCATTTAGATGTGAAAACTGGGACATACTGAAATAGAAGAGCACAAATATATGGGCATCCCCAGCACGTGTGGGCTAACAAAGGAGAGCCACAGCTAACCCATAACAGACACCCAAAACAATCTTTATTGTTGAGTAAGGAAGGTGTTGGAGAAAGTTTGTTTGCAATTATGTTTATAATAGTTGTTTTGTTGGGGGAAGGGCTGCCTAAGCAGCCTTAGCATTTTGCTTTATCTGCAAGTGTTGGCTTTATGTAAATCAGTGAGTAAGATGCTTCCTCATGACTTGCACCTGCTCACTGCTCTCTGGCACAGCCACTGTGGAAGAGCAAAGCTACTGTGAAGGAATTCTTGTATTCCTTCTCCCACAGTCTCAGGAAACAAGGAGAGAACATTTCCCTTAGGCCTTGAGTTCCCCCACTATAAAGGTGACATAGCTCAGCTGCTAAGGGATTGTGGGATGAGACTAGGCAACAGAATTCCTTCATTATGTAAATAGGCCTTTGGATGAAGGGGCAGAGTTTCCATATCAATAGAACACCTGAGGAGCTTCTGTACCAATTAAAAACCCCTGAGATCAGAGGATTGCAGTTCCACTGTCCAGTATGGTGCTTTCCATGACAGACTGTTCCCTCTACTGAGGTCTAGCACGGTTTGCAGCTATGAAAGTGTCTCCTTGTCTTCCTTATTGAGCTACACAGTAGCTAACTGCTACAGGAAGGCCTGACCACAAAATCAGAATCTATATCTGCAGCTCAGCTAACCTCTGACTGAAAACAACTAGAAACAGAATTCCATCTGTATTGAACATAGACTTTTTTTTTCTCTAAACAATACAGCATAACAATTATTGGTATGGCTGTCATGAGTTAGGCATTTTGAGTAATCTAGGGAAGACTGAAGGTGCAAGAGGCACAGGTTATATGCAAATGCTGCTATGCTTTATTTAATAGACTAAAGTGTGCTTGGGCTGAGGGGTGGGGATGTCCTGGAACCAACTCTTTATAGCTACTAGAGAAGGCTGTCTCAGTTCAATGGAAAAGTCTGGTTCCTTGCCTGTCATTCATGGGTTTCTGCAGCTCCACCTCATTTTGCCATTATTCTAGGACCCTTGCTGAAGGACTAACCCTTACTTGAGATGCACTAGTCTCAGGAAGGAGGGAGAGAAGAAAGAAAGAGCAGAGCCATACAAAGGCTCTTAAGGCCCACCTCCTTGGGGGCAGAGGTCACATCCATTCCCATTGTTCAAAGCAAGTCATGTAGCCAAGCCAAGCTTAACTGGTTTCTAGCAGAGAAGTAGAATCTCCCGTGTAGATAGGCAGGAGTCCTCATTTCCAGATAAGGATCCCCTTATCTTATTTCTAAGAAAATGACTAGCCATGGGTTAGGCTTAGGTAGCAAAGTTCCAGGCTTCCAGTGCTTCTGAACTGTAAAGGGAAACCATCACCATTAATGAATTTTATTTATCCTATTGGGAAAAGCAATATATTCATTAAAAACATGATTCCTTGAAGCCCCATTTTGGGCTCATCGGTATTTTAACTGGGCAGTTCCTCGGGGAATATAGTAATGGCTTAAAAAACCCAGCATCTAGATTTTACTTTCACTTACAGAATGTTCTGAAGGCAAACAGAAAGGTTCCTATCATCTGTAGGACACACATTTGTTTGCCTGGGAGCATGAGTTAATAAGTCTGCTCACAGCAACATGTAACTTGAGCCAGGAGAGAGGGTGGGTCAGCAGGAAGTGAGTGAGAGGAGACAGTTTTCAGAACATTGTGGCAGGCAAAACAATGGCCTCCCAAGATAGCAGACACTGATCCCTTGACTGAGAAGTATGAGTTTGATTAGAAAAAGGGCCTTGTAAATGTGATTGCATTAAGGATTTGAATTTTTCTAATTAATTTTATTACTTTAAAGTATGCATGCGTGTCTGTGTGTGAGTATGTGCACATGAATGCAGGTGCCCACTGAGGCCGGCTACATCGTATCCCCGTGGAGCTAGAGTTACAGTAGTTGTGACACGGGTTCTGGGAACCAAGCTCAGGTTCTTGAAAGAGCCGTACATCCTAACAGCTGAGCCACCTCTCCAGCCCCCACATTAAGGATATTGAGAGGAAGAGATTGTCCTGGATTATCCAATGGCCATCAAATGCCACCACAAAGATCTCCCTAAAAGTGATACAAGCCACAAACCCCCGATGAGAAGGTCGTGTAAGCCTGAAGGAAAAAGAGATCTGAAAGCACCAGAGGAATGCATACAGGAGCCAAGGACAGCAGGCAACCAGGAAAAGTTTTGCTTCTAGATCCTCTAGAGCAGTGATTCAAAGGGGTCGTGACCCCTTTGGGGGTTGAATGACCCTTTCACAGGGGTCACCTAAGACTATCGGCATATCAGATACTTACAATCTGATTCACAACAGGAGCAAAACTACAGTTATGAAGTAGCAATGAACACAGCTTTACCATTGGGGATCCCCACAATACAGAGGGACTGTATTAAAGGGCTTCAGCCTTCGGAAGGATGAGAACCCCTGCTCTAGGCAGTCTTGAGTTATTATCTCGCTGGTGCTGACACCTTGTACTTCCCACAGTTCCGTCCTTCCTCACATACTTCCCAAGTTCTCCATGTCTTACAAAGTGCCTCAGTGTGGAGGGGTCTGGAGTGTGTGGACGTGATAGGAATGACGGAAATACCCAAATGCGAGCACCGTCTAGAAAGTTCAAAACATGCTCTGGGAACTGCATGAGAAAGCAGTTAATTTTATCAGTGATGAGGGTTTAGGGGCAGCTCAAAGGGGAGGTGACATTTGACCTGTGTTATTAAGGAAAAGGAAGTTGCTTTCCGGCAAAGTAAAGACAAGACACACCGGGTAGAGAGCCGGAGAGCAGAGACGGGGGACGTTAGATGAGGCGATTAGAATAAAGCATGAAGAACAGTGTGGAACTGGGTAGGTAAATGTTCACAGTGCCAGCAGCTATTTTAAAGTCAAGGAACGTCAGGTACCCAGCACCGCTAGACTACAGGACAGGGAAGTTCAGAAATGAGATGCACGTGTAGCTTGAGATCTTGGGCGTCTTGAGTGAGTGGGGGGTTATTGTATAGCATGCTGAAGGAGTTTCCTATCATGTTTTAGCCAGTGAATCCACAGTCATCACTGTCTCAGTAAGGGTGGGTTAGGTCTATCACAATCAGAAGTCCTGATGGTAGGGTCTTAAAGCACCAGATATTTCTTACCTATCCCCATCAAGGGATGACAATGGTCTTTGTCCGGTATTGTCCTCTTTCTATGATCTGGCCTCAACACGCAGCAAGTCACGTAGTCAGAAATAACTCGGACAGTACAGAGAAATAACCGCGGCCCTATGACTCGGTGCATTTCTTGACACTCACAGACTATATTACCAGCTCCAAGCCTCACATCCACGATTCACTGTCTTCTCAGTAGGTAGGCTTCAAACTTACTAAAATAATTTCAACCGCCGCTTGAAATGTCCTCGGATCCTTTAAAGACACCATAGCCCGTGATGCGCTTCCTCTGTGAGGCAGCCAGAGGGGGACCTGGGGTGCAGTATTTGCCAGTTCCCATGGTGTAGATTTCCTACCTTGAATTCACGCCACCACTGCGATGTCACCAAAATAGCTAGGAAGAGCTGCAGTTCCCGCACACCACGAAGAACGTGCTGTCAAGCCAGACGGCTCAGCAGGTAAAGGCCCTTGCCACCAAGGCTGATGACATGAATCCGTAGTAGGAGGAGAGAAGCAACTCTCAAAAGTTGTCCTCTTATCTCCACACGTGCAGGGCTAGATTCTTTCCTTCCACTGTGGGGATTACAGGTTCAGACTCTGGTTGTCAGGCTTGTTAGCAAGCACCTTGACCCACAGAGCCATCTTGCCAAACCCCCCCCCCCCAAAAAAAAACCCTGTTTTTAATCTCCTGGGAATTTAATGGTCACTTACCAAATTTTAATATAAAGTTGAGATTTAATAATCATAATACAAACCGTACTATCGTGCTAATGCTACAGCTCTGAAAAGTGATAGAGTATGGGCTGAAGAGATGGCTCGGCCGTTAAGACATTTGCTGCTCTTGCAGAGGATTCAGGTTCAGTCCCAGCACTCATAGTAGGTCACACTTGGCCACTACTCCAGTTCCGGGGTATCTGACGCCCCCTTCTGGTCTCAATGGGCACTGCATGTGCACCGTGTGCACACATACATGCAGGCAGGACACCCATGCACATAAGATATAAATGTAAAACATTTTTTAAGTTCAGATTAGAAGTTATCCGTGGCTTTAGGAGCTATTTTAGTCACGTCACAGTTGTAGACACCCAGAAGGGTAAAGCTGGTGCTCCAAATTACACCCCTCTGCCCTCCAGATGGCCAGATGAGACACTGAAGTCTGTTCTTCTATCTACTGTCTGTGTGGAAAGTGTGGGGTTCCAGTTTTCTGTCTGGGAACCATGGTTCCTGATCCACTTTTAGGTGCCCATCCTGCAACATTGTTTCTCAGAGGTCCAAACACCAGAGGGGGTGGAAGAACAGGAGGAGGGACCAGGGGTGTGGGGCGGGCTTGAAAATGCCAAGGTGAAACCTAATACTGTATATGCTGCTGATTTTTTTTTTTTAATACCCAACTGAGCCATGCCCATGGCCAGCAAGTGACAGGAGGGGGTTGGGAGAGGGTGTCAGGTACTCTTTGACAGCTCTTGGAACCAAACAACACCTTTTGCTCTGGAGAGAAGCAAGGACAAGGAGACTACACCTTGTCAGGTCTGAGGACAGTGATTTAGCCCAAGCCCCTGTGTGCCTGCTTTCCGGACTTAATGCGACTCCCAGTTCCCCCTCCGTTCAAAGAACAGCACAGCTGTGTTCTCAGAATCCAACTAATTAAGCATTTTCAAATCACAACCAGACTTTGAGGTGTCTGAGCAGAGTTTCCGGAGGAGCCCACTTTTTTAGGTCTGAGGGTAGAGTCAAAACTGTAAGGACTGAGACGAGTCTCGGTGGTAGAGCCCTTGCCTAGCTCACAAAGCCCCAGCCTGGGCTCAGTCCCTGATACTGCGAACATGCAGAACAGTGATAACAGACCTAACAATGGCTATTTCAGTGTCCACTCTGTGCTCTCCCCAATCACCTCCCAAGTTCGTGTGGTCGTCCACTTGAAATGCTCTTGTCTTTTTTCTCTAACACATGCTTGTTCTGCACAAGGCCTGTCAAATCTTTTCGGAGATTTCTTCTGGCCTTGACCTTGGAGTACCTCCCCATCTGCCCTCTGAATGTATTGTCTCCTATCTATCTCGTTCCCAGAACACTTTGAACCTACCTAAGTCCCGGAGCGTGAGTGCTTTGTGATACCCTACTCAGCTGCCTATCTCCACTCCTGTTACATTCACTCCATGAAGCCAAGGTCTGAGTGTTAGTCATCTTCAATTTCCTGTGCCTACCATAGTGCCTAGCTCTAGGGTAGGGACTCTCGTGGGCAGGGAAGTCCCTAGAAAAACTGTATCTCCCCTGAGTCTGTGTGTGCTTGCAGTTGCCAAATGACATGCAAGCACTCAGGTAACAAGTAGTAAGCATACTGTGACTGTTTAACCTTCAGGTTCTGTCTCCCCTCCCACACCTTCCTTTCCAATTTCTAAGTCAGCTGTGGGTCCTGCAAGTCTGTGTTTCCACAAACCCTCCAGATGATGCTCCAGCTGCGCAGGAGGCATCTGAAATGTATTTGTCCAGTGGTAAGGAATGCCTCTAGTTGGAGCCCATAGGAAAATTAAGACTGGAGCCCCATGCCGCTCCCCAGGCAGGCTGTAGAGGGCGCTCTACAGCCTATTTCTCCACTGAGAGAAAATTCCCAGGAACATAAAGGCTACCCACAATCCAGGTCTGCTCCTTCTTCACCCAAGCCACAACATACAGAAGCGTACTGGCACACCTCTCTTTTTCCAGAATATTCGAGACTCACTAGCAGGTTATTGGATTGTTCTGGGCTGTGGAGTGGCCACACAGAGTGCTAGTGTAAGCACGAGCAGTGGCCAGTGCTTCAGGGTACAATGTGTGGAGATTGGGCTCCCAAACATCTAGCAAACGCCAGGGCCACCGTCAGAGCAGGTGAACCAAGCCATTCACGACCCCAGAAGCTGCCACATGTGCAGCAGCGTGTATCTTCCAGACAACAAAAGCGCCCTAACCTCCTTGGAAAAAGTCCCTTTTCTCCCTGTTGCTATCCGCCTACTTTCTCAGCAAGCCTCCAGCAAACCTCCAAAACAACCTGGCACTGGCACTCACGCACGCACGCATGCATGCACGCACGCACGCACAGCGGGTCTGCTTGCTTCCCAGAAGAGGCTCCTTCCCTTCCTGCTCGTTAAGTCACTGTAATTATACCCACATGGGCCTAATTGATTTTAATTGCACTCTGAGGTTGCTCCAGGTTTCAACTCTCTAGCCTTGAGAATTCACTCCCTTTATTTACCATTTAAATGAGTATCAAGAGGGAAACAGAAGTGATCCCGGGGAAACTCCATGCCGAAAGGGCAGCTTCCAAGTGCTTGGGCATCCTGATCCCACCGTGCTGTGTTCGAAGTCAGTGCAGGGAAAGAGAGTTGATCCCCAGGGAGGGAGGCGCACGGGCCCTGAGAAGTTGTACAGCTGTGGAGGGGCCAAGCCTGCGCTCAGGCTGGGCTGTAGCAGCAAGATGCTTGCCTGTGAAGGGGTAGCCTCTGTTTATGAAGTTACATCTAGTTCCAAGTTGCACACGCTGCTCTACCTGAAATTTACAAATAAACCATCGCAACAGCACAATTTCAGCTACTCACTCTGTCAAAGACAACTTTTAGCATGTTATTGTCGTGGGTCTCTTGTCAACTTCACTAATTCAATGTGCCCGGTGTTAAATGCTGCCGTCTGCATTCCCGATTTGCATTCCCTGTTTATGTCACGCCCCCTTGAATTATAGGGCGGGGCACAGGTTATGACCTCACGCACTAGTTCAAGCCCCATGGGTCTCTGATTATTTTCAGGTGGTAAAGCTTTTAGAACTAATGGGCTACCCTGATACTATTTGAATCTCTAAACCATGAGGCAAGTGACATGAGTAGTTAATTAGTCTCTAAGGGAAAACCACAGTGGTTCTGAGGTACACACCACTCATCAAACATGGAGTGATTCTCATGTTAGCTGCCCACCTGTGTCCCCTCCAGCTCCAGGGCAATATGTGGTTGTCCTGCCGACACCTGACTCTTCCCTTTCCAAATGCACATGTATCCCCAGTGCAGTAGTTAGCTCTTTCCAGATATTAGACCTACAGGGTCATAGATAACCCCTCGTTTGAGAAGCGAAGAAAAGGGGACCAAAACCATCAGATTGCTTAGCGGAGATCACAGCAGCGAGGATTGGGTGCCTGGGAAAGAAGCAGAACGCGTCAATCATCAGATCTCTGTGTTTATCAAATGTCCCCTGGCTGAGTTCTCAGTGTCCTGCAGTGATTGTGCTAGGTGAAAGACTGCTTCTGGAATGGAAGATGCACTGGGCCGAGATAAGGCAGGAGGCTCTGGCTCCCTTTGCCTATCTCTTTGGCAAAGCTCTGTTTGCATTGATCCAACCCTGTGACAAATATCAGGATTCAGGGACAGACAGATGCAATGCCCAGGGGATGAAATTCAACCAGTGCTGGCCACTGGGACTCTGAGCTTGACAGCGATGGCCTCACAAAGAAGTCTCTGCTACTTCTGAATTAAGTTACACTGGACCAGGGGAAGCCAGTTCCTAGCGCCCTTTTATGTCGGTTCAGGCATTCTCCAGAATCTCATGGTGCACATACCCAAGTGCCTTGCCAGGAGCTCCGAGATTCAGGAGTTAGCCTCTTCTGAGGCTCATAAAGGTTCAGGTCCCTACAGAGTTATCTGTTGTTTTTTGTTGACTGACTGCTGTTCAAATGTCTTTTTTCAAGGTGCGTAGGACTCCCCCCACTGTTTATCTCACCTCGTTCCTGTGTGTCTCTGATACTCTCTCATTCCTCTCCTCCCCTCCACTGGTTTTCTATGTCCTTTGGAATTTTCTTTTTCCACCAAAAAGGTGAGAATAGCCCCAGAGAAATTAGAGCGAGGCCGTGCTCCCTAGTCCTTTGAAGTTTACCCAGCTCACTTTCCCCGGCAGGTGAGAGCTCTAGAAGGCAAAGACAGAGGCTCCAATTGTCTCCAGACACAGTGCAACATCTGGCAAATGGTTCATTCCCTCAGGGAAGAGACAGAAAAGGCAGTGTGAAGCCAGCAATTCCAGTTCTCTCGGCTCCACAGGACAGACCCCCCTGGCAGCAGTGGGGACCTCTACTAGGACAGCAGTATACACACAGGCCTGTGGAACATTAGCTTTAAGCCCAGTGTGGCCCACGTCCCCCTAACTCCCCTACTTGTGTGCCTGGCTCAGACATCCAGACAAGTAAGAAGGAGCCTCCTACAAACCCACAAGTGGTTAAAAACATCTATGTCCATATCATTAGAAACCAGGGACCAAAAAGAAGAGGAAGGAGAACAGGAAAGAGGAGCAGGAAGGAGGGGGTGGCTGTAGAATACAGTCAGCATGACACAGGTAGACTCCTGTCTTTCTAGCTGCTCCCCCTTTGTCATTAAAGCAAGTCCCTAGCAGCTATCCTTATCCCAGGCCAGAGACCACAGTCTCACTGTGAGTTTCCCTCAGGGAGTGAGTTTCCCTTAGCATACATGTACTGACATCATCTAAGAATCCTTAAGCAATATGGATGCTTACTGGCTAATATTCATCATTATATAGCAATGGGTTTTATAAAGACATTCATCCAAGTACGTCATGTACTCCACCCCACCCCCACATGAGGATTTGTAAAGCTTCCAGAGCAATTCTAATGAAAGTCTGGGAACTACTACATTATTAGCTAAGTAAATCCCCACCTACCCTCGGAAGAGATCTTGGCAACCGGTCCAGCTTCTGGGGGGCGGGGGGGGGGTGAGGATTGCATCACACTTCTATAAAATGAAGAATATGGGCACAAGCTCAGGACCGTGCAGTTCTGAGCACTCCCTGAGCACACACCGTGTGCCAGCCTTGTGCTCATGCCTGTTCAGTATCCAGCTGGACCCAACAGAGGTGCCTTGGTTCCCTTCTACTGGCAAAGCACCTTGTGAGTTCTGTGCATACCCTCCAGTCTCTTTGGTCTAACTATCCGTCTCCGAGATGTCATTCAGGTAGGGATTTTTCACAGGTGCCAATAAAAAAAAAAAGCATCTTAGAGAGCTAGGAGTCACAAGCTCAGGCTGGAGGCTGCAAGGACTAAAGAACTCACCCTTCTCTGCTCAGCAAAATGACACCAGCACACTTGCAGCCGCCTCATTAACTGTAAGAGAATCATGTAAAAGTTCATCGGCTCATAGGCCAGCCCACTCTTGGTCTCAAAAGCTCATCTAGTCCCTTATGACTATTGATTGAGCAGACTTTTTCCTTATTAGCATCAACTTTCCCTTTTCCTAAACCTACAGACTGTATGGGAGACAGAGTGGGGTGATCTGTCCAAGCACTGTGTCGTTTAAACTTAAGATGATGGAAAAATAAACTCAAAGTTGTATGCATATTAGGCAAACAAACGCTCTCCCATGGAGCCATTACCCACCCACCACCCACCCCCAGCCACGGCCTACTAGGATCTTCCGTCACACAGCTTAGGAACGGGCTTTGAAATTGTTCCTCCGATCAACCCTTTGATCAGATACATTCTCCTCTCCTGCGTTTATCCTCCCTCACCTTAGAGGTGATTGCTTCAGGGATGATGTTTATTCTCAAAATGAATAGATATTATTGTGCTGGCTTTGGCCCTGCCCAGCTACACTGAGTTTGCGCCTGAGTCACATGTCTTCAGGGGCACCACTAGGAATAGCAGCTTTCTCAAAGCTGTTATGCTCGTGAGAAGCTGTTGCTGTCTGCCCTTTCTCCAGGGATGTGGGGCATAATCAGGAGCTCGGTGAAGAGCCTAGAATTCAAATGTTACTGTGTGTTTCTTTCTTCAAGGTCAATAAGGATTTACTTAAAAGCTATCTTGGCCTCAGAACTTTTTGTTAAGCATCATCAGTATTTCTTAGGTTGTATCTTCTCTGGGCACGGCCAATCCCTCACGGTGAAAGGAAGCCAAAGGCTGCTAAAGCCAAAGGGCCCGTGGGCAGAGCCTTATGGTTGATGAAGCAGAAAGACACTGGACCGGAATTCTAGAATTCTAGAAGGCCTGTTCAGTGTCTGTTTCTAACTTGCTTGAAGGTCTTGGGCACGCTACACCACCTCTGTGGGCTTCAGTTTCCTTATCTGTAAGATGAGATGATTAATAGCTACTTGTGGGGAGCAGAGGTGGGGCTGATCCCATTGTGTTGGCCTATGCCGCGGTGATGGCCTCATCACTTCGTGCTGATGGAGGATCACTTGATTCTGTTTTCCCGTAGTATAACCAGGACCACTTTCAACCCTTGCTATCCTATCCCTGACCAAAGTCACTACCTGCAGGGACAAGTATGTTTTAAACTGTGTATGAATTAGGTGTATTTCTGGAGAATCAGCTCTTAGTCTACTAACTTCTTTACCCGGAAGTCTTTCTTAGCTTATGATACAGCCAGGCAGGTTAAAGATATGGGATATAATAATTACTATATATGGCTGAGACGGCTCTCAGCATCAAGTGAAACCGAGTGAAAGTCGCCTTCACTGAAAAGAGCTTGTGCTGAGAAAGACACAGGCAAGGCTTCCTGAAGAGCATTCTGGGAGGTCAGGGGTAGAAGATGACTAGGGACAGCCAAGGTCAAAGTAGACTATGAGGTGTGATGGGGTGTGTCCTGAAGGAGTTTCAAGGTTACAGTTGTGGTCCCGTCTTACCAGGGCTCCATGTATATACACATACAAACTCTGATCTAGGCTATACTGAGCTGAAGTGTTTCTTTTCAGGATATATGTCAGATGTGGAGATTAGTCAAAGACTAAGAAAGAAGTCCTAGAAAGGAGAAGGGCTTCCATGTGTGAAGCAGCATGCTGAGGAACAGCAACGCCTTGTACTTGTCAAGACGCCTAGGCTGCAGACGAGTCTGCTGGTCTATGAACTATCCTAAGTGAGAGACTGGTTCCAATGCAGAGGCCAATACAGAGCTTCGCTCTGAGGAGCTGGTCGCCCCATGTTGGTTGATTATCCATAGTCTAGTCGGCTGGTTGGCTAGGTGGGTGGGTAGATGGTCGGCTAGATGGAAGAGGCACGGTGACTGTAAAGCGTTTATAGAAGTATCTAATTTACACCTCTGGTGAATTATAACTATATATTCCTGTTGTCCTACAGCATAAAAATATTTTTATGTATACTGAAACATCACAGCCTGTACATTTCCGGTCAGTTTAACTATTCTCATACTGTCCATAGAAAAATGTGTATCTCATAATAGAAAATAAGCTAAGCCATCATCTCACATGTGTTTTGCCTGTACAGAAAATAAAATAAAATAAAACTGCATTCTACATAAAGTTTTCACCATAGGTGACATGTTAAGCACTAATCCTTAAAAAAAAAAAAAGCCAATGATTTAACATAAATAACTGAAAGGAGCAGGGCTTCATCCTCAAGGACATTAGCTTTTAATGTTGAAGGAGAAAAGTTTTACACCAGAACCTATCTCAAATGTCATTGCTAAACAACAAACCATAGGAATATGTGTGTGTATGTGTGTGTGTACACATATACATACATATCATGTGTGTATATATTCTTTTTTATTGTGTGTATATTTATATTGATATAATAAAATACCCATTGTACCATGATATCAGGGTTCTGTTGGATGAGAAGTTGTGACGTTAGAAGTCTGTGCCCTCTGGTCTTGAGGGGGACTTGACAACTGGGCTCTGGAACCATGTGGAGGCACCTGCACTCACGCATCTGGGAGCTGGGCTGAGATAACCCACAGGACAGCCCAGCATAGTTCCTACACGAGGCTTCCCACACAGCTCATACTTCCTGAAACGTGGCGGCCTCGGGACAGTAGAAAACTCGAGTGCAAGGATTCCAGTGCACAAGGTAAAAAGCCTTGCTGCCCTTTGTACTCAGCGTCAGGAGCCCCATAGCATTGCCTGCATCGCAACTTAGAGAAGCATGTGAGGAAAGCTCCAGAAGCATTGAAATCCTATACCTACAGTTCTGAGAAATTGAACCCTAGAATAAAGGTGTTTGTTTGTTTGTTTGTTTGTTTTAGATAGTCTGATTCTGCAGCCAGGGCTAGTCTAGAACTCTGTGTAGCCTAGGCTTGCCTCTAATTCACAATCCTCCTGCCAGCATGCCCACATTCTAGGAGCACAGGTAAACCCACCACACCTTGTTTGGTAATCCATCTGAATTGATCATTTTGGGAAATCATTTTTTTTCAGTAAATACTATTTTGATTTTGTGAGAAATGTGCTCTTTCCTCCCATCCTGACTGAAGAGAGTTGTAAAAAGACTCTATTTTCCTTTCCTGAACTTGGGCTCATCATGGATGATGCTGATCCCTAGAGGGGAGTCCTGGGCACCAGATGGGCTGGTAGAGGGATTTTTCCAGGTGGGATGATAGAATACAAGTTAGGAAAACAGTCAAATTAATAGAGCTTGGACTATCAGTCAGCAAGTGGGCACTCACACCTCCAACATAGACTGGCACCAAGCTCCCACCACCCCCACGGCTCTCTTCTGATTCTTGCTGCTTTGGCCCTGGGGAATTGATTTTCTGGAAGAACTTGGAGCCAGGGAAGGAAGGGCAGTGGATTCAGATTCTTTAAGATATGGCTTCCAGAGATAGGACGTCTGTGAGAGACCATTTCTTAACCCCATTGTGTGGAGTGAAAAATGAGGTGTGTGTGCCAGGCCCTTGAAGCAGCGCCTGGAGATCTCGGGGACCTTAGACTTACTGGCACCAGGGCACTGACGAGGTCACAATCTGGAATGTTGGGATTCAGATGACACCCAGGACTCTGTCCAGCAAGACATGATAGCAATTCAAAAGGTTCCCCAAGAACCAAACAGTGCCTGATTTAGTGCCCTTTCTATCATTGTGATAACCAAAAGCAACCCGGGGAGGAAAGGGTTTATTTCAGTTTCAGTTCCCCATCACACTCTGTCACGGAAAGATTGGGACAGGAACTCAAATAGGGCAGGAACCTGGAGGTAGGGACTGATACACAGGCCATGGAAGAGCACTGCTTACTGGTTGGTGCGCCATGGCTTGCTCAGCCTGCTTTCTTATACACTCCAGGACACCTGCCCAGAGCTGGCACCGCCCACAATGGGCTGGACCCTCCCACATCAATCATAACTTAAAAAATGCCCCACAGGTTTGCCCATAGGCCAGTCTGGAGGGACCATTTTCTCAAAGTTCTCTTTTTCCAAATGACTCTAACTTGTGTCGAGATAAAGCTAGCCAGCAGAGTCCCCAAGTTCTTCTGGAGCAACCTAGCACCAAGTACCACACTACAGGTGCTGCACCCTGCCCACCCTGCCTAAAGGGCTGTTATCTGTGGCAGTAATCCTCATCCACTAGCCCTGAATGGCTCGCGACTTAGGAGACAAGAATGGTAACGACCATATCCACCCTACCTCAAGGTCACCCAGGAGTTTAGGCAAGACCAATGTCCATCTTCTTGTGTGTGTGTTGTTCAGGATAAGCAGGAATTTTAGGTAAGCCTGATCAGAATCATAACTCACCTCTGCAGAACCATTACTGTGCTGGGGGCATCAAACTATGCTATCTATTTTGATGGATACAACAATCCTAAAGTAGCATTGAATCTCCAAAACATTATTGATGCTAAATATTTATTGGGTGTACATGAGTACAGAGAAGTCTGGACAATGCATAGGTTTCAACAGTGGAATAACGTGTAATCCTACAAGACATGGATATACACACTATTTTTAAACTTTGTCACGGAATAATTGGAAATAACTAGGTATTTTAAAGAAAATAAATTTGAAGCCTTCATGTACGGTATAGAAGTTGATCAGCCAACAAAGTGCTTTCCACACAATCAGGAGAACTTGGATTCAGAACCCAGCATCGGTGTAGAAAGGCCAGGCTTAGTGGAATACACCTGCAATCCTCTCACTGGGGTGTGGAGACCCATAGATCCCCAGAGCGCCCTGGCCAGTCCATCTCACAAAATTAGTGAGCTCCAGTTTCAATGAAAGACAGACCTTGTCTCAAAAAACACGGTGAAGAACAATAGAGGAAAGTACCCAGCGTTGACTTCTGGCCTCCATGAGCATGCATCCGCACGCACACACAGAGAATCCAAGGAAGCACTGAGCTAGCATGAGGAGCAAGAAGCAAGTGCCGTCCTGTGCTACCCAGGATGCTGAGGGAGGATGTTGAGCCCAGCCTTGTTCAGAGGCTCTTTGCTGCTGCATGCCAACACCTGCTTCAAGATTGTGTGTTGCTTTCCCAAGCCCAGCACTGGATAGGGCCCAGGACCGAGGCCCCCAGCCCTGCTGACATCCCCAGGGTCGCAGAGGTTGTAACAACCGCCTCGTTCCGTTCTCAGCTCCTTTCCCTCTGATGTCACACTACTTCAGGATGCAACCTGTTTAGTGGCACTTGTGCTTTGATACAATGTCACACTCAGCCAACAAATGCCTCTGAGGAGCTAGCACACATGACTAACATACTTTCAGGATCTTGTTGGCTCTCCAGGGATTCCAATCAAATTTAAATGACCAGTGTGTTTAGGAATTATAGCAGGTCAGAAAGGAAAATTTCTTGTATATCACATGAAGTAAAGGTATTTTTAGTTGAACGAACACCTTCCTAAGACTTTGAAAATACCACCTGCATATTATGAAAGTTAGTTTATTCTGTATACATACATGCACGTGTATGTGTGAGATGGTTCCAGGCACTGCCTTGAACACTAGTCAACATACTTCAACGGCCCCTTTAATCCTCTGTTAGGAACCTAGGATTGTGATGCACAGGGAACCTTGAGAAAATGAGGCACAAAGAGTTGAGACACTTGGCATAATCCTCCACCAGAAAAAAAGAAAAAAGTAAAGATGGGATTTCAATCCAGACAGCCTAGCTTCAGTCTCTGCTGTTACTAAGAAAATCTTAGCAAAGCAGACCTTGTTTTTGACGTTTGCAACATCTCTCCCTATCACTACCTCTATTTGTGTGTGTGTGTGTATGTGTGTGTGTATGTGTGTGTGTTGTGTATGTGTGCATGTGTGTGTATATGTGTGTGTGTATGCATGTGTGTGTATGTGTGTGCATATACATGTGTGAATGTGTATATTTGTGTGTATGTATGTGTGTGTGTGTGTGTGTTATGTGTGTATGTATGTGTGTGTGTTGTGTATGTGTGCATGTGTGTATATATGTGTGTATGTATGTATGTGTATGTGTGTGCATATACATGTGTGAATGTGTATATTTGTGTGTGTATATGTGTGTATGTGTGTGCATATACATGTGTGAATGTGTATATTTGTGTGTATGTATGTGTGTGCATGTGTATGTATGTGTGTGTGTGTGTGTGTATGTGTGTGCTCGCGCCATTGCATGTTCACGGAGGTCAAAGGACAACCTTGGATATCAGTCTTGGCTTCACCCTTGTCTGAGACAGGCCCTCCCTTTCTCTGTTGTTCACCACTGCATAGCCCGGGCTAACTGGCTTTAAGGTTTTGAGAATACTCATCTCTCTACTTTTATGCCATAGGAGCACTGGGATTCCAGATGTGTGCTCCCACATCTGGCTTTATGTGGGTCCCAGAGACTCCCACTCTGGTCTTGTCTCCTACGTGTGCAGCAGGCTCTTACCCACCACCTACCGAGCATCTCCCAGTCTTAGGACCCATGCTCTTGTTCTGTTTTTCTCCATGGCCCCGGTGGCTGTGTTTATCGCCTGTATTTACCGTCAACCCTCTCACTGGTTCACTGGCCTAACCCTGTGCTTGATAAACAATCTCTACCATAAGATGTGCTGGAGAAGAGAAGGAACGAACGAGACATGGTTGCAGTACGTCCAAAGAATACTTCTCTTGCCTTAGAAAAGAGCCAAGTTCGAATTACCTGTGGTCCTTTCCAAGGGAACCATCTTTTCCTGGAACACTCGGCCTTGCTTATTGGTTGACCTGCTCTCCTCACAGAGCAGCTGTGGCTGCAGCCTTGCAGCATCACACACTCTGATTCCCTTGGGGGAAGGACAGGACAGAAGGGCCATAGGCTTGGTGTAGGGTGGTAGAACCTGAGAACCACAGCCTCCACCCATCTCAGAGCCCAGAGGTAAGCTGAGATTCGGAGTGGAATGCACATCTATATGCGGTTCAGAATACTGAGTTCTCTACAGTGGGCAAGTCTCAGCCACGCAGCTGGGAATGCCATCAAAGGCTGTTTTGTTTGGGTGACTGTTCACTGTGCAAAACCCAGTAGGGATCGGAGACGTTTTTATTTGTGACAAAATGAAAACTGTTTAGCAAGCATCTCTGTCATTTGAATCTGGTGTTTCATACATACCAGTGGGGTACCTTGAATGTTTTCCTTTAGACAAAGACAGCCACGTTCTACCTGTAGAGCAGAGAACATGTTCTGTCATGCCCAGAGCTCTGTCAGATGCATTCTGCAATAGCGCTCTGAAAATTGCCATTAGATGATCCCCTGAAAAAAATTCAATTTGGCAAATTGTATGGCTTCCAGCAGAAATCTATCTGGTTCAACTAAATGACAGTGACCAGTGACAGGGTGGGGCCGGGGGAGGAGGACGAGAGTCAGAGGAACGTAAGCAGGTTCTGCTACAATCCGGTCTTATAAACCAGAAGCTGAATGTCTTGAGCTTTGTAATAAAATCCATAAGGCAATCAATCCTTTGCTTAGCGGTGAGGAGTCACGTGACAACACAAAAATACAAAGCGAAAGAGACAGATATGGAACATGGGAAGGACAGAGGGCATAGGGAAAACAGCAGCTGGGAACGAGCCACGAGCCGGCAGCTGCTCCCCACGCAGACCACAGGATTATGGTGCACTTTTAAGGCGCCTCAACAGACAGTGTTCCATTTCCCTGCTGATAACCCTGCTGTACGGTAGGTTCAGCACTTGAGAAATTTGGCTGAGAGCATTAAAGATCTCCTTCAAGGACACTCTCTGATGTAAAACTCATTGCTATCCACCGAACTGATCCCCAAATCAACTGCCTGCTGAAATGTGCGAGCTGTCCAGTGTACCGTACCGTGTAGTCCGCAGTGTGGTGTGTTCTTGTTTCTACGTCGAAGTGTCTAATAAGCATCAGTTGTTAGCCAAAACTGTCGACAGTGGTCTCTGTAAAAACAGCTGGACAGGGTATATAGGAGAGACAGCGATGACAGCTTTATGCCAGCAATCTGATCGTTTGTGTCTACCCTGGGTTCTCTAGTCCTTCGGTGTAGGCTGATGCTGTGCTGAGCAATGTGAAGAGAGTTCTAGAGGAATGTTGAGACCGTTGCTTGGTGCTCTTGTGTTTCTCATCCTGATCCTAGAAGACAATCAGGGTGGCGCCTGCGAAGGCGCCATCTGAGCCAAGGTCTCACCTGGTACCACGCGACACAGATCTGGAGGTGAGCAGCAGCTCCAGGCTTGAGCTGGGTCGGATTCTGAAACCTGACGCGTAGATGGTACAATGGAAGCAGGATTGCTGAGCTTTAGCTAGCACACAGGCAGAAAGAGTGCAGGGGCCTCTCAGTTCTTCTGTAGTCGAGTGGCCAGTCTTTGCTGTGCCCTCCTCTTTCAGGCACACAATCCACAATTTGAAGAAGCAAACAAGCACTCCAGGCAGTTGTTAGAAAGAACAAGGAGGACTTTTGCTGCAGTAGTAGTGAGTGTTCGGTGTCCATAGGGCCAATGGGTTAGTAGTGGAGATGAAAGAAAGCCACGCTTTTGATTCTCACTCAGCAATAATCTGGGTTTACTTCATTCCGCATTTCTGGATTTTTCGCTTGACCGTGGGAATAGGAACTTAACTCTAAAGCACCACAGCAAAAATCGTCATGGAAGTCTCTGAATCTGCAGTCCCCCAACATAGACACAGAAGCCATCATGGCTGCAGGATGTTACATATATTATATACAAAATGACGTATAGGAAGCAGACATTGATGTTTCTACTCCAGGGGGATGAAAACTGTGAAGAGCACATCACAGAGAGTAAAAACAAACAAAAACAAATCTCAGAGGCTTCATTCGGTCCAGGCATTTCTCCCTGGGATGAATGACTGCAGCATGTTGCTAAGCGCTCTTGGATCTGGGCACGCGTGCTAGTCTTTCATTACTATGACAAAGCGACTAGGATTATTTGTGCTCACGGTTGCTAAGGTTTTAGCCTCTGTTCATGTGGCTCCATTGTTTCTAGGCCAGTATTGAAGCAGAATAGGGTGGCGAGAAGGGCGTGGTGGAGAGAGGCTACTCCAGTGATGGGAGTCAGGAGTCAGGAGAGGAGGAAGCCGGGTTCTCATATCCCCTTCAGAGCACAGCCCCAGCAACCCAACTATCTACACCGGTCGGTAGCACCCCAGGCCATCAACACATTTATTCTATTACAGCAGTGTTGCTGGGTTAGAGGTGTGAGGGCATGGATACCTAGGCTATGACTCAGGCCTGGCTCCCTAAATGTGCAGGTGATGAGGCCACAGAGAGAAGGAGAGCACACTGGCTCGTCATAGAGCCAGAAGTCAGCTTGTCTCACAGCGATCAACACGAAAGCACTGAAAACTGAGTGCATTCATTTTTCACGAAGCACAGCCTTCTCGAGGGCCACACCCAGGCCTGCAGCGTGCCGCTCGCTGGAACGGAGTCCACAGATGAACCGCGAATTGTTTTCAAGTTGCTTTTACAAGTATCGATTTTTTAATATTCTAAAACTCTCAGGAATGGGAGAGGAGAAAGCAGTCCTGTGTCAATAGATTGTTCCTCTGATACACTGGGAATCCAGAGATCTCTGTGGAAAGGGGTATCAGAGTTCCTGAGCCTATCTCCCAGGACATATCTCAGAACGCCTTAGCCTTCTCATCTATAAAGTGAGAATATGGGACATCTACCTTGCTCATAAGAAGAAAGGCATCAAAGATAGTCTGATGATAAGTAGACAATACATAGGTGATAGAGCTAGATAATAGTAGATAGATAGATGATAGATAGATAGATAGATAGATAGATAGATAGATAGATAGATATCTGCCTATATTTATTACTCAAGTCCCAAACATACCTAGTCTTGTTCCTTAGGGCTCATGACTCTGGGCCTGACCTACACACAGGTTCCCTCATTTCCAATGTTTCCTTTTGTAATGACAGCAACTGGTCAGAACAATCCAGAAGAAATCCCAAAGATCATAGCCTCTGGATTTTGTATCATTGTCTGAAAAGAGGGGACATAATAGTGATTATGGTTTCCTGTACTGGTTTCCTCACCTCCAGAGAGTTCCTGGCTGTGAACATTAATTTTGGTAAAATGCAGTGAATAGCTGTTTGGTGCCAGGTTTAAAGACCAGGCATGGCATGGTCTTTAATTGTGATGGCAAGTGTGCATAGCAGCTGAGCTCATAAAGCCACTTGGATTGGGGGGTTCCTGGTTCATAACTTCAAAACTGTACTGCTAGGTGTATGGTTAGCAGCCCTCCAGGTAACAGCAAGGAAGTGGTGAGAGGAAAGGCTGGGACAGTGGCAGGGCCTAGACCACACCAATAGAAGGCCATGGTAAGAACTTTTGCTTTAATCTTAGGAATTGATGGGGGTTTTAAGTTTTATGAAGGGGTATGAGATGGGGTGGCATACCCAGAAACATGATCTGGTACTTAAAAGATATTGATCCCTTTAGTGAGGAAACATTTCTGGAATTTTTATATGTATATATATATATATATATATATATATATATATATATATATATATATATTCATTCTTTCATATTTTCTGATCATCTGCTTAAGTTTAAGCCCTTGAGATGCATGTGAGGGAGGGATTTCAATTTGAGAACATTACTTTCCCCTGGTCAATGTCTGAGACACTGGGCTCTCTCTCCAGAAAGCTGGGTGGGATTGTTCTGAGGTAGACCCTTGAGTTGGTGTGGGGGCTATGATTGCCTGTACCCTAGGTGGTTCTTGTCAGACAAGGCCACAGGTTAAGTAGAAAGCATAAGCCAGGAGTCCCAGGGGCAGCAGCAGCAGCATCGTATGGAAGAGTGTCAGGGATGCAGATCCTCAGGCTTTCCTTTATACAAACTGAACCAGGAAGTGTGACGCTGGGCACCAGAGTGTCTTGTTCCTATTGAGACTCCCAGGCAACTCCATAGCTGTCCAGTGTGAAGACCACCTGTGAGATTTCAGGTAAGAGAACCTGGATTCTGTTTCTAGTTCAATGGTTCTATGGTAAGGAGCCACAGGCCCTAGGTTTCTTCTTCCGAAGAAAAGGGAGGTTTGAGGATAAATTTAGTTCCAATACCAAGAGCTTATCATATATCTATATGACTGGCAAAGACCACACAATAGTTTATAAAATAATTGTTATTCAGTAGAACTATGTGGTAATTGTAGAAAATGCCAGAAAACATAGAAGAAAATAGATACTTGAGACAATTTCTCCAACCAGAGATGCTGTTGCTCATGTCCCACAGTTTGGGATGGAGGAAATATTTTGGTCCATTTCGCATACAAAATGACGAATATGGCTGATCGGGATAGCATCCTGCTCCTCCCCTAATGATATGGGGGGCAGATTCTCTCATTGCTGAGGTTATTTTGATCACTTTGGTTAGTGTGTATAGAATATACCAGTACACACTTGAGCCATCATTAATTTATCCTTTCCCATATATTTAATGTTTTGACCTTTTATCATGTCTCAGTATTATTACTCTGGTTAATCTCTCGGTATGTTTCTGTCCCTCTCTGTCTCTGTCTCTCTTTGCTTCTCTCTGTGTCTCTGTCTCTACACACACACACAGACACACACACACACACACACACCTACCTTTGTCTCTTTTCGTCTCTGTCTCACTATCTCAGTCTTTCTCTGTATGTGTCTCTACATACACACAGATAGACATGTCTGTCTCTCTTCACCTCTGTCTCTCATCTCTCTGTCTCTGTCTCAGTCACTCTCTGTATCTGTCTCACACACACACCCACATACACACACACACACCACGCACACACCTATTTAAATCTGTGTCTTCAGAGTTGCCTAAAAGAATTCGGGAAATAGAATCACAGCTTGTTCCAGGCCTTTGATAAGTCACCATCAATTTTTCCCCAGGCACACTTTAACTGGCACAAACACCAGTAAGATATTAGAGACCCTGCCTCGTGGCTCCCTGGCCAGCATATGTAATGTTGGCTTTCATCTCCTGCACTGTCATGAACAGCAGAAGTGTCAGGCCAGGAACTGCAGACAGTATAGCCTGGGTTGTAAACCCCTACGGGGAGACTCAGTCCCAAGGCAGACACCTGTGAAGGGACCAGCAGTACAGACACTGGGGCTGGAGCCCTGGGAACGATGGTATTGCTCTAACAAGCCTCTTTAAAATGCATCACGGGGGCACCCTTGGGGTCTGTAGGAAAATAATGAACCAACAGTGAATCACTACTCTAGAAATCTGTGGAGAAGGCAAGAGGGCCGTGGGTGCTGGAAGCCAAGGGGCGGGACCGTGAGGAACAGATGGGGAAGCAGCCAGTGAACTCATGAGCTTTTAAGGTCCCCTCTACTCTGTGATGCTGGGCATCCCAAACTGCTGTTTCCCACGTCTTCTCAGCTACTGACCCATCCTCTCTTTGTCTTCACCTGACAACCCAACAATCCGTTGGTTTCTTATTACTGGATGCCTTCCTGGATGCAGGATCCGGAGCATGGAAAAAGCAGAGAGAGACTAAAAATAGGATTCCAACCCTCATTGTAGGAGGCAAGTGGGGAAGGCGGAGCTTGGTCGCCATGTATTCATGGCCACACCTACTTGCCAAGGTGTCCTTAGTAGAAGTTGCTGCTAAGAGGGTGTGGAGAGGGCCAAAGCCCCTCTTTACAGCCAGTCTACTTATGGTAAAGTGGTTTCAAGGTAAATCTTATGTTATGTATATTTTATAATAATTAAAAGCAAAACTTGCTCTTTGGTGAAAAAGGAAGCCTAGACCACCTTAGATATTCCAACAGACTACCCACCTGCCAAACGTGGGACCTCTCGAAACGTCGTAGCTCATGTGTCTTCATCCGTAGAATGGAAGGAATTAGAAAAGCCATGCATTGTAGCCTTATAAATCTTTAGTGAATGCAAACATGGAATGTACCTAGCATAGTACTTGCCATGTAGGAGAGCACACTTGAATGTTTATGCTATTAACTTAAGGCAGGCAAGTCCCATGGGAGGCAATGTCCCTTGGTGACCACATGAGGGTTCTTCGGGCATCTAGTGAGGAGAGACAAGGGATCTGCCAAGCAACTTACAACACACAGCACAATCCCTCACAACGAAGACTGAGCCAGCCCAAGTGTCAGCAGTCCAGGGAGAATCCCGGGTTTAAATAGAACGTATGGAGAAGTGTGTCTTGTCTCTACAATGTATGGGTAAGAAAAGGTTAGATAGGGACTCATGTCAGCACCCAGTGTGTGTTGAGGACAGGGATTCAATGCTGCCGAGGATGTAAAAGGAGCAGTGAATGGATAAAGAACCCTGTATAAGGCGTATCCTAAGGGTGGCAGGGCCACCAAGAGATTATTGTAACCATTTTTCTGTAGTAAGAGGGTGACTCGGGGTTATTCCCAAAGCTGTCATTCTCTTGGAGAGCCGACACTCACGGTCCATGTAAAGAGGACTCGTAGAAAGAAAGTGTGTGGCTCCAGCCTGTGGCTGAATGCATCTTGTGTTTGGGTGAAGGTTCTGGAAACTATCTGAAAAAGAAGTCGCTGTCCTGAGTTGAAACAAAAATCGATGGTAATAAGTAATGATACACAAGCAAGAAAAGAGATTAAATCTCATATTCAACCAGCAATACACCACAAGGAAAAGGGGACTCTCTTTCCTCCACTTCACATATGAAGGGGCTATTTAATCGGATTCTCAAGCAGCATAATCATACACTTTGCCTAGAACACACTGCAGTCCTGACTCTTACATCAAAAGGTCTGTGTTTGTTTACTAACAATGAAGGTTTGAGAAAAGATCTTCATCCCTCGCCTCCAAGTTTTTACCTTTAGGCTAAGTCTGGAAACATTTGTAAGGAGTACTGAACCTCCATTCAACCCCTTCAGGGACAGCTTAACTTTAGGACTAGGTCAGGGGAAGAAGCCATTAGAAGGTAACAGCCTTGGGCATTCCTGATCTTTAGAAGCTGGGGTGTAGGAACAGTGGTGAACTTAGGATGAGTGGAGACCCCACACCACATGGGACACCTTTGCTCTCCTTTCTCCAAACTTCTGGATTCCTCCATGTTCTGGGGCTTTCTAGAACCTTGTATTTGCTCAGCTCTAGCAAGAATGCCATTAGAGACTTGCAGGGGGAGCCAAAGGTGGCCCAGGCACAGGGACATCACGTAAGTTCATGGTAAAATGGAGAGTCAGAACTGTCATTGATTGGATTAATACTAATTGAATAAGAGGAAGCCATAAGTGCACTGAAGAGAGGGCTTCAGAGGGCAGAGCGCTCCTGCATGGGAAGATTGGGAAAGGTTTTTTTTTTGGCAAGGGTGGCATTTGAGCTAGGATTCAAAAGTTGGTAAAGATGTAGGCACGTTTAAACGATGCAGTTGTATTCTATTAAAGATGAGCACAAGCTACTCTGTGGAGAAGCTATATATGCCAGAGATTTCCTAGGGTCTTGAGGGAAGTAAAATGAGCTGGATACTGAGACCAGAGAAAGCTCACAGCGTTGGGACATGTTTTGGCCGTGGAGAAGCACGGCATTTTCTGAACACAGGGAAAAGGTGACAGGGGATGTTGTGCAGCTGGGCTGAGGTGGATCACAGCGACAGCGAGAGTCTGTTTGGGGTGGGCAAGAATGATAGGAAGAGCAGAGTCAGTATTTGAAATAGAGTACTCGAGGCTGCAAGCAGATGCCTTCCATTCTCATCTCGATTCTGCTGCTGATACAAGATACATCAGCTGCCTCTCAGTGCCTCGGTATTTACATCCAGAAAATGGTCTACACACCTCGGCCCTCATACCCGTATGCCTGGAGTACATTCTGAGTGTTGTCTGGCACAGTGTAAGCACTTGTGTGTGACAAGAACTTTGGCTGTTATTTCTGATAGAAGGTAGCAAGGTGAAAAGAGGCATGGACTTCTGACCCACACTGAAATGAAGGGGCCTGGAAACAGAGCGTCTTACAGGGAAAGAACTGGTCCCATGGATTGCTACAGGGCAGCTTGGAGGGCTCTGCTCATAGCCTCATAGCACACAGGATGAAATTCAAGAATCCTCCATCTCTCCCCTCATCTGGGCTTCTGCATTCATCTTGCTTTCTAGCTCCTAAAGTATTGATTTTACTGTCTGCCTGGCATTAGCTGCATTAAAGTACTCCCAAGGCATCACAGTACCCTGCTTCTATTAATGGAGAGACCCCAAAGGAGGCCGTCCAATGCTTTTAAAAGCAAAAAAAAAAAAAAAAAAAAAAAAAAAAGGCATTAAGATAGGCTGGACACTAACAAATGCACATCTGCGATGCTTTGTTTAAAAGAAAAACAGCAGTGATGTTTGGGATTTAGTTAAGATATGCCTGACCTTGTGGGACTGTGGGAATGGCAAGAGGGATGAGGGAAAATGGAAGAATCCCATGGTGAGTCTCTCACCTCAGAGCCTCCCGGGCCCAGAACCAAATGCTTTGTACTTCTCCCACAAACTGCTCTGGCTCAGACTGTTGCAGTTCGATAAATGTATAAGAAGAATAAAGCCAAAGTTTCAAGGACTGGGCAGTTAACCGACTTTTATCCCTAAACAATGAAAGAATCATCTGGGTTTAAAGGTTTAGTCTGCTGGAGGTCAGCCCAGGATGAGGTTCAGAGGCCCAGAATAATTGGATACAGCTTTGACTTTGAACACCACAACGAGCCTCTGTGTGTGTGTGTGTGTGTGTGTGTGTGTGTGTGTGTGTGTGTGTGCGCGCGCGCGCGCGCATGCTTGTGTGCCCGAGTGCGCGTGCGTTGCTGCCTCCCTGGTTCCCTGGTGCTGAGTGGATATTCTGGCATCCTGGGGGTTGCTATGTATGAATGTGCGCTATTGTTCCGGGCACACGCCAGCCTTTAAGAAATAGCACAAAGCAGGCCCGTCCCTATTCAACCAGGATCCCCTCAATCACTCAAAGGGTCTCTTCCAGGTCACATGCCTCAGGCCTCTGCAGACAGGACACAGCTGCCTCAAATCTGCTGCCTAACATTAGCCACAGTCCCAGAACCCTGCCGGCTCCAGAGAGCCCCACAGGGGAAGCTCAGAAAATCCGAGACCCAAGCACTATGTTCTCTCAGGAACTGTGGCTGGAAAATGAGAGAAAATGTGCTGTGGTTCGGAAGTCCAAGCCTGGCAGGAAGCACCAAGAGCTGCTGGCTATCGCCTTTGGGGTAAAAGTGGGACTCAAGGGTGGCTTTCTTTGGTCTCCTCTCAAGCTCTTTGCCTGTTCGCAGATATCCTCACTGGTCCGAAGAGCTGCCCTCACACACAATGACAACCACTTCAACTATGAGAAGACACACAACTTTAAGGTAAGACTTTTCATCTTTCTGCTGTCTCAGAAGGGGATGTGGGAGGGTCCTTGACAGCTTCCATCTGATCTCTGGTCAGAAAGGCAGGAGGCTACTAACTCCTTTGTTTTGCATATAACACCCACTGCCTTGTGTCAAACTGGAGGCTGGAGAAAGCATCTGGCTCCACTACCTTTAATACCTACATGCATATTAACTTGGTTCTGGGGAGCCAGGCCCACTTCATCTTTCAACATTCAGTGAGAGGGAAGCAGAGGATGCCCAGTCGGTGGCATTTAGAACTGTTCTGTGCAGAGCCTAGCAGTACTTTTCCACCCAGAAGAGGAATCACTGCTGCCTACGAAAGAGTACAGACAGTTGTCCAGTTCGTGTTTGCTGTTTTGTCTTTTGTTTTCTGTGATTCTAAGGAGCCCGTTTCTGTGCGGACAGCTGCAGCTGTCACGAGGAGAGAATGCAGTCACTAGCTTGTGTGTGTGCTTTGAGTTCAGGGGCACCTTGCATCCCGGCCAAGCTTGACCCTGCTCTCCAGACTAAACAAAAAGATAGGGAGACCTGGTGGGAGTTTACATAGTTTTTCCCATGTACTATCTTCATTTTAGTCTAGCTCTGGATGTGAGCTGCCACCTGAGAATGGGGGCCTGCTATGTTGTCCAAGAATTGTTCATAGGGGAAACCAATGACTAATTGCCCAGCACAGGAAGCTGCTGAGGGGTGGAAAGACCTCCGCAAATGGGTGATGATGTGTGATACTGCAAGATTTTTCAGATGCAGGATTCAGGAAGAAAAGGATAGAAAGGGAATCAAACTGTGCCTTGCCCTCCTCTGTTAGATTCTGCTTTCCTTTTGGGGCCTCTGACCATGGGAATGAGACTGAGCAGCTGGGACAGGGAAACAGAATGTCTCCTGCTGTTTATGAAGGGTCAGCCTTTCCTAAGGATAAATATGGGCATCTATCAAATTTACATTTGTGTTAGTCTGGTTTGTCGCTCCGCTTCTGGTTTTGGAAAGCAAGCAGCTCAGCCTTTGTCTGCTATTTTTGAACAAAGGATAGAAGCCTTCAACCCTACAGATGTAGCGATGGGGTGAGGAGTTGTGTTGTTTGGTGTCTCTTTTATGCCCAGACTCGTAATCTTTCTCCCATCACTGAAGAGTGACAGGTCTAATTTGGAGCCTGAAATGTCCACATTTATCTGCTCCTTCTGGTTTTCTATTTTAACCTGTGTGATCTTTTCTTTCCTTAAGAAAGTGTTTTTTCTGACTTTTGGCAGGAACCCCTGGTCCCGGCATCCTGCGGGTACACAGCCAGGCATGACAGAATGGGTCTTGCTAGATTTGTAAAATCCTTTTCCTTCCTCTCAAAAATTCCAGTGATCTTGCTCTGAAGTTGCAGTTTGATTACATTAGTATGGAATAGCTTCTTGGTAGACACACCCCGTGAGTTAAACACCTGAGTTAAATAAGTGAGTGGTGCTTTCAAAACCAATGCCAGTCTCTTTTAACTTGGATCTCTGAATGGGAAATTAATTTTAGGACACTTCGAAAAGGAGTGTTGAATCTTATTTCCTAACTTTGGTCCCAAGGTATATTGATAGAAGCACAAAGCACTCAATGTCTGCTCAACGTGGCCACAGAGAAATAAAACAAATTTACATGTTGTCCCAGGTGGGTCCATATGACAGACAAGAACACACCTCTTCTGTGGCTTAAATAGACATCTTTGAAACCTGTCAGGCCCTGGAATGGCCATTAATTGCGGCGTTTGATAGAACTGCTCCCGCCTCTGTCCTTCAGAATGAGTGGTGGGGGCTGGAGGAGGCATTTACTGTTCCTTTCTCCTTCCACCCTGGGTCCCTTACCCTCTTCTTGCCCTCAACCAATTACAAGCAGAAACATAGAACGCTATTTTGGGAAACATTCTAAAAATGGATCCATGCTATAAATACAGCCATGGGCTTTTAGGAAAAACTCACTAAATCAAGAGACCATTTACCAAGGGTTCCACTAGCAACTTGTAAGTTGTGTCTTAGACCTTAATTTTACATCAGCTTTTTATTCATGTCAACTTCTGATGGGTTGTATTCTGGAACTTTCTTGGTTTGTTATTGGAAGATAGTACATAGTGTGGAGTTAGTGTTGAATAACTAGAATGCATAATTATGTTTTTTGTGCTTATCAGCAAAAAGCTTTTGTTTGCTCCTGTCTGAACTCTTACCTGAGACAGGAATCTGCCAGCGGAACCTGCTGCCTCAACCCCAGACTATCTGCCCAGTCAAGTCTGTTGGGGGTGGGGGAGCTGGGAACAGGGACTTCTCCATGCTTTGCTCAGGAACTTCTTTATGGAGAAAGAACAGAAACTCTCAACGCTACAACGTGGGGCCCGTGCCCTTCCTGGGTGCTCCAGAGAACAAAGCATTCCTGCTTCTCCCTGTTTTTCAAGCAACACTGCCTAGAAAGAAAAGAAAAAAAAAAATCAGCCAGTGCAGAAGCTTTGGGGGACAAATTATGGTTCCGCCTCACTTTGTGCAATAATGATACGCTCTTCAAAGTGTATGCTAATGTCGTTTGGGTCCATCCATACAAGCTGGGGTTCTTTAGGGCTCCTAGCATCTACTACACTCAAAGACAGCGGTGAAATTAAGACTCCAGTATAAAGTGAAAATGGTCTATAGCAGAACAACTCTCTTCAGTGCATATGTGACTAGCCTCTGAAATCCTGCAGGTGAGCAAACCCCTGAGCCCCAAGACCCCGCCCGCACCCATGCCTTCCGTGACGTCAGCACATGGCGGGGCCACCACAGATAAGCACTCGCTACCAGTCCGTGATCTGACTTTGAGATGAGCTCTCTCAGCTTCGGTTTCCTCATCTGGAAAACGGGAGTGTTGCAGGGTTCAAAGGACTCTCGTCAGCCAGCAGGTAGCCCTTTTGTTACAGCTGTGCCCGCTGCTCCCTTTGCTCCTAATTGGACTTGAAAAACGGATACATGCAAAGGGAGTGTCACTGCTCTGCCCCTTGTGTAAGAAATCACTTGATGTACACTATAATTCCTATTATTCAGTCTTTGGCGCCTCTCACTCCCCTTCTGTCTGTAAATGGTTTTCTCTCTGTGTTAATATTTTATTTTATACCTTCACTTCTGTGGGCTCTTCTTTCTTTCCACCATTTTTTTTCTCAATTTCTTCCTAAATACATGTAAGAGAAAATGAGCTGAAGTCTGATGATGATGCTACCTCTTTAAATGTATTTAACCAGGTCCCTGAATATCCCCCCCATTTGTTTAAAAAGTAGATGAAGGATTGGAATTTTTAGGCTCGGATTCCGTGTGTATCTTTCCCAGTTTTCAAGAAGTTTGTCATATATGAGCACTCTGGGTTAAGTTCCTGCCTCTGTCATCAGAAATAACCACAACTTAGTAACTTAAAAGAACAGAAAATTGTTTTCTCACAGCTTTAGACGCCAGAGTCTACAGCCACGCTGTGAGCATTGGCTCCTTCTGGAGATGCCCCATGCGCTCTCCTACCTACCAGTGTGAATGCCAGTCCTTGGCTCCTATTCCAGCTCCAACCTCAAACCACCTTCTTCTTTAAGGTCAACAGCCATTGGGTGTAGGGCCATGCTACTCCAGCATCACCTCTTTCTAATTATAGCTCCCAAGACTCGATTCCCTGAAGGCCATATGCTCAATGACCAAGGATTAGGACCCAGTCATTCCTCAAGACATAGTGCAGCCCATTCTGAGGACTTCATTGATATTTTTCAGGAGCCTTCGAGGAGGAGGACCTCTTCCTCATCCTGGGGATACATCCCCCGCACATGAATGCAAGACTGCCATCTTATTAGAGACTTTCAGACCACAGAAGATCTTTAGACGGTAGCTAACATCTACTGAGTGCCAGCCCCCAGTGCCGGCGCCACTGCTCACGCCTGTGGTCACTCATTTGATATTTTTAAAGGTTTATGTTGATTTATTTTTTTCCTATTGATACCTCATTGGTCTGACCAAAAGTGAAGAAATGTCCCGATCTCTTTATTAAGTATTTCTTTATGAATATAAGATTTAATAAGGATAAGGATCTTAAAGCAACAGGATGACTGTCCATTTGGAGTATTACATCAGAAGTGTCTATTTGTTGTGGTTTGTTCATTTGGAGAATGTATACTCTACCATTAAGGATCTGACAGAGTTATTAGTTCACATTAAGACATTTGGTTAGGCAGATTTGGCTGCATAATAGGTTTGGACCGATGTGGGGGAGGGGAAACAGTGAGGTACCATGTTTAAACAGTACTAAGAATGTCAAGAGAACCATTAGTCAAGATGGCCTCTGTGGCCACCGTGCTATTTCAGAGCCAAGACTGCCCCTTAGCAACATGGGGGAGAAAGTGTGGTTCATCCCTAGCACTCTCTCACCCCCGTCATTTCTCTTTCCTCGTTGCTCTTGTCTGTTGAGTGACTCCACCGAACCCACTCCTGAGAAGTGTTGTCACTAATCAGTAGCGCCAGGCTCCTCCTCACTCCGTCCTTCCAGGGCTTCCATCTGCTGCTAGGACAAATGCTATACCTTGTTTGAAAAATTATCTGATTGCTGATAAGCCTACCAAGGAAGTTCCTATCTTAGGTCTCTGTGGTTAACCAAGACTTACTAGCTAAGGAAGCAAATAGAGAAACAGAAAAGGGCTGGGTGCCAACATTCTCCTCAAGGACATGTCCCCCATCCATTCCACACCCCGATGATTTAACTTCTTCCAACAGGGAGAACTTCTTCCCCCTCCTGAAGTCTCTACCAGTAGCACCATAGCTGGGGCTCAAACCTTCAACACATGAGTCTCGGGGAACATTTAAGATCCAAGCTGTAACAGTGTGTGCTGAACTCAAAAGGAGCTTGTTTGTGACCGTGGTGACAACTTAATTGATCCAGTTATCCTGTCTTAAATGGAACCTTCGGGACCTAGTTGCATGCCACCTTCATCTAAGGGAACTGTTTACAGCAGGAATTTCAATCAGATGTGAAAACAGTCTTTAGAGAAGAGTCTCGTGCAGCCAGGCACCTGACCTTCGTGCCAGGGCGGGACTTAGAGCTTGTCTCCCGCCGAGCTAGTCTACCTGTGCATGTTAGGATGCCATCGTCACTGCCACTGCAAATCCTTCCAGACCAGTCGGGCCCAGGATAAGGGATGGGCTCTGATGCCAACCCCACGGGGTGCCCACGTTAGGCCACAGGAGGACATGGCTCAGCCACACAACCTCACAGAGTCAGTTGCCGGCCAGAGAGTCTCACCCCTATCAAGTGCTTATCTGTTTTTAATTTTTTACGGACTTTGTCTGGATCTAAAAAAAAAAATCCAAAGGACCATTCTAAATGACTAAATGCTCAATTCTGGCACTTTCCACCCAGAGACATAAACCTTTTGTGTATTGTTTGGGGCAAGAGCGTGAGCACCAGTCGTTACGATTCATACCAGGGAACTCCTTTTAGAAACTTTCCAGAAAGAGAGCTCTTTGGCCATTTACTCCACCAGTACAGACTGCAGGCTGGTTGTGTGCCCAGTGCCAGAAAGAGCCGAGTAGGAGATGAGTGCACTCCAGCCAAGGACTTCACAGCCAGGATGCTTTTTACCACACAAGGGACATTTGGCGTCATCTGGAGATGTGTTTGTCATCACACCAAAGTGTACCAGTGACATCCAGGGGGCCAAGGATGTGGCCAGGTCAGCCCTTGGCAGCAGAGTTATTCAACTTTCTATCCACAGCACTGAGCTCCAGGGAATGGGGTGCCACAGGTTTCTCCTACCTAAGCAATAACAAGGTTTGACTCTACTTAACTTTGGAGATCAAGTAGAATCTGGCATGTTTAGGATGGTGTGGCCTGTAGGGCTCAGGAGAAGGCAAATGTAAGCCAGAGGGGAAGTTAGCACAGGAATATCTCAATTCAAGGAGAAGATCAGTGAAAGGCTTCATGGCCAGCGACATTTTAGGGACACAACCCCCTCTTTTCTGTGACATAGTAACACAAATGTGTACCTGCTCTTGCATCTTGACCCGTTGCCATGGTGTCACCCTGTCCTCATCCCTACCTTGATTTTTCTGGTGTAAATTACTTAAGCTCTGCCTTGGAACTTTTGCTAGGGTGGGTCCGAGGGCTTCCCTTTAAAGGCAAGGGAACCCCAAATCTTCAGTCTCTCGGAGACCACCGCTGGGATGATGGGCATGAAGCTGAGCATTTGCTTACAGTTTGTCATAAGCAGCAGTGTCAGCAAGCCAGACTTCTAAGTTTGTCCCAGCTTTACCTTAGGACCATATCTTTAATCTTATTCTAAATGGCCTGGCAACTACTGACTAACAGATGACTCTAGGGATCCTTGGTGTCTCCAGGAGAGCCTCTCTTAACACAGGACTCTCTCACAGCATCTGTGCAGCGGGCCTCACTCACTAAGGGAGCCTACAGTGTCTTTGTTACAGATGGCATAGCTCCCTACTGCTATCTCCTTACATCTGAGAAGGTTCACTTCAAGGTCAGTATTTCATCTGCTCCTGCAAGAAGGGAAAGCCCAGAGTTTAATTTCTCACATGAGTTCATTGCCACGTGATTGTGGGAACACAATAAATTAGAGGAAAACCCCTCAGCAGAAACCCGGAGGCCTTGACTGTGCTTCTGGGCTTCCAGGAAACTGAGGTAAACCCTGGACCTCCAAAACTCAGGCACTTGAATCTGGAAGGAGCTTCTGCCAACTCGAAGCCAATCTTTTATGCACATTAAACAGCCCAGAAAGTGGCTTTAGCCCTATAGTCTATTTCCAAGAAAAATTAAAGAATCGAGTTCCTGTTTTCAATACGAATGATCGAACTGACAAGCTAAGGCAAAATGGTTTCGTTCTGTATCAGTGAGTCTCAATCAAGGTTGTATTGCCCCCGACAAGGAAGCAGTTGGCAATGTCTGGAGACATTTATGGACCATCCCTTGAGGGATGCTGTAAGCCTCTGGTGTGTATACAGCCAGGGATGCTCAAGGATAAGGCTGAGGAACCCTGATACGAACTGATAAGAAAAAATAAGAATTCCTTACCACAGCACATCTTACATGGCATTTGCTTACAGCTGGAGTCTGGGCGAGTTGATTGTGTGTGCGGGTGGTGTCTGCACGGGGCCATCAAAACATTTGTTCTAAAACCACTAGAGAGACCTGCCTTCCAGATTCAGCAAATGTGAGAGAATAACATCCTGCTCATGTCGGGAGAGCCAAGTCGGGGTGTCTGCCTGCGTCTTTCTGGACAGCTCTTCCTATACGTGCCCATCCCCGGACCACTTGACACATACACTTTATCTCTTGTGATTCCATCTCGTCCTTTGGTGTGGTTTCTTGAATTCCAGGCAGGCCATGCCCAGTACATTAGTCTTGGACAAACACTCTTCCTGTCTGGAGTATTTTCTTCCTGTCTGGGGTATTTTAGTTACGCGTTACCCTCAAATTTGTAAAAAATGTTCTTTCTCTTAAAAAAGATATTTTTAAAAGTCAAATTTCAGAGAATGGAAAGGGCTGATTAGTGATTTTTTTTTAAGATACAGGGTCTTTCACTGAGAGGGCAGATGGCAGGTATCAACCCCAAACACCATGACTCAGAGCACACCCTCAGCATTCGCTGGAGTCCAGTCTCTCCTCTGGGATCCAAAAGAAAATGTAATAACTCGCCAACCACAAAAATAAACAATGGCCCATCCTCAAAAGGAAATTGGGCGGCCGCCTAAAATAATGTTTGTCTAACTCACATTCCCCCTTGTTCGTATTTTGCTTGACTCGTGGGCTGTTTCGGTGACTGAACATGCAGATAGGTGCACCCGACTTACTGGGTTCACTCGGCTAAGCTAGCATTTGCGAGGTGCATCTTTTTGCCCCCAACATTCCTCCGGCATTGTGTTCTGAGTGTGTTTCCTGTAAATATTTGTTAAATACCATCTGCAGATGCGTTTTTCCTCTGAGATAATAATTCATATGGTCACTAGAGAATTATAAATATTTTTACATATGCTCTCTGGTTTTATTGAGTTTTCTCTTTTCTTTTAATTGGCCTGATCAAATCTGTGTGGTGTTTTCCCTTTGTGTTATTTTTCTTAATTTATGGATCTCATGCCGTATATACACATGCATATATATTCAAAAAAAAAAAAGCCCACTATTCCTCTAATTACCTAAAACTTTCTTCAGTTAATAAACAGCTGTTCTTAGCTGGGCGGGCGGTGGTGGTGCACATCTTTAATCCCAGCACTCGGGAGGCAGAGGCTGGTGGATCTCTGTGAGTCCGAGGTCATGCTGGTCTACAGAGTGAGTTCCAGGACAGCCAGGGCTACAGCAGAGAAACCCTGCCTTGAAATATCAATCAATCATCAATAGCTGCTCTTACGTCTCCCAAACTACAAAGCCCACGGAATGCCTTAACTTCCACCCACGTTCTGTTTTTATCTCTTGCCCTGTTCCTGCATCACTATAATTAGTCGTTTTAGTGTTACTGTTTTATGCGGATGGAACTAAGGGAGGGGATTGGCCCGTCTTCTCTTTCCCACTCACCGCCGCATCGTGGATGGTACTCCTTCCTCTGGTTCCTGCCGCTCATGGAAACATATCCTTTATTTATGCACGAGGATCAAAAATGCTTATGCTCTACCAGAAAATATTATCATTTTACCCTCCCTCCTCTATAATTTAGTGGGCATGGAAGTTAGACTCCCGGTGTGGTGGAGTTATTCTGTGATGTATAATCTCATTTTTGCCAAGAAAAAGTCTGTCCTCTCCCTAATTTCTCTCCTCTTCCAGGTAAGCGATCCTGCTGCTGTGATACCTTCAGGTCTCCGTTCTGAGCAGCCTTGCCGTAATCTGTGTTGAGATCGTTTTTATTTACTTTGAGATTCATTTTATTTTTCTTAATCTGGGGGTTTTTGTGCCTTTTACTAATTCCGGGAAATCTTAAGTATTCTTCTCTTTCAGTATTGCATCCGCCCCTCCCCAAAGCCCGCCATCTCTCGGCTTCCCGGGGTCATCACACCTGCGTATGCGTTTCCCTGTTCTGCACGTGCCGTGACTTACTGTATAATCAAGCTTCTCCCTGTAATGCTGGGGACCAAACCTTAGGCCTGGCGCATGCTGAGCAAGCATTTGTCACTGAGCTAAATCCTGAGACCTCTTTCATTCAGATTTTAGTTCTTGCCATGCTTTCATTTTTTATTATGATTTTATTTATTCTTGAGAAATTCATACATGTATAAAATAAAATAGCACAGAAACCCCTTACTGAGGAGCTCCTGGCAGCTGATAACTGTTGGAAGCTGGAGAATCCTTCTTTATTGAGGGTCTGGCCACTGTCGTTTTCCATGTTCTAGTGGATGACCCGATACCTGTGTATGTGTGGACAGAACTCACTGGATGTAGTGGATTTTCTATTTTGCTTTTTGAGACAGTCTTGCTGTTGTCTAAATGGGCCTTGAACTTTCTTAACCTCTTTCCTTAGCCTCCCCGAGCCACCAGGCCTGAATAGGCAAGCTCCTTCATGGATTTTCCTACATTTTTCTCGAACTCATTATTTCCCACTTACTCTTCAGTTCAGCCTGAACCCTTAAATATGGGTTCAATTTCCAAAGATCCCAGACAAGGTTTCCAATGACTTTATTGTACCTAAACAACATCTAGTACCTCCCTAAATGGGTGTCTTACCAGCATTCAACATGGTGACCCACCGCTTCCCTAAAACAATCTTCCACTGTTGGCTTCTGAAATGCTTTATTATCTTGATTGTCTTTAAGTGGTTGAGATGGAGAGCTGGACATGAGTCTCTCTCCTTTTGCTTTCTTCTCCCTATCCCTGATACTTTTTAATCTGTTTGCCCGATTTAAAACACCATCGATTTTTTTTTCAGGAATGGCCATATGCATCTCTGTAGCCCCCACTCCTCCTCTAAGCCACCAAATTCATGTGACCTCCTGCTTGAACTATCACTTTGGTATCAGAACATTATCTTCAGCCTACCCAAAGCCGATCCTTCAATGTCTTCCCCACAAGAGTCTCTTCTCCAACTCATCATCAAATGGTATCACCGTCTACCTGGTTCCTTATTGGGAAACCAGGGATCATTCATATCTCTCTCTCTCTCTCTCTCTCTCTCTCTCTCTCTCTCTTTCTCCTCTCCTCTCAGGGCCTCATGCATTCTACAGTCAGGTTGCACAAACTCTATCTTCAAAATATACCTTAATGCAGACCCTTACCATCCATCCTGCCAGAATTCTGCTCCCACTACTATCTGTAATTATCTTTCCACTACTAGACTACTACACAGTTTCCAAACCTGTTCCACTGTTGACAGCCTCTTGGCCAAGCTCAACGCAGGGTCCCAATAATCTTTTGAAGGAATCACCTTTCTACTTCAAGTCCTTGTTGAGCCTACTCCAAATCCACATCACAAAGTCTCCACAATCCCTTCTACCCAGAATGCCCCTGCCCTTCCTCTACAAAATCAGCTATTCTTCTCTGAGTTACCCTCCAGGACCATCCAGGGAAATGGTCTGCCTTTCTTCAGTCACCCCTTTCATACTATTTTTGTTGTGTCTTATATATTCTTTTACCTTATGGATTGTGCAAGTTCAATGGTATATTAATAATCAACTTTTCTGCAAAATTAACTGGCACCTCTAGCATTTTTCTAGTAAAACATTAATGGTCGTTGAATTCAGAGTATGTTCGACTTTTGGTGGCTCATTCTCCTCAGGAGTTTGTTTAGTACAGAGTTCTGTTTCAGTGGACCTAGAGATGAATCGTGGCATTTGGCCTCTGAAAACTGCTTTGTGGACTCGTTGCATTGCTACAAAGGAACGCTTTGTCATGGGTTAGGATCATACCCAAATGGAACACGTCTCCATTTAAATAAAAAACTATATTTGAGACTAACATCACCACTTTTCAAAACAGAAACAATGTACTGGGCAAATCAATGAGTCGAAATACCTGAGAGGCGATTATAACTTAGCTTACTGTGTCGAAGCCACGGCCATAAGGATCTCCTTAAGATTCATTCCCATACTTCCTTTTAGTGTTGTTGTTTACCCTTGTGTTCCATTGGGAGGTTGGCACAGATTGCCACTCTATGGGCACAGTTGCCAGTGAGTGAACCAAGAAATTGGAGGGACTGCTCCTTCCTCGGGAGTATCAGGTTGGCTGCTTCTCCCTAGGGAGCACTCGCCTTCCCAAACTGTGACCATGTTTGCTGTCTTGGTTTCTTTGTTAACTAAAAATAGTCTTCTTTTAAAAGTAGTAGTACATTGGCCTCCTAGCTTCTTAAAAATAATATTGTCTGACTTTTCTTAGCTGTTAACTGAGGTTTAAGGAAGTTTTGAAGGGACTTCGTAAAAACCCAGAAGCTTTTCATATAGTTCCATGTCATCCTTAATACACTGCTCATCTCAGCCGGTTTGAGGGCAAGGACTCCCCTTCTTCTGCTCGTTGAACTTCCTCAGTGCAGGAGAACAGCTCTGCTTTGCTTTCTGCTGTTGTAGGGCTGTGCAGTGCAGGGCTGTGCAGTGCTGTGCAGTGCTGTGCAGTGCAGGGCTGTGCTGTGCAGTGCTGTGCTGTGTGGTTGCTGTCTGTGCAGAGCTGTGCTGTCCAGGGCTGTGCACGGCTGTGCAGGGCTGTGCAGGGCTGTGCAGGGCTGTGCAGTGTTGTGCAGTGCTATGCAGTGCTGTGCAGTGCAGTGCTTACTGCTGTGCACTGCTTCATTGTACTGGGTGGCCTTGGGTTAATGCACAGTCTTGCACCTGAAAACCTTTTGTAGCATTTGGAATATTTAACAGCTGGCCGATAAGACCAGCACTTTGGCCAGCCAGGAAAGCCTTCCAACTTACTCACCTGAGAGCCACCGCAGTGTTGGCTGAATATAGCCCCCGTCCCTGGGAAAAGCCACTCCATGAGGCCATAAGCCTGCATTTTTAGCCAATCCCTTTTTTTTTTTTAATGCCTCTTTCTGGAAGTGGCTCAAAGCCTTGAAACCTTTTAATTATCCCATAACCATGGTTTATTTATATCTGGCTGGAAATTCTACACCTGAATGGAGCAACTCCAGTCAAGTGGACACAGTAATTGAGTTCTTCTTCCCAGAACAACTTGCTGAGCTAAGTGGAGGTTAGAGCGAGCTAGCAGCCAGCTTAGGCTATCTTGGGTTTGCACTCACAGAGCCTTGTTTGGGGTGTGATAGTCTCATTCCATAGCTGAGGGTCCTATCTCTGGAATCTCACGGGTTCCTTACAGAAAATTCTGCTCTGGCCAGGGTATGGTAAATCCACGGAGAACTTTAAAGATCAAAGCCTGTCTATTTCTTCCAGACCACTTTGCAGCTCTTCCTCGCTGGGTGGGAAAGGCCCAGTGACAGAGCTCTGTTGCTGGGGCTCCTGTTTGTTTCCTGCCCGATGCCTGCAGGTGACTGACCCTTCTGTGCTGTTCTCTTTGACTCCCAGGTCCACACATTCCGAGGTCCGCACTGGTGTGAATACTGTGCCAACTTCATGTGGGGGCTCATCGCCCAAGGAGTCCGCTGTTCAGGTAGACACAAAACTCTCACCTCTCCTAGTTATAGGAAGTGCCACCTTGTTGCTTGGGAAGCTTCCCTCAGATTTAGGGACTATGCTTAGGTGAGCTCAGAAGTCTGGCTTCCTTAGGGCTTCAAAGCCCTGCTCTGCTTGTTGGGAGATCATTCTAAGTGTTCGCAAGACTGAAACAGTGCTTACATTCATACAAGGATGAAAAACTACCAAAGGAGTACACTTCCTTAAAATGCACCTGCCTCCCAGAATGGGCAGTAACCCTTAAGAGAAAAAAAGGTTTAAATGGAGCCTAGTGGAATTGCATAGACTTCTAAGAGGCCACACTGCTTTCCTAACCCATTTTACTGTAGAAGACAGGACCTAAAAATAGAACACCCGTGTGTTGAATATTCGCCACAAACATGAGGCTGAACACTTCCATTCATCACGCCCTGAGGCCTCAGCATCAGACCCAAAGGAAGACGTAGTCCTCTCTTCTTGAATTAAAAGGCGATGGAGCCTGAGAGGCGGCGGCTAATGGCCAGATAGTAAGTGGTGAAACGTAATTTAAAAGCAGCTAGATTCCAGAACTCACATTCAGTACTTTGCCATCATATCGATAGTGAAATTTTAGCCCTTAATTTTTAAAATAATGTTTTTCTTCATTTTTATGAGAACGCCACACAATGTATTCTGATCGTACTCATTCTATTTCACACATTTCAGATAGTTTGAACCCCGGGTGTCTTCATCTAGAAATGGATGCACACCCCAACTGTAGATGTCATGGAACACACCTTTAAGGTACACTGAAGGAAATGCAAAGGGTTGCCCAATCAGCGTGCTAGCGGGGCTTCCTCACTCACCCTGCCATGCTTTCTCTGGCACACACCAGTGCTGAGAACAAGAACCACCCGTGGTGCTGACTCTGTGGCGGCTTGCTTCCTTTCTAGGCCATGTTATATAGAATCAGCTGATGCTTCCCACCGAAGGGTTCCTCTTTGCCCTGTTACCCTTTTGGTTCATGAGATCACATATCCTCCACCTTCCTTTCTGCCTAAAAGGTGCTTTCTTTGCCCCCATTCTAAAGGCAAAGCAATAGCCATGTCAGTACCTAACGTGTGTGAGTACTTCCGACTCTCCATCCTGGTTCCCGAGGCAGGTGGCAAACCCAGCTCAGAAAGACCCTTTCCAGAATGTTCTGATACCCTCCTGAACACAGAACACAGACCCACAAGGCTTCGTAAAGCATCCCACAGCTCAACCCCGAGTGCAGTGCTCAGCCATCTGAGATACTCTGTGGATGTTAGCTTGGTCTGTCCAGATTCTACCTACCAAAAATATCCCCCGTCACTGATATTATCCAGTTTCAGCAGGAAATTGGTCCAAAGTTAATATTATGGAAACAGAACTCTGGACTCCAGTTAGCTGTATCAGCACCTTTCTCTAGGATGGAAGGGCTCTGAGATTTTTTTTTTTTTAATTTCTGTTTCTATTTTGTTTTAAAGAAAACACAATGTAAGGTTATATTGTAGGTTTTCTCAAGTGGTTACTTTTTGATCTGATATTTCCCCTGAAGAACAGGAAGACTGGAAATTGACCATTGACAGCCAAGGGAGTCACCACAGCCCACAGTTCTCCATAATGTAGATATTTTGTAATGGTCTAGATTTTATTTGGACACATGGAGTTCTATTAATTTATAAAAATTTAACATTTTTACATTCGCAATAAAGCATCTTAATTTCAATAGGATCAGTATTCTGTGTAGAAAAACTAGAGATCTTAAAGTTTATAAGAAAATTAAACAGAATTGCCATGTACTCCGAAAGTTTAAAGGCAGTGTCTGCATCAGACACTTGCAGGCCCATGCTCAGAGCAGCAGCATTCATCGTGGTTAAAAGGTAGATAGAACCCAAGCCCACTGATGGGCGAACAGATAAGGATGAACAAAATGTGACAGACACACACTGGAGTGTTCATCTGTCTTATAAAAGGCAAGAAACCCAAGCTAAGTTCAGAGGAATGCAGCTGATAGAATCTGTGTAGGACGCATTGGCTCCCACTACCCGTGAGTGAGTCCAGGGTATGTGTGTGTATGGTGTGTGGTACGAACAGGCTTTCCAGGCAGGCGGTAGTAGTAGTTATATAACAGTGTTTCTAATACCACTGAACTCTACACTTGAAAATGCAGAAGTAGCTGGATATCTATGAGATCGAGACCAGCTTGGCTTATGTAACAACTTCCAGGCCAACCAGGTCTACACAGTGAGGCCCCATCTCCAATAAAAAAACAAACAAATAAATGTAAATAAATAAAAATGTAATGGTTAAAATGGTAAATATACCCTGTATATTCTGCTACAATATAACAAAAATATTAAATGAAGTTTGTAAGATGCAGTAAAGGTCACTAAAGAAGAGCTGGGCAGGCCACTGTGCCTCCCATTCCTGTGCCTTCTGTGTTTTATTTGACTTAGCATTGGCACAGCACTAGACTGAAGTCACTGTGTGTCTATTTGACCATCATGATCACCTGGAGCTCGTATGCTCCCCACTGTATGAAACAGGAGCCCTGGAAGAAAATCAGTTCTTGTTAGCTCAGTTATCCCAAATTTATAAGTAGCTCCATCAAAATAAAACTGAACTGTACTTGAATTTAGCTGAATTTCACACGCTGATAAAGCTAAGGCAGAACTTTTCTTTCGAAAAGAAAAGCAGAGAACTGAGCCAGGAAACATTCCTTGGGAATCACCACAGGTGAGTGCAGAGAAGTCAGCTCGTGTCAGCCCTTTGCTGTGATGAACAGTTTTTTGTAAAGCAACTGACCGCAATATTCATTATTGTCAATGTCTCATAAATGTACAGAAACATTATATCTCTACCTAGGAAAACCAATACTAGAAGATACTTTAAGTGCACAACACATTCACGTTGAGCCGCCTTGGCACAAAACGTTCATTTTCCAGAATGCAAACTGTGTCTCGTAATTGTTGAGAAAGTCCGTTGGTGGATGCCAACTGTTAACAAGGCCTTTAATTTGTGCATTGAACTTAAAAGTACCTTTTCAGCTCTGGCTCTGGATATAAGCTTTATAAATAATTCCTGTAATCATCATATTACAAGGCACTGTCATCAAATATCAGCTCTCGGATACTCCCACCAGAGTATAGCTAAACACCACTTCTACAATGTCATGGGACAGCGGGAAAAAGAGGAATGGCCCCCTCCAACTTCCAGAAGGAAGGAAGGAGTTAGAAACCATAGGCCTTTCTCCAGGAAAGATACAGTGGATATGAGTCAGGTGCTCTTCAAATCCAAAACCAGTCGTCCCAGCAGACAGAGTAGCTAAGTATCCCACAAAAAAGCATCAAGCTCTTAAGAGCCCAGACTAGAATGAATCTAAATGCTTTTAATGAAGCATGACTAGCTCTATGCTCCAACGCTCACTGTAAAACCCCAGGCATCCAAGTCTAAAAAGAAAAGGCCTACTAGCGATATGACCAGTGACCTGACTCTCTCAACAAGATATTCTGTTCCTCCGGTCTGCAAAGTAGAGTCACCAGGACAGTGCAGTCAGACAAGACTCCAAAGAATCAAGATGGATCTCATGCTTATCTAGTGAGAAGCAGCATCTCTTAAAGGGATGGACATTCCAGGGGAGTCTGTCAAACCCTTGGGTGCTGTAATTTGGATTTTGGCAGCTATAATTTGTCTTGGAATTGAAGCAAAGGACCCAGCAAGGCTAATGTGGCTTCTCTGTTCGCAGATTGTGGGTTAAACGTACACAAACAGTGTTCCAAGCATGTCCCCAACGACTGCCAGCCTGATCTCAAGAGGATCAAGAAAGTGTACTGTTGTGACCTCACCACGCTTGTAAAAGCTCACAATACGCAGAGACCCATGGTGGTAGACATTTGTATTCGGGAAATTGAAGCAAGAGGTTTGGGAAATACTGTCTACTGTCATATTATTATTATACTGTATTATATTATATTTACTATTACATTCATTATTATATAATATTAATATACAATTGTAATCATAAACTATAACATGATATAAAACATTATAGATATAATTATAAATATATTATAATAATTATGTGTTATAATATATTTATGTCATGTTATTATAATACATAATTATACTATATACATTATATATTTATTGTTGTTATATATGATTATGCAATATTTATATTATGTTATATATTATTCATAACTATATATACTATATATTGTATTATATTTACTACACACTATATTTGCTATACTACATTACATTCTATATACTATATGACTTAAACACAAAAAAACCCCACATACAGATAAATATACTATAGCCAATCAATAATATCAATCTCCATTCCTATATAAGCCATGCATGTCCACATTTTGCAAATGTTTACTGAACATTTACTATGATCTAGATGCTGATGATATGAAAGGCTCCATTCTGAACCTCAAGAATTCATGCTGCAGGTTGGGAATCAGAGAGACAAATAAACACACGATTTTACCCAAAGCACCACAGGTCACAGAGAAAGAAGTCTTCCTTCTCTTTAAGTACTTTGAACAAGGGACTTGCTCTCTCTCTCTGAATATGCTTCCTTTGCTGTATAGTGAGTGAAGTCAGTTGTATCCCAGAAGGTGATGCTGAGGATCAAAACAAGTCTGTGCATATGAAGGACCCAGGACAGTGCGCGGTGTGCAATGCACATCTTGTGTTATGTCTTTCCACGTTTCTTGCATGACATTCGTTACTTTTCTCATTGTGGTGACAAAATACCAGAGCAAAGTGACTGGAGAAAGGAAGCCATTATTTTGGCTCACAGTTTGAAAGTGTAGTTCATCATAGGAAGGCACAGCAGGAGAAATGTGGGTGGGGTGGCTGGTCACATTGTGTCTGCAGTAAACAAACAAAAACAGGGGTGAATGGCCATTGTGGTCGATGTTGTTCTGACACCAAATCTTCTGTTAGAGTAAGACAAATATTGGAAGGGTGGCTGGCAGCCTCTGCTGCTCTACAAACTCCAGCCCATCTCTTGGGACTGCTTCCAGTGATCAGCTTCTGAGGGCTTCTCCCTAATGTACTCTCCCCTCAGTAAGCAAGGCAGCATACCCAGCACTGCGTATTCATCTAAGCTTCTAGGACCTCCCTCTCTGGCAGTGTGTGTCCCAACCTTGCTGGGGTGAGCTTGCATGCACCACATGACACAGAGAGGTACCAAGTTTTAACTTGTGAGTCACATTCAGTTGATCAAAAGAGCCAATTTAAATAATGGGTACTAAAACATAGAGCTGAGATTAACTAAGCATGATTACCATCTGAAGCTAGAATGGAAATTAACTAAGCATGCCTGCCATGAGATAGTAGAGCTGAGATTAACTAAGCATGCCTGCCATGAGACAGTAGAGCTGAGACTAACCAAGCATGCCTGACACCTGACAGTAGAGCTGAGATTAACTAAGCATGCCTGACACCTGACAGTAGAGCTGAGATTAACTAAGCATGCCTGACACCTGACAATAGAGCTGAGATTAACTAAGCATGCCTGACACCTGACAGTAGAGCTGAGATTAACTAAGCATGCCTGTCATCTGACAGTAGAGCTGAGATTAACTAAGCATGCCTGCCACCTGACAGTAGAGCTGAGATTAACTAAGCATGCCTGTCATCTGACAATAGAGCTGAGATTAACTAAGCATGCCTGCCGTGGTCCCAGGAAAGAACAGAGACACCCTCCCTTGTATTCAGTACAGATCCTCATTTATGGTAGATATTACATATGCCATAAAAGTAAAACTTGTATGTTAACTATCAAGAGTTTGACAGAATATATCATTGAGTCATTTTTTGCTGTAGCTCACTTTTGACACCAGTTCCATTTTGACATATGGAATCTGAAACTTGATCCTGTAGTCCTTCTGCTATTTTGATCTTATATGTCACCCACTGGGAATAGGGGATCAAGCTAGGTTTCAGCATGTGTCTAACACATCAGTAGACTCAAGAGGGCAGATACTCTCGTTTTTACAGCTACTAAGTTTTCAGACCATTAAATGGAATTTAACTTTACCACATCTATTTCTATGACCAGCTGTCTGAAGGCAGAATAATTAAATCAAACACACTTAATACGTTAGAACATTATCTTATTTATGATTAAACATGAATGGCTGTAAAATTTAGATTTCTCCAATAAAGTCAGGATAATATATATTGC